>CM024609.1:45499075-46099075 GCA_014182575.1 Eucalyptus decipiens | reverse complement strand
TGTTACAGATCTTCCTCTATTTTCACCTACTAGAGCAGTAGATGTAGATTCGCCAAATTCTCTTCTACGAATGTCCTCGCTCAAAATCAAATCTCGAACCCCATCAAATGTCAAACTTGTTGACCTAGAGGAATTACTAACAGCAGTAATGGTAGTATTCCAACTATCAGGTAATGAGGATAATAGAATCAAAGCACGTACCTCATCTTCAAAATCAATCTCAACTGAACTCAATTGACTAACAATCACATTGAATTCATTGATATGATCTCGCAATCGACGCACCTTCTTTCATCTTCAAATTAAACAGACGTCGCATCAAACAGACCTTGTTGATCGCAGAGGGCTTCTCATACATATCCGATAGGGCTTGCATCAAATCAGCAATGGTCTTCTCCTTCGAGATGTTAAATGCGACGTTACGAGCCAACGTCAGCCGAATAACACCCATAGCTCGTCTATCCAGCAAATCCCAATAGCTTGCTTCATCGTCTCCGGGTTTCTCCCCAAATAAAGGCAAGTGCAGATTCATCTGGTAAAGATAATCTTCAATCTGCATCTTCCAGAAACTAAAATCATTCCCATCAAATTTATTGATTCTCACTTTTACTTCTTCGGTCGCCATCGATTCGCTTCAACTCAGCCAAACCTAGCTCTGATACCAATTGTTGTGATGGGGCAAGCAATCGAACAAGATATAGATGGAAGGAGAAAAATAAATCGGACACCGAATTTACGTGGTTCAGTCGTAAAGACCTACGTCTACAGGGAGAGCAGCAACGAATTTTACTATAGATCAAGCGATACAAGGAGATTACACACTCAAGTCACTCAAACACTCTCTCGGTGTTTCCCAAACTCTAGTCTCGGCACAAAATTATCACACAAGCTCAAAAACAAACGCTGAAAAAGAACTCATTTTCTTGATCGCGCTTCAGCTTAGAGATATGCGGCTCCTCCTTTTCTCTCGTACGGGTGCAATAGCAACACCATGAAAAGAAGACCTTTTTCGCGGCTTCCTTCTGCGACTTCTACGTAGGGTTTTTGGCCGTGTGTTCCCAACCAACGAAAGATGGAAGCAAAAAGAACTACGTAAAAATTCCCCACTACTTTCCTATCTTGACTTCACGTGGAGATCTTCAAGCGTGCAGAGGAGAGGACTTCTTCCTCTTTTTTTTCTTTTGTCTTGGTTCGCACGTCCAAGTCCATGTCCATGTTTGGACTTTCCTATTTCAAGTTATCTTGAACGTGCAGTATATATACGAAATTTGATTTCCGTAATATATAAATTCGGTCTCTACAAATCAGCAACTTGAAGTCCAAATATCAACTTTCCTTTAATTTGTCTCGGGTTCGGTTTCGTTCACGGACTCAAACTCGAGACATATTATAACAGAATTGATGAAGAGAGCATAGTGAAATTTGCTGCTGCTCTCCCCGTGGACGTAGGTCTTTATGACTGAACCACGTAAATTCGGTGTCTGATTTATTTTCCTTCTTCCATCTATATTTTGTTCGATCGCTCGCCCCAATCGCAACATTCGATACTTATGTCATGGAGTTCTTCAAGATGGCTTGAACTGCTCTTCTTGGTGCTAATGCTCATGGTTCTTGGATTTGGAAGGTCACAAATGATTCCCCTTCTCGCAGTCGACTTTCGATTCCGTGCTCTAAGTTCTGCTCGTAAAAAGAATGAATAAGGAAGTGAGTGTATGATGTGTCGGCGCAGCACGAGGAAAAGTTACAAGATTTATTGTTTTATGTTAATCCAGTTCGAGTCTGCATATTTATTTTATAGAATAGGTAATGAAAAAGGGTGCTCAGAAGATATTTAACACCGATTCGGGTTGGACCCAACAACCACTAAAAAACACGTGAGATATAATCCACATGATCAACGTGTAGAAGCAAAAGTTATGAAGTATCAACACTTTTCAGGAGCTTTTGTGTCATGTCGGATATTTTAACACGTATCCAATACTTTCCAATACTCTCCAATATCTGATCAACTCTCTTAACACTCTTCGACTCACAAGTATAGAATTCTAACATGCAAGTTCATGACTCCGACACATGATTCTGACACGCACGAAGTCAATTTTAAATTTTTTTAATAAATGAGGAGTCAAATATAAATATGTAAAAATAAAATAAAATAAATAAAGGGAGAAAGAAGAAAAAAAAAAAACTAATCTTCTCTTTTCTTCTTACACTCACTACCGTGAAACATAATTCATCTCCAAATTTATTTTTTTCCTCTTTTCTTCTTACACCCTCGTGAGTACAAAATGTGGATTGTTTATTTTTTCCGCCAAATTTTATGGATTATTGGAAGTGAGTTGAAATTGTCAAATTAAAATAATGAGTGATATTAACAAATGGTGGATTAATTTTTTTTTTAGTGTAAATTCATTTTAGGCTTTTTTTCATTATTAATTTATTTGTGACTTTGAATCAAATTAATTTAATTAAAATAATAATATCATTTGCATATATAAAAATATACATTTAGTGTACAATGTGTTCAACGTGTCGTAATTCTTTATTTTTTGAAAAATAACGTGTCGGTATGTCTTGTCGTGTCGTATCGCATATCGCGTATCGGTGATGGTACTACTTAAAGTAAGAGTGAGGACCACGTGAATGATGTGCAAGCGAAAAAATAATGCATGTACCATGTGTCGAGAATAATGCATGTACAATGCCGGGGGGAAAAAATTGAGAGCATGTGCCGAGTCCACGTCTATCTCGTTCTGTTTGGAATTATTCCGCAGCCAATAGCATGATGGACCAAATACTGAGACTCCGTCTGGAATTTATAGTACCATTAGATGCTATAACTTTTGAAATCATAATGAGGATTTAACTGAAGTTGAATTAACCGTGGTCGAAGTAGGATCTTTTTGCTATATAAGTAAACTTCAGTTGATGAAAATGTGATAGCAATTTAAGATTTTGCTGGTGTCCTCGTAGACTCAATTGCCCAGCCCATTGCACTCTCTCATTCCTTTTCCTCTACTTTCCTTCCTCAATACAAAATGGATTCAGCAGGATCCGAGACCCAGACGACTCCTACCCAAGTCTCGGACGAGGAGGCAAACCTCTTCGCCATGCAGCTGGCGACTGCCTCCGTTCTCCCTGCAGTCCTCACGGCCGCCATCGAGCTCGACCTCCTCGAGATCATGGCTAGGGCCGGGCCAGGCGCCTACCTTACCCCTAGGGAAGTTGCGACCCAGCTCCTGACCCAGAACCCCGATGCCCCAGTCATGCTCGACCGGATCTTCCGGCTACTAGCCAGCTATTCTGTGCTCACGTGCACCCTCCGCGACCTCCCCGAAGGCAAGGTTGAGCGGCTTTATGGTTTAGCTCCATTGTGCAAGTTCTTGGTCAAAAACGAGGATGGGGTCTCTATTGCCCCACTTAGATTGATCAACCAGGACAGAGTCTTCTTGGAAAGCTGGTACGCTTTTCTTTAAAGCCCTTTTTTTCTTTCTTTTTCTCTTTTTCTCTTTTTTTTTGGGATTTTTTTTAGGATTCATCCTTAACGCCAGTCATATTATGATCCATTTTACTCAACAAATTGAAGTAATAGGTGACCATAACTGAACGTCTGAATCACCCGAAATCTCCTCCCTGTTTCACCACTCAAGAACTTATTAATTCCACATTATTGTTCTCTGAGCATTGAATTGGGTCGTTTGCTTTTTAAATTGCAGGTACTACTTGAAAGATGCGATTCTCGAAGGCGGAATCCCGTTCAACAAGGCACACGGGATGACCGCATTTGACTATCCAGGCACCGACCCACAATACAACAAGATCTTCAATCGAGCAATGTATGATCATTCCACCATTATAATGAAGAAGATATTGGAAACGTACAATGGCTTTGAGGGCCTCAAGACGGTGGTCGATGTCGGAGGCGGCACTGGGGCCGTGCTCAACATGATTGTAGCCAAATACCCATCGATTAAAGGCATCAACTTCGACTTGCCTCACGTGATTGAAAATGCTCCGTCCTATCGTGGTATATAATGTGTATCGCTTGCTCGCATTTTGAGATTAGTGTCATATCCTAGATACTTGAGAGCAACCCAAGAACTAGGAATATTTTCACATATCACATTCAATTCATTGCCTCTTAATTAATATGAAACACCTTGCTGAAAAGAACACCGAAAAATCTAATGCCTGGACTAACGCAGGTGTCGAGCACGTTGGAGGCGACATGTTCGTCAACATTCCAAATGGAGATGCCGTTTTCATGAAGGTTAGAATGATGTCTCTGTTTTCGAAGTTGAAATTTTCAGGGAGTACTAGGACAAGGCTGCTTGTTGTTTCTCTTGTTTCATTTTGGTCTCTTGGCAAGGCCAAAAAGTAGTTACTGATTGAAGTTTTTTTTTTTTTGGTAAGGGTTACTGATTAAAGTTAAGTACAGATTGCTTCATAAAAGGCATGTTACTTTCTTGCAGTGGATATGCCATGACTGGAGCGATGAACATTGCGCAAAGCTCCTCAAGAATTGCTACGATGCACTTCCGGTAAATGGGAGGGTGATCGTTGCAGAATACATGCTCCCGGTGTACCCGGACCAGAGCCTATCAACCAAGGGAGTGATCCAGATGGATTGCATCATGTTAGCCCACTACCCAGGCGGGAAAGAGAGGACGGAGAAGGAGTTTGAGTCTTTGGCCAAAGGAGCGGGGTTTCAGGACTTCCAAGCCACGTGTCACGCTTTCAACACTTCCATCATGGAGTTCTTGAAGACCGCTTGAACTATACTCTTCTGGGTGGTGATATTCACGGTTCCTCCGATTCGATAGGTCGCAAATGAGCCTTTTTTTTATGCAATTGGCGTTCGATTCAGTGTTCTAAGTTGTGCTCATAAAAGGAAAGAATAAGGAAGTGACTATATGATGCTTGGGGATGAGACAAAGGATTACTTCGAGTCCGCATCCTGATTTTACAAAATGCGTAACGAAACAGATTACTCTTAAGAAATTCAACGCTGATTCGGGTTGGACCCAATAATCTAAAAAAAAAAAACATAAAGATATAATTCACCCAATCCGCTTGTAGAAATAGGGGGAGGAAAAATAATGCCACGTGAATGGTGTGCAATTGCAAAAAATAATGCTTGTCTGAGCAAGTTATATATATATGAATTCTCTGAATAAGCAATTGAAGGCCTATGAAATGTTGGGGGCGTACCATGCATGAGAAAATTACAAAACTTGCCACAATTGGCACGAAATGAGAGCATGTGCTGACGTTCACTTCTATCTCGTTTCATTTGGAATTATTTCGGAGCTATAGCTTTACGGATTTGCGTTTGGTTGGTTGCTATAACTTTGAAATCTAAATGGCGTTGAACGGTCAAAAGGTTATAAGTTTCAGGAAAACTTAGAGAGGAGAGTAGAAAAAATAAAGAAAAATCGGACACCCAACAATCCAGATTAACAACATTTTGCGGCATTTGATAAGTATTCAAGGCCTCAATTCATATAACTGAAATAATTTTCGAAGTTAGGCCACATATTTAAAGTTATAAGAATTTTGAAATGTGAAATCCGATTTAGTGATTAAGCTATTAAATTTTGTGGAAATGACAGTTCAGGATATTGCAAAACTAAAGGGATTAATAGAAATCAATTCAGACCAGAATGAATTTTTTGAAATTTTGCACTCTTCATATGAGTCTTGTTAGCCTATAAGTCATTTTGTCAACAAATAAGCTTAGCTTAGAGGATTCTTAGTTATTATTGGTTTTAGTTGATTTTGATATTGTTTTTTTCACTAAATTGATAGGATTTCGAGTTCACATGTTCGGGATTTGGATTAGGCTATATCGAGGTAAATGACGCTTATTTCTTCTATAAATTTGTAAACTCATATCTTGGAAGTAATAGAGATTTGATATATCATGAGTTATTAAAAGCATGTTTGTTGAATTAAAATTTAGACCAAGCATTTACTAAGTTTTGATATTTATGAATAGTTTGAGAAATATATTACAAAAATTTATATATACTGATTTGTAAACTTGGTTTTCTTTCTTTCAATGTAAACCTAGTTTAAGAATTGACTTTAAAATGGTTTGTGAAATGTATTATGATTTATGAAACGGATTCTGAATTTAGTTTGTGGAATATTGGATGATGATGATTTTATGTTCAATATCGTTGTGAACCTAATTAAAGGTTTTTCGGTATACATATTGGTTTCTAAATATCCTTTTAGGCCAAACCACTACCTAATAATAAGCAAAAATTTTGCCAAGGGAATCTTGATCGTCTTGTCACTAGGCATTATATTGTGATAATAGTTGGATATTAAGTAATAAATTGATTGATGGCATGGATTACTTGGAGGTGCTTGACTTTCTTTGCTATTTAAAACATAAAACAGCAGATATTATTGTATTCTAGTTCATGTTCTGAACTAGGCTTGAAAAAGGACCAATTTATATTGCTTTCAACTTGCTTTTATCGAAAATCTCTCTCAACATGGGTTGAGTTCTCCTTCTATCCCTCTTGATGATAGCTATTCCTTTCCAACAAATCCCCAAATTTAAAAACCCTAAATCTGGAAATCATGGCAGATTTCAAGGTTTTCCCACCTGATTAAAACACTATTCCCGGTTTTCTTTCCCCATGGAGTTTCGCCGCTAAAGAAATTGCAGATTCGAGGGGTCTTTTGGTTTCTCCCGAACCGAAGCGCTTAGTCACAGAGTGGAACACCTAATCCAGATTTCTATCTCATGGCGCCTCATTGCCAGAAGAAGCGCAGATCAACTAGTTTATTCGCTTTCTCCAGAACCAAGCTTCCCCGTTTCTTTCGGCTTCTCCAACCCAAGGTAACAACATCACACTCTAGGGTTTCTATGGACAAGAAGCTTCCAGCTGAGTGATACTATCCCCTGCAATTTCTTTGTTTAGAGTATAAGTCCCCTGTTTTGCCTTTTGTTATCTTGAAGCGAACACTCGATCCATATTGCAATACAAAACCCTTGATTTGCTCACCATTATTAGAGCTCCCTTCACTCCACAATCATTAGTTATAGTACCTGACAAACACAGAAACGGGGGAGGAAAATGAATGAGGGAGAACAATCAGCTAAGATTGGCTGCACTTTGTCGACGCAAGGTCCGAAGAGGATATCACTGACCTAGGGGACGATATACCAGAAGAGGAAAAAAAGGAAAACGAATTAACTCTGTATGGTAAGCTGTTTTCAAAGCCGAATGTCAATTTCCAGGCTTTTACTAATACTATGAAATGAGCTTGGAAATCAGATTTTTTTAAGTGCAAGCAAATCGAACCGGGTTTTTTCTCATTCAGGTTCCAAACAAGTGAAGAAAAACGGAGGATACTAGAATCAGGACCGTTGTCCTTTGCGAGCAATTTATTAGTACTCAGAGAAGGAGACCCAAACATACCTAAACACTGTTATGAATTCATGCACTATGTGTTTTGGGTACACTTTATAAGCCTTCCGCGAGCTCGTATCATTGAGGATGCCATTCGCCTTATAGCTTCCAGATTGGGGGAAGTTGTGGAGATCAAAATTGAGGCAAGAAGCAACAACTCTGGGAAAAGTGGTAAGGCTAAAGTGCTACTCAACTTGTCCAGCCCGCTTAAAACAAGATATGTGATTAACTGTGGAAACAAAAAGTGGTGGATAGATTACAAGTATGAAAGACTTCCTCACTTTTGCTATTCTTGTGGAAGAATTGGGTATTACGCCAACTATTGTGCTGAAATACCTTATGAAGAAACTGGATTTGCTCAAGATCAACCAGGTGGGTTTGGCTCGTGGCTAAAGGCGGAAGTCCGTGAAGTCAGCCCTCATTGGAAGACATTTTATGGCCAACTTGAACTCTCTACATCCGATGAAGAAGTGGTAATGAAAACTCAAACAGAGGTGACTGAAACTCCACTAAGAACAGCTGAAGATGAAACAAATACAATGGCAATTGTTCCTGTACAGCATGAAGAGGTAGAGAAAATGAGTAAAATCAGGGGGCAGAACTCAGAATAACACCTATTACTACTTCCTCCTCCGATAGGGAATGAGATACAATCACAGAAAACCAAGAAAGGCAAGACAATCTATAAAACTCCTGTGGCAAAAAAAACAAAAGCGGGTCAGTTCCTAAGAAAAGAAAACTACACAGGAGTTTGCGGTGGATGAGAACCAACTTTTAGATGCCCCAATTCAGTCTTGGAAAGGGGTGGGGACATGGACTATAATAGCTGGCCCTAATAAGTCACCACAGGATACATGATGATACTGAGCTGGAACTGTCAAGGGTTGGGCACCCCCTTGATAGTCCAGCACCTAAGAGCCTTAGTGGCTCAAGAAAGGCCCAGTCTAGTTTTCCTCATGGAGACAAAAAACAAAAACAATGCTCTAGAGAGAGTGAGGAAAAGGATTTGGTTCCAATCATTGTTTATTATCGAGCCTGTTGGTATAGCAGGAGGTCTGGCAATAATGTGGGATGAGGTCAAGGTGGAAATGGAAGGAAGCTTTGGGGAACTCATTAATGTAAAATGCATGGACCTACATAGAGGAGATCTAATGCGGATATCCTTTTTGCATGCATCAACAAAATTTCAAGAGTGATTGAGGCTTTGGCGAGCTGTAAAAGACAGCAACTATCTCAGTCCATTTCCATGGTTATGCATAGGGGATTTCAATGAAATATTATACTATTGGGAAAAAGTAGGGTGTAGAGAGGTGGACTGCTACAGAATTGCAGCCTTCTAGGGATTTATAGATGACTGTTCCTTGATGGATATTGAAAGCAAGTGCTGCGCATATACTTGGGCAAATAATAGAGAAGGAAGTGCATTAGTAAAGAAGAGATTAGACAGGGCATTATGTAATACGGAGTGGAGAGTATTATATCCAAATGCGATGGCCTTTGCCTTACCGGCGATTGGTTCGGATCATAGCCCAATTATTCTATCCCTACACCAAAAGGAGAAGAAAAGCAAGAAAATGTTTAGATTTGAACCGGTTTGGCTCGAAGACCTTGAGTGTGAAGAGGTGATAAAGAAAGTTTGGCTTACAAATAGATCTACTGAAAGGAGCCTTACTAATAAAATAAGCTTGGTTGCCGAGGAACTACAAAAGTGGAGTAGAAAGAAGTTTCAAAATGCCCAAAAACATATCACTCCCCTTAAATCCAGAATTTTGGAGTTAACAAACACTACAAATGGGGACTAAAGCAAACAGGAAATCAACAACATTGTTGGGAAAATCGAAGAGTTGTGGAGGCAAGAAGAGATGTACTGGTGTATGAAGTCTAGAATTGCTTGGCTGAGGTGGGGGGATCAAAACATAAAGTATTTTCATGCAACAACAGTCCAAAGAGGACAAAGAAATAAAATATCTATGCTGCGAATTGATGATCATACCTGGTGTAGAGATCCCCAAACTCTTAGTCATCATATTTGCAGTTTCTATCAATCTTTGTTTATTTTAGTGGGAGCTTGGAACTATCAACCTGTATTAAATCAATGCACAACAATGGTTATTGAGGAGATGAATGCAGAATTGACCAAACCAGTTACAAAAGAGGAAGTAAAAGCAACTGTCTTTTCTTTGGGGGCAACTAAGGCACCAGGACTAGATGGTTTAAATGGCTTATTTTATCAAAACCATTGGTCTATTATCAATGATGACATATTCAGCATGGTGCAATCATTTTTCAACCAAGGTACGTTCGAGTCAGAGCTTAATAGAACCCACATAACTCTCATCCCTAAAGTAACGAACCCTGAGAACATCACCCAAATTCAGACCTATAAGCCTTTGTAATTTTAGTTATAAGATTATTGTTAACGTGTTGGCTAATAGTTTGAAACCATGGCTGCCAAATATAGTCTCAGAGGAGCAAATTGCTTTTATCAGTAATCGGCAAATCCAAGATAATATCTTTATAGTCCAAGATGTTATTCATCAATTAAGGGTGAGAAGGAGGAAGCGCAAGTTTCAAGCCATTTTAAAATTAGACTTTAGGCCCACTAGAGGTATTCGGCAAGGAGATCCACTTTCCCCTTATCTATTCATAATCATGGCTAACTCCCTCTTGACTCTCATGAGGAAAACTGTACAAGATGGAAGTATTAAGGGCATTCGCCTAAACCCTACATGCCCTACCCTCTCTCATCTTCTCTTTGCTGATGATGCAATATTCTTCCTAAATGGAACGATACTATTAGCCCAGAATGTTGCAAATATCCTAAACCAGTATTGTTTTGTGTCAGGACAAGCCATAAACCTTAATAAATCAGGTTTTCTATGTGGGAGAGATTGCCCTCAGAACCTTAAAAGAAATATAGCTGCTGAATTGAGAGTCCCTATTTCTGAAAATCTAGGGAAATATTTGGGAATTCCATCCCATTAGGGCCAAACAAAATAACAAGTGTTTACTTGGATACTTGCTAGAGTTGAGAGGAAACTTGAAAGGTGTAAAGAAAGGTTAATTTCCAAGGCAGGTAAATAAGTCCTCATTAAAATTGTCATTCAAGCCATACCTCAATACGCTATGTCTATTTTCAAGATTCCAACTTCTATTTGTCAAGCTATGGAGAAGTGAATAGCCTCTTTTTGGTGGAAACAAAATTCTGATAGAAGAGGAGTCCATTGGAAGAAATAGGAAGACCTGAAAATGAGGAAGGACTGTGGTGGACTAGGTTTTAAAGATTTGGTGGACTTTAACAAAGCTATGTTGGAGAAGCAAGCTTGGAGAATGCTCCAACTACTGAACGCCTTATGGTGCAAAGTTCTCAAAAGTATCTATTACCCGAGAGACAATCTCTGGACAGCAAAGAAAGGTATTCGGCCTTCGTGGGGATGGCAAATCCTATTGGTGGGGAGAGACACAATCGAAACAACCACTAAATGGGAGGTTGGTGATGGATGGTCAATAAGAATCAAAGAAGATGTTTGGCTTCCCTCTAGGAGACTTATAGGCCCAGCTAATAGGAATGATCCAAGAATAGTGGCTGATTTAATTGATCCCGACGCAAAGGTTTGGAATGTAAGCAGAGTAACTGAACTATTTGATGAAAATGTTGTGAAAGAGATTCTCGCGCAACCTCTTAGCCTGCATCCCAACTTAGATAAGCTTGTATAGATAGCAAATAGCTCGGGTTCCTACACCGTTAAAAGCAGCTACAACAGACTACACAATAGAGACTATCTATTCACCAAAAACATTCCATCCTCCTCTTACCAGGTTCCAAAAGCACTATGGAGTGAGATATGGAAACTACCGACTTCCCAAAAAATTCGGTTCCTTCTATGGCAAATTAGCATAAACACTCTCCCAACAAAAGAAAACTTGAACAAATGACAAATAATACCTGACCCAACTTGCCAAATCTGTGGCCGAGCATCAGAGACAACCGAGCACCTATTCCTCCTATGCGAATGGACAGAAAGGCTATGGTCAGACCCTGAGCTCAAAGCCAATACTTCTCCAGCAACAATAACCCGTATGGACAAATGGGTTTTCGAACAGCTTACCTCAAGGGCTGATCCGTACGAAAAGACCTTCTTCGCAGGTATACTCTGGCAGATTTGGAAGGCTTGTAATGCAGCGGTCTTTCAAGGAAGGAAGCCCGACCAGCGTACCACCAAAACAGAAGCCCGAACAGCTTCTGAGCTCTACACGAAAAGGGCAAACAAAGGAGTAAGCCGAAGAAGACAGTTGCAACTCAATTCAGAGATCCCAATGAAATGGGTCTCACCTAGCCTGCAGGAGCTGAAGTGGAACATCGACGCTTCTTGGTGCAGATCCTCGCTTGCGGGAGCTGTAGCTGGAGTTTGCAGAAACGCAGCTGGTGTTCTTGTTGACGGATTCGCGAAGAAAATCCATGCCTTGACGGTTGCGGTGGCCGAATCCCTAGCTCTAAGAGAAGTCTAACAGTGTTTAAGGGAAAGTAGATCTGAAAGTCTTGCTCATGCGGGACTCTATCCGCAAGTCTTCAAGGAAAGTGATCTGAAGGTGTGCATATCATCCGATAGCCTTACTCTGGTGGAGTGCGTATCGGGCTGAGCTGAGTCTCCTTGGTAGGCCCAATCAACAGTAGATGACTGTAAAGGAATTATGGCCCAACTAAGCGAAGTTTCGGTTCTCTACGAACCGAGGGATAACAACAAAACCGCGGATTGGGTCGCCAAAGCCCACCGAGCCAACTCTCTTCCTACCAATTGGGTTTTATTTCCTTCTCAACCTCTAATTTCTATCTTATGTTAGATTTTCCATCTAATTGAGCCCCTTTTATGGGCTAGTAATGAAATTATTCTCCTTCGGCAAAAAAAAAAAAGACTTGCTTTTATCAACACTATACGGATAAACATATGCACTATATGACCACCCATGGTGGCGGTGTCGTTGGTTGGGCGCAGGTTCCTTTCACGAGAGGTCCTGTGTTCGGCTCGCAGCGTCGTCAAGCGACTTACCCGGGACAGCAAGGGTGGTGGTGACTCTAACCCAGCAAGGGTGGTGGTGACTCTAACCCTTCTCCAGGGTTTACTCCGCCGCAAAGCAGCGCACGGGGTTCCTTGGGTAAAAAAAAAAAAACATATGCACTATATGTAATATATATCCCAATTCTCGAAATAAACTACATAGATTTCTTTTTCCACAAGAAACTGTTCTCCCATGAGACTATTTCACGCATACTTCCAACACTCAAAGGCACAAGAAACTTTGTTCCAACGTCCGATTACCCAATAACACCGTCAAACAATGACAGACTCTCGGCATCGAGAGGATGCATATAAGAGCACGGGTCATCAAACAGAAAACCTCCATGAGCAAATGTCATTCCTATCAAGTCCCAAAACCAGGTAAATTGCAGTTCTACAGCGTGCCGACATGCTCACACTAAGTCATCGGCCTCGTGGAGTTAAGCAATTAACAACACATACATACCCAGGAATTCCCAGAAACTCTCTAAAATCATGACTTTTCTTCTTGCAACAGCTCCATTTTTTCATCCCATCATGAAATATAGGCTGCGAGAGATTAGCATGCGGATATAAGTTAAGGCAACGAACGGGGTACAAAAGGAGCGGAAAAGCGGTGAAGACCAAAACTTACACCCCGACGATGAGAGAGGAACCGCGCCGTCGCGAGTCGAAGCGAGCGATGCACAAAGAAACAAAGATCGATCGGCAGAGAACAACGCCCGCTCTTTTTACAAGGAATACCCAAATTGAAAGCGTAAGAGAAAGCAAAGCGGGTTTTCATGCATGTGTCACGGGCCGATCGATTGGGATCGTGACCGCGCGGCGACTCGGGCACTTAGGATCGAATTGGATCGCCAAAGCACCTAAGCCAAGCCTTTGCACAGTCGAACGCTCACTGGCTCGCCTTACCCGGATCGTAGAGAGAGAAAGGATTCTAAAGAGAAGAGCTCGGAAAGAAGACTTGCTTTTATAATGCGGAAGTAGTGGATTGATTACAACTGAAGGAGGACACCCCTTTTATAGTTGAGGGCCTCAGATTACAAGCATCGATCTAGAAATCTATCGGCGGACGAGATCGCACCGCCTCAACTACCGACATAATGTCGTCTACCATCTACCGACATAAATAAAAGGGAACAGACTCCCGTAATCTAGCCAAATGACAGCTTCGCCCGCCCTTGCAATTCGGGGAGAAGGCTTGGTGGGAATCCAAGTGACAGCAGGAGGTCCACGGGCGAGTTGGGGTCGACTCTGGGAACCCTCTCGGGTCGTGCATCTTTCGGCTCGTGACATTCTCCCCCACTCATTCGAGCGATGTCCTCGTCACTCTCAGCTCGGCGGGCAGCCTTGCGGGCTTTGGCACGATCCTTCTTGTGCTTGTTGCTCTTTGCTCGGACGCTCATGAACGAAGGACCGCATCCTTCAATGATGAAGTCGGATTTGGGGCGCGGCTCAATCTTTGGCTTGGGCGGAGCACGCGGTGCACACTCAACCTCGGGGAAGAGTGCTTGGATGGGCATGGCGTGTGTTGGAGTCGACTCCAACTTGGCCTTCGGCTTCACCTCGGACAGCTTGTTGATGCGCATGACGGCCTTCAAGCTCTTGTCGAGGCGTCGGATCGACGCGATGGTCTTGGTGTCGACCACCCCTTTGATCATGGGGATCATCGACGGGCACTTTTGGTCGAGGATCATCAAGCACTTGGTCCTCATGTCGATCATGGCTCCCACACTATCGAAGAATTGCATGCCAAGTATGAGATCGTAATCGTCAAGGGGAATTACCTCGAACGCCATTCGTCCCTTCCATCCGCTGATCTTGACGTCCACGTCGGGTGTTGATCCTACGCCATGGAAGTCGCCCGAATTGATTGGCTTGTACGACTTCTCGGACGGCTCCACGTGAAGACCCAAGACCTTCGCAACCTCGGTCGACATGAACATGTTGGATGCGCCGGTGTCGACCAAAGCATATAGCGTTCGGCCACCCACTTCGACCTCCACAAAGAACATATCGGTGTTTGGAGCGACTTCTCCTTTGGTCGGCGATTGGGCTTGGACCGAGTTGATCCTCTTCACAGCTCCGATCCGGATCTGCCGCTTGTCTTCTTTGATCTCCTCCTTTTCTTCCTCAATGGCAAGGAGGGCATTGATTCGACCCTTCTTCGGGCACTTTTGGGTCCAGTGCGGACCTTGGCAAATGAAACAAGGAGAAGGCGGGGGTTGATCAAACCTACTTGCGTAGTCCGTCGGTGGTCGACCCCTTTGGAAGGCTGGCTTGGAAGACCCTTCTCCCCATGTTTTGGGTCGGCCGCTTTGCTCATGCGCGCCTCGGGGAGTGTTTCTTCCAACTTCATCCTCGCAAGGTCGATCCGACCTCCAATCCCTTGGTTGACTCCTTGGTTCGGTTTGGGTGAGGTCGACGAGCGACTCGGCCACACTCAGTGCACGCGCCAGACTACTCACGTCCCACCGCTTCAACTCGAGCTGTGCCCATGGCTTCAGTCCATCCATGAATGCTCCGAAAGCCTCCTCTTCGCTCAGGTTGCGAATCTGGAGTTTGAGCTCCGTGAACTCCTTCACGTACTCTCGGATCGCGCCTCTTTGCTCGAGGCGATGGAGCTTGCTACGGGCCTCTTGCTGAGCAAACTCGGGGAAAAAGTAGTCCCGGAACTCACGCACAAAGTCGTCCCATGTGCAAACGGGATCAGCGCCGCGTTGAGTCTCGTGGCACCTATTACGCCACCACAGTATTGCCGTATCAGACAGGAACATGGACGCGGTTCGTACCTTGGTCGACTCGTCTCGGATGTTGACGGCGCCGAAGTATTGCTCCATGCTCCACACAAAGTTGTCCACGTCTTGCGCGGACCGGTTGCCTTTAAACTCTTCTGGCTTTGGCACCTCGATCTTGGGCACCGCTTGGGTAGACACAGCACCGTTCGTGATGCTGAGCTTGCATAAGGCGAGCTCGGTCTTGAGCTCTTGGATCTCGGCCTTCATGGCTTCGACCTCGTCCCTACACGGGCTTACCTCCTCAATTGTCTGGACGCGCTCGTTCAAACCATCGATCGATGCTTCGAGAGCTTCGTCCTTGTCAAACAGTGGAGCCGTGGCTTGGTTGATGCCGGTCGTGAAGTCTTCACGGAGCGAGCCCTCAACCTCCATGATCCGGTCTCGCACGTTGTCAAGACCTTCCATGAGCTCGAGCACAGCACTCCGAACCTTCTCGATCTTCTCATCGAACGTGGCCGCAGCATCCGTCGAGGCATCCCTTTTCTTTGGTCGGCCGTGGTTCTCTTTGACTGGCACGGCCTCTCCAACTATATTCGCATCTTGGCTTGACATTCTCTCGAACAGTTGGTGCTCTTCAATCTCTTGGAAACGAATCTCTCTTTAGCTCTGATACCACTTGTCACGGGCCGATCGATTGGGATCGTGACCGCGCGGCGACTCGGGCACTTAGGATCGAATTGGATCGCCAAAGCACCTAAGCCAAGCCTTTGCACAGTCGAACGCTCACTGGCTCGCCTTACCCGGATCGTAGAGAGAGAAAGGATTCTAGAGAGAAGAGCTCTGGAAAGAAGACTTGCTTTTATAATGCGGAAGTAGTGGATTGATTACAACTGAAGGAGGACACCCCTTTTATAGTTGAGGGCCTCAGATTACAAGTATCGATCTAGAAATCTATCGGCGGACGAGATCGCACCGCCTCAACTACCGACATAATGTCGTCTACCATCTACCGACATAAATGAAAGGGAACAGACTCCCGTAATCTAGCCAAATGACAGCTTCGCCCGCCCTTGCAATTCGGGGAGAAGGCTTGGTGGGAATCCAAGTGACAGCAGGAGGTCCACGGGCGAGTTGGGGTCGACTCTGGGAACCCTCTCGGGTCGTGCATCTTTCGGCCCGTGACACATGCTTCGCAGCAACCGCAACTCCGAACATCTTCAATTCACGCAAGGCGAGAGGAATACGCAGCTACGCGTCTCCGATTCCTCTTCAGCCTCAGTGACATCAGAATCAAAACCTAGGGAGGGACTAAGCACGCAACTAATGCATCCTGCAGAAAGCACGTAATCGATCCGAGGCACAGAGAGCGAAGGAGGAGGATTTTTTGAGCGTACCGGGGCGTGGTAGCGGTAGGAACCTTCTGGATTGTCGTCCTCGGAGAAGGAGGCCTCGCAGCCGATCCTCTGGCACCGGACCTTCGCCATCCTCGCCTCGCCGGAGCTGGTCGAAGTCAATGCGGGCGAGTCAATGCGAGGGAGTGAGTCAAGCTTTACGCCAATCTCGAAGCAAGAAGAAGGATCGAGAATCAGATTCCGCGAGGGAGCTTTAAAGCTCGTTCAGGTAGGGCAGAGTCCAGTCCAGAATTTGATTTTCCCCCACAGCTCCTTTTTAACCTTTTCCCTTTGAATCGCGCTTCGTTTTTTTCCTTCTGGTTGAAGATGACGCCGACATGCGATGGGCCGCCTCGTGATGAAGCCCAACCCACGTGAGAGGATGCGACTATGGGCCTCTCTACCCAAGCGGAGATGGGCTGGCGAGTTTTAAAGCGGGGGGCATTTTTGTCCATTCACTATTAAGGCCGTGCCGTTACCTCTTTGGAGGCGTGAAAATTGCTTTGACCCTTTGTTTAAGGGAGAACGACACAATATTTTGACCAAAAATATAACGCTCTCCAAGAATTTTTAATTTATCCAATGCGATTCATAAAATTTAAATTAATGTGCAATATGATTCCTCAAATTTTAATATATCCCTAAATTTTTTATATATGTTCAATATAGTCCTCAGATTATATGAAAATATTCAATATTTTTCTTAAACTTGAATTAATGAAAAAATAAAATTGGATATTTTCATATAGTTTATAAACTAGATTGAACATGTTCCAAAAATTTAAAAGCCATATTGGCAAATGAAAAGTTCATGAATCACTTTACACAATTAGCCAAAATTCAATGATCATTTGTGTAATTATTTTTTATTTTATCCTCCATTTTTACAGAAAAAGTCTTTGCAAATTACTCCCTCTTCTTCTACTATCTACAACCTGCCATTCTGGAATTCGAGCTCCTGCTTGATTCTCACTAACAATGATATGATTTGCTTTGCAATGGAGCACGTTTTCCCAAAAAATAAATAAATTATGCTGATGTTCGTTAATGAACTCGGCATTTCCCATTTTGGTGGGCTTTGCAAATTTCCTATGACTGATTCCGAGAAATAATGTTTCTCTTGTTATCGATCACTACATATCATTTCTTCGGCTTTTGAATATAAACTATTATAATTCACTATGAATAAAGTCATAACGAGTCATAACGAGTAATAGATATAAAAATGTCAATCTATTCTCCATAAAATTTATTTTCCTTCACACGCAGGCACAATCCTTTACTTTACTACGTGGAAGTCGATCAGACCTTTTTAAGCAGACGATTAAGGTAAAAAGATATTCCCCAGACATGACAGATTAGCATCAATATGTACACTATAGACGGCAAAATGCCTACGTATGTACAAAGAAGCTGCATGTTGAATCCGATTGTGTTGTGCGACTTGGAGGATCGACTGGACCCTTGTGAATGAATGTATGTCAGAAAATAAGTGTGGCATTGAAGCCCCTCCCGTATTCACAATTAATTGAGATCAGCGTGCTGTTTTCCCACGGAAAAAAAAAAAATACTTGGTTAACCTTAGATTTTTTACAGAAACCTGTTATGAACCTCCGGAAAACTCCTCGTGTGAGGGTAAACAATTTATGTGAGTGTTGCAGTAACCAAACGATTACACAAGATGACAAGAAAATCAGACAACTATTCAACTGTCTCGCTTTAAAATTGCAACTTGTTCCTGACATATTCATGAGAGAGAGAGAGAGAGACCCCAGTCTGTGTGCCGCTTTCTGAAAAGAACCAATGCATGAGTACACCCAAGTTCATCACTGTAGGCATCAACTTGAACAGCAGAGGAGTCGTCACTTGCAAGATCATGCTTGATTCAGAAACACGGTATGTATAAACCATGAGATCAGGCATTTCGATGACTCGATTGGCTCATAAAAGGTTGAAACCTATGCGCTGAATTACAGACGATTGCCAATTGATACTTGCCCAAGAAGTACTTAAATGCTTACTAATCAAGTAAAAAGCTGCTAATTGATTGATAGTTACTTTTATCTAATAAGAATTTTTTCCCTGCGCAATAAGTGACTTCCCCATAATGAAAAGTAGCCAATAATATAGCTGTGCTTAATTACTTCTCTAACTTTGCAAAAAAAAAAAAAAAAAAGTGACATTCGCAACCTATTTAGTGACTAATAACTTATCCATGTTGTCAATAGTAACTTACCATATGACAAACTAATTTATCCTTTATCAAAAGTTAGTATTAGTAACTCCCTCATGTTAATAGTTACTTTCTTTAGCAAAATAACTTTCAACCTATTAATAGACTGTGACTTTCACATATGAAAGGAATTTTATATGTTACTCATACAATTGACCAATTCCTAATATCTTCGAAGCTCACTGAAATGGTAGACATTATTCTCTTCTAACTCATGTTCTTAACTAAGCCAGAGAAAAAAATGAGAGCATGTGCCGAGCCACTTCTATCTCGTTTTGTTTGAAATTATTGTGCAGCTAATAGCTTGATGGATCTCGTTTGGTAATTACAGTATTATTAGATGCTATAACTTTGAAATCTTAATGGGGATTCAATTGAAGTTGAATCAACTATGGCCGAAGTAGAGTTTTATATACATCTATATATATAAGTAGGCTGCTGTTGAAGAAAATGAGATAGGGGTTTAAGCTTTTGCTGGTGTCCTCGTAGACCTAGCTGCCCAGGCCATTGCACTCTCTCATTCCATTTCCTCTGCTTTCCTTCCTGGATAAAAATTGGGGTCAGCATGATCCGAGACCAAAAGGACCCCTACCCAAGTCTCGGATGAGGAGGCAAACCTCTTCGCATGCAGCCGGCGACCGCGTCTGTTCTCCCCATGGTCCTCAATGCTGCCTTCAAGCTCAACCTCCTCGAGATCATGGCCAAGGCCGGGCCAAGTGCTTATCTTTCCCAGCGCGAAGTTGCATCCCAGCTCCTAACCGGGAACCTGACGCCTCGGTCATGCTCGACCGGATCTTTGGGCTGCTGGCTAGCTACTCTGTGCTCACATGCACCCTTCACGACCTCCCCGACGGCAAGTTTGAGCGACTTTACGGTTTAGCTCCGTTGTGCAAGTTCTTGGTCAAGAACGAGGATGGGGTCTCTATTACCCCACTCAACTCGTTCAACCAGGAGAGAGTTGTCCTGGAAAGCTGGTTTGCTTCTTTTTAAAACCCTTATCAGGGGCTCATCCTTAATGCTAGTCATATTCTGATTCAATTCTACACAACAAACTGAAGTAATAGGTGACCGTAATCGAATGTTTGGATCACCTAGAATCTCCTCCCAGTTTCACTTCTCAGGAGCTTACTAATTCCCCATTATCGTGTTCCCCAGCTTTTGAATTAGGTTGTTCGCCTTTTAACTAGCAGGTACTACTTGAAAGATGTGATTCTTGAAGGTGGAATCCCGTTCAACAAGGCACATGGGATGACCGCATTCAAGTATCCAGGCACTGACCCACAATACAAAAAGACCTTCGATCTGGCAATATCTGATCATTCCACCATTACAATAGAAGATACTAGAAACGTACAATAGCTTTAATGGCCTCAAGACAGTGGTTGACATTGGAGGCAGCATCGGGGCCGTGCTCAACATGATCATTGCCAAATACCCATTGATTAAAGGCATCAACTTTGACTTGCCTCACTTGATTGAAGATGCTCCGTCCTATCCCGGTATATTAGTTAAGGGGTGGATTCATCGTGGTTGAATATGCTGGCCGAGAAGGCGCCAAAGTCCTTGGTGACCGAGAGAAGTGACTGCACAGAGGAGTGTGCAAAGAGTTCTTATCATAAAGGTTTGCTTGTTGTAATTACATCCGAGTAATTTAATCAGTTAAATTCTTATGAGTAGAATTTATTTAATTTTTTGAGTGAAGTTTCATTAAAAATTGTGAGGAGCTAAATATTGTAGAAATTATTTGGTGTAATTGGAAGTTGGAAAACACTGAGAGAGTATTTGAATGCTATAATGATTGTAATCTCCATTGTATTACTTGGTTTCTATAGTGAAATTCCATGATACTTTCTGTGTGGACATAGGTCTTAGTATTCGAATTGAACCACGTAAATTCGGTATCCGATTCCCTTTCATTCATTCGGACTAATTTTATTCGATTCGTATGTCTATATTCTCAACATTCGAGACTTACATCATGGAGTTCTTGAAGATGGCTTGAACTGCTCTTCTTGGTGCTAATGCTCATGGTTCTTGGATTTGGAAGGTCGCAAATGATTCCCCTTCTCGCAGTCGGCTTTCAATTCTGTGCTCTAAGTTCTGCTCATAAAAGGAATGAATAAGGAAGTGAGTGTATGATGTGTCAGCACGGCATGAGGAAAAGTTACAAGATTTATTGTTTTATGTTAATCCAGTTCGAGTCTGCATATTGATTTTATAGAATGGGTAACGAAAAAGGGTGCTCAGAAGATATTTAACATTGATTCGGATTGGACCTAACAACCACTAAAAAACACGCGAGATATAATCCACGTGATCAACATGTAAAAGCAAGAGTTATGAAGCACTGACACTTATTCAATACTTTTTGATACTCTTCGACATCTAATACTTGATCAACTCTCCCAATACTCTTCAACTTACGAGTACAGAATTTCGACCCGCAAGTTCACGACTCCGACACATGATTCTGACACACATGAAGTCAATTTTAAATGTTTTTGATAAATGAGAAGTCAAAATATAAATATGTAAAAATAAAATAAAAAATAAAAGAGGAAAGAAGAAATACCCAATCTTCTCTTTTCTTCTTATGCTCACTACCGTGAAACACAATTCACCTCCCAAGTTTATTTTTCCTCTTTTCTTCTTACATGCCTGTGAGTACAGAATGTGGATTGTTTATTTTTTTCCTCCAAATTTTATGGATTATTGGAATTGAGTTGAAATTGTCAAATTAAAATAATGAATGATATTAACAAATGATGGATTAATTTTTTTTAGTGTAAATTCATTTTAGGCTTTTTTTCATTATTAATTTATTCGTGAATTTGACCACCGGCCATTGCAGCGTGGATGGTAGATCATTTGTCCTCCACCGAGGAGGCTAAGGTTTGAAGCCCTTGCGAAGCAAGGAGGCTAAAGCGCTGTGTGGTGACTTAAGCGTGGTGTCGGGGTGGTGGTTTCCCCGCTATCGACACCTGGGGGTTTACGTGGCGGCTGTCGGCCAAAGCGGTTCCTCCAGCAACCAAAAAAAAAAAAAAAATTCGTGAATTTGAATCAAATTAATTTAATTAGAATAATCATATCATTTGTATATATAAAAATATACACTTAGTGTATAATGTGTTCAAACATGTCATAATTCTCTATTTTTTTTTAGAAATGACGTGTCGGCATGTCGTGTCGTGTCGTGTTATGTTGTATCACATATCGCGTATCAGTGACAGTACTACTCAAAGTAAGAGTGAGGACCACATGAATCATGTGCAAGCGATAAAATAATGCATGTGCTTAGGTCCACGTCTATCTCATTATGTTTGGAATTATTCCGTAGCCGATAGCATGATGGACCAAATATTGAGACTCCGTCTGAAATTTACAGTACCATTGAATGCTATAACTTTTGAAATCTTACTGAGGATTTAATTGAAGTTTGAATTAACCATGGTTGAAGTAGGATATTTGCTATATAAGTAAACTTCAGTCGATGAAAATGTGATAGCAATATAAGATTTCGCCGGTGTCCTCGTAGACCCAATTGCCTAGGCCATTGCACTCTCTCATTCCATTTCCTCTACTGTCCTTCCTCAGTACAAAATGGATTCAGCAGTATCCGAGACCCAGATGACTCCTGCCCAAGTCTCGGACGAGGAGGCAAACCTCTTCGCCATGCAGCTGGCGACCGCCTCCGTTCTCCCTGCAGTCCTCACGACCGCCATCGAGCTCGACCTCCTTGAGATCATGGCCAGGGCTGGACCAGGCGCCTACCTTACCCCTGGGGAAGTTGCGTCCCAGCTCCCGACCCAGAACCCCGATGCCCCGGTCATGCTTGACCGGATCTTCCGGTTGCTGGCCAGCTATTCTGTGCTCACGTGCACCCTCCGCGACCTCCCCGAAGGCAAGGTTGAGCGGCTCTACGGTTTAGCTCCATTGTGCAAGTTCTTGGTCAAGAACAAGGATGGGGTCTCTATTGCCCCACTTGGATTGATCAACCAGGACAAAGTCTTCTTGGAAAGCTGGTACGCTTTTCTTTAAAGCCCTTTTTTCCTTGTTTTTCTCTTTTTCTTTGGGATTGTTTTCAGGATTCATCCTTAACGCCAGTCATATTATGATCAATTTTACACAACAAATTGAAGTAATAGGTGACCGTAACTGCACGTCTGAATCACCCGAAATCTCCTCCCTATTTCACCACTCAAGAACTTATTAATTCCACATTATCGTTCTCTAAGCATTGAATTGGGTCATTTGCTTTTTAACTTGCAGGTACTACTTGAAAGATGCGATTCTCGAAGGCGGAATCCCGTTCGACAAGGCACACGGGATGACCGCATTTGACTGTCTAGGCACCGACCCGCGATCCAACAAGATCTTCAATCGGGCAATGTCTGATCATTCCACCATTATGATGAAGAAGATATTGGAAACGTACAATGGCTTCGAGGGCCTCAAGACGGTGGTCGATGTCGGAGGTGGCACAGGGGCTGTGCTCAACATGATTATAGCCAGATACCCGTCAATCAAAGGCATCAACTTCGACTTGCCTCATGTGATTGAAGATGCTCCATCCTATCGGGATATATAATGTGTATCGCTTGCTCGCATTTTGAGATTAACATCATATCCTAGATACTTGAGAGCAACCCAAGAACTAGGAACATTTTCACATATCACATCCGATCCATTGCCTCTTAATTAATATGAAACACCTTGTTGAAAATAACACCGAAAAATCTACTGACTGGACTAACGCAGGTGTCGAGCACGTTGGAGGCGACATGTTCGTCAACATTCCAAATGGAGATGCCGTTTTCATGAAGGTCAGAATGATGTCTCTGTTTTCGAAGTTGAAATGAGGACAAGGCTGCTTGTCGTTTCTCTTGTTTCATTTTGGTCTCTTGGCAAGGCCAAAAAGTAGTTACTGATTAAAGTTAAGTACAGATTGCTTAATAAAAGGCGTGTTACTTTCTTTCAGTCGATATGCCACGATTGGAGCGATGAACATTGCGCAAAGCTCCTCAAGAACTGCTACGATGCGTGTTGAGATAAGGCGAGCGATCGAACAATAATATAAACAGAAAAAGAAAATAAATCGGACACCAGATTTACGTGGTTCAGTCGTAAAGACCTACGTCCACGGGGAGAGCAACAGCGAATTTCACTATAGATCAAGCGATATAAGGAGATTACACACTCGAGTCACTCAAACACTCTCTCGGTGTTTCCCAAGCCCCAATTACACCCAATAACACACATAGTGTTTAGCCCCGAAATTCCTCAAGAAATAATCTCTCAATCTCACGAAGGAATTACACGCAAATCTTACCACAAGACTTAATTGGCTTCAACACTAAACCTTCTTGGATGTAATTCACGACAAAGAAAATCCCTCCCAAGCACTCAACAACGAGGCGGCGCTTCAAGACCAATTCTTCACGATCAACGGCGGAACACCAAGCACTCACACGGCGCTTCAAAACAATTTGTGATCCACACCTATCACCCATGGCCTTAAGTCTATATATAAGTAAAACCCTTATTCTTTTGCCAACTTCTCATAGGATTTTGTTTTCTATCCAAAACATATCTTTATATATTTAAACAAAAATCCAAATCCTAGTCAAAGTTGAACTTTCCTATTTTAACGGCCAGACTCTCCAACGCAGATTCAAATTCGGGAAGTTGATCTTCGGATCTTCTTTGCTCGATTTCGAACATTCGCAACATATCTAATTCGGAATATTCGTAATTTTGCATTGGGCTTAAACTCGAGACATATTTTAACAATCTCCACCTTGGCTCGACGTTTGAGCTAAGTCACAATCGCTTCACAAAAATTCAAACTCTGCTGCTACTTTCCCCTAGCCTCCGATGGGCTCAACCGCCACAGATATTGTCCAAGTCCAAGCCTCGCTTGAACTTCACCATAACCGAGGACCTCATTAGAATACCAACTCCACATGCACCTTTAACTGCTCCGCAAGGATTTTCCGACATAACCTCCTTAACCGCAGATAAAGCAAAACCATTGTTGCATCCATATCTGTCAGGAGATCGAACACGTACCTTGTTAATTTCAGCAGTTACAGCAACCGTTGGCTTTATAGGCTCCACCTCGCTATGAGCACCATCTGTGTCGATTACTTTGCTAGTACTTGTACTCGCTACCTCAGGAGTTTCTGGTCGCAACTCCACCTCAAGCTGAACACCGTTCAGATCCGTTTGAACACTGCTATAATCACTCCTAGCCAGAAGTACTGGAGACTCGTCAAAAGTAACTTCTCTGCTGTTAATAGGTGAATTTATATCTAGGCACCACAACCGATCGCCTCGCTCACCTTGTGCATAGCCATGAAATATGCACCTTGCCCTCCCATCGAGCTTACCATCACTCACTCGAAAATAACATGGGCAACAAAACATTCTAAGAATAGAATAATCAGCAACGTTACCTGACCACACTTCTTTAGGAGTCCGCCATTCAATAGCAGTTGATGGGGATCTATTCACCGGGCAGCTTATCGTACTTAGCATATCAGCTAGGATTCTCCTAGCAATACCAGCACTAGAGATTATTTTATGGGCCATCTCTAGTAATATTCTGCTCATCAATTCTGCAAATTGTTGTGATTTACTAGCACTAGTGCGGTGTTTCACTATGCTCTCTTTCATGCAGAATTTATTTGTCAGCTCCGAGCAGAACTCCATGCTATTGTCAGTCCGCACATGCTTGATCGACTTACCAGTCTCCGTCTCGATCAAAGCTCTTGACTGCGAGATCCTTACATCAGCATCAAACTTGTGCCTTGGCACAAACACCCAGGTCTTCCTCGAGCAATCAATAGACTCTCGAATAGATGCATCCGACGTCTCAAGGGCGAAACCTATCATTGTCTCACCTTGAAGTTTATACAGGCCTCTGTGCTTGATTCCTTTCATTATCACTAGGGCACCTCGAACAACCTTCAGAACTCCACCTTCTAAAGAATACCCGCAACTAGCTGAATCTAGGGCACCCAAGGAAATTAAGTTCTTCTTCAACTCCGGAACATGCCTCACTCCAGTCAATGTCCTCACGATACCATCATGCATTCTGATTTTAACATTACCAACACCCACAACATCGCACTTAGCGTTGTTCCCTAACTGAACTTTACCACTACCCGTGCACTGATAAGTGATAAACCAGTTTCTATTTGGTGTGACATGAAAAGAACAACAAGAATCCATAATCCATCCATCAAGCGATGAATCATTAGTGACAGACAAGACATAATCAGCATAATCTGCTACAGCTGCAACATTATCTGCAGAATCAACCATAATTCCCTTACCCTTTTCATTCTTCAGTTTAAGGCAATCCCTTCTAAGATGTCCCCTCTTGCCACAGCTCCAACAGACAACATTAGTAGTCCTAGATTGGCTACGTCTGTTCATATTAGTACTACCATTACCCACACGTGTTACAGATCTTCCTCTATTTTCACCTACTAAAGCAGTAGAAACAGATTGGCCAGATTCTCTTCTACGAATATCCTCGCTCAGAATCAAATCTCGAACCCCATCAAACGTCAAACTTGTTGACCCAGAGGAATTACTAACAGCAGTAACGGTAGTATTCCAACTATCAGGCAATAAGGATAATAGAATCAAAGCACATACCTCATCTTCAAAATCAATCTCAACTGAACTCAATTAACTAACAATCACATTGAATTCATTGATATGATCTGCAACTGACGCACCTTCTTTCATCTTCAAGTTAAACAGACGTCGCATCAAACAGACCTTGTTGATCGCAGAGGGCTTCTCATACATATCCGACAAGGCTTGCATCAAATCAGCGGTGGTCTTCTCCTTGGGATGTTAAACGCGACGTTACGAGCCAACGTCAGCCGAATAACACCCATAGCTCGTCTATCTAGCAAATCCCAATCAGCTTGCTTCATCGTCTCTAGTTTCTCCCCAGACAAGGGCAAGTGCAGTTTCATCTGATAAAGATAATCTTCAATCCGCATCTTCCAGAAACTAAAATCCTTCCCATCAAATCTGTCGATTCTCAATTTTACTTCTTCTGTTGCCATCGATTCGCTTCAACTTAGCCAAGTCTGGCTCTGATACCACTTGTTGAGATAAGGTGAGCGATCGAACAATAATATAAACAGAAAAAGAATATAAATCGGACACCAGATTTATGTGGTTCAGTCGTAAAGACCTACGTCCACGGGGAGAGCAACAGCGAATTTCACTATAGATCAAGCGATACAAGGAGATTACACACTCGAGTCACTCAAACACTCTCTCGGTGTTTCCCAAGCCCCAATTACACCCAATAACACACATAGTGTTTAGCCCCGAAATTCCTCAAGAAATAATCTCTCAATCTTACGAAGGAATTACACGCAAATCTTACCACAAGACTTAATTGGCTTCAACACTAAACCTTCTTGGATGTAATTCACGACAAAGAAAATCCCTCCCAAGCACTCAACAACGAGGCGGCGCTTCAAGACCAATTCTTCACGATCAACGGCGGAACACCAAGCACTCACATGGCGCTTCAAAACAATTTGTGATCCACACCTATCACCCATGGCCTTAAGTCTATATATAAGTAAAACCCTTATTCTTTTGCCAACTTCTCATAGGATTTTGTTTTCTATCCAAAACATATCTTTATATATTTAAACAAAAATCCAAATCCTAGTCAAAGTTGAACTTTCCTATTTTAACGGCCAGACTCTCCAACGCAGATTCAAATTCGGGAAGTTGATCTTCGGATCTTCTTTGCTCGATTTCGAACATCCACAACATATCCAATTCGGAATATTCGTAATTTTGCATTGGGCTTAAACTCGAGACATATTTTAACAATGCGCTTCCGGTAAATGGGAGGGTGATCATTGCAGAATACATACTCCCCGTGTACCCGGGCCAGAGCCTATCAACAAAGGGAGTGATCCACATGGACTGCATCATGTTAGCCCACTGCTCGGGCGGGAAAGAGAGGACGGAGAAGGTGTTTGAGGCTTTGGCCAAAGGGGCGGGGTTTCAGGACTTCCAAGTCACGTGTCACGCTTTCAACACTTCCGTCATGGAGTTCTTGAAGACCGCTTGAACTATGCTCTTCTGGGCGGTGATATTCATGGTTCCTCGGATTCGATAGGTCGCAAATGAGCCTTTTAACGCAATTGGCGTTCGATTCAGTGTTCTAAGTTGTGCTCATAAAAGGAAAGAATAAGGAAGTGACTATATTATGCTTGGGGATGAGACAAAGGAAAAGTTACAGGATTTTTATGTTAATAAACTTTGAGTCCGCATGCTGATTTTACAAAATGCGTAACGAAACAGATTACTCCTAAGAAATTCAACGCTCATTTGGGTTGGACCCAATAATCTAAAAAAAAAACATAAGATATAGTTCACCCAATCAGCTTGTAGAAGTAGGGGCAGGAAAAATAATCCCACGTGAATGGTGTGCATGTGCCGACGTCCACTTCTATCTCGTTTCATTTGGAATTATTTCGGAGCTATAGCTTGACGGATTTGCGTTTGTTGGATGCTATAACTTTGAAGTCTAAATGGCGTCAAACGGTCAAAAGGTTATAAGTTTCAGGAAAACTTAGAGAGGAGAGTAGAAAAATCTAGAGAAAAATCAGACACCCAACAGTCCAGATTAACAACATTTTGCGGCATCTGATAAGTATTCAAGGCCTCAATTCATATAACTGAAATAATTTTCGAAGTTAGGCCACATATTTAAAGTTATAAGAATTTTGAAATGTGAAATCCGATTTAGTGATTGAGCTATTAAACTTTGTGGAAATGACACTTCAGGATGTTGTAAAACTAAAGAGATTAATAGAAATCAATTCCAAATACGGTCTGACCGAAATGAATTTTTGAAGTTTTGCACTCTTCATACGAGTCTTGTTAGCCTATAAGAGTCATTTTGTCAACAAATAAGCTTAGCTTAGAGGATTCTTAGTTATTATTGGTTTTAGTTGATATCGATTTTTTTTTTTCACTAAATTGATAGGATTTCGAGTTCACATGTTCAAGATTTGGATTAGGCTATATCAGGTAAATGACGCTTATTTCTTCTATAAATTTGTAAACTCATATTTTGGAAGTAATAGAGATTTGATATATCATGAGTTATTAAAAGCATGTTTGTTGAATTAAAATTTAAATCAAGCATTTACTAAGTTTTGATATTTGTGAATGGTTTAAGAAATATATTACAAAAAGTTACATATACTGATTTGTAAACCTGATTTTCTTTTTTTCAATGTAAACCTGATTTAAGAATTGGACTTTAAAATGGTTTGTAAAATGTATTATGATTTATGAAACGGATTCTGAATTTGGTTTGTGGAATATTGGATAATGATGATTTCATGTTCAATATCGTTGTGAACCTAATTAAAGGTTTTTCAGTATGCATATTGGTTTATAAATATCCTTTTAGGCCAAATTACTACCTAATGATAAGCAAAAATCTTGCCAAGGGAATCTTGATTGTCTTGTCACTAGGCATTATGTTGTGATAATAGTTGGATATTAAGTAATAAATTGATTGACGGCATGGATTACTTGGAGGTGCTTGACTTTCTTTGCTATTTAAAACATAAAACAGCAGATATTATTGTATTCTAGTTCATGTTCTTAACTAAGCTTGAAAAAGGACCAATTTAAATTGCTTTCAACTTGCTTTTATCAACACTATACGGATAAACATATGCACTATATGTAATATATATCCCAATTCTCGAAATAGATAACTACATAGATTTCTTTTTCCACAGGAAACTGTTCTACCATGAGACTATTTCACACATACTTCCAACACTCAAAGGCACAAGAAACTTTGTTTCAATGTCCGATTACCCAACAACACCGTCAAACAATGATAGACTCTCGGCATCGATAGGATGCATATAAGAGGACGGGTCATCAAACAGAAAACCTCCATGAGCAAATGCCATTCCTATCAAGTCCCAAAACCAGGTAAATTGCAGTTCTATGGCGTGCCAACAGGCTCACGCTAAGTTATCGGCCTCGCGGAGTTAAGCAATTAACAACACATACATACCCAGACTCACTAAAATCATGACTTTTCTTCTTGCAACAGCTCCATTCTTTCATCCCATCATGAAATATAGGCTGCAGAGATTAGCATGCGGATATAAGCCAAGGCAACGAACGGAGGTACAAAAGGAGCGGAAAAGCAGTCAAGACCAAAACTTACACCCTGGCGATGAGAGAGGAACCGCGCCGTCGCGAGTCAGCAGCAGCGATGCACAAAGAAACAGAGATCAGTCAGCAGAGAACAGCGCTCGCTCTTTCTACAAGGAATACCCAAATTTAAAGCGCGAGAGAAAGCAAAGCGGGTTTTCATGAATGCTTCGCAGCAATTGCAACTCCGAACATCTTTCAATTCACGCAAGGCGAAAGGAATATGCGACTAGGCGTCTCCGATTGCTCTTCAGCCAGTCAGCCTCAGTGAGATCAGAATCAACTAATGCATTTTGCAGAGAGCATGTAATTGATCCGAGGCCCAATGAGCGAAGGTAGATTTTTCGAGCGTACCGCAACGTGGTAGCGGCAGGTAAGGGTGAGCATGGTCCGGATTGATCCGAGCCACCCTCTAACCCTAGAACCAACCCGTACATTGTCGGTCCTCAATTTTTAAGACCGAGGACCGACCGTATTAACCTTGGGACCAAGGACCGGACCGGACCGACCCAATGGGTTTGGTCCGGTTTCAGGGTCAACCCGGGATCGATCGATAATTTTTTCGTCTTATTTTTTATACTCCCTAAAAAAGCAAACCTACAAATTCAAATTACATATCCATCGACAATGCGGCATTGTGCAACTAAACTATAAATACCAATACATATTTAGCAAATTTAAGATGACACAATAATAGAAATTTTGTAACTACTAACCGTTCATCAAGATATGGGACAAGATGGAAAGTTCTTGTAATCATCTATCTTTAATATTCATAACATCATATACAAAAGCATTTTCCTGCATTTGATCATGTAGAGTCCACTCAACCAAAAAATGAGCTTCACACCACTTGACTAGCAAATCATCGTAACAACTGTAGTACTACTCTACTCTTCAAAAACTTCTACCATTTGACATAAATTGAAAAGCAAAGTGCAGCTAAAATTCATTTGTAAAATCCGATTAAACCATAAAAAGTTCAAAATACTTAATATAAACCATGAATATATAACTCCATATCTTGTTAATTCACTTGAACTTCTAAACACCTGAAAACAAAACAAACGACACATAATTAATACTTAACAAAAGTTTTAAATTGAAATTACTATTAGTGCTATTGATAGAACATCTCAATATAATATAATAGACATTTTACTTAGGTTTGAATATATAAAAGAATTATAAATAATATAATATAATATACAGGGTTGGTCCAGGGTTGGACCGACCCAAAACTCTTAGGACCGAGGACCAACCCGTACAGTGTTGGTCCTGGAATTTCAGGACCAAGGACCGACCTAGTCTCCTTGGGAATCGAACCAAGACCGGCAGGGTTGGGTCAGTCTAGGGTCGGTCCAGGGTCGACCCTAGACCACTGCTCACCCCTAGCGGTAGGAACCTTCTGGATTGTCGTCCTCGGAGAAGGAAGCCTCGCAGCCGATCCTCTGGCACCGAACCTTTGCCATCCTCGCCTCGCCTCGCCGGAGCTGGTCGAAGTCAATGCGGGCGAGTCAATGCGAGGGAGTGAGTCAAGCTCTACGCCAATCTCGAAGCAAGAAGAAGGTAGGGGTGTGCAACCGGACCGGCCCACCTAGAAAACAAGGTCGAGAATCGGTTCCGGTTGAAACCGGTCCGAGAACCAGTTCCGAGATATTACCCACCCGGGAATCGGATCGACCGGACTAGTTCGGGAACCGGTTTGAGAACCGGTTTGTAAGTCAACCCAGAAAACCCTAATTCATTCCCTGTTTCTATCTCTACCTCTCACACTCACACCCACAGACTTCACAGCCTTTTCCTTCATCGTGCCATCGCCACATCCAACTCCCCGTCACGCTGCTTCCTCATCTACGTTCATCTGCTTCCTCGCCGCGCCATCGCTAGCTCCCCATCGCGCCATCGCCAGTTGCGCCATCGCCAGCTCCCCATCGCTCTATTTCATCCATCGTCGGCTTCCTCATTTGTAAGCTTGCAAATTTCCTTGGTTTTTCTAAAATTTTCTTTCAGATTGAAGCTGGGTTCTCCTCGTTTTCTTTGTGAGTGCTTTCTTGAGCTAGATTTCTTGTCAGATTGGTGGAAAAACTTTGCGTTTTTTTCTTCATATGGGAACTCATTGTGAATAGGTGGGGTAAGCTAGGGGAGAGAGGGAAGAAATCGTAGAACTCAGGAGCCACCGCAACCCTCGTCGCCGTCCGCGGGCTTTTCAGAGTCTTGAGCTTCAACGCCTTCGGAGAGGGTAAGAATGCACAGGAGGGCCTGCGTTTCTGGGAAATCATGTGCGAATTGGGAATGGATAGGGAAGAGAACAACGTCGCGGAGATTTAAGATGAAGCCATTTTTCAAATCGGATATCTCCTTACCAGTTCTTGCTTAGGCGCTCAGAGCTTCGGCTTCTCTCTCGTCAGCAGCGTTATCCACACATTCTGAGCGATGAGAGAGAAATGGTTTTTGGATTTGGAGGGTTCGACTCAAGATGGGCCGGGGTTCTAGATATGTAGATCAGCTCAATGATAGCCTTTTGTGTAGATATCAAGCTAGGTTTTAAGATTTCAATTTGTTTATGTAAGTTTCAAGCACCTTTGAGCTGCTCTCTCTGGTTTTTTCTTATAAGCTCAAAAAACTTATGTACCAGACCAAATTTTCTAAATGGGTCTGTCTAATTGTTTTTGATTTATTGACGCATTTGAAGTGAAAATTATTAAACTGCTGTTCACTTTGGTTCTTTTTGTACTTGAATTGAAAATGATTTTTGTTTTGTGCAAGAGAGTTGAATTGAAATTGTCAGCCAACATATTTATTCATCCACATGCTGTTGCAAACCATTTTCTTGTTAATGCTAGTCTTGCAACTCCCAGTTCTGAAGTATGAACAATAAGTATTGCACTTTGGATTCATTGGAAGGATCATTGGCTGCTGTGTCGTGAACTTTTGAGTGGGCGTCTACTAATAGCTTTAATGGTTCGGTCCTGCCTTCCAACCATTGATAATTTGCCATTTAGTTAATCAACGTAGCAGATTTGGGATTTCATGGTGAAGTGTTTGGTTCTCCATTGAAGCAGGCTAAAAAGAAAACTTAAAATCATTCAGGGTAGTAGTCACCGTAGATTGTCTCATGTAAACTATGCTACATCTTCTGCCAATAGAAAACTCTGGATCAATGTTTTCGAAAAGCAGTCAAGTAAACTGTTTGAGGTATAGGTTTTCACGGACTGTAGTGATATTCTTTGCATATGTCTCTAGAGCATGGTTTCTTGTTGATTTTTCTTTATATATGAATTTTAGGTTTTTGTCAGAGATTTTGTATCATGTGGAACGCGAGACCAAAGAAGAAGAAGAAGATCAAGGCATCAAGGACAAGGTTGAGGTCCCTAAGAACTTCTGATTTACAGATTAGCAATGGAATATGGAAGCTGTTTGTGCAAATTGCCGGTGGATTTTCGGTTGGGATTCACTTTGTATTTCATTTTTGAGATTAGAGAAGTTCTATTTTCTATGAGATCAATTGTTCTGCTAGTTTAAAAGCGTGCATGGTGATACTAGAAACTTTTGGATAAGAATGAGTCATTAGCATTTTCATTGACAATGTTTTTAATCGCTAGTTCTCGCGGTTTTTATGCAAAACAGGTTGTGAGGTTGCTGTACAGTAATTTTTATGCAAAACAAGTTCCAATATAAACAGGGTTAATCCAGTTACCGGATCGGAAAAATAGGGTAGGTCGGGTATAGGGTCCAATGCAAATATGATCGAGTACATGATCCAAAAAAAGAGAACCGGTTATAACAAGGTCCACTACAGAGTCCAAACCTGGATCTTACCCACCTTGGACCCGATCATTTCTAGAAGAAGGGTCGAGAATCAGATTCCACGAGGGAGCTTTAAAGCTCGTTCAGGTAGGGCAAAGTCCAGTCCATAATTTGATTCCCACCGCACCACCCCCGCCTCCCCCCACCCCCAAAGCCCTTTTTTTCCTTTTCCCTTCGAATCGCGCTTCGTTTTTTCCTTCTGGTTGAAGATGACGCCGACATGCGATGGGCTGTGTCCTGATGAAGCCCAAGCCCACACGGGAGGACTCGACGATGAGCCTCTACCCGCGCGGAGCTGAGCTAGCGACTTTTTAAGTGGGGGGCATTTTTGTCCATTTACTATTAAGGGCGTGCCGTTACCTATTTGGAGGCGTGAAAATTGCTTTGACCCTTTGTTTTAGGGAGAATTACACAATATTTTAACCAAAAATATAACATTGTCCAAGAATTTTTAATTTATTCAATACAATTTATAAATTTTAAATTAATGTGCAATATGATCCCAAAAATTTTAATCTAGTCGATGTAGTCCCCAAATTTTTGTATATGTTGAATGTAGTCCTCAAATTATATGAAAATATTTAATATTTTTCTTAAAATTGAATTAATGAAAAATAAAATTGGATATTTTCATATAATTTAGAAACTAGATTGAACATTTACCACAAATTCAAAAGACACATTGGCAAATGAAAAGTTCATGAACTACTTTACACAATAAGTGAAAATTCAATAACCATTTGTGTAATTACTTTTATTTTATCCTCCATTTTTACAGAAAAATTCTTTGCAAATTACTCCCTCTTCTTCAACTATCTACAACATACCATTCTGGAATTCAAGCTCATGCTTGATTCTCACTAACAATGAAATGATTTACTTTGCAATGGGACACATTTTCCCAAAAAGAAATAAATTATGCCCATGTTCGTTAACGAACTCGGCATTTCCCATTTTGGTAGGCTCTGCAAATTTCCTACGACTGATTCCGAGAAATAACGTTTCTCTTGTTATCGATCACCGCATATCATTTCTTCAGCTTTCGGATATAAACTATTATAATCCACTATGAATAAAGTCATAACAAGTAGTAGATATAAAAATGTCAATCTATTCTCCATAAACTTCTTTTCCTTCACACGCAGGCACAATCCTTTACTTTACGACGTGGAAGTTGATCGGACCGATTTAAGCAGACGATTAAGGTAAAAAGCTAATCCCCATACATGACAGATTGGCATCAATATGTACACTATAGACAACAAGATCCCTATGTATGTACAAAGAAGCTGTGAGCTGGTTCCGATTCTGTTGTGCAACTCGGAGCATCAACTGGACCCTTGCGAATGAATGTATATCTGAAAATAAGTGTGGCACTGAAGCCCCCGTATTCACAATTGATTGAGATCAGCGTGTTGTTTTCCCACGGAAATAAAAAAGACTTGGTTAACCTTAGAATTATTACATATGTGCCTCTAGAAACCTTCTCCCGTGAGGGTAAACAATTTATGTGAGTGTTGCAGTAACCAAACGATTACACAAGATGACAAGAAAATCAGACAACTACTCAACTGTCACGCTTTAAAATTACAACTTGCTCCTGACATATTCATGAGAGAGAGAGAGAGAGAGAGAGAGAGATCCCAGTCTGTGTGCCACTTTCTGAAAGGAACCAGTGCATGAGTACACCCAGGTTCATCACTGCAGGTATCAACTTGAACAGCAGAGGAGTCGTCACCTGCAAGATCATGCTTGATTCAGAAACACGGTATGTATAAACCATGAGATCAGGCATTTCGATGACTCGGTTGGCTCATAAACGGTTGAAACCTATGTGCTGAATTACAGACTATTGCCAATTCATACTTGCCCAAGAAGTACTTAAATGCTTACTAATCAAGTAAAAAGCTGCTAATTGATTGATATTTACTTTTATGTAATAAGAATTTTTTCCCTGCGCAATAAGTGACTTCCCCATAATGAAAAGTACCCAATAATATAGCTGCGCTTAATTACTTCTCTAACTTTGCCAAAAAAAAAAAAAAAAGAGTGACACTCGCAACCTATTTAGTGACTAATTATTTATCCATGTTGTCAATAGTAACTTACCATATGACAAACTAATTTATCCTTTATCAAAAGTTAGTATTAGTAACTCCCTCATGTTAATAGTTACTTTCTTAAGCAATATAATTTTCAAACTATTAATAGACTGCGACTTTCACAGATGAAAGAAATTTTATATGTTACTTATACAATTGACCAATTTCTAATATCTTCGAAGCTCATTGAAACAGCAGACATTATTCTTTTCTAGCTCATATTCTTAACTAAGCCTGAGAAAAAAATGAGAGCATGTGCCGAGCCACTTCTATCTCGTTTTGTTTGAAATTATTGTGCAGCTAATAGCTTGATGGATCTCATTTGGTATTTACAGTATTATTAAAATATATCTCAAGTTAAAGTCCATCGACATGGTCTCAATTGAAGTGTGAACGTATGGCTGTATGAATCCAAAGCTGAGATGCCCCTTTTGCAAGTGCGCCAAACGCTGAAAACAGATATACGGAGAAGAAGATTGCGCACGGATTTTTTTGCATTTGTCTCTTTGCACGCTTGGGAGGCAAACAAAGCAGGAAGAACGTGCATGTCTTGTTCAACTCTCCCAAGCAAGGGCACGTAATATTTGACAATACAAAAAAAAAAAGAAAAGTAAAGCATGTACATGGAACTCTCTGATTGGCTGCAACTTGCACAAAGCAATAAACGAAAGGACTCAACTTGCACTTGAAATATATATAGACATTTAATGCATTTGTCTTCTATGCCGGGTAAGTCAAATGGAGCACGTGATTTTTTTGATGTTCCTGCAATAAATGATGGAAGGTTGGTCCCAATTATAAATGGGATAGATTCGTGATATGTCATGTTATATCATGTTGTGTCGTATTATATATCATATATCGGTAACAGTATTATTTAAAATAAGAATGAGGATCACGTGAATGGTGTGCTAGCGAAAAAACAATGCATGTATGATGCCTAGGGAAAAAATGAGAACATGTGCCGAGGTCCATGTCTATCTCGTTATGTTTGGAATTATTCCGTAGCTGATAGCATGATGGACCAAATACTGAGACTCCGTTTGGAATTTATAGTACCATTGGATGCTATAACTTTTGAAATCTTAATGAGTATTTAACTGAAGTTTGAATTAACCGTGGTCGAAGTAGGAGATTTTGCTATATAAGTAAACTTCGGTCGATGAAAATGTGATAACAATTTAAGAATTTGCTTGTGTCCTCATAGACCCAATTGCCCAAGCCATTGCACTCTCTCGTTCCTTTTCCTCTACTTTCCTTCCTCAATACAAAATGGACTCAACAGGATCCGAGACCCAGATGACTCCTACCCAGGTCTTGGACGAGGAGGCAAACCTCTTCGCCATGCAGCTGGCGACCGCCTCCGTTCTCCCTGCAGTCCTTACGACCGCCATCGAGCTTGACCTCCTCGAGATCATGGCCAGGGCCGGGCCAGGCGCCTACCTTACCCCTGGGGAAGTTGCGTCCCAGCTCCCGACCCAAAACCCCGATGCCCCGGTCATGCTCGACCGGATCTTCCGACTGCTAGCCAGCTATTCTGTGCTCACGTGCACCCTCCGCGACCTCCCTGAAGGGAAGGTTGAGCGGCTCTATGGTTTAGCTCCAGTGTGCAAGTTCTTGGTCAAGAACGAGGATGGGGTCTCTCTTGCCCCACTTAGATTGATCGACCAGGACAGAGTCTTCTTGGAAAGCTGGTACGCTTTTCTTTAAAGCCCTTTTTTCCTTCTTTTTCTCTTTTTCTTTGGGATTTTTTTTCAGGATTCATCCATAACGCCAGTCATATTATGATCCATTTTACACAACAAATTGAAGTAATAGGTGACCGTAACTGAACGTCCAAATCACCCGAAATCTCCTCCCTATTTCACCACTCAAGAACTTATTAATGCCACATTATTGTTCTCTGAGCATTGAATTGGGTCGTTTGCTTTTTAACTCGCAGGTACTACTTGAAAGATGCGATTCTTGAAGGCGGAATCCCGTTCCACAAGGCACACGGGATGACCGCATTTGACTATCCAGGCACCGACCTGCGATTCAACAAGATCTTCAATTGGGCAATGTCTGATCATTCCACCATTATGATGAAGAAGATATTAGAAATGTACAATGGCTTTGAGGGCCTCAAGACGGTGGTTGATGTTGGAGGCGGCACTGGGGCCGTGCTCAACATGATTGTAGCCAAATACCCGTCGATTAAAGGCATCAACTTCGACTTGCCTCACGTGATTGAAGATGCTCCGTCCTATCGTGGTATATAATGGGTATCGCTTGCTCGCATTTTGAGATTAGCATTGTATCCTAGATACTTGAGAGCAACCCAAGAACTAGGAACATTTTCACATATCACATTCGATCCATTGCCTCTTAATTAATATGAAACACCTTGCTGAAAAGAACACCGAAAAATCTAATGCCTGGACTAACGCAGGTGTCGAGCATGTTGGAGGTGACATGTTCGTCAACATTCCAAATGGAGATGCCGTTTTCATGAAGGTCAGAATGATGTCTCTGTTTTCGAAGTTGAAATTTTCAGGAAGTACTAGGACAAGGCTGCTTGTCGTTTCTCTTGTTTCATTTTGGTCTCTTGGCAAGGCCAAAAAGTAGTTACTGATTAAAGTTAAGTACAGATTGCTTCATAAAAGGCATGTTACTTTCTTGCAGTGGATATGCCATGACTGGAGCGATGAACATTGCGCAAAGCTCCTCAAGAACTGCTACGATGCACTTCCAGTAAATGGGAGGGTGATCGTTGCAGAATACATACTCCCAGTGTACCCGGACCAGAGCCTATCAACCAAGGGAGTGATCCACTTGGACTGCATCATGTTAACCCACTACTCGGGCGGGAAAGAGAGGACGGAGAAGGAGTTCGAGGCTTTGGCCAAAGGGGCGGGGTTTCAGGACTTCCAAGTCACGTGTCACGCTTTCAACACTTCCATCATGGAGTTCTTGAAGACCGCTTGAACTATGCTCTTCTGGGTGGTGATAGTCACGGTTCCTCGGATTCGATAGGTCGCAAATGAGCCTTTTTTTACGCAATTGGCGTTCTATTCAGTGTTCTAAGTTGTGCTCATAAAAGGAAAGAATAAGGAAGTGACTATATGATGCTTGGGGATGAGACAAAGGATTACTTCGAGTCCGCATCCTGATTTTACAAAATGCGTAACGAAACAGATTACTCTTAAGATCTCACCAAAAAAAAAACAGATTACTCTTAAGAAATTCAACGCTGATTTGGGTCGGACCCAATAATCTAAAAAAAAAAAACATAAGATATAATTCACCCAATCGGCTTGTAGAAGCAGGGGGAGGAAAAATGATCCCACGTGAATGGTGTGCAATTGCAAAAAATAATGCTTGTCTGAGCAAGTTATATATATATATATGAATTCTCTTAATAAGCAATTGAAGGCCTATAAAATGTGGGGGGCGTACCATGCATGAGAAAATTACAAAACTTGCCACAATCGACACAAAATGAGAGCATGTGCCGACATCCACTTCTATCTCGTTTCATTTGGAATTATTTCGGAGCTATAGTTTTACGGGTTTGCGTTTGGTTGGTTGCTATAACTTTGAAATCTAAATAGCGTTGAATAGTCAAAAGGTTATAAGTTTCAGGAAAACTTAGAGAGGAGAGTAGAAAAAATAGAGAAAAATCCGACACCCAACAATCCAGATTAACAACATTCTGCAGCATCTGATAAGTATTCAAGGCCTCAATTCATATAACTGAAATAATTTTCGAAGTTAGGCCACATATTTAAAGTTATAAGAATTTTGAAATGTGAAATTTGATTTAGTGATTAAGCTATTAAATTTTGTGGAAATGACAGTTCAGGATGTTGTAAAACTAAAGGGATTAATAGAAATCAATTCCGAAGTGCGGTCTAATCGGAATGAATTTTTGAAGTTTTGCACTCTTCATACGAGTCTAACATCCGGTAAGAGTCATTTTGTCAACAAATAAGCCTAGCTTAGAGGATTCATAGTTATAATTGGTTTTAGTTGATTTTGATATTGTTTTTTTCACTAAATTGATAGGATTTCGAGTTCACATGTTCGAGATTTGGATTAGGCTATATCAAGTAAATGACGCTTATTTCTTCTATAAATTTGTAAACTCATATCTTGCAAGTGATAGAGATTTGATATATTATGAGTTATTAAAAGCATGTTTGTGAAATTAAAATTTAGATCGAGCATTTACTAAGTTTTGATATTTGTGAATGGTTTGAGAAATATATTACAAAAAGTTATATATACCGATTTGTAAACCCAGTTATCTTTTTTTCAATGTAAACCCGGTTTAAGAATTGGACTTTAAAATGGTTTGTGAAATGTATTATGATTTATGAAACAAATTCTGAATTTGGTTTGTGGAATATTGGATGATGATGATTTAATGTTCAATATCATTGTGAACCTAATTAAAGGTTTTTCGGTATGCATATTGATTTCTAAATATTATTTTAGGCCGAGCCACTACCTAATAATAAGCAAAAATTTTGCCAAGGGAATCTTGATCGTCTTGTCACTAGGCATTATGTTGTGATAATAGTTGGAAATTAAGTAATAAATAGATTGATGGCATGGATTACTTGGAGGTGCTTGACTTTCTTTGCTACTTAAAACATAAAACAGCAGATATTATTGTATTCCAGTTCATGTTCTGAACTAGGCTTGAAAAAGGACCAATTTATATTGCTTTCAACTTGCTTTTATCAACACTATACGGAAAAAGATATGCACTATATGCAATACATATCCCAATTCTCGAAATAAACAACTACATAGATTTCTTTTTCCACAGGAAACTGTTCTCCCATAAGACTATTTCACGCATACTTCCAACACTCAAAAGGCACAAGAAACTTTGTTCCAACGTCCGATTACCCAATAACACCGTCAAACAATGATAGACTCTCGGCATCGAGAGGATGCATATAAGAGCACGGGTCATCGAACAGAAAAACTCTATGAATAAATGTCATTCCTATCAAGTCCCAAAACCAGGTAAATTGCAGTTCTACAGCATGCTGACATGCTCATGCTACGTCGCCGGCTTCATGGAGTCGAGCAAGTAACAACACGTACATACCCGGGAATTCCAAGAAACTCACTAAAATCACGACTTCTCTTCTTGCAGCTCCATTCTTTCATCCCATCATGAAATATAGGCTGCAGAGATTAGCATTCCGATATAAGTTAAGGCGACGAACGGAGGTCCAAAAGGAGCGGAAAAGCAGCGAAGACCAAAACTTACTCCCTGATGATGAGAGAGGAATGACGCCATCGCGAGTCACCAGCAGCGACGCACAAAGAAATAGAGATCAATCAGCAGAGAACAACGCTCGCTCCCTCTACAATGAATACCCAAATTCAAAGCGCAAGAGAAAGCAAAACGTGTTTTCATGCATGATTCGCAGCAACCGAAATTCCGGACATCTTCAATTCGCGCAAGTTGAGGAGTATGCAACTACTCGTCTCCGATTGCTCTTCAGCCGGTCAGCCTCAGTTAGATCAGAATCAAAACCAGGGAGAGACTGCGCATGCAACTAATGCAATCCGGGCGTAAAGCACGTAATCGATCGGACGCGGAGAGCGAAGGAGGAGGATTTTCTGAGCGTACCGCGGCGTGGTAGCGGCAGGAACCTTCTGGATTGTGGTCATCGGAGAAGAAGGCGTCGCAGCCGATCGTCTGGCACCGGACCTTCGACATCCTCGCCTCGCCGGAGCTGGTCGAAGTCAAAGCGGGCGAGTCAATGGGAGGGAGTGAGTCGAGCTTTACGCCAATCTCGAAGCAAGAAGAAGGGTCGGGGAATCAGATTCTACGAGGAGCTTTAAAGCTCGTTCAGGTAGGGTAGAGAGTCCAGCCCAGAATTTGATTCCCCCACGGCTCGTTTTTTACGTTTTCCCTTGGATCGCGCTTCGTTTTTTCCTTCTGGTTGAAGATGACGCCGACATGCGATGGGCCGCCTCGTGATGAAGCCCAAGCTCACGTGAGAGGATGCGACTATGGGCCTCTACCCGAGCGGAGCTGGGCTAGCGACTTTTTAAGTTGTTTTTGTTGTGTTTTTTTTTTTTTGGGGGGGGGTAGGGGCATTTTTGTCCATTCATTATTTGGTGGCATGAAAATTGCTTTTACCCTTTGTTTTAGGGAGAATAACACAACATTTTGACCAAAAATATAACTTGATCTATGAATTTTCTAATTTATTCATATAAACTTTAAATCAATATGTAATGGAATCCCTAAATTTTTAATCTATTCAATTTGGTCTATAAATTTTATATATATATTCAATATAGTACTTAGACTATATCAAAATATTTAATATTATCCCTAAAATTGAATTAATAGAAAAATAAAATTAAATATTTTCTTAGAGATTAAATTGAACATTTATGAAAAATTCAAAAATCATATTGGACAAATGATGGATAAATGAAAAGTTCATGTATCACTTTATAAATTTAGCCGAAGTTTTAGGATCATTGATATAATTATCCATTTATTTTATCCTCCATTTTCACGGAAGAAGTCTATGCAAATTAACCCCTCTTCTTCAACTGTCTACAACCTACAATTCTGGATTTCGAGCTTGTGCTTGATTCTCACTAATAACGAAATGATTTGCTTTGCAATGGAACACGTTTTTCCGAATCTTTTATGCGTTTTTCCAATTTTTTTTTATGCTGATGTTCGTTAACGAACTCACAATTCCCACTTTGGTAGGCTCTGCGAATTTCCTATGACCGATCCCAAGAAAAAATGTTTCTCTTGGTATTCGATAATTGCATTTCGTTTCTTCATCTTTCAAATATATCAACTATAATCAACCGCCATGAATAATGTCGTAACAAGTAGCAGATATCAAATTTCAATCTATTCTCCCACGCAAGCACAACCCTTTACTACGTGGAAGTCAATCAGACCAATTTAAGCAGACGATTAAGGTAGAAACCTAGTCCACAGACATGAGATTGGCATCAATATGTACACTACAGACAACAAAATCCCTATGTATGTACAAAGAAGCTGTGAGCTGGTTCCGATTCGGTTGTGCAACTCAGAGCATCAACTGGACCATTGTGAATGAATGTATATCTGAATAAGTGGCATTGAAGCCCAGTATTCACAGTTGATTGAGATCACCGTGCTGTTCTCCCACGGAAAAAAATACTTGGTTAACCTTAGAATTATTACAGAAACCTGTTATGCACCTCTGGAGACCTTCTCCTGTGAGGATAAACAATTTATGTGAGTGTTGCAGTAACCAAACTATTAAACAAGATGACAAAAAAATCAGACAAATATTTCAACTGTCACGCTTTAGAATTGTAAATTGCTCCTGACATATTCACGAGAGAGAGATAGAGAGAAAGAGAGAGGGAGGGAGGGAGGGAGGGAGGGAGAGACCTCGGTCTGTGTGCCGCTCTCTGCAGGGAACCAATGCATGAGTACACCCAAGTTTATCACTGCAGGTATCAACTTGAACAGCAAAGGAGTCGTTACCTGCAAGATCGTGCTTGATTCAGAAACATGGCATGCAGAAACAACAAGATCAGGCATTTCCATGACTCGGTTGGCTCCAAAAACGGTTAAAATCTATGGGCTAAATTACAGACTCTGGCCAATTAATAATTGCCCAAGAAATTCTTACAATGCTTACCAATCAGGTGAAAAGCTGCTAATTGATTGACAGCTCCTTTTCTATAATACGAATTTTTTTCCTACGCAATAAGTAACTTCTCCATACTGAAAAGTACCCAATAATATAGCTGCGCTTAATTAACTTCTCTAACTTTGCAATAAAAAAAATGTGACGTTTGCAACCTTTTAGTGACTAATAACTTCTCCACATTGTCAATAGTAACCTACCATATGACAGTAATTGCTCATGAATCAATAGTAAATATTAGTAACTTCCTCATGTTAATAAGTACTTTCTTAAGCAATATAACTTTCAACCTATTGATAGATTGTAACTTTCTCAAGTGAAGGATTTTCATACGTTACACATACAATTGACCAATTCCTAATATCTTAGAAGCTCACTCAATGATTGCTTCCGTAAGTAACCGGTTTGTGGATTTCATTCATCCAATGGTTCAATGAACTCATTAAACGGTGGAAATTCACCACACGCTTTTACACCATGACATTGTAAAAAGATCCCACAAATCATTTGGCTAAAAGGAGACTCACCAGACTCAAGGCTGTCGTTCCAAGAAGAAGAAGATACATTTTCCCCTGCATACCAGGAAATGTTTATTTTAAAACACTATCACAGTGATGAAGGTTCTGCAAAAGATGCTTAAATAGGTGACACTGGGGACATGTTGTAAAACACAGATGTTCAGGATGCTGATTCTTGTCGAAAAGCCAATTAAAGAACTGTGAGGCCGACATTCCATTATTTCACTTCAGAAGCAAATGAGAGCTACTGATGAAATCTTTTCCATCTCAGATTAATACGCATCTTTGCTTCCTACTCATTTTGAAAAACCTACTAATGGAATACCAGCAATAGAAAGGAAAAAGTTAAAACATAGAGAGCAGCACAATGCATCATAAAGAAAGGAATCACCTCAACAAGATTAAGATTGGATGCACGGCTGAGGAGAACAAAGGCAAATTCTCCAATTTGAGCAAGCAACACTCCAACCTACAAATCCTTACACATGGTAAGTGACCCTCATATGATGTTGGTAAGAAATTGATGCTAGGCTAGGCTGAATGCCTTACAAGAAATGACGTCCTGACACTATATCCAAAGGCCTTCGTAACCATTGCAGCTACTGCTGTCTTAATGACAATAACCAGCAAAACGGATGCCAGAAGTATATCCACATGATTCCAGAGAAAATGTACATTTATAAGCATTCCGATGCTAGATAGAAAGAGAGCAGCAAATAAGTTCCGAATAGGTTCCACCTGTAACATAATAAAGTTCAATGTTAAAATAAATTGCCTTGTAAATGGGGTCAGCTTATAACACAATGAGGTAGCAAGCTTGGACTTTCCTAACCCAATCTGACCCCAAAATACTAAGATTCTACTCATATGATGCAGTGACAAACTGTAATTTCTGACCAACAGAAACATGTCTCACCCAGAGAGTGATGAAGATGTACTATCCCTAGCCCCCTTCTTCACACACACACACACACACACACACACACACAGACCTAGTCAAATGTACACAAAAAGAAGCAAAAATAGAAGAAATGTGCACTTGCAGAAAAGCTGAAAAAACCAGGCCCAGGAAGACAATTACCTGATCAAGAGTATGCTGTGCAAAGTCAGTGGTAGATATCATAACTCCAGCAACAAAGGAACCTAGCTCGAGACTGAGGCCCAATTTATCACTGCACTGAGAAAATGGCAGCAAATCCATGGATAAGAAGCGATGATACCTTTTCTTTTACTTAATCTTCATAAATCAAAGAACTGAACTACTGGGGATGTGCTATTTAAAGGAAATCAAAACTCCCACCCTCATTACTCAACATTGTTACACTTACCCATGCAGATAATAAGCAGAAAGCAACAGCAGCGAGCTGGTATAGTTCGTTTGTCTACATGACAAAATAAAATAATATATGAGCCAAAAAATAGCGATACAGCTGCATAACAGCAGATTACTGTTTCAGATGTAAAATACGACAAAAAAGAGACTTGTGAATTTCATAAAACCTCACCTGAGATGATAACTGTATCATTAGCTTGAGAAAGCGGGGTACAAATGACCAGGATAAAACAGATGCACAAGTGAGATATATGGACAATACAAGAAGCCTGCATTCAAATATAAGACAGATGTAAGAACAGACAACTTGGGCAAATGATATTAGCTGCCAGAGTATAGCATTTATTACACATGTTAATAATGATTCTCAAAAAGGGCACAAAATGCCAAGAAAAATGGTGTGAGTTTCAGTTTTCATCAAATCCTCAGCAACATACACTTTCATTGTCAAATTATTATGTATTGGACATAAATTGAACCAGGTAAAGTACTTAGAAGTAGGAAATGAAACCAAACTTACAATTTCCCCATAGACATCATTCCTTGAAGTAGGCCACTATTACCACCTAAAACTGGCAGCAAAGCAAAAAGCAACCCAACAGCACAATCCTAAAGCAAAATAAGGGAGAAATTGCAGAATTTAGAACCATGATCTTTATAGGTAAATTTGAGTCTTGACTCTTTTGTCAGATTAGATTATAATTAAGTACCTGGAAGATTAGAGTTCCTATGGTCACCTGACCATGAAGAGCATTACTGCTATTTCGTTCCATAAGAAATTTAACCACCTGCAATAAAGGACAGTTAGAGGCATAATAGCAGATTTAGATGGACGTGGACACTAGCATCAAGACAATGTCTGGATGAGTACCACTGCCGTTGATGACATTGATAAGAAAGCACCCACAAATACGCCCTCTGACAACTTAGCTCCACATACCTGAAAATTGACAGATAAGATTAGAATCTATTTCACCAGAATGCAATGACGAAAATTATTAAAAAGACCATGCTGCTACTGTACCAAGGCACTTATGCCACACAACAACATGAATATCACAATTTGAAGTAGCCCTCCTAGGACAGCAACAGGCCCTACAGCTTTTAACTGCATGGCAATAAGGTAGAATAACCTTACAATAAGGACAATAGAACTTTTACAATCCATATGCAAAATACTGTTGTCAGAAGCTGCTGATCCGCATGTGCATCATACCTTTGTCAAGGAGAACTCTAGGCCCAAAGCAAAAAGGAGGAAAACAACACCAAATTGTGCCACAGTCTCGACCTATTAAAAGAAAAGTGATCTGTAAAAGATATTTCAGGTCACCAGCAGGGCGAAGGCTCTTAACAAAATTTAGAAGTACCAAAGCAATTGTTTTTATTCCTATGGAACGGAAGGATGACACTATGCATGTAAAGGATGGAAATTGACCGTAATAACAAACACCAAGACAAGTGTAAAATTATTGACGCCAAAAAATTGACTTCACATTCTTTATAGTCAAAGGAAATGTGGTTTCACCATCATAAGTAATAATATCAGCAATGGACACATGGTTAAGCTCGCTTTCGAGTAGTACGACCATAAGTGCTCTGCTGCAAAAATTCAATGTGTTCTATAGTTAGCCACTCATAGCAATACTAGTTTTACGTATGCCTATATAAAGTAGTGAACAAGCAAAAGAAAGAGGGAAATCTTTTCATTAAATAGATCTTATTCCAATAAACTCATAAAAAATTTCCACTCTGATGAGATGCTAAATAGAATAGAGTAAGGGACTATTCGAAAACAATTTGCATTGCATAATATTTGACCGACACAAAAACATGTGTCGTAATTATGGCATGAGTATCTCCAATGGGAAAACAACAAAGAATGTGGGAGCCGGAATTAAGATAACTCATAATACCAGAGACCAAGACAGAAAGATATGAGAGAACCATTAAGTGTATTTTGAGAATCTTAGTATAATAATGAAGACACCGCAATCAGCAAGAAGAGACTTATGACTCAGATAATGAAAAGAACTGATAATTATTCAGGAAGTGATAATGATTGAGGAAGAAGATTTTCAGCTACTTATGATAACATACCTGAACCAACTCGTGAATGAATTTGAGACCACCAGGTCCTATGATTGAACCAGCAAGAAGATAACCAACAATTACCTAAATCATGCAACCCTAAATTATGATATTCCGCCATTTGTAGGAGGCAGAAAAAAATTGGCTGCAAATGAATAGGTATGTTAAGTGCAGTTTTCTAAACTTACTGGCTGTCCCAGGCAAGAACTAATGATTCCACCAATGGCAGCAGAAACTATGACAACCACCAAATCAGATATTAATCTGCAGAATCCACAATCAAAATATAAGGTGAAATCCAATAGGCATGCAAATCAAACTTGCAAGAGATCTCCAAGTCTATGAGCCCGCTTAACAGACAGGTAAGATGTAAAAAGATATGAACCTCAGATCAACTTGAAGTATGGGATATTTGGATTTCTTGTTTGACATCACAAACTCATTATCCTGCCAATGCCCACAATAAGAAAGTTTGTCGCAATAACATCCTAAAGAAGAATGATGGCTAAATTTTCCCATGAGTTCCTACACTTTGTGCATACCTTATTGTCAATCAAGGTTGTAGTGTCATCAGAATCTTCATTTTCAAGGGAGAAAACATCTTGAAGCTGAAATGGCTTTGTACCACTGATATTACCCGCATTCAAAATTCGCATTCAAAATTCAGTGTTATTGCATGGAAAACAAAGATTAGTAATGAGTCTGCTCAAAGAGTTCAATTTAAAAGAAATTTTAAATACTCTAACATACTTCGTTTCTCGTGTATCATTTCTTTTGGCCTTGTCATGAGTAATTTTAGCTACAGTCTCCAGCACTGCCTGTAGGAACATCATGGATATACGAATTAAAAAAGCAGAAAAAGAGGTGTAAGTGCCCAGACCAAATTACCCAGATCCATGCACACGCGCATGCGCGCACATGCACATGCACATGCACATGCACATGCACATGCAGTCTCCAGCATGTGCACACATATCATCCAAGCAAGAGGTGCCCAATGCCCAACAGAAAAAATCTAAGAGAACAATCTACTAGAATTATGTTGAACTGCTTCAGAAATTTCATGCATGAAAGCTTTAAGAGATGCGCGTACTTCTCTTGCAAGTCAAAAGCAAACTGATGCCATCTAAAGCAGTAAACACCGCAGAGAACCAACTACTTCTTTCTTTAAAAAACAGCACAGTCAAAAAAAAAATGTTCCTTTTTCATCTAAACTGATCTTCATAAAAAAACAAATTTACCGGTCATAAGCTACTCTGGCCAACCTATGTTGAGTCACATCAAGCCAAGCAAAGATCTCAAGCACAATAGACTTCACTAGGCTGTGATATATAAGATTCGGAAATGTCGATGCTGGGAGATACCATTAGGGACTTTTCAGATAAGAAATCAACTCACTTGCTGACCAGCAACACTGGTGTTGAAGCTGCTTTCTTCGGTTCCTAGAAAGAACATAGAGAACAATTAAACAAATCAGCCACATTACATCGCAAACAAACTAAACATAAAAGAACAGAGATCTGAGACCAGTCACCAAAAAATTCTAGGAAATCAACAAAAATAGTCGCAATAGCAAATGCTTAACCTCTGGAAGTGCGGGAAGAAATAAAAAACAGGATTCCCTAAGTTGAACTCGATCCTCTATATAAAGAAAGATCATCACGTTGCAGTAAAAAGATTGGGAAAACTTTGTCCGCAGGGCCATTCATTGCTATGCAAAATCATTCCCATCGCTAACTTAAGAATGCAACAACCCAAAAACCAATGATTACTTTATCCTTCCGTGCCTTCGTTTGCAGAACTGCCTAGACATATCAATCGCTAATTTCACACATTTTGATCAACAAGTTCAGTAGATCAAACACATCCGAAGCTTCATCGCGAATAACGCAAGAGTCCCTCAACCAACTAAAGAAGGACGCGAATTTCAAAACGGAGCAAAAAGTGAGGAGACGAAGAGGTGAAATCGAGTGGGGGGCGGGGGGCGTGGCGCACCTTCGGGCTGCTCGTTGTCGGAGAACTCCTTCTCGAGGACCCGATCGAACATCTTGGCGATGCTGCCCTCGCCGGACTCCGGCGCGGTCGAGTTGATGAGATTGCCGTAGAACCGCTCCCGTACCTCCTTCTCAGATCTGGCTGCCGCGGCGGCTCCCATGCAGAGCAGGAGCAGCGCAATGCAAAGGCGGAGCCGGCGCATTGCCCGCTCCGAGCTCCCGAATCGCATCGCGCCACGCAAGCCAATCCCCCCTCTCTCTCTCTCTCTGAATTGAATTCACGTCGGGAATCCGAAATTGCAGAAGGACGGAGCGAGGAAGAAGAAGAAGAAGACGACGAAGAAGAAGGAGAAGGAGAGGGGATCCTCGGGAGGAGAGCAGGACGCGAGAAAACGGCGACGTGCGGAGCGAGGGAGCAAAGGCGCGGTTTTCCTTTCCTCAAATCTGGCCTCGACCGAGGAGATCGTCCCGTGGTCGACGAGAGGGGGTCGTTGCGGAGAAGGGGGAGGGATACGGTGCGGTCGCGCCCATGTGGGGATCCATGTGGGCGCGACGCTGACGTCCCTCCCACTCCTAACCACCCACGTTTAACTTTTCCGATCAGAGCGGCAAAGGGGAGAGAGAGAGAGAGAGAGAGAGGGACTTATCATTGCGGCTAACCGCCCCACATTAATGAAAGATCAACGATCTATAGTTTAATTTGATTTAATTTAGATTAGTTTATTTTGTGAAAAATTAAAAACATTTTTCTAAAAGCGTTAACTTGAATCGCTTTAGAAAATGATTATGCAAAAAATATTTTTATTACACATAAAATATTATCGATAATAAAAATATTTTCTATTGACTTGTTTCAAATTATATGAAGAAAATATTTTTGAAAATTTTCATTTTCTGTAAAACAACGAAGCCTAAATTACTAATTAAGAAAACTATCACGTGATTTTGTGTATCGGGATGTATCGATGAAATTCTGGGATATACCATTCTTGCTTGTAATTTTCCCAATCCTTCTATCAAATAGGTTAAATTCCATCAGAAATTAGCAAGACAATGTTCCTTTGATAGAATGAAATAGAATGCGTGATTAACCAAAAAGTGAGAGATGAGGGGTCGCCAAACTCCAAAAGAAAAAGGCGATGGACTACATATCATTCCCTTACCAATGAAGTCAAATATTTTTCATTTACACGGACTTGAAGATATTAATTATAAAAGGTTTCTTCAAAAGAGGACTATAGTCTCTCATTTGTTATTGGTGTACAAAGCACACAAGAAGCACGTGATTTTAAATTCATCATTAGTCCATTCGTTTCGCGGAAAACAACTTTCAAAAAAATATTTTCTTAAATTTTCGATGTTCGGATGGCAAAAAATAGATAATCAAATAAAATATTTTCCAATCAATGGAAAATCTCCCCCATCAGATTGTGGCAAATGATTTCCTCTTCTGAAAAGAGGAAATCATTCTCTCATCCTTACACACATGTTCTCGCGCGATCTTCTGGTGCGCTTCTTTCCTTACTTATCTACCATTTTTGCCCTCTTTCTCACGAAATCTATGGTTTTGATCTCATCCTCCTCTTTCGACACCAACTATCAGCAACAATGGAGCATCCCCTCATCCGACGGTGCTGGACCTCCACCCTCACGAAGCCCTCGGTTTCTAATCTCTCCTCCTCCTCCTTTGACGCCGACGATTAGCAGCAATGGAGTGTCCCCCTCATCCAACAGTGTTTCGCCGCCAAATCCGGTGAGCTCACGGCTCGCTAGAGCTTGGCGAAACTCTGGCAAGCTCGAGTGAGATTGGCCGAGCCTCAAGCTCGCGGATCTAGCGATCGGGTCTTGGTCGACTTGGGTAGTTAGCCATCATTAGGCATGCAATGGCGGAGGAAGGAGGAGGAGGAAGGAGGAACGAAAAGAAAAATAATAAAAATAAGAAAGAAAAATAATAAAAATTTTGTTTTTTAAAAATTCAAATAATTAAACATTCATTTTAAAAAATATAAAAAATAAAACTAATTTTTTGGTCAATTAAAAATATTAAAATTCAATTTTTGATAATTTTTCCCAAACAATTAAATTAGCTAATGAACGATGGAAAATATTTTTCACTCGAAGTTTAAGTTTTGGCCGAACACCGGAAAATAGAGTCAATTTCTTGGAAAATGACTCATAAAAAAATATTTTTAAAAAACATGATATTTTCCGCGAAACGAACGGACCTAAATTTATAGGTTTTTAGAACTAGAGAAGTATTGTATATCTACAGTTTCATGCATACTACTAGCAGTGCACGTGAATATTGTATATTTATATGGATAGCTAACTTATGGAATGTCTCTAAAAATTTATCTTAAATATGTTATCTATTTTGTGTTAAAAACATTCGAAAGATGTTGAAAATAGATAAATCAATAGACCGCGATCGTTGTATATTAAAGATGCCATGAATTTCGTTGTCGTAATGTTAGTCGGTCATTATTTTCATGCAAAATAAATTAAAGCCCTCTAATTTGTCGCATCCCAAGAAGTGTAACTTACTATTTGTTTGTTAGTTGATTTTGTATCGGAATCCAATCTCATTGATCTGGCTCACTCAGGCCCAGCATTTACAATATCCGGCCGGGTCGAGCAGATGGTCTGGGCCTTCATTTTCAATTTTCCACGACAAGGCCGATGAATAGATGGAGAAGGCCACGTCGCATGATTTGGTTCCAAAGAGATGTCCGATTGCACCAGGAAGCCCAGTAAACCGAGATTTCTCTCACGGGCTTCATCGGACGATCCCATCTTCGGTCAAACGGATCCTTCGCGTCCTGAAGTACAAAGGCTCTCAAGCGAGTTGTAGATTCAAAAGCGAGAAATTGGGATTTTGAATCGGCGCCCCTTCAAATCACAAATCGCCCCCCAATTGCGATCTGAGTCAAAAGCCGAGTGGGAACGAAAAGTTTGATTCAGATGCTCTTTGGCTAATCATAACTGGACACCACAAAGCAGGAGGAAGCAAAATGATTAGCCCTCATTCCCACTTTGACGAGCACTTTGGGCTAAAAAACAAAGATTAAAGGGATTCGACGATATATTCCGTTTCCCAAAAAGACGAAGAAAAAGCAGCGTAGCTTCGTCCGATAGGCCCTCGCCCATTATTCCAAACGTGGGTTGGCGAGCATGGAATTTTTTTAGGCCACTTATGACCGTCTTGAACGCGGCTTAACCCGTCGTATGCGAACACGAGTCGCGCAAGTAATTTTCTTTTTTAGCAAGCGTTGACCGGGGTGCATCGCACGCGTCCATCGGACGATGAAGGCTCGAATAGGGGCGGAGATCATTAATTACGTGCGAACCCATCCAAGGGGCCTCATTAATTTGCCGGTTTCGAGAAAAATTTGCCGGTTTCGCTCCATGTGCATCGTGCGGCTGGTTCGCTTCGCTCGATGCACAGGGGGCGTGGATCGAGTCCCACTATAACCGGACATCGTCAGAAATGTGCGGTTAACGGCAACTGAACACGAATCTTTCCTATAGTTTAGCTAGTATAATGGGGGGCTGCTGAATCAGAACAAAAACGTAAGTGGAATTCACTGGTACTCCGCCGTATTAGAAACTATTCTGCGAAAAATTATATGGGATTGTAATTATATGCTGGGAAATCCGTCAACTGTTTGCGTCGGCAATTCTTCAATGCTACTCCAAAGGATGGTCATTCAATCGTTGCATAAATTAGTCTATACCTTGTCATCATTGCTCACATTTAACCACAATTTAGTGGATCTGAAATGGTCCATTTACGTGAACTCTAAACTGAATGGGAAATATTCGAGACTCAGAAGGTTTAATTCAAGTTTAGCTCGAGCTTGATCACGAGTTCAAACTTAGATCATCACAAACAAATCTGTATATTGCACTTGGTTTCAAGTTACTGTGACTCCTATTTTCATTGAGCTTTTAAATTATATATGAATCGATGTATACTTATTGTGCCTAGGATAGTTGAATAGTTTAATGTCATTTTGTTTTGAATTTGATATGGACTTCATTTATATGATAAAATATTTCTTAAAACGCGTCAATTTTGTATGACGTGACTGATTGTACCACCAGGAATTTCATTTCTGTTTTGCCTAATGACGGAATGATTTTTCGTACTCCGCATATGTAAAAGTCTCAATCCCGTGGGCTATCGTTATCAATCTTCAAATTCCAACGGGACTAGTCGGCGGTGCCGATCCGTCGTTTATCGGCGACAACTAAGATCGGAATGAATGGACGACAGCAGTCACGACTCGAATCCAGCTTGATCGCAACGCGCAGTTGCGTCCGCCGCGCTTGACTCCCTCGACAGCCACCGCCGGGTTTGGCCTGGAAAAAGGAAACGAACGAAAAAAGCGACGGGGCGCGGAGTGCGCAGGCGTCGTCCTCGCGGGCCCGCATATCACGGCCCACGTCTCGGCTTCGCGTCATGTTAGATGTCCGCTCCCTGCGCCCCTTTTGAATTCACCTCCCCTTACCCCAGTCATCTGCTACACTTCAAGATTAAAAAAAAAAAGAAATTACCGAATGAATTGTCGGTAAGCATGAAATATAGTTTTTGATTAACGTCATTTTTAACTCGAAACAGTTTGATTTGGCATCATTTCATTGCTCAAAGCTTGTTTGGTATAGTTTTCCTACAATAGTTTACATCGTGAAAATGACATGCTGCAACTTATATTATACATTTGATGAGATCCATACAGCACAGCCATTTACAGAATTTTTTTTTTTATTTTTATCTCACCCAATTTTAAAGTACCGCATACCATCAAGGCGTTATAATTAAATTATGATCATGACGCATCAAGTAAATATTCAGTAAACTATTAATAATAGAAATATATATCGATATTAATGTAACAATTAATTGTTCCTGAACAAAACCAGAAAATATATAGATGTGGCAATAAAAAATATCTCCCAAGAGGGTAGAATATTTACTAAACTCTCTCCCGAATACGGTACATAGTGAAAAAGAAATTCTCCAATTAATAATTCCTATATTGCTAAGTTCGCGACCTATAAAGGCAGGAGACATGCGTTAAGGGGACCGATACTCACGTGTCCGTCCTCGGAGAGACCGCAAAGTGTCGGTTGCTCTCGCAGACGGTAAAGCGCAACCTACACGTGGCGATCCTTCCGTCCTCGGTTACCTCCACCCAAAGGACCAAAACAAAACGAAACAAAACCCAACCCAGCGAGCTAACCGAAAACAAGCCGAACCCCCCACTTTATACGCGCCTCTCTCTGCATCAGCGTCGGTATATCTTATCGCTTGCCACGAAATCGCCATTTTTTCCGGTGAGCCAGTCGCCGGAAAACGGCCCTCCGCTCATTCTCTAAAGCTCCTCCCCCCATCCGGGATGCTTCCCATTTCCGATCAGCCCCCGCCGGAACCGCACAAGAAGAAGACCGCCTCCGACCCGTTACTCGTCCGCAAGAACTCGTTCAACTCGCTCGCCTTGGCGCTCCAGCCCTACCTCTCCCTCCACAACCCCCGCACATGTCTCTTCCTCGCCATCATCTCCCTCCAGATCTTGATCCTCCTCGTGGCTCGCTCCGTCCCCCTCCCGCCCTCCTTCCGCCACGCCCGCCGCCACTTCCCGGCGCCCATCACCGCCGCCGCTCGGCTCCCGTCCTCCTCCTCCTCCGCCGCCGCCGCCGCAGCCTCGCCGACTGATCCTCCGTCCGCGGACCACGACCAATGCGGCTCAGGTAGTTCTCCGGATTTTACGCCTCTCTGTCCGTGTTTCGTCAAAATTATTGCGCGGTGCGAAATTCAATTTCTCTAGACGCGAGGGTTTTAATAAATAGTGTTCGGCTCATAAATGTCGATCCCGTAATTGCGGCGGTGGCTTCTTGTTTGGGCAGGGAAAATTTACGTTTACGAGGTCCCGAGTTTCTTCAACGCGGAGATTCTCAAGCAGTGCGACAACTTGAATCCTTGGAGCTCGCGATGCGACGCGCTGGCCAACAATGGGTTTGGGCAACCCGCCGCCGGGCGGTTGGCCGGGATCGTGCCGGAGAAGCTGGCGCCGGCGTGGTTCTGGACTGACCAGTTCGTCTCGGAGATACTCTTCCACAACCGGATGCTGAAGCACCCGTGCCGGACGACGGAGCCCGGATCGGCTGCGGCGTTCTACATCCCGTTCTACGCTGGGCTCGCGGTGGGCAAGTACCTGTGGTCGAATTCCAGCGCCAAGGAGCGCGATCGCCACTGCGAGATGATGCTGCGGTGGGTCCAGGATCAGGCGCCCTACAAGAGATCCAACGGCTGGGATCACTTCATCACGATGGGGCGCATCACGTGGGATTTCCGCCGGTCCAAGGACGACGACTGGGGCTCCAGCTGCATCTACACGCCGGGGATGCGGAACATCACCCGCCTCGTGATCGAGCGCAACTCCTGGGACTACTTCGACGTCGGCGTGCCCTACCCCACCGGATTCCACCCCCGGTCCGACGCCGACGTGGCGGAGTGGCAGGACTTCGTCCGCGAGCGGCCGCGGCCGGCCCTGTTCTGCTTCGCCGGGGCCAAGCGCGGCGCGATCAGGAACGATTTCCGGGGCATCCTGCTGAGCCAGTGCCGCGCCGAGCCGGACGCGTGCCGGGCCGTGGACTGCGGCGGGTCGCGGTGCGCCAACGGCACGTCCGCGATCCTGGAGACCTTCCTGGGCTCCAAGTTCTGCCTCCAGCCCAGGGGGGACAGCTTCACCCGCCGCTCCATCTTCGACTGCATGGTGGCCGGCTCGATCCCGGTCTTCTTCTGGAAGCGGACCGCGTACTACCAGTACGAGTGGTTCTTGCCGGCCGAACCGGGGAGCTACTCGGTCTTCATAGACCGGAAGGCGGTGGAGAACGGGACGTCCATCAGGAAAGTCCTCGAGAGCTACAGCGAGGAGGACGTGCGCAGGATGAGAGAAAAAGTGATCGAGTACATACCCAAGTTCCTGTACGCGATGCCGGAAGATGGGTTGGAGAGCGTGAAGGACGCCTTCGATGTGGCCATCGACGGGGTTTTGAGGAGGTTTAAGGAGCAAGAAGAGTGGGGTTTTAAGTGGAGGTGAGTTGCTGTACTTAGCGACAATAAAGAGGTGATGAGGGGAAGTACATACATACATATCGGAGGTATGCAAAGGATTTCTCGAAGCCCGCTTCGCGATTGTTACTAGGATTAGATTATTAGATTATAGAGATTTTATAACCATCATATTCAAAGATTTTCAACCGGGTTCTTCGGCTCGCGTTTCATTCTTTTTGTTTTCTTCTGCAGCGAAGTGCGAAAGTGACCTCCTTTCCTTTCGTGTATTCTTTTCTTCTTTTTCCTGTCAAGTTTGCCTTTTTCTCAGGCTACTGTATCCTTTTAGCCGCTTGTTGTAGAGAATAAAATGAAAAACTTGGGCGATGCGATGCTGTGCAGCCTCGGTTGTTGACGAATTCATACAATATTTATTGCGTCGAGAAAAGATTGTTCTGGTTTTGATCTTTCTTGTTGGGACCATCCTGGACCGTGGCATGTGGAATCTGGTAAAGTCAGTAAAAAGGTCTCGGAGTTGGTAAATGGGAAATGGCCATGCTTTGTCTCTTCTGGTTGACATGGCTCATCATCATCATCACCTCCTTCGCTTGTTTTTTTCGAATGACCATTTCAGAGGCTCAAGCGATGATCTTCCCTGCAAAGTAGTCATCTGCTTCTGGGGATTTTTTTTTGCCTTCTTTTTGGCGGTAGGAGCAGCTGGATCCATGGAAAGATCCAATTCAATCGAATTGAAGTTGCCTGGACGCGAATCAATAATTCCGGTTGGTTGGCTACTCAATAATAATCAAAATAATTCATCCTTTGATGGAGAATGCACGTGCTCCGATTTGTGGCGAGAGTTTTCGGACCAGCAACTGAGGCCTACAGAGACTGTAGGGAGGGGACGAGGGCTGCGATTGGCGACGAGGGGGACAGCGTACCATAGTTGCTGTGCGGTCCCAAAGTTCGTTGAATTTAAAATTTTTCGAAAGGGGAAATTGTCCGGTTCCTCGACCGATTTTGGGTAGAACGTAAATTACGACCGATTAGCGTACTTGCTTTGCAGATGTTATAAAGGACAAACGTTGGACTATGGTGTTTGGCTTCTATCGGAGCGGCATCATCTTAATTCCACGCTTTGTGTCGCAAGGTTCTGTTAACTTGCCTGTCTCTCTAATCCTAAGTTACAATGTCTGATCTTATGATAATTAATCAAGCTCTAGCGAGCAAGTTTATGTTGCATATAATGTGGAGTCATCTGTATGAAATCCATAATTATGTGAGAAGAGAACCAGTGTGGGAGGGAAGGAGATGGGCTTAAGCTCATTACTCACTAGCTTACTGATGAAACATGGCTTGATTCCAACGGAACGAGCGCTAGACATTTGGGCAACCCCACCAGACCAAGCCCAAAAATAATCGGTCAAAGACTGTCCAGAATAACTCAAAATTCTGCCATATAATACTAAACCGTGAACATCAAGAATACATTGCCACTGCATTCAATTCGTATTCTCACGATTTTCGCCACTAAGGCTGCGCATCGTAACCATCCCCAGCCCAACTAATTCTATTCTTTTCTTTCCTAGAACAAAAAAATAATAGAAACCCGTTTGATAACGGCAAGTTAGTTTTTGTTTAGGAACAAAAAGTTAGCTAGGAATGGTTTTGGAATAGAAATGAAAGTAAAAAAAAAGTTTCTTTTTGTTCTCAGGAACAAGTTTAAGAAATAAGTGAATTTTTTTTTCTTTTATTCTTCTCTTGCTAACCGCCATTGACCGCCGTTGACCACCACCCGCCGTTGACCGCCGCCGCCGCCGCTGTCGGCCGCCACCGGTCGCTGGAAGCCGACCGACTGTCGCCGCCACCGGTTGCCGGTAGCCGATCGACCGTCGCCGCCACCGGTTGACGAAGGTGGACTGACCGTCGCCGCCGCCGGTCGTCGCCGGTCGCCGGAGGTGGACCAACCGTCCTCGCCGCCGGTCGCCGTCGGTCGCCGGAGGCGGACCGACCGTCCCCGCCGCCGGCGTTGCCGCCCGCCGGCCACTCCGGCCGCCGTCGCCGCCGCCCGCCCGCGCCACTCCGGCCACCGTCGCGCGCCCGCCGGTCACTCCCGATCGCGGCGGCTAGCGGGAGCGGCGCGATCCGTCGGCAAGAATAAAAAATAAATAAATACAAAAAGAAATTGTTACGTTACCAAACGCATTTCTATTCTTTTTCTATTTCAAGAGTAGAAATTTTGTGTCGTTACCAAACGGATTCTTTTACTCGAAATTATTCCCCGGAGCAGAAATAGAAAAGAACCATTTCTGAAAAAAAAAACTCTGCCCGCGTTATCATGCGCAGCCTAAGAAATAAGAATTTTCCATCTTCACTGATCAAGTATGTTTCGTGGAAAATGAGCAAAATTCCATTGGTCCCCCCGTTTTTAATAAAGATGAGGAGTCAGCCCGTTTCTTGGAAACCGTAGATTTCCTGTACGAATGAAGCGAACAGCGGATTTTACTGGGGCAGACAATCTTTCACTTGTGCAGATGATTTCACGTGGGAAGCTGATCTTCCTTCTCTCTGAGGCCGAATCCAAGCTTATGGGCTTTGTTGATCTCTCTTGGGCCCACTGCAGTCGGATTGTGAATCGGGCTGCTGACTGGCCGGCTCAGGCCCGAAACAAAAGCCTAGCTCATGACTGGCTGGCCAATCCCCCAGAGCCCGTTTTGGATTTTACTTTAAGAAAATGATTTCTTCTTTGAAAAATTGAAAAACATTTTCTAAAATATGATTAGGTATCGGTAGTTGGACCTAAAACTCTATGTTGGCTCTCAAGTCATTGGCGTTTTGAACTAGATCTCCAACACTTGGGCCTTGGTCCATTGAGGCCAACCCCCTGAGCCCAAAGTCTTGGTGCTTGTGCCCAATGCCTCGAACCCAAGCTTGGGTCTATAAATGCCATGCTCAAATCTCCAATGCTCAAGCTTTGGTCCTCGACACTTAGGTCTAGGTTCACAAGGACAGTGCATGGGACCTTAATGCATGGGCTCTACTCTTTAGTTAATGAAAGATAAGTTCTTATAAAAATTTTTTTTTTTTTGAAGAGTTGGAATTTTGAATTATTTTTTAATATTTACTCTTTCTTTTTCTTTCCTCAATTGGTCACACCGGCCAAGCTCACCTTCACTAGTCAGCGGCTCGCTCGCTCGCCAGATGTAAGGAACAAGAAACTACGGAATCGGAGAAGTTAGTCTTCAAACATTAATAATAAATATCGGGACACGCGTACTCGGTGCCTCACAAGAAAACGAAAAATCAAAGCGTTCATAACCAAACATATTTTAAAAGATTCCGTAAAACAACTCGTCAGCGTAATCGACAGTGCTAGCTTAATGCATCGGCAACGTCCGAGTCCTGGCAGGACAAAACTGCTAGAAGAAACAAAATCAAAAAGGGTCGTGCGATGTCCAAGTCCATGGCCGCCCCGGGCCCCACATACCTTTTTTTGTAATTTTGCGCATAAATCCTCTTGAATATTCTTTCTCCTTTCCTCTTCTCTTACCTCCGCCTTCTCCTCCTCTAATCGTCGGGAGGAGCCGATCGGTCATTTCCGTGGTGGACTCGCGGGCGGTCGATCCAGCAGCTGCTTTTCGCTTCGCGATCTCCGGATGAGACCATGACGATCGCCGTCTACTCCCTCCTCCTGCTCGCCTCCTTCTTCCTCGTCCTCTCGGGAGCCCAGTCGAGCGTCCTCCCGCAGCAACCCCACGCGTTGCCGTCGTTCAATCTGAGTTACATCCAGGTAATCGGGACTCGTTTCCGTTTCCGTTTCCGCTTCCTTTTCCTTCCTTCGCGATTGCTGACGATGATGATGATGGTTCTGTTCCGTGGGTATCGATTGAAGAAACTGGGGAGCTGCTCCTACAACGTCGTCATCACCACGAGCTGCTCTTCACCCTCGTACACGCGCGATCAAATCAGCATAGCCTTCGGCGATGCTTATGGCAATCAGGTTCGTCCGTCCGCGCCCGTTCGTGTCCGTTGCAAGGGTGTCGCGTCGCGAAGCAGGCTTTGCCCTTGCTGTTTTATCGCGTTCTGTACGTTGAAAAAATTGGATTCTAGGCATTTTACGATGTGCTTGATGAGAAAAGTTGGGTTTTTGAGGCAATCGTTTATATGGGAATTCGATTCGGGGAAGGCTCTAGGCCTCTGCCGGTGTCAAACGAAGAAGTAGTAATTTTTCGAAGCAGTCGGAATTTAGATACTCGTGAATTGCCAACTAGTTCCTGCCCCTGTTTTCGTTTCTTTCTGGCGATTTTGCTTTTTGTCCTTGGATTTTCCACTTTTTTACTCACTGTTTATTCTTAGAAATGACAATCTTTTGCCAAATTATGGATGACTAGGTATATGCCCCGAGGCTGGACGATCCATCAACTAGGACGTTCGAAGGATGTTCCTCGGATACATTCGAGATAACTGGGCCTTGTGCATACCAGATATGCTATGTATATTTCTACAGAAGTGGACCGGACGGCTGGAAACCCGATAGCGTGCAAATCTACGGGTACAATTCGAAGGCAGTTACGTTTTACTACAGCACCTTCATTCCGGGTGAAACTTGGTACGGATTCAATCTCTGCAACAGTGCTGCTTCTTCAAGTGGACAACCCAAGTACAGATTCTTTATGTATGTGGTGTATGGATTCTTAATCAGTGCCTTCTTGAACTTTCTGTAGTTAAGACTTCTCTGTGTTCCCTTTGGACTTTGCTGATGTGCATGTCTATGTATAGTTCACAAATCAATTGGGAACCATGTTTCTGAAATGATACCCTTAGACTGAAGTTCTCTATAGTAATTATGTTGAACTAGTCATCTTTGGTATTGAAACCCAGTAAAGAGTCGCTGTCCATCCTCTCTTAGCAGAGGAAACGTTACAATGGTCATGGACTACTTGTTGGCCGCAATGTCGACATTGGAAACATTGTGGTTGTGGTTCTCTTGGCGATGTCTTTTGGTGGTTAGATACATGTAGTTAAGGGCAAATTTCACTTCTTCACGGTTTTGTTGTCATTGATATGGGTTACTGAATTCTGACCAAAAAAAAAAAAGAAGGGTCTGGGTTGCTGACTGACTCCTCTGTGTAAGGTTTCACCTTCGTCAATCACAATTTACAAGGATGGGTTAGATCCTATTCTCCAATTTCGTCGTAGGCTATGCTCAATAACAGGAAAGTTCATTGAAAAACATATTTGGTCGGACACATTCTTTCATATACCCAACAAGGATATAGGGGCAATCCGAAACAATTCCAGAGATAATAGAAGTTAATGGCAAATTATTTTAAGGTATTTTAATTCAGGATATGCACTTACTTTGATTTGTAGCGAATATGACCCAAAACCGGAAGCCCAATTAGGTTCGATGTTTTGGTTCTCCCTTTTATTTATGGGGCCCCCCTCCTCCGGGGATAAAGTTTAGCTTTGTTAATTTAAAAAGGTAAATTTTTTGCCAAATGCATGAATGATTTCCTCTTTCTTATCACTAAAAATTAGATTTCGTTTCAGGGTCAATTCTTCATTTGGCAAAAGTTAGCACTTGCTAAATTTTGTAAATGAAAATGCATATATTAAGCTGACCCGATTAATTAAAGGGGAAGTATAAATGGCGAAGAACAAAAACTTGGAGAGGAAGGCATGGGAGGGGACTATTCACCATCGTTTCTCCATCTTTTTTTTGGGTCGAAACCGTCTCTCCATACTTCATTGAGGAGTCGATACCTCGTAGCCTTCTTTTGCCCCTTTTTTGTGCCTCAAGTTTGGCCGTGGTGGAGTGGGCGAAGCCGCGAAACTCGGCCACCATCGTGGATGATTGAACCTATGGGCGAGTTCGATTCGTCAGCTTGTCGTCACCGGTGTAGGATTTTCTAAGGGCCAATGGCTCTCATCGAGACAAGGTTTGATTTCCCATCTCTCTGATGACAGCGCCAAGTGAAGATGCTGGAGGCTTTGTATGTGAGCTCAGTGATGCAAAGTACAGGATACTTGTTAGATTTTGGGCGAAAATTACAAAATATTGTAATTTTTTTGAAAAAATACTTCTTGAAAGATATTTTCCAAAAAAAAATGGACGCTTATTTTTAGAAAAATTATAAAAATTATCTATTAAATTTGTATTGTCCTGAAAGTGTTTTAGTAAAGACATTTAAAAAAATCATTAAAAAATAAAAAAATTTAGATTTAGTTAAATGGATTGGATATGAATTGAAAATGAAATTGAATCGGATATATACGTTAAATAAATCATAAATAAGTTAAATATATTGATTTTGATCGGATTATTTATGACCTAACTTAACCATTCGACACGTCTGAGCCCAAGAAATGTAAGTCAAAATGCGAAACGGATCCAAACCTGGAAAGGGCAGAGCGACTGGACTGAGGAGAGGCGAGCGACCAGAGAAGAGATTGGCCTGAAGAGGCGACAAGGGCTTCATTTCAGTACATGGGCAAAATTGGAAAAGCACAATTCCCACCCGTTCCTTCCTTCCTTCCTTCAGCTGCGACTGACGTCCGGCGTCTCCGCCGAATCAATCCCCTGGTGGAGAGTCTAGACCTTCTTCTTCCTCTTCTTCTCCTTCTTGCTTCTCTCCTCCAAGTTCGTAGCCACAAACCCAAGCCACCCCGATGGATTCGAACGCATAGATGATGATTTGAGATAAGCCGGTTGGCTCGGAGATGAATGGCGTTCTTCAACAAGGGAGCCAAGTCCGCCGCCCTCCACGCCTTTCGCAATTTCACGTCGAAACGCGCTCTCGGAGTCGCTCCGCCCCTCCGGTTCTCCGCCGATTCAGCCGTTGCGGCGCGATCGGCGGGAACCGGCGCGATCCCTTTCCGGACGGAGCGAAGCGATTCCACTCCGCGGATCGATCCCAGGCGGGGGCGCAGCAGCATTTCAAGCCGCCGCGAGGGTCGAGCCGGTGGTTTCGGAAACCTGGGAAGGTGCTGACCTTGCTGTTCCCCGGGGTTTTCGTCGTACTGTACCTGGCGTTCTTGGAGGACGTGCCGTACACGAAGCGGAGGCGTCTCGTGCTCTGGACCAGAGACGTCGAGGGGAGATGCGGGGAGGAGCTTTTCGACCGGACTAAGGCTTCCTACGAGGGCAAGATATTGCCGCCGACGCACCCGAAGAGCGTCAGGGCCAGATTGATCGCCCAAGATATCATCGAGGCGCTGCAGAGAGGTGTGAGGAATGAACAGGTTTGTCCAAAAAGAAGAACTAATTGAACATTTTAAGTTCAATTTAAGTGTATTTTTCCTATCTTCTGTTGGAAGATCGAGATTTTCGTTGTAGTTGTAAGTTCTCCGAGGAATGTCGCCGAAGTCGAGTGTTTCGGTCACTTCTTATCTCTGAATCTATGATCAAGGAGACGGACTAGTATTCTATTAGGATGTTGATGATAATCAGGGAAGTTGTGTCTTTGTAGATATCTGATAGGATTAGGAGACATCCGGTGAAGTTCTATTGAGTTAATCACCTTACTGAATCCATAAAGAATATACATTACGCAGGTTGTTCTACGATTTCGTTTCCCGGTGAAACTGTGGTGTATAAATCGATGCAGGGTTGGCATGATATACATAATGCCTTGCCGGACACTTTTGAGGGCAGTGAGAGATCGAAGCCCATGACCTCACATCTGGAGGGCTATAATTTTGAGATCTTGGTGGTGAATGAGCCCGTTGTTAATGCAAGCGCCTTCTTCGGTGGGAAGATTGTTGTGTTCACAGGACTAATGGAACATTTCAGGAAAGATGCAGAGATAGCAACAATAATTGCACACGAGGTACCAACTTGATTCGTGGAATAGGGAATCTCCCTGGGTAGATTGAATTTGCAGTATCAAATTGAGAGAAACTATTTGCAGTATCAAATTGAGAGAAACTATCTTTGCTGCTGAATCAGATGGCGCATGTGGTGGCTAGACACGATGCTGAGAAGGCTACAAAGGATGTTGGGCTTAAGATCATAGAGTGGATACTTCGAATGTTCGCCAAGCCTGACCGTGTTGATACACTGTCATCTCATTATCTATGGCTTCCATTGTGTAGGAGGTACGTGATTACCATCTATCCTCTCTTTTATATTGGCTGTTTAGCCGGAGTCTCTCTCTCTCTCTTCCTCCTCCTCCTCCTTTCTTTTTGCAAACGCCTTCTTCCTTTCTTCTCTGGAAGGGTTTTAAGTCTCTTGTTCGGATTTTGAATGGTAATTATGTTACACGTGTGAACCTCTGCTTCAGTAGTTGGGTTTTGGATGGTCAAATGCAACATGTGTGGACATCCTTTGACTGTTTAAAATTCCTGCTAGAATTGAGACATCAAAAGTTTGCACACAAGGCCGCTTGCTATGGGTTGAACTTTTTTTTTCAGAAGTGATTGGTTGACTGAGCCAGTGCCATCTAATTTCTCTGTGGTTACTGAAGTCAAGTCTATTGGGAAATATTATTCTGCCAAAAATTGGCCCGGGATTTACTTTTCACGGACTCTTGGCCGCCTGAGAAACAAGGAGGAAAATGAAGTGTGCTGTTTGATCAAGGGATTACTAACCTTTGATGAGTTTGTATACTGAAGTCCCGGTCTCCTGTGACAACTTCTCCCTTTGCCACTAAAACTTTGCGTTACCCTTTTCTTTTACTTTGAATATTTGAAATTTGGGAGATGGTATTTAGTAAATTGCTTTCCACCTCCTCTTTAGAAGTAAAGTATATGCTGGATATGCGTTATCCCAGTGCAGGCATTCACAAGTCCTGCGAAGCCGATCTCATCCAAACCTTGTTTATCTTTCTATGATGGAGTATTACTTGTCATCAGTGACTGTGAGTAGCAGTGTTCTGATGTTCTTTTGTGGAGTCCTTGGGGGAGTCTCCTGTTTGTGATGTCTTAATGTAATTTGAACGGTGTACCTACTTATGATCTTCTATCTAATTCAGTTACTCCAGCATTCTAGTTAAACCTCTAGTTTGATGTGGTTTTCTCACGGTGATTGTGATGCTGAGTGAACTGACATTCTGGGTTTTGTTAGCTCTTGGTGCCTAATATTCTGAAGATTCTTCCTACTTCCAAATTGTTAGGTTGGAAATCGAAGCAGATTATATTGGTTTGCTGCTAATGGCTTCTGCTGGGTACGATCCTCGTGTGGCGCCTAGAGTATATGAGGAGTTGGACAAGGCGAATGGTTATGCGGCGGGGGGCGATCTTTCTCCTCATCCATCTGGGAAAAAGAGAGCGCAGTTGCTGGCTCAATCGCCTGTCTTGGAAGAAGCTCTCACTTTGTATAGGAATAGTACCCCAAGCAACGGACACGCATACAAGCAAAAGTTGCAAGTTGCTGATAAGTCTCAAGATCTTTTATTAGCCTCTTCCCCAAGGAAATGACATGGCAGTTTTCCTTCCTCTTTTTTTTTTTTTTTACACTAGGTTTGGACTCTCAACTTATTGATTCGACCATCCATGTGACGTGCCGAAAGAAACCATTATTTTTGACATTTCTCTTTCCTTCTTTGTCTCATTGCTTTTTCCTACTCATTTTTCCATAGTGGTCTTTATTTTTTTCTTTTCATGTCCATTGCCAATGTAAAAATTGATTGGGTTGATGACATGCGGAAGAATTTAGTTACAAAATTAATTTCTTAAGCATTATCTTTCATTCATCGCTTAAAATAAGATAATTTGTTTTGGCGGCACTGACGATAATCTCCTTTTCTTTTTCTTCGTATGGGCGTAAAGAGGGGCCCAAGAGGCCGAGCGGAATGGGCCAAAATTACCCAAGAACACATTTCGGTCCAGTCATTTGAGTCACCAATTGATTAGACGCATTTCAGCTCAATTGATTTTCTTTTCCGAAAGTTCAGACTTTTTTGTTTAATGGTTACTTTCGATTCCTTCTTTTTTCCGTTTGACGCATTTCGAAAGTTCACACTATTAAATTGGTTGATCAGTAACACCTTTTTGAAGATGCATAGAGTTTCTTGTGAAGCTCGTGCGAAAAGACAAGATGGTGTGATTAGCTTTATGATTAGCTTTATGCTCAATCGATCCTCATCAAATTATGAATATCAAAATTTATGCTCGTCAATCGTTTATCCAAAAATCAAATTATGAATATCAAAATAGGTTGGTGCTCTTGTCACATTGGTTAATGTTTGTGATGCCAATTCAAGTAAGCCAGTAACTCGGCATCAACAGTTGTATGATCATTGATAGGTTGCCAATCATGGAATTGCTTGTCAATGACCATACCTATATATGATTGTTGTATAAGGCCATCAAATGGATGAGTTAGGTTTGGTTTAGATTGGGTCGAAAATGATCTTATCCAAATTGGCCTATTTATATGTAATATAAATCTAGTTATCTATATCTAACTTGAACCGTTTACTAAAATATTTCCATATTTCATCCAACCTATGAAAATCCATATCCACCTAGTTAACCCATTTTAAGATCTTCATGTGTATATGTTGTTTGGATAATATTGCTATTTTGACTTTAAGATGCTAAAGAATTGGTTTAAAACAATGCGTAGAATTTTTAATTTTTATATTGATTTTCAATGAAGAATAGGAAAAATTTAATACTTGGCAGCAAATTTTATAAAATTACAACAACAAATAACATGGAGGAATTAAAATTTTAATTAAATGGAATGTAAGATATTGAAGAAAATGATTTAATGCTGCCCATCGATAGCAATGACAACAACTAAAATTAGAATTTTACATAAAATTAACAATGCCAAATGCAACCAAGGAAAGATATACTCCAATAACTAACATACAAAACTTGCAAGATTAACAAACTCAAAAATAATGGGACAAAAAAAACCGTCTCAATATTTTTAGTTAGGGTGAAGTTAGACCCATCTTGTAGGCCCATCAAGACTTCTCTTAATTTGAATAGTCTAAGCAGTTCATTATTTTCTTATAGTGGAGAGTTACAAAAGTTGGCTTAGATTTGGGTAAACTGTGAGCGCATTAAAATTGGGCTTAGGGGCAATTAAAAGTGTAATTGCTTGCAGGTAGGGAGGATGAGACACTTGAGAAGGATGATGTTGAGAGGATAGTGGTCATTTGAAGGAAAGATCGAGGTGCGACTTTGGAGGAGTAACTGCGTGGAGATGAGGCGGCTTGGGGACGTGCAATTATAGAGCTTAAACTCGTGGAGACATTGTGATAGCCCATAATGTCAAGCGCACGTTGTCTTTTTCGACTTTTCGACTACATCTTCAAAGTATTAGTAGCATTCGAAAGCATAATAAAATTTTCACGACATTCCATACAATAAATCTCACGAGTTTAATAAATATACATTCCTTTATTAACATGAGCATCGCTAGATACCGGCTTGATAATGTATTCAAACAAATGCAATGCATTCAAAAAGTCCCGAAAAGAAGGTTGAGTCAACCAATGCAATGCTTTACTCCTATGCCTCAAAATTGTATTGATACTACAAAAATAATCCTCCTCACACTATTACTAATTTTGTTTTATATAAAAAAAAAAAAATTCATAATTTAGAGTTTTTAAAATCGTGACACTATTACTTCTAATTTCGTTTTATATGAATGTGAACTTTTTCTGGGTATTTATATTGTAGTCTCATAATTTAGAGTTTTTAATGGTATAAAGCTTTTTAGATGCAGAATTTAAAAGTTGCATTTTCGTGACCGAAAAAAGAAAAAATAAAAAAGAAAAGAAAAAATGAAAAATAAAATAAAAATATTTGATTCAAATAAATGCAAAGGTAAATGTCCTCGATATAAAAGCTGAAATGACATCCAAGGAGCTCAATTCGAAAGATTTGAACCGACCCTTAACCGATGAAAACGAATCACACGACCAACGAAGAAAGACACCACACGATTGTCGTTGGTCCGTCATGTCACGTTACGAGTGACATACACACGCCGTCTCCACCGATCAGGTTCCGTTAGACTCTAGAACTTAACCTCCTCCTTCTTTAGTTCTTGCTTCTCCTCCAAGTTCGCAGCAGCAGCAGCAGCAGCAGCCGCTGCAAAGCCAAGCCCGTCGCCGGATTCGACGTCGATGATCTGAGAGACGCCGGTCGCCGGAGATCGATGGGATTCTTCAAGGGAGCCAGGTCCGCGCTCGACGCCGTCCGCAATCTCGCTCGGACCTCGGCGCGATTCCAGCAAGGCCCGAGGATCCGCCGGGCCGGGCCGTCGGGTCTCGCTTCCGGCGCGTCGAGACTCGCTCCCGACGTCGCTCCGTGCCTGCCTCTGGTCCCTCGCCGGTTCGGCTGCTACGGCGGAGGGATCGGCAGGAGCCAGGGGAATCCGTTTTCGAGCGGGGCGAGGCGATTCTACTACGTGGACCGATACCAGGTGCAGCATTTCCAGCCGCGGGGCCGAAGCGGTGGTTCCGGAACCCTAGGAACGTGCTGATCGTGGTCCTGGTGGGGTCGGGGGCTTTCGTCACGGTGTACTTCGGGAACTTGGAGGACGTGCCGTACACGAAGCGGAGGCATTTCGTGCTCTTGTCCCGAGACCTGGAGAGGAGGCTCGGGGAGTCGCAGTTCGAGCAGATTAAGGCTTCTTTCAAGGGCAAAATACTGCCGCCGATCCACCCGGAGAGCGTCCGGGTCAGATTGATCGCCAAAGATATCGTCGAGGCGCTGCAGAGAGGCTTGAGGCATGAACAGGTTCGTCCAAAAGGAAGAATTAATCGGCTGACAATTGATCATTTGAATGCACTGCTTAGCCTCTTTCAGTAGTTTTCTTTAATTTATTTCCTATCTTCTGTTGCAGATCGATGTTTTGAGTGTTTTGGTCACCTCTAATCTCTGAATCTGTGATCAAGGAGACCGACAAATATTCGAATGTTAATGATAATCGGTAAAGTTGTCTCTTTGTAGACATCTGATGAGATTGGGAGATAACCAGTGAAGTTCTATGCTTTAATTATCCTAATGAATTTCATGAGTATTACTGAACTTAAAGACTAAACCTTTTCACAGTAGGAGATGTGCTAGTGGAGTCCTATAGTTGATCAATCTTCTCTGTGGTTCTGCAATAATTTTCATAAGTGTCTCCTGTGGAAGATGTCATATGCTTTTTCTAATTAATGGCTGCTGGCTGTTCTACCATTTTGGTTTCCATTGAAACTTTGGTATTTACATGGATGCAGGTTTGGCGTGATATAAATTATGCCTCCCCAGAAGCTTTTGAGGGCAGTGAGAGAGGTGCTCATGATACTCTGATGGCACTGAGTGATAAAACACCAGAAAAGCTGGGGGAGACTTGGTCCCGGGAGGAGGAGCTTCTTGATGATAGGTGGGTTGACCAAAGCAGGAAGAAGGGTCATGAGCGCGGATCGAAGCCCACGACCTCACATCTGGAGGGCCTCAATTGGGAGGTCTTGGTGGTGAATGAGCCTGTGGTGAATGCATTCTGCCTGCCGGGTGGGAAGATTGTTGTGTTCACAGGACTTTTGGAACATTTTAGGACAGATGCAGAGATAGCAACAATAATTGGACATGAGGTATCTAACTTGATTCATGGAATATTGAACCTCATCGGATAGATTGAGTTCGCAGTATCCATCCAATAATTGAGAGAATTCTCTTTATTGCTGAATCAGGTGGCGCATGCTGTGGCCAGACACTCAGCTGAGACGATTACAAAGAATCTTTGGTTTGCGATCATACAGCTGATACTTTATCAGTTCGTCATGCCTGACATTGTCAACACAATGTCGTCTCTTTTCTTAAGGCTCCCATTCTCAAGGAAGTACGTATTCACCATCTACCCTCGATTTTTGTTGGCTGTTTAGCTGGAGCCTCTCTCTCTCTTCCCCAACCCCCTTTCTTCTGGCAAATAAATTCTTCTTTTCTTCTCTGGATGGGCGGTAAGTCCCTTCTTCTGATTTTGCATGGTAATGGGAACCTTCCTTTTACTTTAAATAGTCAGGTTTTGGATGGTCATATGCAACATTTGTGGACCTCCGATGATTGTTTCAAATTCCTGCTAGACTTGAGACATCAAAGTTTTGCACACAAGGCCACTTGCTAGGAAATGAACTTTCTTTTAAGAGTGATTAGTTGACTAAGCCAGTGCCATCTACTTTCTACGCGGTTACTGAAGTCAATCTGTTGGAAAATATTTCTCAATAAAGAACTGGCCCCGGTTTTCCTTTTCAGTGGCTCTTGGCCATCCAAGAAATACGTAGGAAAATGAAGTGTGGTGTATAATCAAGGGACTGCCACCCTTTAATGAGTTTGTATACTCAAGTCCCAGTCTCCTGTGACCCCTCCTGTTGCTAAAAAAACTTTGCAACTGTAAATTTGGGATTGATTGCCTTTGCTTTGGGGGCAGAATGGAGAATCTGTTCATGTAAAATAAAGTGTATAACCATGGGTTGGCCCTTGCTTTTACTTTGAATGTTTGCTTTTGGTCCCTGTGGACGTAAAGTATTTGCTGCATATGCTCTACTATTATAGGCATTCACAAGTCCTGCAAACCCGATCTCATCCAAACCTGGTTTTTCTGTCTGTAATAGAGTATTAGTTGTCACCAGTGACTCTGAGTAATGGTGTTTATCATGCTGTTTTGTGGAGTCTCTGGGGAAGATCCGGGAAAATTTGCATATGTACGATGGACTGTCTCCTGTTTATGATGTCTTAATGTGATTTAGTGCAACTTCTTATAATCTTCTATTTAATTTAGTTAATCCAGCAGTCTAATTAAACCTCTTCTGTTAGCAATGAGGCTATGATGCAGTTTTCTCATGGTGATTATGATGCCCAGCAAACTGACATACTGGTTTTATTAGCTATTGATGCTTAATTTTCTTAAAGATTTTCCTACTTCTGAATTGTTAGGATGGAGATGGAAGCAGATTATATTGGCTTGCTGGTAATTGCTTCTGCTGGGTATGATCCTCGAGTGGCACCTAAAGTATTTGAGAAGTTGGGTAAGGTGACTGGAGACTCGGCGCTTAGAGACTATCTTTCTACTCATCCATCTGGGAAAAAGAGAGCGCAATTGCTGGCTCAAGCACCGGTCATGGAAGAAGCTCTCACTTTGTACAGGGAGGCTATAGCAGGGCGCGGAATTGAAGGGTTCTTGTAGGGTATCGTTGGCATGTACAGGAATAATACCCCCCAAAGAGAGGAAGAGAGAGCATGTACAAGAATAATTGTTGTTTGTGGTTGCTTTGGGTTATTTTCAATTGTTTCCCATTTTCCTTCAACTGTAAAAACTATTTTCGTTGTTCTATTTTCTTTTTCGCCAAATACCTCTTCATTGTCTAGGTGCTTAAGCTTTTGGGCTGCGCTTATGGAACACCACGACAAGGTCGAGGCCAATTCAGCTGAATGAACTATCTGAATGCAAAGGTCTTTCAGGTCATTCAACACAATAGATGCGTAAAGTTTCTCCTGAAACCTGTTTAAAAATACCAGACAGGCACGACCAGCTTCGTTGATTTCGTCCAAATTATGAAAGGATAATGACACAAATAATTCGTGACCTAATATGCAATTTAATCCTTAAATTTTTGGTACATGTTAAATTTAATCCTTGAATTGTAATGTTCGATCAAATTACACATTAGATAAAAATTTATGGATTATTTGTGTTAATTTTTCAATTATGAACGTAGAAATATGTTGGTACCTTCATCACATTGGTCAACATGTTAACCGATCGTGTACGAACCAGAACGACAGATCAAGACACGGTCGTTGGACATTGGACAACCTTTTCCAAATTGCGCAGACAAGATTCTCGATATCCTTTGACTCGTCGACGACACCTCAAATGGCTCGACAAGTAGGGTAGTCTCCCCGTGGCGCCTTCGTGATAGTCAACTCTAGCAGCGGTAACGGGCGCAGATGCTCGAACTCCGATGTCCGAGCTTCGCGGCTGCAATCTCGCGGTTGATCGATGGATGCTCAAACATGAGAGAGCTCAAACAAATCCATGCCCAGCTGACCAAATCGCCGTACATTCCCAGCCACGACGCTCATTCCCTGGTCACTCGGCTCCTCTCCTTCTGCGCTCTCTCTCCTTCCGGCTCTCTCAGCTACGCCGCCTCTGTTTTCAGGTGGATAAAGCACCCGAACATCTATGTCTACAATGTCATGATCAGAGCTTATTCGTCCAAGGCAGATGCTCGCGACAGTGAGAAAGGGTCGTGCCGTTCTCTTGGTTTGTATAAGCGGATGGTTGGCGACGGCATTTCGCCTGATCGCCTCACTTTTCCGTTCCTTCTGAAGGAATGCGCGAGACGGGTCGACACTGACGCAGGACAGGCCGTCCATGGCCAAGTCGTGAAGTTCGGATTCGGTCGCGATGTTTACATTAACAATTCCATGATTTCTATGTATTCCGCGAGGTGTTCTCTGGCACACTGTGCTCGCAAGTTGTTCGATGAAATGTTGGATAAGGATGTCGTTTCGTGGAACTCGATGATTATGGGGTATCTGAGAAGTGGAAACCTGGATGCTGCATTGGAACTGTATAGGAGGATGGAGCAAAGGAATATCGTGACTTGGAATTCGATCATTACGGGTTTTGCTCAGGGGGGTAGGCCGAAGGAGGCTTTGCAGTTTTTCCATGAAATGCAAAGTGCTGGCGGTGGTGTTGTTAGACCCGATAAGATTACCATTGCGAGCGTCCTCTCAGCTTGTGCTTCTCTCGGTGCACTTGATCATGGGAAATGGGTGCACACCTACTTGAGTAGAAGTGGCATAGAGTGTGACATGGTTATTCAAACAGCTCTGATTGACATGTATGGTAAATGCGGAGCTGTGGACAGAGCACTTGAGATCTTCAGAAAAATGCCCAATAGGGACAGCTTGGCATTTACAGCTATGATATCTGTGTTTGCTCTTCACGGATTTTGTGAAGAGGCTTCAGTCTTTTCAAAGAGATGGAAAAATTAGGAATGAAGCCCAACCATGTGACCTTTGTTGCGCTTTTGTCAGCTTGTGCTCATTCCGGTTTGGTCCAGAAAGGCCGCTGGTATTTTGATGTGATGAGCTGTGTTTACTCAATAGAGCCTCAGGTTTATCACTATGCCTGCATGGTTGATATGCTTGGCAGAGCTGGACTTTTTGAAGAGGCTGAACAGCTCATTGAAAGCATGCCCATGGAACCCGATGTGTTTGTTTGGGGTGCACTTCTTGCTGGCTGTCAAATGCATGGTAATTTCGAGTTAGGAGAAAGGGTGGCAAAGTACTTAATTGATTTGGATCCTCTGAACCATGTATTCTATGTGAGCTTGCGAGATATGTATGCCAAAGCTGGTAGACTCAAGGATTTAAAGGCCATCAAGTCCCTCATGAAAGGGAGACAAATAAGGAAAGAAGTTCCTGGACATAGCATGATAGAGATTGATGGGATTGTTCATGAATTCTCAGTGAGAGGATCATCTGAAGTGAGTATTGAGGAATTGCTCTTTGTTTTGACTTGTCTAGGTGATCGGTGCTGATGTATATGTGGATGGTTTAAGTGCAGCTGGATGCCTGTCCTCTAAAGATCAAAACGACATTCATTTTCCTCTACATTAATCAAATGTCAGCACTATAGAAGTGTTTCCAGGACTTAAGAAGTGCCATAAGTTTCTGGGAAACTCCTTCTGTAAATATGGGTTGAAAGGTCTTAGTGTTCATAGATTCAGCATTGTCAGAAGACTCAGAACTAAGATGCGTCAAGGCATCATTAAGAAATACAAAGCCTTTCAAGGTATATTCTCTTTTCTGCAATAGCTTTACTTTGTTACAAATCTATATTTGTGCTTATTAGTTTTGCTGCAAAATCCAGATTTTTGTATGTCCTCCCATTAGTTTCATGTTTCTTGGGCTTGTGGAAGTTGCTAAGCCAATAATTCATCAAGATTTTGCTGATCAAAGATCAAGACTGTGAGGCAACCTGAAATTGACTGGGGCTTTTTTAACTTATAGCGTTGTTACTTAGTGGCTAACATTAATTGGAAAACACTTCTATTGAAGCTTGATTTTGTAGAAGGCTTGCACTTTTCTAGATTGTAAGAGACTGACTCGTGTTGGTTTGAGTCTTTCCCAGCCTCCAGGCATTCTAATCAAGATGCATTTCCAGTGCAGTGTTCACTGTCGACCATAGCCATCCTTATATCCTGTGTTCTGTTGGATGAATTGAATTTGATTATTGGGTCTGTCCAGACTGAGTTTTACTTATTTTTGTTTTGTTTTAATCAAAGTTTTGTGGCTCACATATTTTGACTTTTTTAAAAAATCCAAAACATTTGAAACTTTCACAAAGTGTATATTAATACATAGATTCACATATAATCTTTTCACAATTTTTGAAATTATGAAATTATTTTAAACTTTGGCAGTAAAACAAAAAATTGTTTATTGCTTTCGCTTAAGCTGAAACAATCAAGCTGTAAGCAAAATTTAATTCCATCATTTCCTAGGACTGAAAAATAAGGCATGGTTTTGTAGGTCTTATCCAGTTGGAGGGACCAGCATAAATGATGTTTTTGCACTAAAATAACCATTTGATTCCCCTTTAAATATGATAGATCTGAATGTGTGGGAAATAGTGGAGTATATTATGTCAACTTTAGAATAGAATACTTGAGGCTGATCCAAAAACGTGCACATTCCCTATCAATATAAAAAGCTTTCCTTTGTCTTTAATGGTTAAACGCATCCATAATAGCTATGAATAAAACAAAGCTGGGGTCTTTAATGGCAGAAACTTCTGTCACTATATGAAACAATTATCTGGTCAAGTTTTCAGGTCCTTCACGGAAAAGATAACAATGATGTGATGAGAAAACGACATTTTGCCTTCGCTCAAGACACCAAAGGGGTACAAAATAAAGCCTGATTAAGCAGTATAAATGATGGTTAAAAGCTTTTCATAAATTGTGCATCCTTTGTTTACAGAATCACCATTCTTCACTTGTCATGATTCGTGCCCTCTATCTTCTTTCTGTCATCTTCTTCCTTGTTGCTGGACCACTCCAGGCAGCTAATATTGTTTTAGCTGTGCTTGGAGGATGTCTTCTTCTTGTGTTGATATATTTTGTTAAATATTCATTCATCTACACAAGAGAGTTCTTGTCAAATAATCAAAGGCCTCCAATCGGAGGTCCAATCTTTAATCAATTAATACACTTCAATGATCTCTTTGATTACCAAACATTGCTTGCACGGAGATACAGCACTTACAGGCTGATTGTGCCAACACACAGTGAAATTTACATTGCTGATCCAGTGAATATTGAGTACATTCTGAAAACTAACTTCTCTAATTATGGCAAGGTACTGAAAGCCTTTATTGTCTGTTAGCTTGATCATTGCTGTTGTTCTGACAGCTCCTTTGCCATTTCAGGGGGAATACAATTGTGGAATCATGAGAGATCTATTTGGTGATGGTATTTTTGCTGTGGATGGAGAAAAATGGCGCCAGCAACGAAAGCTTGCAAGCTATGAGTTCTCTACAAAAGTTTTGAAAGACTTCAGTACTTCAATCTTCCTGAGAAATGCTGTTAAATTAATTATGAAGATATCAGCAGCAGAGGAGCAAAGCAAATAATAGACATGCAGGTTTTGTGGCATGTATAAACTACATATATTGGGGTTCTGATGTCATGGTTGCAAAAAATCTAATTGAAGATCTCTAGAGGGATGTTACATCAAAATTTGCCCCCAATTGCATGTTGCAGATGGGAAGAGCATACACGCATAGAATTAAGATGGTTTCTCACATAAATTCTTGCACTTACTTTTTATGTCTATCCATTCAGCCAAATATAAATCAATCATTCCTTGAAGTTGATATACAAATATTTACCGTGGTGTATGGCTATGACTCAGACAGTTCCTCTTTTCCAATTCCTTTTTGTTGGCAGGATTTGCTGATGAAATCAACTTTAGACTCGATATTCAAGGTTGGATTTGGAGTGGAACTAAATACTTTATCTGGCTTAGATGATTCTGTGAGCAGTTTTACCACAGCTTTTGATGATTCTAATGCGATTGTGTACTGGCGATATGTTGATATCCTGTGGAAAGTCAAAAGGTTCTTAAATGTTGGTCTGGAAGCTTCTCTCAAGCAAAATCTCAGAACTATTGACGAATTCATCTTTGAATTAATCCACCACAAAAAGGAGCAGTTGAGAACTGGAATGATTGATGTGAGTACACTTCTGTTAATTATCAATTATCTGTTCTTCCGCTTTCAGTTACTAGATTTGCTTCTGGCCGCAGAGTGGTAAAGAAGACATACTGTCAAGATTTTTGATTGATAGTGAGAATGACCCCGAGAAAATGACTGACAAATACTTGAGGGATATAACTCTCAATTTTATCATCGCTGGTCGAGATACATCCGCCAACACTCTCACTTGGTTCTTTACATCCTCTGTAAACATCCTTACCTTCAAGATAAGGTTGCCCATGATGTTAGAAGGGCGACTGGATCAGAGGATAATATCTCTGCTGAGGAATTTGTGGAATTGATGATGGAAGAGGCCTTAGACAGGATGCATTATCTGCACACAGCTCTAACTGAGACTCTCAGACTATACCCGGCTGCCAGTGGTAAGATGTGGTTGGTTCCTCTGTGAAAATCTGGCAACTGGAATGCTAGCAGTCCTTAGTTGATGAGAGTTAAATCGTTGACTACTTCCTTTTTGCTCCTTTTTTTCTCACTAACCTTCCATGCAGCGCTTGATGAGTCACAGCTGATACCTTAGAAGGCTTAGACCCAGATTGATATACTGTCTTTTGGACTTCTAATTGACTACCTACCTTAGAAAAGAGTCAGATCCATACTCTACACTCTCTTGCTCATCCAGCTAGGAAGTCAGTGCTATAACAGAAACTTAAGTTGGGAAATGAAAAGCCGAAGGGATTAAATTGTGACCTTTGCTCGATGAAAGAAAATTTTACATTGGTATCCCATTCTCATGTATTAGTGATACCATCAGAAATTAATTGTGAAATAGCATCCTAGAAATGTAGTTATTTTAGTTCAAAACTTTGGGGCTTACCCGCTTTTAGCAATTTAGGATGGCAAGTGTGCATCAGAGGATGATATTCTACCTGATGGCTTCAAAGTCAAGAAGGGAGATGGTGTCAACTACCTGACTTATGCCATGGGAAGGATGACCTACATATGGGGAGATGATGCAGAGACGTTTCATCCTGAGCGGTGGCTGGAAGACGAAGTCTTCTGGCCAGAAAGTCCTTTCAAGTTCACTGCATTTCAGGTTATTGAATTATTTTGAGTTTGAGGTCGCTTGGAAATTCACTGTGTTCCCAAGTGTCGATCTTAAGTTGAACAACAAATTAGCATTCCAGTTTTGAACTTTAAAACTCGAAATGCTTGTACTCTATCAGGCCAGGCCCAGGATTTGCCTGGGTAAAGAGTTTGCTTACAGACAAATGAAGATCTTGGCTGCCCTTCTGGTGTACTTTTTCAAGTTCAACCTTGTCGATGAAGGACGCGACATATCGGACTATGTTCACCCTTCACATGGATGGGGGACTTCATTTGCACGCACTTCCTAGGTTCTGAAGATATTTAAAGTCATTTTTTGCCGGTCGATTCCTTTCTCGCGTGTATATGTATTGCTTGAAAACCTTTGCTCCGTAGATGTATGATTCCATTTGATGGTACTTCTATGTTCTTTTTATTAAATCAAATACCTACTTCATCTTGTTGCGGGAGTAACCTTTAAATAAAAGTTTTGAGATGTCTGACGTGTAGTAGGGTGACTGAGTTAGCTCCTCAGCTATGCAGTAGTAAGACATCTTGCTTCCTATTATGTCACATGATAGATAAGGACAGGGCAACTCACATGTCTCAATAGGTCTTTTCAGTGTGCACATGCGTGCGCTGACACAGGGGTTTAAAGGGAGCGAACTGTTGTACCAGATTATGACGCTAGTTCTGCGAGGTTGGGAATTTCCATCTCTTTCTTGGTTTTGCATTTTTCAGCTTTGGAGAAAAAGAGGGCACCTTACATTTCCTCTTTATTATGGTGCGTCTGCTAAGCTATGGGACCTTCCCATCCTTGGGTTGCCAAAACGGGTCAAGATGCAGGCCGATGGAAGAGACGAGGGGCAAGCCCTTAGATTCAGTGATCCTGACCCTCACCACACTACCTTGGACCACGCCTCCTTTGAGCCTGTGAAGCCTCTTGTGCCCCACCGTGGTCCCTTGAGCTACCTTCTTGCCATCCACGTAGATCTCGTGCCGCTTGATCCGTTGACCAAGACCCACTGCTTCTTGAATCCTGACCACGTTGAATCTGAGCCCTCCGTCCGTCCCCCTCATCTCGATCCAGTGGTCCTGAGCATCGTCTTCATCTACTGGAGCCCAATAGGTCCACAAGTGGTCGCTGTCCAGCACATTCTCAGGCCCGAACCCACCGTTTTTGCCTCCTCTCTGGCTGCTCGCTTTAACAGAGCATTTCTCTGCTAAATTGACTGAGAAGATGGTGTCCAATGCGTTCCTCAACTCTTTCAATCTGTGCACGTCCGTCTCTGGTAGGAGGCCTGTTGTGTTTGGTGGCACGTTGAGAAGTAGCACGCAATTTCGTCCCACCGAATTGTAATATATTTGGAGCAGTTTGCTTAGTTTTTTAGGAGATTCTGACTTGCGCCAGAACCATCCATCTCTAATTGTGACGTCACATTCTGCCGGTAGATAATGGGTCCCTCTTGGATCACCAACGTTAAGATACCTGACCAATCAGCAAGAGAATCGAAATCCATCATCTTTCTTCTTATTAGAAAAGAAAAATTAAAGTGAAAAGAGATCAAAGAGAAAAATGATTAAGAGCTTATCTTATCTTGTTATATTTAACTAGACCAATTAGTAGTCTTAAAAACAAGTGAGCGAGACCATACTTTTGATAGCCGGATGATTACTTGCTTTAGTTTAATTCGGCTATTTGCATTTAGGTTCCTCGAAAGATTAAACAGGGGAAAAGCCCGACCGTGACCTTCCGAAGAGGGAAAAAGCCCTTCTCCCTGTATGTGGTCGGGTAGCAGGTGTTGCGATTCGTTTTTGGTGTATGTACATGTAGAATGCATCGCTAATTATGGTTGAAGAAAGGGACATTAGAGAGGCTTACCCTTCAATGCTGGCATTCCCAATGGAGAGAGAGGTCCTGTTGATGGTGGCCCAACAAGTGGTCCCTGCAATTCCATCCTCATTCCCGACCCACCTCACGTCAGGACCGGCATCCGAGAATATGTTGATCGAGCTCTGCAGCTCCTTCACCATCGAGAACCACTCCGTGAAGTAGTAGGTCATGTTTAGTGTTGAATTCTTGAATCCGTCAAACCATATCTCCCTCAAACTCCCGTACCTAAGACCGCATAACACATAATTCAAGAAAAGAGAAAAATCACGGCATGCATTGCCATACTGAACAATATTCACTATTCGATCAAACGTTATCTTGTTTTTGATCTTACTTGGTGAGAAGCTCTTGTAATTGAGCCAAGTAATACTCATTGTACTCCAAGATGTGACCATATCTTGGTTCGTGCCTATCCCACGGGGACAAGTACAGCCCAACATCGACCCCGCGAGCCTTAGCCGCATCCACAAACTCCCGGACCACGTCCCCCTTTCCGTCTTTCCAACGGCTCCTCTCCACGGAGTGATCGGTGTACTTTGAAGGCCACAAGCAAAACCCATCGTGGTGCTTAGCAGTCAAGATCATGAGGGAGATCCCGGCATCCACGGCCGCGCTCACCCACTGGTTCGTGTCGAGGCCAACCGGGTTGAATATGGCCGGGTCCTCGTGCCCGGTCCCCCGCTCATAGCCGGTGAAGGTGTTGACGCCGAAGTGGAGGAACATGATGATCTCTCTCTGTTGCCATTTGAGCTGCGAGTACGACGGGAGAGGGAGAATTGGCAACGGGGGAGTCGGGACTCGCCCTCTCGCCGAAATGGCCAATGTGAACAATAAGTGAAGGACTAATGTTGTTAGGAACAAAGCATGCGGAAGCTTAACCATGATTGACAAGCGTGTTTGCTTTCTGTTTAGTGATGATTAATGTTAGTACTATATAATGGGCATGTAATGAACGGACACGAGATGAGTTAGCGAACCGGACAGGAGTCGGAAGTTGAGATTCTCGGAATCGAGTCAGGCCAAACGAGAAGCAAAAGATAAGGAGTGATTCGATTTGGATTGGCATGTTGCTTTGGATGGTTTCACATTATGGTGACTCATTTTCACGTTCGGTTTTGGATTTGTCGGTCGCTATCGTTCACGGGTTTGATTGATTTTGGCTCTTCGCCTTGAGCTTCAAAAAGGACCTCGAAAAGATGATTGGGTATGATTTACTATTGATTTTTTTGGTTCTCCCTGCCCAATGTGGAAATTCCGAAAAGGGAACAAAAAGACAGCAAAATTTAAGAATAAATTAACTTGTGGGGCTTAATATGGTGCACAATCGAATGTCTTGAATTAGTGACGTATGGCATTTGTAATCACTTCTTGAAAGGTTTGAAGGATTTCTTGTTGGTTTGTAGACAAGAAAGTCGATGACAAGAAGCTTAGATATGCGAAAACTTGGTAAGGAAATGAAACATTAGCTGTTCTTTAATCGATTCATTGGTCCAACTTATTATGAAAGTGCAATTTAATTTTAAAATTTTAAAAAATTGTAATTAACTCTTAAAACTTATTACGAAAATGCAATCGAGTTTTGAAACTTTCAAAAAATGCAATTAACGGAAAGACTTGATTGAATCAATTTAACAAGTTTTAGAATTTGATTATAAAAAAAAGTATCACACCACACATTCGGGAGAATTACCAAAAAGTCTAAACCTATTGCAATTGTACCAATTTAGTCCTAAACCTTTTATAATTGTGCCAATTTAGTTTTTCCGGCCAAAATTGGCCGGCTAGAGCTGATGTGGACGCCGGCCGGAGACAATTGGCCGGTGAACAATTTTTTAATAATTCTTTTAATATTTTTCGAATTTTTTAATATTTTTCGAATTTTTTAATTTTTTCGAATTTTAATTGGATTTTTTTTTTTTACCTTCTTCTTCCTCCAGCGTCGACCAAAGGCAAGGGCTGGCAAGGTTGACCTCGCCGGCCATTGGCGAGGCTCGCCCTGGCCAGCCACTGGCGAAGGCGAGCCTCGCCCAGAGACGGCGAGGCCGCCATCACCCAGAGATGGCGAGGCCACCGTCGCCCAGTCAAGGCGAGGCTCGGCCTCACCCAGCCATGGTGAGGGTGAGCCTCGCCAGATTTGGTTATAGCCTCGCCAGTGGCTGGGAGGCCGTCGTCGCCAGATCCGGCGAGGCTCGCCCGCCTACCACCAGGTGAAGGCGAGCCTTGCCATGGCCGGGCGAGGCCGAGCCTCACCTTGGCCGGGTGACGGCGGCCTCGCCGTCGGCCGGGCGAGGCTTGCCTTCGCCGGTGGCCGGCGGGGGCGAGCCTCGCCAGTGGCTGGCAAGGTTAGCCTCGCCGACCCTCACCTCTAGCCGGCGCTGGCTGGCCAGAAGAAGAAGAAGAAGGTAAAAAAAAAAAAAAAAAGTCGAAAAAAATTTAAAAAATTATTAAAAAATTGTTCGCCGCCACTGTATCTCCAAATGGCGTCCACGTCGGCATTGACCAATCAATTTTGGCCGAAAGGACTAAATTAGCATAATTATAAAAATTTTAGGATTAAATTGGCACGATTATAAAATGTTTAGGACTAAATTGACCAAAAAAAAAGGTTTAGGATTGAATTGGCACAACTGCAATAGGTGTAGGACTTTTTTGGTAATTCTCCCCCACACATTCGTGATGCCTAATTGTTCTTGACGTGGTAGATATTAAGTATGCCATAAATTGCTAGATATCATATTTTGATAACATGCAAGTGCACCATAAATCACGGAATCAAGGCAAAATGCCATGTCTAACAAATGTATTCAAGTCCACGAGAAATCGAAACTATTTGAGTATTCTAGTAAAAAAATTCATCCTTCACATTTCTAATATATCAAAAGAGATTGTGTTGAAGAATAACATGGATAAGATGTCAGGTAGATCAAGCTTTGATGCTACACTTGCAAAGGTTTGACTTTCCATTTTCTTCTTTTAAGGACAAATTCAATTCACAATTACCTTCATCGCAAGCGCCGATCCCTCTCCACGGCCAATTTCATTTCATCAGAACCAGTTCCCATCCTTGGGTTGCCAGTACGGGTCGAGATGCAGGCCGATGGAAGAGACGAGGGGCAAGCCCTTCGACTTTGTGATCCTGACCCTCACCACGCTGCCGCTGACCACGCCTCCCTCGAGCCTGTGAAGCCTCTTGTATCCCACCGTCGTCCCTTGAGCCACCTTCTTGCCATCCACGTAGATCTCGTGCCGTCCGATCCGCTGACCGAGCCCCACCGCCTCCTGGATCCTGACCACGTTGAATCTGAGCCCGCCGGCCGCCCCCCTAATCTCGATCCAGTGGTCCTCGCCGTCGTCTTTGTCCCCTGGTGCCCAATACGTCCACAGGTGGTCGCTGTCCAGCACGTTCTCGGGCCCGAACCCCCGTCCTTTCCTCCTCTCCGGCTGCTCGCTTTCACGGAGCATCTCTCTGCTAAATTGACCGAGAAGATGGTGTCCAACGCATTCCTCAGCTCTTTCAATCTGTGCACGTCCGTCTCGGATAGGAGGCCCGTCGTGTTCGGCGGCACGTTGAGAAGCATCACGCAGTTTCGCCCCACCGAGTTGTAATATATTTGGAGCAGCTCACTTAGCTTTTTCGGGGACTGCGACTTGTGCCAGAACCATCCTTTTCTAATTGAGACGTCGCACTCCGGCGGAATATAATCAGTCCCCCTTGGATCGCCAGTACTTAGATACCTAGCCAATCGACAAGAGAACCGGGATCCATCAAGCGAAAGGAAAGAAGAAGAAAAATCATCCAGGACCTTTATCTCATCCTAATGTGTTGAACCGGACGAATCGATAGTTCTAAAAACAAGCGAGCGAGCCCGTACTTTTGACAGCTGGATGATTTCCTCCTCTTACTATAGCTAAGTTTAACCTACCCACGCCGAGAAAAGGGCAAATTGGCGCTTCTTTTTATGACATTTTTGTGACGAATGTTTGAATTTTGCTTCTAAATAACTACAGCATCAATCAATGATAGGTACCGAGTCGTCACTCCATTATGGCCCTCTCTACTCAGTAGTCAGTACTTCCTCTTTGTTCATAATATATTCCATGTCGGTACCTAATTTAATTAGTTCTCCACTTATTTCTTCGAGGAATTTATGATTGCGGATACGCCACCGACAAAGCTCAAATAAACAGCCCTCGACCTCGGCCTTTATTACATCCAATGCCACCATGTCCGGGTCAGGATCGAGGGTCGTGATTGATTTTCGGGGTAATGTACATGTCGCATCTGAGGGAAAAACTGGGCGGGGGAAAAGATAATGGGAGGAAAGGTTGCGCACTAGGAGAGGGATCGGATAGGCTTTACCTTTCGATGCTGGCATTCCCAATGGAGAGAGCAGTCCTGTTGATGGTGGCCCAAGAAGTAGTCCCTGCAGATCCGTTCTCATTCCCGATCCACCTCACATCAGGACCTGCATCCGAGAATATGTTGATCGAGCTCTGCAACTCCTTCACCATCGAGAACCACTCCGTGAAGTAATAGGTCATGTTCGGTGCCTTGGAGCCCTTCGCTCCGTCGAACCATATCTCACTCACGCTCTCGTACCTAAGCAAGACGAAAATCATGGCATGATGCATTGCGCTAGTAGATGATATTCACATCCGATCAAAAGTCATCTTGATTTGAATCTTACTTGGTGAGAAGCTCTTATAGTTGCGCCAAGTAGAACTCATTGTACTCCAGGGAGTGACCATATCTCGGTTCGTGCCTATCCCACGGGGACAAGTACAGCCCGGCATCGACCCCGTGAGCCTTAGCCGCATCCACAAACTCTCGAACCACGTCCCCCTTCCCGCCCTTCCAATGGCTGCTCTCCACGGAGTGATCGGTGTACTTGGAAGGCCACAAGCAGAACCCGTCGTGGTGCTTCGCAGTCAAGATCACGAGCGAGATCCCGGCGTCCGCGGCCGCGCTCACCCACTGGTTCGCGTCGAGGCCAACCGGGTTGAATATAGCCGGGTCCTCGTGCCCAGTCCCCCACTCGGAGTCGGTGAAGGTGTTGACGCCGAAGTGGAAGAACATGATGATCTCTCTCTGCTGCCATTTGAGCTGGGAGTACGAGGGGAGAGGGAGGATCGGCAAGGGGGGAGTCGGGACTCGCTCTCTCGTCGAAACGGCGAATGCGAACGAGGAGAGCAAGAACAATGATGTAAGGCACGAAGAGCGTGGAAGCTTAACCATAATTGGCAAAATGGTCGTTTCTCGAGTGCGTTTGTTTGTTCTCTCTGCTTTTGTGAATGATTAATGTGGGGGCAATGTAATGGATGGAGAGGAGAGATGAGTTAAAAGGGACCGAATAGCAAGTTGGGAGTTGAGCCAGGCCAAAAGAGAAGCAAAAAGATAGGGAGCGAAATTGATTTTGATTTTGATTTTGATTTTGATTGGAACTTTGCTTATGATGCTTTCTCAATAGTGCGGAATTATTGATGTTGTCGGGTTTGATTTTGGACTGATAGTGTTACAAATAATTGGGAATTTATTTAAGATAATTCTCATTTGTTAAGGATTTTTTTGATGATTCTGTTGATTATATATCACAGGATTGCATCATTGATTATCAAACAAAGTCTAAAACGCTGTATTCTCCATTATTATATATATTGAGATACACTAAAAATTCCACAATACTTTCTTTTGCTTTATTATTCTGAACCGTGATGATTAATGTGGGGAATATATAAGCAATGTAATCAACGGAGAGGAGAGATGAGGCAGGGGATCGAACGGAAGTTGGGTGTTGAGATTTTCGGTATTGAGCCTGGCCAAAAGGGAAGCAAAAGATTGGGAGTAAAACTAGTTTTGATTGGAAATTTTTTTTATTGGAAAGTTGCTTAGGATGCTTTCTCAATAGTACAACTCAAGTCCTTGTTGTCTGATCTTTAATGGTAGCGTTAGAAATAAGAAGGGATTTCTCTAATATAATTTTATTTGTCTAAGATATTATAATGATTTTGTTGATTTTTTATATTTCTCAAGATTGCACGTGTATCTCCTCCTTTTTTATACATTAAAATAGGTATTATGATGATTTTGTTGATTTTTTTATATTTCTCAAGACTGCATGCATGTCTCCTCCGTTTTTATACATTAAAATAGATATTATGATGATTTTGTTGATTTTTTATATTTCTTAAGTTTGCACGCATATCTCCTCCTTTTTTATATAGGTTTATATGTTCTTCATTAAAATATATATATAGAAAATTCCACAATTTTTCCTTTCTACTTTATTATTCTCAAGTGTGATGATTAATGTGGGGACCATACGGGCAATGTAATGAACAGAGGGAAGAGATGAGTTAGGGGACCGAACGTAAGTTGGGGTTTGGGATCGAGATTCTGGAATAGAAGAGTTTGGGATTGAACGTAAGTTGGCGATTGGGGTCGAGATTCTTGGAGAGAAGAGATGAGTTTGGGGACCGAACAGAAGTAAAGGGTCGGGGTCGAGATTCTCGGGGTTGAGCCAAGCCAAAAGAGCCAAGACCAAAAGAGAAGCAAAAGATGGAAACTGAAGTTGATTTTGATTGGCACGTTTGCTGGCGATGCTTTCTCAAAAGCGTTGTTGTCGTCGTCGTCGCGTCTGGTTTAGGATTGGCAGGTTGGTATCGTTCACGGGCTGATTTATTTTGGCTCTTCACCTCAAGCTTCAAAAAGGACCCTGTAAAAGGTCTCAAAGTGAGTGCGCTTTGGGCTGGACAACAGTTGTCGTATTGACCTACTCCTCTCTTCATTGCTTGGGGTATGATCTACTCCTCATTTAATTTTTCAATGACATTAACTTTTGGGGCTTTAGTTTCGTGCACAATCATTGAAATTGTTCTGAATCCGTGATCAATGTCATCCGCAACATCTTTTTGAATCCATGGTTGCATATCATGCATCTAACATAGATCACATGGTAACTTCTTTTTTGGGCAAGAATATATATTAATCATTGTGCCATAATATCATGATCGTGGATAAAGGATCTCTATATATTTTAAGCAAAAACCACTCTTTATCTCACTTTTTTCCATTTCGATAAATTAGAGATATGCATCGGCCCTAGTCCAACATTGAAATTGGATTGGACGAACTTGTTCTTGGTGGTTCCCTGGGGGAGGGTGGAAGAATCAATCCGGTTCCTAATTCCTTGTGAGAAACATGACCGAACCAGTGGAATTGGCCTAGAGTATATTATTATTGTTTTATATAGAAAGGGGAAAAAGTACAAATTAATTGTGGGAGTAATCTCTGAGTTTACTAGTAACTTATTTATGATTAGTAATTCATTTTACACTAAAGTAAATTTTAATATATTCAAGAACTTTTGAGAAAGAAAATAAAACATTTTTCAAAATATAACATTGTCTACTCTCGAGACAACTTGGGGACTGAATCTGATCCGGTTCGGTTCTAGGGTGGATAGGGTAGTTTCCTAGTTTCACAAATTGGGAATTGACCTTGTCCAGTTCAGTTACCGACTTTAGGATGGAAATTGACTCATTTTGAAATCAATCACCCATACGATAAGTTATATTGATGTTAGCCATGACACATGGTTAAAAATGAATCTATTCCCAAATTACTCCTGAATTAAATGATAATAAAAGATGTAACCCTAAAGATGGATACTCCACCAAGTGAGGCTTGTTGAATTGACTCAACTATATGCAACATCTTTTATAGTAGAAGAAAATTAACGAAATGAATTTAGTGTTTATATTATCAACAGAATGGTTGAGTTATCAAGGGCTTTTGAATATGGTAGATCATGGGTCACATTTGTCAACCCAAGCCTTCTCAATACAAGTAGATGGGGCAATTTGCCAACTACCATACTTTACAAAAGAAGAGAGATTCAGGAAGGTTTATCGATATAAATTAATTTGTGAATTTTTAATGATCTTATGACAGGGGAAAAAAGAAATCTTAGGGTCCTTTTGTTACTTTAAAATACACTTGTCATAAATTTCATTAATATCGAAAAGGTATTGGAGTAATTTACCACACTTGAAACAAGTATGGAGATTTTCTTATATACGAGCACAGAACAACGAAAAAGTTAAATCTTGTTAAGTAATAATTAATTCTCAATAAAGTATCGTGATAAAAGCATTCTCCGATTGAAAAACTATTGCATTGAAATAATCCCTGCGTTATCTTATAGGGGATCGCTTGGCTTGTACGTACCGTTCGAAACGTGTAGCACAATCATAGGCTAATCAGTTCCAGCAATAATTGGCTTTTTGCCTTTGCCTTCTTTCTTGCCTCAGTCGAGTCACGCGACGATCTCACTTTTGTCCATTAGTCCTTACAGATGCAGCAAACGATGTTGCTTGAGCTGTTGCTGAAACTTTGCCGATAAGTTCCGATGCTGAAGACAGCGCATGATCGTCCCTGCCCGTGGATGTTGGCATTTCGTGGTACTTGGCAACCATATATCGAATGTGTCAGTATCTTCATTAAGTGGTAGTGGTTCTCACGTGGGACACGGTCACACGGAGGCTTCCCTGATATTCTCTTTGGGGTTTGTGAGTGGACTTGATGTTAGGATCTAATTATTAAAATTGAGTGGATTCATATGCTTTAGAAACACGTGAAAACTCCTCGAAACAGAGATTGAAACACGTGAAAACTCCTCGAATATGAGATTGAAGCAAAGACGGATCCAGTGTGTGAGCTGTTGAAGGTTTCATTTCGATGGTTGATGATGACATTACTCTAAGCAGTGCCTAATCGAGGTGGTCCTAGCAAGCACATTGAGAGATGGCAAAATCAAATCCTACGATTGAGCTGAAAGATCCTGTTGGGAAAACGTTAAATTGCTGTTCCGCGGATTTTAAATGATTAGTATCTTGAAATTAGAACCTTTGTCGTATTATTGAAAATTATCTTCTGTATATCGTATTTTCGATTCTCTCAATAGCTTCCCCCATGGAAAATGAAAAAAATGCAACGACTTCCTAATTTGTCCCTTGTATTAAGTAATGAGAAGATAAAAAGGTACATAGTCAGTACATGACTTCTCATTTCATCCGATCTCTCTTGAAAACCACCCCCATGTTTCCTAGTGACATCTTTGCTCAACCTCATGCAACGGCTAGCCCGAACCTTCAAAATTCAAATATTTGAATACTATAATGAAGATATTATCCAATATTAAAAAAGTATTGTTACATTGATCGTGACACTTAATCTCCGATCAATTATTTTGTGACAGGGAATATATTTGTAAAATATAAATAGACAGAAAAATTAAAATGGGATCGGGCTTTGGGCCCTACACAATTAGATGATTCGGGTTTGCATTGTCGTCGTTGAAAGGAAAGGGAGGCCGCATGCACTCTAAGGCCCATTGGCCAAGAGACACCTATACGAAAATCGGCATAAATACACAGAAATTTAGAGGAATTACGGTCGATATGATTTACTTTTCTTTTGATCCGACGGTTATCAGTGGATTGAGACCTAAAACCACCCTCGGAGACCGTGTGATCCGGATCGATGTCACTGCCCAAACCAGTCCATCCAGCTGATGGCATTTATGCTTTCTCCATGTGAACAACGCTCTACAGGTCCTCATTTAAAGCGTCTTCCTCTGCCGTGTCCGTCACGCTGAGTTCCTATTTTGTGTTTCGACTTTCGAGAATCAATTAAACGTACACCATCGGTGAATCTTCGCAGGAGACGTCGTCCTCTGCCATCGATTTGGTATATAATAAAAGATTCGACATCAACAACCACCAAACAAATGGTAGATGTAGATGAGACCTGTTATGGCAGATCCGAAGATGTCGTTAAAATATGGGTCTGCGACCCATTTCGGTAAACCTACAAACGACCAATAAGCGGGGTGCATGCCCATGCAGCATGAACTCCACCTAAATTTGATTTAATGCATCGACAGTGAAAAATAGTAGAGATGAGCATGGTCCGGGTGGACTATTCCTATCCTAGAACTGGGAAATGCCCATGGAGGATTGATTTTGAAAATTTAGAACCGACAACCATTCATTTGTTTCATAGACTCACTGAGAACCAGTCTAAATGTCCCAAACAAACCACGATTTCCAAAACCCTTTTGAATTCTTGAAAAAGTTCAATTGAACTTGAAACCAGATGTGTAAAAAAATTATTCCAAAATGTGTGAAATCAATGAAATAAACTCACATGAAACCAATTTGATGTTAACATAAAACATGCCATTTCGATTAAAATATATTGCCTCTTCAAATTAGTTATATGTGTTGGGGTAAAAGATAAGGAAACACATTGATGAAATCAGATTCGACACCAGTTGCATGCTAAATTGATCCAGGTTGTTCACAATGCACATGATAATCTCAAATCATAATCGAAATATATACTAGTGTGGTCCTAGTGGGCAGTTCCACCCTTGGAATGGAGAATTGGACCGGTATTCACCGGTTCCAATTAGAATTGAGAACCGGACTAGGCCCCATGAGAATCACCTATTCTGGGCCAACTAATTGGGTTTCGGTTTCTGATTTTTTTGCACACCCCTAAGAAATAGGCTTTTATATTGTAACCGAACGTACTAGACTAGAAAATGAGGGCTGAGACGCGTAAAACGCCATCTCCAATGGCGCTTCCAAGGTGTAGCTTTCCAGTTATTCTGCAGGACAAATTCAATCCAAAATCACCTTCATCACGAGGACAACTCACCTAGCTTCCTCCGCAAAGCGCTCCTCGCCCCGTATCGTGTCCTACGTCGCCTTCCTCAACGCATGCATGCTCATTGTAGCTTAGACGAAAAACGTCTCGGATACCCCGTACTGTTTTAAGTAAGGGAAAATATAATACAGATTTTCCAAGTAAGGTGCGATAAGATCAAGAGTCTGGCGTTGGGTGGCGCGGCAAGTGGGGGACGAGGGACGAGGGAGGGCATACATCGATAGCGTCCAGTCATCCGCCCATCAATTCATCCAGCAAGGATCGTGCACGGTGAAGGAGAAGGAACGGTCGACTCCGGGGGCCACGAGCAGCAGGGAACCAACTGTAAACTTCATGACATCGGGGCTCGTGCATGCGGACGATTCCTAGTAAAAGCCATAATTCACACTATCATTCATGGCGAAGAACAGAAAAAGAGGAGCGAAAGTCAAAGCTCAGATGCATTGGTATTCGCGGCCTACAAGGACATGCCATCCTGCATTATCGGTCAGCTAATTCCCAACGGTACGTTGTAAATTCCAACCAAACCCCGTACGCTGTCTGGCAATACTACACTCAATTCTGTCCACCCATTATCTTTTCTCTTCCGATCGAATATATTTAGATTAAAGATTTCCCTATTATTAAAAACATTATGTGATATTTCGTTATTTTCTAAAATAGCTAATTTCATTTTTTATGCATGGTGTTCAGATATAAATACCCTCTTTTTAACGATGAGTAACATTAACCCAATCAAGCATCTAATCTCTACTCATTCCCTCTCACTCTCTTTTGGAGATCCCAAAATACCTACAATTTCACCATTTGATTAACGTGCATTATACAACATTCGATTGGGTCTCATTGACGACAATCTCCGGGATGCTTGATTAAGGACCTAAATATGGATATAACAATTTCTACGGAACATTAAAAATGACTTTTGAGTACTGAAAATATATTCCTTTTTCTTAAGATGTTAAAGTAAGAAGACAACTTTCAAAGCATACTTAGGGACATTTTCTGGCTTATTCCTAGTATTTCCTCATCGTGATAACGCAGAGCTTATCGAGATAACGCTTGGCAATCTTCTGCGAGGTGTCCATACCACGGTTGACGTATTGATTCTCTGCATCGTGACTTCCTTTTCACGGATATCTTAAAAATAAAAACAATGTGTACTCGGCAGGACATGTTTGGAAAGCGGAATAAATCGTTAAATCATGCGACCGAAACAATCTTGACCATCTGCGTTAGGTTTGTCTTTGACGGGCTGAATTTAATGTTGACAGCTGCTGTGCGGTCCGCGATATAGTACGTCCTCTCGCTTTGCAATAAGCGAGTTCTACCAGTAGCATCATCCCGTTTGATTCGGTTGGCTTCTTTTTTACATATTCAACATCATCTCGCCCCATCATGCTTGCTGAGCAAGTCGGAAAGAGAGATTTGAAATTTCTTAACTCGATCATTTTAGTGGAAGAGTAAATCATGATGCATGCTCCTAGATTCATCCATGGCGTGGCTTCTCATGGTCTTCTTTTACATATTTCATTGTCTGTACGCTAGAAACTGTTCTGTCCTCCATATTACCTGCGTCTTAAGCTTTTGGGATCAAGCTCAGACCTCTATCTATTTTCTCATGATGTAATTCATCAGGCTTCCTTAAACAGAATGGGAGCCTTGACAAGAACATTCATAAGCTTTTGGTGGTTGAAGATATTGAATCGGAAGCAAGTTGGGGAGACTCTGCCAACCACAATAATTCGGGAAAAAGGGAAAAATAAAAATAAAGAAATGATGATTCGATAGGTAACAGTCAACACGCAGAGAACTCATCATTTTAACCTATATATATATATATATTCAAAATGGAAAAGTCTTTCTGTCCATGTACTGCATGGCATTAAATCCTTCACATCCCTCGAGTATTAATTAACCAGTCTCAGTGGAAGCCACCACCACTCGTTCTTCTCTGTCATTACTCTGAGTCTGATCTGATGAACTCTCTCACCAAGCTTGGTGGTGATGATGACCATGGCCGCGACCTTCTTTGGCCGTCAATCTGGAAGCACTTCGTTTCCATGTTTCTTGATATTGTCAGACTCTCCTTCCCTTTAGCCCTGCTTGCGCTCGAAGCCCTTTTTCTCCTCAAAAAATGGACGCCCACCTCCCATTTCCTCTTCCTCTCTTGCTTCCCCGTCTTCTTCATCCTAAAACGGTTCATTTGGAGCCCCGACCAAGTCTACATCGTGGACTTCTCGTGCCTGAAGCCTCCAAGCTCTTGCAGAGTCCCGTTCGCTTCCTTCTTGGAACATGCATCGATGATGAACATCTTCGACCGGGAGAGCATCGACTTCATGGCCAAGATCCTCACTTCTTCGGGCCAAAGCGAGGAGACGTACCTCCCTCCGCAACTGCACTACATTCCTCCCAGGACCGAGTTCCAAGAGTCCATCAGAGAAGTCCAAATGGCGCTCTTCCCTGTCTTGGACGACCTCCTGGAGAAAACCAACGTCCACCCTCGTGACATCGACATACTCATTGTGAACTGCAGTGGCTTCTGCCCCTCGCCGTCTCTGTCGTCCATCATCGTTAACCGGTACTCCATGAGGAGCGATGTGAAGAACTTCAACATCTCGGGCATGGGCTGTACCGCCTCGGCTATCGGCATTGACATGGCGAAGAGCCTCCTCAAAGTCCACAAGGACTCGTACGCCGTCGTCCTGAGCACCGAGATCTTGTCGACCGGCTGGTACTCGGGCCGAGAGCGGCCCAAGTTGCTCCTCAACTGCCTCTTCCGCATGGGAAGCGCCGCCATCTTGCTCACGAACAAGCCAAAAGCCAAGAATGCCTCCAAGTACAAGCTCGTCCACTCTCTAAGGACCCAAACGGCCTGCGAGGACAAAGCTTATTATGCGGCGTACCTCGACGAGGATGCCGAAGGCAAACTCGGGGTCACCCTCAAGCGGGACTTGTTGCAAGTCGCGGGAGAGACGCTCCGGTCCCATGCGACGATCGTCGGGTCGAGAGTCCTACCGTTCACGGAGAAATTCTGGCACGGCCTGTCGGTCTTCCGGAAGAGGTTCGTCCACAAGTCGTGCGACATTTACGTGCCCAACTTCAAGACCGTGGTGCAACACTTTTGCTTGCCGGCCTCGGGGCGGCCTGTGATTAGGGAGATCGGGAAGGGGCTGAAGCTCGGAGAGGCAGACACGGAGGCTGCTTTGATGACGCTGTACAGGTTCGGGAACCAATCGTCGTCGTCGCTGTGGTACGAGTTGTCTTACATGGAGGCTAAGCAGAGAGTGAAGAAAGGGGACAAGGTGTGGCTCCTTGGGATGGGGACTGGGACCAAGTGCATCAGCCTCATCCTGGAACGTGTCCGACCGATTCTCGGGGAGTCCGAGAAGGGTCCTTGGGCTTCTTGCATTCATGACTACCCGGTCGCCATCGATGAAGTTGTTGCTTGACCGTCAACTTTCAAGTCAGTCGAGCACGCGTTTATTAATTTGTCTGTCATTTTCAGGGGGATTTTCTCGATGATTTTTGGAATTAAAGGCAGAAGGATTGTTTCCTTATCACATCAGATCGATTGTTTAAGGAACGAATGTCCTGATGGAAGAGTTTTATTTCTGTATGAGGTACATGTTGATGAAGAGAGACTACATTTCCAATTTGTTACAATCATGTCACTGTTCACGTTATTGTCTATTTAGGATCTAATCTCCCCCTCGGACATGCTGAAACCAAATCGAACCGAATTTTCTTGCATTTTTAGTTCAGTTTAAATTCCTGTTTGAACGATGAAAAAATAAATATTTTTGAATCCAATTCAGATAGTTTTGGTTAGCTTTGGTTTGGTTAATTGAATCAAATTGAAAATTGTCCATCTTCTTAATATTATAATTTACACAATCTCTTTTCTTTATCATTAAGCCTCCTCTTAATATTACTAGGAAAAAAAAAGAACCAAGACTTCAGTTCGGATTATATTCAGATTGAGATTCGTTTCAAAGTTTAACGCCCAAACAATTTGATTCGATTGGATTTTCTAAAATTCCGAACTGAATCAATCTATTGGCACCCTAAAATATGCTTATGCATAAATGTGATTTAGACTAGGATAAAGTTAAAGTTAAAGTTAAAGTTAAACTTAGCGGGTCCTATGCGAATCAACAAATCGAGATGCTGTGCGGAAAGACGAATCGATTCAATTCTTCCAAAACCCATAAAAGCCTCTCAATTTCTCGATGATCAATAGAGTTGATAGGACATGACAGCACTTTAGATATAGAGGATCAGGAACCATCAGTCGAAATTTACTCGTACTATATGGTGACTGTACCAACAACCGATTTTTTTATGGGAAAATTGACGATTGACCAGCCATGATCAAATTGCTCAAGTAGAATGGACCCGTATCTTAATTGCCGTGACCGCCGGTGGTGGCGATTGCTCTTGAGCCTTTGCTATCTAGCTATAGGGGATTGTGCAGTGGCGTCAGATACTCCCCGTAAACGCTCTGATCTCCAGTTCAGCAACAGGGGCCGAACAGGGACAGAAAAACTTTTTAATAGGTATCTCCTTATCTCATCTTTTAGTACGAAAAGGTGATAAGAGATCGATTTTTTCTTTACAAGATTTTAACTTGTCAAGAGGGCCCCGTGCTTGTGGCTATCGCATTGTTAATCAATCTGGATAAGGGTCACGTCATCTCAGCATTACTTTTAAAACAAATAGGGCATAGTGGCAGGAGTGGAATTCGAGTGGAGTTGAGTAGATACGATTCACTACGTGAGCCCATTTTGCTATGATTACTACTTGAGTCAAGTATTTTGAAATTCAAGCTTGACTTGGTTAAGTATTTGAGCTATTCAAACTCGAAAATAATTGACCCGAGTTTGAGTAACCTGATCATTGAACTAGAGTAGATCATAAGCAACTTCACTCGATTACGCGGCTCCTAATCATTAAAATTTTCTTGAAAAACTAAGCTTGAGATTTGGAGAATAGAGATGTTGATATTCAGCAATCGATGTGCATTCCCATCAGACTTGAAGTTTATATATTTTGGGACAAATGTAAATCTTCAAAGAGATTTTGCAAACCACCGAACTACTTTCCCATGATGAAAAGACGTTTTGTCCTAAGTATATCTATTAAGGTGACTTCACACGACTTCAACGGGCGCCAAAGGTGCTTTTGCCTGGACCAACTGCCAGCATAACTCGCAAAGAATGGTGGAAACCACATCACACGACCCTACCGGTTACAAAAACAGTTAATTAGCTGGTTAACTTGGAGTCGAATCTTTCCAATAAAGTGTACTAAAAAACGAAAGATACGGACGGAGCACGTTTAACATACATGGACAAAGCAATTGCCTTGTTCATGAGAATAAGGCAAGGAACAGTACATTGATTTACTAAGCAATAGGATGTGATTTTATTGAGTGCTTGAATACGATCCGTTTAGGTTATTAGTTGGATTACGGAATGCTCACTCCTTTGTCAGCTACGAGAAGGAACTAGGAAGCTTCTGCAATTGCGCAATGGGGACCATCCTAGCTTGTACGAAGGAGAAAAAATAAGGTTCTACATTGATTGTTTAGCTAGAACATGACTTCCTTGCTTCAGTATTTTGCCTAATTTGGTCAAGCCAGTGCGCCGCGCATGTGCGTATGTTGCTGCTACTTGTGTTGTTCCAGGAAACCAAGTCCTCTTTCGAAGGGTTAACTAGACTAATAGGGAGATGTCCTTTTAAGCAAAGTAGCCGTCGATCAGCCCCTCAACCCACTCATTTTAAATCTCGATTGCAATTTGCTGTATCATTTAGTAAATACTACTGCTCTTTTGGCAAATGGGTCATTCATTGAGAAAGAAAAGAGATTTGTTCTGTCCTAAGAGGCGATTCCAAGCAGTGATCTTTATGTCCCTTGGCCTAAAAATTGTGAGAAAAGGAAGATATGATACTTTTTTTGTCACTTTGATACTATGGAATTTCACATGACCAACGCCGATTATTTTAAATTCGAAGCAAATCTCAAGCTGGATTTGATGCAGGGGTATCAAGTGAATCGGAAGATGTTAGATCAAAGGGCCCTTTTTTCTCTCGCGGATGATTGGCAGAAATCACGGATAGAGCAAACCCACCGCAACTACAATGCAAAGTGCAGAATCGATGCCTCGGCAACCAACGGGCCGATGCTTTATGTCTGCTTTCATGGGATGGCGGGACTGACAGAGACTACGTGCATCCTATGAATTCTGGGGGGCCCCAACTGTCCTAACCTTTGAATAAATGTTCGTCCACATGTTTTCTTGTTGGACCAACCATCATTTACGATCGTCAACTCAAACGGGCCCTTCTCTAAGGAAAATGGTAAAATATATCGAGACGGGTGAATATTTTAAAATTCCAATTTAAAAACTTGAGTTTATAGATGAAATGAGATGGTGTGTATGTGTGTGTATATATAAAACGAACATGGTAAAATATATCAAGATAAAACTTAACTTTCATATCATATTTAATGGTCTAAGAGATTACAGTATATAAGAATACTTATAAACCCCATAAACAAGGTTTCGCCTGATAGCCAGAGATCAAAAGCCATACCAACTAAAGAAATGCATGTTCTTCCACATTTTTTTTTTAATAAATTGAGATAAAGTTATCGGAAGTTCTAACACTTATTGCGAAAGTATAATTGAATTTTAAAGTTTTCAAAAGTGCAATCAAATTTTAAAATTTATCACGAAAATGTAATTAAGTTTTAAAACTTTAAAAAAAAAAAATAAAGTTTTCAAACTTGTCACGTAATTAAAATCTGAATTCTAAAATTTTCAGAAAAATACAATTAAAGGAATGACTTGATTAAATCAATTTGATATGTTTTAGGATTCGATTGTACTTTTTGATAGTTTAGGACTCACTTGCATATTGTGATAATTTTTAGAATTTAAGTGTATATTTTGAAAATTTTGAATGGTTTTATTATAAATTTTAATACTTACAATATAATTATCCTTTTTAAAATTTTTCGCAATGACATTATAATTACCTCCTGTTCACCACGTTGTAATAAAACGAACTTTTACCGTCCTCCATTATTTTAGCCCTCCCTTTTTAAACTTTCGAGGGAGCTTGACAGGACACAGGGACCTTATCCCCCCAATAAATTTTCACCGCCAGGCCAGGCAGTCCCCCCCTGCCAAAACTCCTACAGAAAATTGGCATTCATGAAACGAACCAACCCGCTTTTAATATCTCTGCAAACTGCAAAAAGGTAGACATCGAAAGAAAGGTACCGCCCACCTCCACCATCGCCATCATCACTCCCAGCACTAAAATCCCCCGTCCCCATCCGCACCGCAGCCCTCCCCATGCCTCCTTAAACTCGATTCCTCTTCCTCTTCATCGCACCTTCATCCCTTGCGAAATCACGACTCCAATGCCAATGTCGGTGCAATGGCTCCTTCTCGTCCTAGTCCTAGCGACTTCTCTGCGCTTCGACCCTGTCGTTTGCACCGCAAAGACTACTTATATTGTCCAGATGGATAGGTCGGCGATGCCCCGAACGTTCTCCGATCACCTCGACTGGTACTCGTCGAAAATTAAGTCGGTGGTCTCCGGCTCCGACCTGCAGGAGATCCGTGGCGATGCGGACGATGAGGAGAGGATCATCTACAACTACCGGACGGCTTTTCATGGAGTAGCGGCTCGGCTGACCGGCGACGAAGCCAAGAAGCTGGAGCAGGAAGATGGGGTGCTCGCTGTTTTCCCGGAGGAGAAGTACGAGCTGCACACCACGAGGAGTCCCATGTTCCTCGGCCTCGACCGCGAGGACACCTCCGACGTTTGGTCGCAGAAGAATTTGGACCATGACGTCGTGGTGGGAGTCCTGGACACTGGGATTTGGCCGGAGAGCGAGAGCTTCAACGACACGGGCATGGCGCCGGTGCCTGCTCGCTGGAAAGGAGCATGCGAGACCGGAAAGGCCTTCGAGAAGCGCCACTGCAACCGGAAGATTGTCGGGGCGAGGATCTTTTACCGCGGATACGAATCTGCCACCGGCAAAATCGATGAGCGGACCGAGTACAAGTCGCCGAGGGACCAGGACGGGCACGGCACTCACACCGCGGCCACGGTCGCGGGCTCGCCGGTGCGCGGCGCAAATCTGCTCGGCTATGCTTACGGGACGGCTCGCGGGATGGCTCCTGGAGCTAGAGTCGCCGCTTACAAGGTTTGTTGGACCGGAGGGTGCTTCAGCTCCGATATTCTATCGGCAATTGATCAAGCCGTGGCGGACGGAGTCAACATCCTGTCGATCTCGCTCGGCGGTGGGGTGTCTCCTTACTACCGTGACAGCTTGGCTATAGCAGCTTTTGGGGCGATGGAGATGGGGGTTCTCGTCTCGTGCTCGGCCGGGAACGGCGGGCCTGACCCGGTGAGCCTTACCAATGTGTCCCCTTGGATCACGACCGTCGGGGCGAGCACGATGGACCGCGATTTCCCGGCGACAGTGAACCTGGGAGCCGGGATCTCTGTTACTGGTGCTTCTCTGTATAAAGGCAGGAGAAACCTGTCCGTGAACAAGCAGTATCCTCTGGTTTATCTTGGGACCAATTCGAGCGGTCCTAATCCGAGCTCACTGTGCTTGGAAGGAACCCTGAATCCCCACACCATCGGCGGAAAAATCGTGGTCTGTGACCGCGGAATCAGTCCTCGCGTGCAAAAAGGTCAGGTGGTGAAAGACGCCGGAGGCATCGGCATGATCCTGCAGAACACCGACGCCAACGGAGAAGAGCTTGTCGCGGACTGCCACCTCCTTCCAGCGGTAGCAGTTGGAGAGAAGGAAGGCAAGGCGATCAAGCATTACGTGCTGACGAGCCAGAACGCCACCGCTACTCTGGCGTTCGGCGGAACGAGATTGGGCGTCCGTCCATCTCCGGTTGTGGCCGCATTTTCATCAAGAGGCCCGAATTTCCTGTCCCTCGAGATCCTGAAACCCGACATGGTGGCACCGGGAGTAAACATCCTCGCAGCATGGGCTGGCGACATGGGCCCGTCCAGCTTACCCACGGACCACCGGAAGGTTAAGTTCAACATCCTGTCGGGCACTTCGATGTCGTGCCCGCATGTGAGCGGGGTCGCCGCATTGCTCAAGGCGAGGCACCCAGATTGGAGCCCCGCGGCAATCAAATCGGCCCTCATGACCACAGCTTATATCCACGACAACACTCGTAAACCTATCCAGGATGCGTCCACTGCCACAGCTTCCACCCCTTATGATCACGGGGCCGGCCACATAAACCCATTGAAGGCCATCGATCCGGGCTTGGTCTATGACATCCAGCCGCAGGACTACTTCGAGTTCCTCTGCGCGCAAAAGCTAACATCGACGCAGCTCAAGGTCTTTGCCAAATACGCAAACCGATCTTGCCATCACTCACTCGCCAGAGCCGGGGACCTGAATTACCCGGCCATTTCAGTCTTGTTCCCGGAGAAGGCATCCGTCACTTCCCAGACGGTCCAAAGAACCGTCACCAACGTCGGTCCTCCAGTCTCCAATTATCACGCGGTGGTGTCGCCGATCAAAGGCGTGTCGGTCCGAGTCGAGCCGAGGACCCTGAAGTTCACGCAGAGGCATCAGAAGCTAACGTACAAGATGACGTTCACGACGACGGCTCGGCGGAACAGCCCAGAGTTCGGAGGCTTGGTGTGGAAGGATGGGGTTCATAAGGTGCGGAGCCCCATCGTGGTCACGTGGCTGACGCCAGCATAAGAAGCTCTAGGACTTGTAGCGGAGAGCGTCGGCGGTTTCCTAATTTGCAATAAGCAATCGATTGTCGAGACTTCATTTTGTCATCGCCTAAGTTTCTGTTCACCCTCTTGTGCTGTTTCCTTAACCAGATCAATGCGACAACGACTGTATCAATTAGGTTTTGCAATGCGAATCTGAAGTCAAGTGTAGTTTTTGGTTGATCCATGTAGACTTAGTCAGCATTTTCCAAATCAAATTGGGCATTAGTGGGAAAATTCTTCTAATGAGTTTGAAATCATGAATTTTTCTGTGATTGATTGGTAACTTTAGTCGAATTTTTTAGTGATCTTATGTAATAACTTTCGTTATGGACCATGGTCATACATTGGCCCAAATCCTATGGGCTGGGCAATGCATACGGCCCGTGACCAATACCTTTTCTTTTGCCCCTTCTATTTTTTCCAATTTTATATGCTTAACGTGTAGCTCCTGTCTTTTGTTATAATGCATAGCGACATCCTAATTCGGCCAGAAAAATAGGGCTCTATCAACTTTAGGTTGGGTTTTTAATTCAAACCCCAACTTTTTCCCCCCGTTTCATAAGAAAACATATACTTTAGGTCGGCTCTCATGGCATGAACTTTTTATTGTATCATAAGAAAGCACTTACTTTTAATTGGTACCCAAAATGGCCCCTATTGAGTTTGTTTCCATCCAACAATACTGTGAAAGACATCATCTCTCTCCGGTACAATTGAAAGTTGGTATGTTTTTTCGAGATAAGGAAAAGTTCAAATGAAAATAATGACGTAGTTTAACGCTTATGTTTTTTAATGAGCCAAGGGAGATTGTTATTAAACGGCTTGAAATTGGTGCTCTTTAAAGAAGAGACCAGATGGGCAAACATTACTAAGACCATCCCATTCTCTGTTTTTTCATTAAGGCAAATTATGGCCAACCTTCCAACATGAAAAATCGGTACTTTATACCTCTTTAAAATCCAAAAAAAAAAAAAAGAAGGCAAATTAAGTTCTTTAAAATCCACCATTAAGTTTGAAAAAAAAGGACAAAAGCCAACCGGGAGGGCTTCACTCGGGACGACAAAGATATATCATTTCATAATGTTCCAAAAGATTTGGGAAAGATTTTATTTTGCTTTTATAATTAAGTAGGCTTCTTCCCCCTCCCCGCGCAAGGGCTAAAAAAGTGGAGCAAAACCCTGAAAGATGGAACTTCATAAGTGATAACGAATATTTAAATTAAATTAGCAGTCCGTTCTGCCTAATCGATATGCAAGTCAGCCTTTGACAATGTCAGTGCGTTCCCCAATAGACAACTATCTCCATACTTGATTACGTTATCTCTCCCTCCATATTTATAAATTGTATGTGGACCTGAGCAGGTCCTTAAAAGGCTCACGGAGGAAACAAGCGAGAGAACCACTTTGGGTGAGAGACTCCGCGCTATCCTCCTATTTTCTCTTTGTCGAAAATATAAAGATAGACAATAAATTAGGGAGTTTCGCGGTGGTGAAGATAGATATCACGTCAGGATATCGGTTCTGGCTACTATTAGGTGGATAAGTATAGTAACCTCCCGCACTTGGAGAAGAAATAAGTGAGAGACTCGCTCTGGGGTCGGAAATCCCCCAACATCACTTCCCATATTATCAATCATCCGGAAAGAAAAGTTTTGAATGAGAATCGAAAAATAACATTTCGATACTGGCTATTAAAGTATAGTAGTTCTCGGTGCCTAAGGTGAGTATAATTTGCAAGTCAACATCTCCACACTTGATTACATTATCCCTCCCTCCTATATTATAGTTTCCATAATTATAAAATGTACATTATAATTACATTTAAGGGAGTCCTCATCCATCCAGGAGATAAAACCCCCTCAAAAAGGCCAGAAAAGAAAAAGGCAGTGGGAGCACGTGGCGCGAGCTTCGTTTCTTCGGGGCCACGATCGTGGTACCAATAAGTATATTCTCTCGTTGCTTTGCTTTTCATGTTTTATTAATCTACAAGAAAGAGTCAACCTTCTGGGAGTCATCGCGAGATAATATATACATTAGACACCTTCGTGGAAATTCCAGTAATTTTACGCCATGTGGCTCTTTTAAGGTGGTATCGGGGGTTTGCACGAGAATATTACCTAAGATGATACGTACCGGTCCAAAGTGCCTCCCATTATCTCTGATTTGATGATCTTAACTAAGTCCTGCCGAGGGTGAGAATTGTTAAAGAGTAGAACAAGGAATTTGAGAATCGGTCCATTTCAAGTTTTAGGATATTTAAGATTTTAGATTTGAAAAATTGGAGAACATGCTCTGACGGGTATATGAGATCTATAACTTTGAACAAATCTTTTTCTTTCTTATTTTATATTTTCACGCGATTCTGCAACATTCATGACTTCCAATAACAAGTGTGCAATTTGAAACTACTAGTCCAAGTTTCTATTTTCGGTAATATTTATGATTTTGACTTTGACTTTGTTAATATTTTAGAATTTTGTGTGTCTAAATGTGAATTGTGAAGTGTATCGTAGCAAATGACGATCATTAGAAATGATGATTTTTGCAATCTTTTAATTAAAAGAACAAGTGGAACCTAAGTAAATCTTGAAACTTGTGATAGGATAGTTATAAATTTTTGAGTATACATGGTAAAATCTAAATTCAAATAATCAAAGAACCCGTTCTAACAAATAACTTCTAGATTCCAAGTGAAATTTGGACAAAATCTTTAACCGCTCGCCCTTAATTCCTAAGGTAAAAAATCATAAGCATATTCTTCATTTGGCCTTTCGATTCGAAACATCACTATTCTTTTATGCCTCAAGAAGTGGAAGATCCTAAATTCGATTTCATTGCACGTAAAATTGTGTAATGTAGAAGTACTCCATTTGGTGAGGCGAGAGATTCCTACTCTCAATGGAGATTTGTCTATTGCCGAATTAGCGCAAGACACTAACAAAAAAAAAAAGAAGTAAAAATAGTCAAATGCCACGCCTTTGAATTCATAGCAATTTGTGTGACGTTAATTCAAACAATCCAAAATCCGTATTTATAAGAGAGCTTATTAATGAATTCCGATTTTTAAAATAAGAATCAAATGCAGATCAAGCGAATGCCGTGATGCGGAGCTCGCGCTAATCAGTCAATTAAGAACAAGTCCATATTTTTAACTTGCGCGGGGGCAAAGCCAAATGACCCACGTGTCAATGGAGACAGCCACACGCGGCCGTAAAACAAATTATAATTTCCGACGTGTCAACCGCCTCAACGTTGGACCGCATCTTTCCCGTCGACACGTGGCCGCCTCTCCATCTTCCCACGAATCTTCTGCCCCGACAGCGATACCTCGGTCAGACAAGATTTTTTTTTTTAAAAAAAAAAAAAAAAAGAAGAGAGAGGGGAGAAAAATAGAGTCGGAAACACAAAAGCGATTTCAAAGAGTTGGAAAAGGAACAGAACATCATAGTACCGTTGGGCCCGCCACCCTTCTCGAAAATGTCAACGTGGAGGCTCGGAGGCGCGACACGTGTGGGCTCCTCGTGCTCCGGGCGGCCCACCATGTCAAAATGCCCCCACCACGTGTCGCGCCCTCCAGGCTTCGTGAGATGGTGTTCCATCTCGCGGGCTCCGGGAAATTGACTGGGGAAGAAAGGGGTGGGAACGAGACGGGACTCGTCCACGGAGGTGAGGCGCCATGCTGCACACGTGTCGCCCCAGCGTCAGACCAGCCTGTGGCGGTCAGCCCGGTCAGCCCCCTGCCCGTCTCCTTTTGGGGCCTGCCCCCTGGATTCTCGAGAGGATACCCAACACGACGAGCTCCTTCTCCCATCGCGAGCCTCTCGACTCGAAAACGCACGCAAATATTCTCTCTCTCTCTCTCTCTCTCGCTCTCGCTCTCGCTCGCTTGAATTTCGATCTTTGATGTTCGGTTTTCATGGTTATTGGTGCGAGGCTGTGTGTAGTAGATCAGCCGAGGCGCTTTGATACGATCGGATTCGAAGTGAAGACGCGGCCGGAGGCTATGCGAACATGGTCGTGAATGATAGATTTCGTTCGTCCGAGGATGCTGAACGAACAAGATGACGGTTCCCCGGCCAAATGCCGCGAGAGGCGTCGCCGGAGGATAGAGATGCGGCGGCTCGCCGCCCTCTCCGCCGCCGGGTCGTCGCCGCAACCTGGTCACGGCTCGGGGGACGGCCGCGTCGAGGGCCCCCGCGCGTCGGGAGCGAAGCGGATCCGCGCGTCGGACGGGAGCTGCCTCCCTTCTTCCTCCTCCACATCGTCCGGCGACGATGCGGAGGCGCCGCAGCAGCAGCCGGACGTGGTTGCAGCGGCGACGTCGGTCGAGTGGTACGGGGTGATGTCGGTGTCTGGAAGGTCACGCGAGATGGAGGACGCGATATCTGTGAGGACGGGGCTCTGCCGGCCGGAGCTAAGCCGGCGGCGACCGGTTCACTTCTTCGCCGTGTTCGACGGCCACGGAGGTCATCATGTACGTGGGGTTTGATAAACGTAAAAATCATTTAGCTAAAGCGTGGAAAAGCCTGGTCGGACGATTTTCTATTAGTTGTTATTGAGTTTTATGCACGTGAGGCTGACGCGGAACAGCTTGTCGAGCGTCGAGCTGAATGATTTCTTGGAATTGAATAATTCATTTTTTTCATTATGAAGGTTTCAAGATTATGTAGGGAGAAGATGCACGTGTTCTTGGAGGAGGAGTTGACGCGGCCGAGAGAGCAGCGACCGGCCGATGAAGACGATGCGTGGAGGGAGGTGATGCGGGCGAGTTTCCGGAGGATGGACGAGGCGGCGATGAACACGTGCGCTTGCGGCAGCGTCGGGTCCCAGTGCGGCTGCCACCCCATGGAGGTGGCGATCGGAGGCTCGACCGCAGTGGCCGCCGTCCTGACGCCCGACCGGATCGTCGTCGCCAACTGCGGGGACTCGCGCGCCGTCCTGTGCCGGGGCGGGAAGGCCATTCCCCTCTCGCGCGATCACAAGGTTGGTTCCCCTTTCTCCTTTCGCTTCTTCCATGAACAGGGGACAGCTCAGCTTCCGAAAGGAGCAAATGGGAGTTAGCTTTTGGTTGGATAAGGGGCATTTTAGGGGCCCCGGTCGGGGCAGGGGCAATTCATTGATGGATATGTGTCGTGTGAACCGCTCATTTCATCGAACAGAGTCTTTAGAATTTAGAAGGAATCGACACGTGTTTCCGCCAGCGGTCGACAGATGTTGCAAGTTGCTTCTCTCGCGTTAGATGAGATTCTTGACGTGAGCATCATCTACCGCCGGCCCTTTGTTTTGGAGTTTGTCCAACTCATTCTCTGCCTACTGCCTTTCAATGAAATCTTCTTTTCGGCTGAAATGTGATGGCGGAGTGGAATGACACGATAGAGTGGAATTGATAAATTATAATCTGTGCTGTATGTTGGATTGTCATACACATGAATAAGGAGATGAGGAAATTAGGATTTATTCCCTTGCTTAGTTTGGATAAAACGGAGTGCGGATTAGAGAGAGATGGATGTCGCAAAGGTCGATGACACCATGGCTCTAGTAGCATCAATGCTCGTTTCGCTTGGAAATGCTATTCTACTATGCTCGGCTCGACCTTTATCGGAACTTGAGAAAGGAAATCATATCCGGAACTTACACTGACCGCCCTTCAGCAAACATGCCTTGCATTTGTTCGTGAAATCTCGGCATGCTTAGGTTGTTCAATGTCTTACTATGTGATTATAGAAGATAGGTTGTGGATTGATTGCGTAGGTTCTGTCAATTCTTTCTTCAGGATCTGGAATGTAGCGGAATGGCAGTTCCGACAGTCCCCCAAATTGCTAAATACTGCTATTTCTCTTTGACTAAGTAATGTAGGCAAAACATGGTAGTAAGCATTTTATTGCATAGAAATAGTTCTTGCTTCGTTTGTAAGACTAGACTACCTCCTTACAAATTCCTTTGTGAAAAAAGGTGGTTTGCTGAGATATCTTACTCACAGTTTTTTCGCGCTATTATATTAATCATCTAGTCCTGAGATTTGGAACATTGACACGGAATCCATAATGGGAAGATTTTTTTCAGTATTGCCATGTCCTGGACTACTACGTTCTTTAGTAAGGAAAGTCGCTACACTTTTGGTATGTAAGGTATGACACATAATTATCTACTCTATGTGTTATAAAATACTTCTCAGCAATCTGTCGCTTTGGTTAATCTCCTTTTTGGCCTCTGTGTCAAGAAAGTTAGCTATTCGTCTAGGCAAGAAAGTTTTGTAGAGAACGACTGTTATGACTCTGCTCCTCCTCCTTACTTCCACATAGGAAATCCATGCCTTCTCATGTCATTAGAAGGCTGCAGTGAGAATGAGCTGATTTCAAGGAAAGTAGGCATTTTAGGGGCATGTGTGGCGTTAATGAATGATCTCACATATTAATTGGAGTATTACACTGTAACTCTTGAGGTCTAATGCTTTGAATCTTATTAACAACTGCATTATGTGATCTGGTTCAAGCAAGCCATTCTCTAGTTACTGAATTGCATCTAACAAGAAGTTATCTTCCAGCAGGCAAACCAACATCTACATTTTCTTTGCATATCTTCCAGTGATTTTCATACTATGGTTAAGTGTATGAATGCTTATTCTTGTGCTTACAGCCAGATAGACCGGATGAACTTGCAAGAATTGAAGCTGCTGGGGGACGGGTGATCCACGTGAATGGAGCTAGAGTTGAAGGAATTCTGGCTATGTCTCGAGCCATAGGTAAAAATCCTTGCAACATGAGCAATTCATTAGGCCCGTCTTAATTAATGGAGTTTATTTTGGGTGATTGCAGGCCCACACTGTTATGAAACGTTGAAAAGTCTCACTTTTGCTTAAGATAGTATTGTTCACCAAAACGATTTATTCCCAGATAGTCCACACTAGAGATTGCTATGTTGTGGGCAGGGACTTCTCCTACATGGTTATTGATACGTCACAAATATGGTCTTCAGAGTGAACCTTCTGGCATAAGTTTGCTTAAGCACGCAAATTGCATATCTGCATGGACCAGAACGAGAGAATGTAACTTCGATAGAGCATGCATTATGTGCTATTCTACACAAGGGTGGTCATCAAATGCTTTTAAAGGGAGCATGAGGCACCAACCTCTTCAGGTCCAAAAAATAAAAAACTTGAAAGCTGTGCTTTGCTTTCCCAATTGAACCTGGCATAAATAAATTAAAAAGAAAAACAAAGAGTTAAAGAAAACAAACAGCTACTGCCATTTTTTTACCTAGTAACTAGTTGCGTCACTGGTGGCTGATGATGTAATTTATTCTTTACAGATTTAAATGTCTGGTAAAAGGGTTGTCATTGCAGTACAGTTGAAGTCTATATCTATAGTTGTTTCTTCTGGAACTCTGCAGATGCAAAATACCAATTTTGCGTTCCCTTGGTTTTGGCATTGTCACCTACAGGGTTGATTCTTGTTGCTGAAACATGGCCTAGGTCTGGATATAAGCATTTGTCTGACTTTTGACGGATGGATTTTATGGATAGAAATAGTAGCGAGGTGCTCAATGGGTACCTGTAGAGCAAAACTCATTAGTGGTGCTAACTTTAATAAGGGTAAGTAGATGTTTGGGTTGCTGAGTGACTCCGAATAGACTTTGTTTTCGTCACTGTAGTCGCCTACATTAAGTTTTCATTTGGCTTCTCTTTCACTTGTGGGATCCTTCGAGGACGAAAGGCACAAAGATGATCCCTCTTGCTTAGGATACTCGTAACATTTGTCTGCTGCCATCTAACTTCTGTTGTAAGCTATAGAAAGTAATAGATGTCTCTTTACTGTGGCTTGAGGAGTAACTGATCATTAGGAACTTTTGGTGTTTCAGGAGATAAGTACTTAAAGCCAGTCGTAACATCAGAGCCTGAGATAACTTTTACAGCGAGACAAGCCGAAGACGATTGCTTGATTCTGGCAAGTGATGGCTTGTGGGACGTCCTGTCGAGCGAGTTGGCCTGTGAAGTGGCCTTCGAATGCCTTAGTGGGGAAGGAAGCCCTCCAGCTATGGACCTCAACTCTGGAGCAGGGGCTGAAGACAACGGGAACCGTGCCTTGTTTCCTTCGCGTAGCGTGTTGGCTGCTGCTCTCCTCACTCGCCTCGCTCTGGGGCGCAAGAGTTGGGATAACATCAGTGTCATTGTAGTCGATTTGAAGAAGAGCTGAGCCGAAAGGAAACCGTCAATGGAGAAGGTACATCATGTTGATGCAGCCAAACTGTACAGGTTCTCCTAATGAGAGCTTGGGCGTCCCCCCAATTCATTGAGGAAAAAGCTAAAATGGCCTTAGACTTGCAGAATGATTAGGTTGGCACGCCGATATTGTTGATGTTCAATTTTGGTTGGGCTCAAGTTCTTTTTGTGGGACCTTGATTGGTTTGCATCACGATCAAGTGGAGGGACATAGTAGCCGCAATTGATTTTGGAGTGATTCCGAGGATGATCTGGGTTCAATGAGCACTCCATTTAGTGCACGTCATCCCGTATGAGCAATTGGACGAACGATAAGATAATGATTCTGAGGATGATCTGGGTTCAATGAACAATTCATTTAGTGCACATCATCCCGTGTGAGTAATTGCACGAACGACAAATAAGTAGAACAAAGAAAGAAACAGAACGTTGAATCTATGCGGTTCGATGAATGTGACTTGTTTTACCAAGAAACAGCAACAGCAAAAATGATGACTGCACCTGAGTCATAATAAATCATGTTATACCACAAAAATGACGACTTCGCTCTAGTCATTTAAACGTTTTTTAGTGCATCCACGTCTGTAATTACACTTGATAAGATATCCTGAGTTTAGTCTTTTCTCGATCAATACAATTCATCACAATTATTAGCTCGAGCGCTTGTCTCAGGAACTCGGATGCAATTCCCTAAGAAAAGTAGGAACTATGAACGGCGATACTTCCTAAGGACACCAAACGAGGAGCCGCCAACTCAAGCACCAAACTAATTTCCGTGTTTTCGTAGGAGGCTTTCAAACTTTCACGAATTTGCAACAGAAGTCCAAATAGGACTTTCTCTATCGACACAAAATCGAATCTTCTCGCAAAAGGAATCCGAGTCGTCCACCGCAGCACTTTTGGATCCGGCTTTTTCATTGTTCACGGGCATATTTTTAACAACCTTCACTTTGACTTGACGCTTGGCCAAATTGCAACTCAACCACCATGAATATCTTTTTAAGTGTGCAAGCCATGACAGGAACGTCAATTCCTCCCACACTTATAGCCACCTTATAAAGACTGTAAAGCACAATTTTATGTATCACATATAAACCAAAACCACCATTGTGTGCATATTTTTATCAAGAGATCAAATAAACAATTTAATTTCATTTCTTTTATGGAAAATTAATGATTTGGAAAGTATTTTTCTGAAAATAATTATTTGCATTACTTGAAATAATTAGTCAAAGAAAAAAGAATACAAGTTAGATACCACAGCACTTTTGGATGGGATTTTTGGTCACGAACATATTTTTAACAACCTTCATTCCTCCCGTACTTTTAGCCACCTTATAAGGACTGTAAAACACAATTTTATATATCACATATAAACCAAAACCACCGTCGTGTACTTATTGTTATTAAGTGATTGGACACACACTTTAACTTCATTTTTTTTTTTTTGACTTGAATTGTAAGTATCATTTATAAGATGACGAATAGGAACTTAGGGACATTTCTTAACATTTCGAAGATAGCTAAGAATGTGAAAAAAATATTGGAGTGGGGGAGTCTCCATATAATAAATAGTTCACAATACTTTTTTTTGGGAAGGTCCAAAATTTTGTAATACAAGCTCACCCTCTAACAATTTTATAAACTTTAACCACGATAATGGGGAATCATTTGACTTGTTTTGGAAACATCTACGGTTACGTTCCATTCATATGCAATACATGGTTTCATTAACTTTGTTTGTTTCACGGAAAATTAATGATTTTGAAAGAATTTTCTTAAAAATAATTGCTTGCATTACTTAAAATAATTAATCAATAAAAAATATTTTCATTATGGACAAAAAATTATGTCTAAATATTTTCGTAAACAATTTTGAATCATCTTTTGAAATTATTGTCCAAGTTATTCATTTTCCATTAAATAAATAGAGCCTTTGTGAAACGCAATAGATACAACAATTGTTGGCTTAATAATCTCTACATCGATACACGCATCGTCTACGTCGATTACTGCAATTGAAAGTTCCTAGTTGTAACTGCACCTCAAAGTGGACATCCTCCGAATTTACATAAACATTGCTACAATCAATCCTACCCACAAATATTGGAGACCCGTGAAATGGAATTTCTCTATTGTCAACAAGCAGATTTAATTCTGGACAAACAATCGATAACCTTGCCCAAGTTGTGCATAATCTATGAATGTGCACTTTCTTGCGCTCTCATTAGGTTTACGATTCATCATTTGAAATTAACACATCAAATATTCTAAAAAGAAAATAATCAGCAATGTTACCTTACCATGCTTCCTTGGGAGACAAACATCCGATCGTAATTAATGGGTCTGTCTTTGGGAAGCTTGTCGTACCAAGCGTATTTACCAGAAATTCCTTAACTATGCCAACACTAGAGAGTAGAGACATTATATGGATCTTCTTCAGTAGCATTATAACTTTGCAAACTGCTGTGTTCACTAGCACTAGTAGAGTGACTCACTATGCCCTCTTCCTTGTAGAATTTGTCGAACGGCTTGGGGACCCATGCTATTGTTAGATCGCACATACTTAATCACTTATCAATTATCCAATCTTGATAACAAAACATTAATCTTGCGCTTCAACACAAACACCTAAGTCCTCCTTACTTGTTAGCGAAAATCTTGCGTTTTTCTTTGAAGGAAATTGCAATGGTCGGTGAATATCTAAGTGAATGAACTCCACAAGCTCCATAATTTCTTTGAGAGCCGTACCGAATTGCACTTTCCATTGTTTGTGCAAATCATAACACTTGCATACATTTATTTTCTTGGTCATATAACCACATAGCAGATGTCTTTCACTTAGAAAACTTCAGTCTACTTATATTGTCATAATTTAGACTTTTGAACAAATGCATCTTATGTGTCCATGGCGAAGAAGTCCTTCACTATCACCCTCCGAAGCTCATACAAGCCATGGTACTAGATTCCTTTTATTATTACCAAGCACCTGAAAAGACCTTAAGAAATCCACGTTATAAAGCATATTGATACCCAACTAAATCCGAAATATTTAAGGAAATCAAATTTTCTTCAATTCTAGAATATCCCTTAATTAGTCATTGTCCTCACAATACCATCATTCATTGTGAAGTAGTTATGAGATATATTCTTGCCTCCATTTGATGAGAAAAGTAAAAGTTCTCAGGGAGAAAATGATTTCATTTGATCGTTGAACATTGTTAATGTAGAGAACAGAATAATCGAGGGTGTTGGATGAGATAGTTTACTGTTATTTGCTTGAATGACGAGTTATTGGTTTCAATTTTAAGTGATTAACCAAATCAATAAATAAATTTGTCTTCCCATCTCAGGTTGGAAGATTTTTCTCATATGAATAGATTTTATTTGATCGAATTTAATTCTAATTATTTCGCGCCAATGCAGAAATATCCATGTAGATTGTCTTTATTAGGTACAACTAGGTTGATACTTAACTGGGAACTCATTAGAGACGTGGAAGTATGCAATATTAATATTTATGTAAATTTTTTTGGATTGATGGAAAGAGGAAAGTTTTAGACTCTATTTATTATGTGGAAAATAAATAATTTCAAAAATACTTTTTAAGAAATATTGCTTGTATAATTTAAAATAATTAATTAATGAAAAAGCTATTATGATTAACAATGTATATTTAAATATTTTTATGGAAAGTAAAAATTTTTTCGTTTGTTCATTTTTGTAAACGATTCAAATGATTAGATATTGATAAATATTATTCAAATTATCTATTTTTTTTACATTAAAAAGTTGACATGTATTATAGATAGATTTGTTAATATATTGAAGGTTAAAAAGAAAGAACAGAAGAATCATGCGTCCATGCCACGTGCTTGATTCCCACAGCTGTAATTCCTAGACCATTTGCCATTATAAAAAGACTTTTGACTGAAGCGTATCATTCACGGGGCTTCAATTATTGACATCCCTCTAGTGGAAAAATAAGGTCTTCGTCGTGCTTGGCGTGACTCACGAGGGTGACCCATGCCCCCATGACCATCAGCCTTCAATTCCATTTCCCATCGTATGGGAAAAGTCATCCGCTTCTTCAGTGGCATCGAAGGAAGATGTTCACCTTCTTCCCGTTTAAATTCTTTCAGTTTACCTCGTTACGAAGGTCTGAATTTTCTCCTTCACGGGCACAACATCTCATTTAAAAAATGAATAAATTATGATGACTCGAGGTTCTATCACTTGATTTTATATTATAAAATAAGATAAATGATATAAATAATTTATAAATTTTGGTACAATATATAGTATCTTCTATTAACTTTTGATTTATTCAATACCACCACTGATTTATTGGTAATGTTCGATCTAATCTTTAAATTATATGAAAATATTTATTGTTATTCTTTCATTGATTCAAGTTTGGGAATTTGCTGTGTGGCTTTTCAATCATTAAGTTTGAACAATGGACGGAAAAAAAGAGTTACGCGTGGATTGTCCACATAAAATATTTATCCTAAATTAGGAAAGAAATTTCCACGTGAAATATTTTAAGTTCCCAATTTGTTTCTTTCCTTTTTCTAAAATAGATGGATAAAAGAATGGATATGTTGACTTGTCATTTTTAAAAATCAAATTCAATATATAATAATTTACATTAACAAATTACATCTGATTTGTCATTTAAGCAAAAGGAAATGCTATATTGAAAAATTAAAATTCAGGGATGATATTAAATATCGAATTATTAGGAATTTAGGGACAATATTAGATATTGAATAAGAATTTAAGAATTGTTTATCTTATTTTCTCTTGCAAAATATTATTAGAAGTACAGTGCTGAAAAACTTCGAAAAGACTTTGTGGATCGAGAAGCTTTGTAGCAAAGAAAAAACCCCATTCAATTTGACATAGTGTTAAGGTCCCATTAGTTGGAATGACACGTGAAAATTTTGAGAAATGTCTCCCATATTAGTTGGAAGGCAGCATTGTCCAATTTTTTTTTAATTAAAAAAAAGAGAAGCAAATCACATCATCAATAATCACCGCATTAAGATGGTTCTATTCATCATAACAGCTCATTTACTGTCTTAATGGCACATATATTGACTATATTATATCTTATCAATAGTCTGGGAAAACAGCTCATGTGACTTTAGCACTTAAGTCTTAACACCACATATATTGACTTTAGCATCTATTATTAGCGTGAAGCTTCTAGATATAAGAGGTGGAATAACAATGTGAACTGTCCTATTCGCTATTAATGTTTCCTCACTTTTGGACTTGTAATCTCGATAGTCATGAACTTTTTGGTGCACATGTTGATATTCATACTGGATCGAGACACATCTCCATTAATTAGCATGTGGGAATGACGGTCCCTCAAATGTGAATTCATATGTCAGGCCATGCTTTCGTACAAATGTACAGTGCCCATATGAAAAAGAAAGCCCTAGATAACACTCTTAATTAATTTGATTAGGAGTCCATTCAGGGATCCTGTCAATAATGCAATTCCGCACTATTCATTTCTGCTTGCCCTTTTGCCAATGAAGGAAAGAGACTATAAAACGAAGCATCTTAGGCCCATAATCACATACCCTAACAAACATATCTCCGTCAATAATACTTACTTAAGTATTTAAAAAGCCTCTGCATAATGTCCCCTTTACACAGTAGCAATGAGCTGTTCTTCCAACCCCCACCAACAACACAAGATCCCTGAAGATCTTATCCTGGGACGCTCTTTCATGGAAAGTAGCAGTTCCATTTTTAAAGTGGTGAGGAACCGCCGACGGAAGTTCTCCGTCACTAACTACCATGAGAGGGCCAGCCAAGATGGCGATCACGGCGATAGGAAGAAAAAGCATAGAGAGGTTGAGAGGCAAAGACGGCAAGAAATGGCTTCGCTTTGCGCAAGCCTTCGATCCAAATTGCCCCTCGAATTCATCAAGGTGAAAGACCTAATTACCTTTCGACTCTTTGCTCTCTTCTTCTGTGCCTGCGCAAGCGTGAGTGTGCTTAATTATGTGAAGATAAAAAGAGGCGAGACAATACACAAGAATGTGATTTAGGGTTTTGTTTTACTCCTTTTTTTTTTTTTCAGGGGAAGCGTTCGACGTCGGATCACATGAACGAGGCCGTGAATTACATCAAACACCTGCAGGCGAAGATTGGAGAGCTGGGCTTCAAGAGGGACGAGCTCAAGAGCATTCATAGTTTGGCTGCCCTCGGCTCTCCTAGCTCCAATTCTTCATGCCTGACCACATTTACGGTCAATTCATGCTGCGAGATTGTGGAAATCGTGATCAGCCAAAGCATCAGGGAAAAGGATTTTCTGTTATCTACTGTACTAGATCTACTGCTTCAACAAGGACTTGATGTCGTTAGCTGTTTTTCCAGTCAAGCGTATGACAAGATAGTCCACACAATCCGCTGCGAGCTGGTAAGTAACCTAAGTTATATTTATTCTAAATATGCAGGTTTACAAAGTTCTTGTCAGTCATTTGTATTTCTTTTGAATTTTTTCCGGGTTGAGCCATTTATACAACATGATTTGTAGGCCTATGGGAACGGAAGTTTCGATTTAACTCACTTGAAGGGGGAACTCAAGGAACTGCTCATTCGAGAGTGGAACTCGTGATTGCAATTCCCAAGTAATCTAACATGTGACTACCAAAACTCTTGTAATCCTATAGAAGGTTTGTGATCCTCATGGAAATTATTTCTCTAGAGCAACGCAACTGGAAGGATGAGGTCTCCTGCTTGTTTTTAACTCATTTCTGACATCGGAAGAGGTATGAGATTTTCGTTGTAGTAGCTTTTGCCTGTTGGAAATTTGCAAAATAGAACCTTCCACGCAAAAAAGAACAGGAAGAATCATGGCTAAAACAAACAAATCACGACGACTGATGAGCTTCTTGGTAGAAAGCGAATGGCATGAATTTTCCTAGCTAACTGGAATGCACTGCTTGTAAGTTGTGGGTAATTGAAATTTTCATTATGTTTGTCTTTGCACAATCTACCAAAGAGCTCTTATGCTTTCCCCAAGATCTCAACTCAGTTTCTGTGTGAAATCATGCATTTCAGTGGGCCAAAGTGAGGATGCTATAGGGTTGACTTCTAACCAAAATTAGATAAAAAAAAAATTGACTATCTACATGCACCTGTTGAGTTGTGTTGAATTCAATCTCTTGGACAGGGGAGTTGTTGGCCCCATTGGAAGTTGGATCCAGAAACAGGGACGCCAGCAATTCGATCTCTGTATAACTCGATACTTTTCTACTTAGATAATGATTAACTAATTATTCTTTTGCTATAGTTGATATGAAATAGTGTTCTCGTTTTTTTTTTGGTGAGATTTAGCAAGTTTGCGAGACTCTTCTGTGGCTCGCATCATGCATTGATAAGCAAGAATGTTTTATCAAGATGATGCTTCTAAACCAGGGAGATGATGCTCTATTCACACTTAATTGTATTCATTCACAGCGTGGCCAGTCTTTCATTTTATATTCCCTCTTTTTCTCCATATTTACAGGCAATATCAATTGCACATAGCAAAATAAGGGAATCATATATTGCATTGTGGTAATAAATTTCAATTGCACATAACTCATAGTTTGAGTACCACTCGCAGAAGATTCAAATTCATTGCCCCATGATAGCAAGCTGTTCAAAGAAAGTAGAATATTTGAAAACTCGTTTGTTCTTTTCTTCAAAATATTGTGTGCAACGAAAAGCTGGCATAGTGAAAGATGATCCATCTTGAACAGGCTGGATTATTTTCATGTTTGGAAGTAGAATCTAACTATAATCGTTTTCAGAAAGAAATGATGTTGCGGACTGTTGTTGAATGTCGAATAGATCTCACTAGCTTACGTTCCATCACATCTTATAGTAAACTAATTTTGGTATATCTAGCATTCCTCACAGGATCTATCCTTTCCTTTATGTCACACTTATAATCCAGCTTTCGAATACATGTAACTTTAATCATTTGATTATGCTTTACTTTGCTCACGAATTGAACCACTTTCAGTTGTGTAGCTTACTCTATAGAATGGAAAATGCCTCCACGGTTTTGTTGTCTATTGTTTGATGTCTTTAGTCTTTAGGAGCAAATGCACAATGCGCCTGGTTTAGTTGTTTTCATTCGTGCAGAATCCATCCTTAACATGTCTCCCTGTGCAAACGATATATTGCGCGGCTATTACCATGTTTCCCTACGTTTTTTCTTCTTTTTCACCAAATGAGGAGAAAGAATGAGTAAAAGCACTTTACTCGAGTGTTCTTTCCATATGATATTGACTTTGATTGAAAGAGAACGCTCTTTATCGTGATTAGCAAAAGAGTACATGTTGATGCGTGTGAACATAGTGAGTTAAAGTTTTGAAGGTATAAACGCATGTGATAATTGGGGTTTTGAATTATTTGACGGGAATGAGATCAAATAATTATAAGATGAGTAAGATTCATATATTCAAATGTAGAATGTGAGAGACTGATCCTGAGATTGTTTGACAGTTAGTTTGATAATTTTAAATGAGAGTTCTGTACAAGATTAGATATAAATTTTTGTTAATGACAAGGATGAGCTTTATGGAAAGTTTTCCCACAATAAGGTCAAGGTTACAAAGCACCTTTGAGTTTTTCCCTTTTATGTATAGAAAGATTAGCCACGCCTCACAATATGTTCAGAAAACAAACACAAGATGTATTAGACAATGTTCAAACACTTACATGTGACGTTATTAAATGAAAGAAACATGTTGAAACATTTTTGAGATTTCACTGACGATGCAGGTTTCCATGGAAGGGATAGAAATTTTTAATTAGATATCAAATAACCGATGGTATAAATCTTTTTAGAGTGAGTCCAAGTTGAAAATTTCTATGCCAATGATTGATGTGAATGCCAATAAATTGAATAAAATGACACACTTATCGGAAATATTATAATTTCTACTTGTTACATTGCTGCTAGATGCTCTCAACTCCAAAAACACATGTTATCCAACGATGAATTTGTGAATATATTGGTTATGTATTAGGAATCGAGTCTATTTCAGGATAAAGTCTCCAAAACTAAGCTATTATATAAAGTGGTGTTGTGTAGAAAAAATCACATGTCGGAACATTAGGAACCATGTGATCTCCTAATCAAGAGTTGGAAAGTGAAATCGGTTTGATTAGTGTTGTATATATGACAGCTAAAGTGAAATCGGTTTGATTAGTGTAGAAGATATGACAGCTAAGTGAAATCAATGGGATTTGAAGAAGATATGACAGCTAGGGTTCTCTTTCTCTCCTTAGAACGAAGCATCTTGTAGTATTGAAAACAAAAGCTGCGACAAATTAATAATGGAGCAGGCTGCCTCCCCGCCCTACCTAAATGGCTCTCGCACAAGTTTTTTTTCCCACATGATGGGAAATCAGTGAACAAACTGTTAAAATTGAATTTGATTCTGTTTTTTAGCTATCGCAACAGAATAGGGTCAGATATACTCAATAGTACTAAGTTAGTACAATGTTAAAAATTGACTTAAAATATCACTTGAAACCAATGCGTAATGGATGTGATTGGGTGCATCTGCACTACGATAATTTTTTTATATTAAAGACAAAGGACGATGTTATATATTCCCTTAATTAAAACGTAGCCTGTAAAATAATAAATTAGTTTCATTGAGCTCTTACACATGCGAGTATCAACATAGTATATAAGTACACACTAGTATTCTATTGAATAAATTGCCCTACTTTTATTACGTGATGGCTTGAGTGGTCTAATCTTGGAGTATAATTAAATATATACAATGATTACAAACCAAATGAAGTCCTGGCCACCCCTTCCACATGTTTAAAGAAAAATCAGTGGTCCAATTTCCATTATATTAAAAAATATGAACATTATCTGTCAACTGGCACTGTTGTTATTATTTTATTTTATTTTTTTATATCACGGATTTACACACGTTTGTCCTAATTTCTTAAATTCTTGGACCTTCCCGTTGAGCCTAGGGTATTAGGTGAGTCAGCATTAGGGAATGCAGTATTAACTTATTAAGGAGGGAAATCTTAAGATATATAGCCCATATATATAAGTTTGTTGACATAGACACTATTGTAAAAGATATCGGACCTAACAAAGCGGTCATAGTTTATTGACTAGTTATGTAGTAAGCAGCTGAAGGGGGTGAAAACTCTTACTCTTAAGGCCTTAAGCACTTTATCCAACCCAAATCCGACGGTCCTAGCAAAATCAGATGATGAAGCTTGGTTCCACCAAACGTGAGCAAGCCCACAATTGCAACACTAATAGTAGGAAAACTGTCAAAAAAGTTATGAATATATTGTACAGTAACTAATTCATTTTTAAATATTCAATTGTATTGATTTAATCTTAAATTCTTTAATAACTTGCCAAAGTAATTTTTGCCAAGTAATTTTCTGGCTAATTTTGATAGAAAATTGTTAATGTGGATAATTTTTGCAAATGTTTTTATATTTAATATAATATATTTGTATTTTCTTTCCTTTTTTGGCGACCCTGTCAGCCTTCATAGTTAAAATAAAAAGAAAAAAAAGAAATTGAAAGGTGTAAAGGTGTATGACTTAATTGATAGCTATACATTAAGTTTAGGATTTTGACTAATGTAATTCTAAATTCTTTTGACAATCTTTTAATGTAGTCCGTGCGGGCTAATCTAGATAGAGAAATTCTGATGTGGAGCTCCAATTAATGTTGGTCATTTTACATTACATGACTGATGCTTATGTGAACCATTGACTTTTGAAATAATGCCTTTTTTCCACGAGGGAAACAAATTTAACTAAAAAAAAAATTTAAATTGGAGCCCCCAACCGACGTCATCCAATGATGTCACACTCAAGCCAAGTCCTTCCGTGAAATCGACCATAAATGACTCCTCCATTTCGTCCGATATATTTGCTTGACGCAATCCCAGATTTGCCCATCCAAATTGTGAAGATTCAATACGCTCATAACCTAATTGATACCCGATTCGACCTCGAGATTTTGCGGTGAACAGAACAAAGTGTCGTGGCCCTGATTTTCTTACCACTCAAGCTGGTGCACAAAATAACATGAATTTCTGACAAGTACAAAATGATTATAAAAGGTAAATGAACGAGAAAATGTCAATGCATTATCTTTTCTGTTATGATATGCTGATGAAAACCACCACACAATGTTGCATAAAATTATTCACTCAAATGCAAGCAAAAGACATAATAATTTCTGAGGCACACTACCACAAACTTGACTAACAGGGTATCCTAAGTTATAAGGCATCTCGACACCTCGACTAATGAGATACCCGACTAAGAGGGCATCACGACATCGTCACCACTAATATATAAGAGGCCGAATTATAACATGGTAGTTTCCATATATAATCAAGTAGCAGCAAGTGTAGATAGTGTCACCATAGTCTTGTGGTATTTATTGTATCAACACAGGAACCAACACCCATTCATTATCTGTTGCACACCTACTCTCAAAAATCAACATTCAACGTAGCATTATTTTATGCAGTTCATTACAACAAACGCCCCGTATTTTTTATCAGTCATGTTCATAAATAATAACACAATAATTTCTTGTTATTTTTCGTATAAACACTGGCAATTAAATATATATATATATATGTACGTATCAACACATAAACTTTCATCCTCTTTTCACCATGTCATCATCATTCAATAGAGTAACTTAGCAAATTTATAGATTATTGGGATGAATTATCCATAATTGTAAAATTTAAGTAACTCTTAAATTTTTCATTTCTAAGAAATAAGAATATTGAATTTATATTCTGTTAAAAATGACCATTTTGGACAATTAATTGGTAACTAAATCAGAAAATCGGCAAGTTAATCAATTAGCCAACACCCAGTCAAAATTGACATGTTGGTCAATTTAACACTTAGTTTTACGTCAGTCTCAAAATTGGCATCTTAGTTTTACACTCGGTGTCAAAATTGGCATCTTGGTCGGTTTTAGCACTTAGTCTCAAAATCGATAACTTAGATTGTTTTAATGCTTAGTTTCAAAATCAACATTTATCACTTGTCACGCTCGTTTAAGTTTAGAATATTGGTTATGTGAAAGAAAGTTTGTGGTAGAGAGAAAGTATTTTTGGTCACACTCGTACAATTTTGGGGTTTGATGATATAAAAAAATTGAAATATCGATATTGCACCAAGTATAATTTAAGGTTGTTTTTTGTGGTATTTTCTCTCTTACCAATAGCCTAGGGAATAGGATTTCATTGGATGGCATCTATAGTTAGTGGTGAAGGAACCTTGTGAGCCGACCTATTATTGTTTCCTCACTTTTGGACTTGTAATCTTGATGGTCAAGAATTTAGCATATATGATGAAATTCATACGGGATAGAGACAAAATTTTCTTAATTAGCCCGTGGGAAAATTTTCTTAATTAGCCCGTGGGAATGATGGTCGCTCAAATGTGAATTCAGACGTTAGGCCTTACTTTCGTACAAATGTACAGTGGCCATAAGAAAAGGAAACCCTATATAACATTCTTAATTAAGAGTCCATATAAAGGTCCTCCCAATAATGCAATGCCCCATTATTTAATTCAGTTTGCCCTTTGCCAATGAAGGAAAAGACGTGTAAACGAAGCATCTTAGGCCCATAATCACATACCCTAACAAACATATCTCCATCTATTATACTTAATTGAGTACTTAAACTGCTCCATCTAGAATTAAGGTGTCCTTTACACAGTTGCCATGAGCTGTTCTTTCAACACTCACCAGAAACACAAGATCCCCAAAGATCTTTTCCTGGCGCACTTATATGGAAACTAGTAGTGCCATTTTTAAAGTGGTGGAGGACCAACGACGAAGGTTCTCTGTCACTAACTACAACAAGAGGACCGGTGAAGATGATGACCATGGCGGTAGGAAGAAAAAGCATAGAGAGATCGAGAGGCAAAGACGGCAAGAATTGGCCTCGCTTTTCACGAGTCTTAGATCCAAACTGCCCCTCGAATTCATCAAGGTGAGAAACCTAATAACCTTTCGAGTCCTTGCTCTTCGTCTTCTTTTACCGCGCAACTGTAAGTGTGCTTATGTGATAATGAAAAGAGGCAAGATATTTCATGACAATGTAATTTAGGGTTTTGTTTCATTGGTTTTTTTTAGGGAAAGCGTTCTATGTCAGATTACATGAATGAGGCCGTCAATTACATCAAACACCTGCAGACGAAGATCAGAGAGCTGAGCTTCAAGAGAGACGAGCTCAAAAGCATTCATAGTTTGGCTAACCTTGACTCTTCTAGCTCCAATTCTTCAGGCTTGACCATAATTACGGTCAATTCATGCTGCGAGAGTGTGGAAATTGTGATCAGCCGAAGCATCAGGGAAAAGGATTTGCTGTTTTCTACTGTACTAGAGCTACTGCTTCAACACGGACTTGATGTTGTTAGCTGTTTTTCCTGTCAAGTCAATGATAGGGTACTCCACACAATCCACTGCGAACTGGTAAGTAACCTGAGTAATATTTATTTTAGATGTGCAGATTCACATGGTTATTGTCAATCTCTTTATATCTCTTTTGCAATTTTTTGGGCTGAGCCATTTATTCAATATGATTTGTAGGTTGATGGAAATGGAATTATCAATTTAACTTTGTTGGAGGGGGAACTCAACGAACTGCTTATTCCGGCATTGAACCCTTGATTGCAATTTGCAATTAAACTAACATATGAGTATCAACTGTTGGTAATACTAAAGAGGATTTGTGACCCTTATGGAAAGATGAGGCCTGGTGCTTGGTTTGAACTCAGTTTCTGATATTGGAAGAGGTTTGAGAACTGATTGTTATAGTTTTTGCATACCGGAAGTATTGTAAAATAGTGCGTTCCATGCAAAAAGGAAAAAGAAACGTATTGCGACAACTGATGAGCTTCTTTGTAGAAAGCAAACAGCGAGAAGTTTCCTAGCTAATCGGTATGTCCTGCTTGTAAGTTGTGTGTAATTGATTTATATAGATATAATATGTTTGTCCTTGCACAATCTACCAAGAGCTTTCATGCTTTCCCAGTGCATTTCAATGGGCCAAAGAGAGGAGGCTATAAGGTCGATTTCTTACAAAAAACAGGTAAAATAATTTGACTTTCTATATCCATTTGTTGAGTAGAACTGAACTCAATTTCTTGGACAGGGGTGTTATTAGCCCCATTGAAATTTAGATCCATAAACCTGGACGCCGGAAATTCGTTCTCCTAATCACTCGATAATTTTCTGTGTGAATAACCATTAACTAGTTTTTCTTTTGCCATACTTGGTAATAAGTAGTATTCTTGTTTTGTGTCACCAGTTTGCGAGACTCTTTTATGTGTACCTTTAACGCAAGTGGAAGAGTGATATGACTCAGCATCATTCATTGACGATGAAGACCTTGATTTTTAACCAGGGAAAAAAATATGATGCTCCAATCATTTCAAATTATACTTTTTCACTACATGGCCAGTCTATTTTTTCGTTTCCTTTTTTTTCCATGTTTTCAGGCAGTATTATCAGATGTACATAGCAAAATAAGGGAATCATATATTGCATTATGGTAAAAAGTTTCAAATGCACATGATTCACGGTTTGAGCATCCCTCAAGGAAGATGTTCAAAGAAAGTAGAAAATTTGAAGTTTCAGTTGTTCTTTTCCTTAGAATTATATGTGGAATTAAAAGATATTAGAATGAAAAGAAGAACCATCTTGTTGCAGGATGCAAAGATCTTCAAATCCTGAAGTTGAATCTAACTATCATCTTGTTAAGAAAGAAACGATATGGGGAAAATTGTTCAAAAAGTCCTAAATTTATTGCACTTTTGCCAAGGGAAAAGTACCAAAAAAGTCATAAACCTATTGCATTGGTACCAATTCAGTCCTAAACTTTTCAATTGGACCAATTTAGTCCTAAACCTTTTGATATTGGTACCAATTTAGTCCATCCGGCCAATTTTGGCCGGCCGGGCGCGACGTGGACGTCGGCCGGTGACCGGTTTCTTGACGTGGCAATTTTTCTGATTTTTAATTATTTTTTTGATTTTTTTATTATTTTTTATTATTTTTAATTAATTTTTTTTTTTCCTTTTCTTTTCCGGCGGTGGCCGGCGAGCCTCCGGTGAGGCTCGCCGGCCGGGCGAGGGCCGCGAAGCCCTCGCTGCCGCGGCGAGGGTCGTGGCCCTCGTCCGGCCTCCCGGGGGGCCGCCGGCGAGGCCATGGCGGCCATCGCCAGGCGGAGGCGAGGGCCGCGAAGCCCTCGCCTGCCGCCGGCGAGGGTCGCGGCCCTCGCTCGATCTCGCTCGCGGCCACAGGCGAGGCGAGCGAGGGCCGCGACCCTCGTCGGCGGCTGGCGAGGCCTTCGCGGCCCTCGCCTCCGCCCTGGCGATGGCCGCCATGGCCTCGCCAGCGGCGGGCGAGGCCGCCTTCGCCCGCGGCAAGGCCAGGGCGAGGCTGGCCTCGCCCAGATCCGGGCGAGCGAGGGCCGCGAAGCCCTCGCCGGCCCTCGCCCGGATCCGGGCGAGCGAGGGCCGCGACCCTCGCCGGCCCGCCGGCGAGGGCTTTGCGGCCCTCGCTCGCCGGGATCGGGCGAGGCCGGCCTCGCCCCAGCCTTGCCGCGGGCGGCGGCCTCGCCCGCCGGCGGCGAGGCCATGGCGGCCATCGCCGGGCGGAGGCGAGGGCCGCGAGGCCTCGCCGGCCGCGACGAGGGTCGCGGCCCTCGCTCGGCCTCGCCCGGGGCCGCGGGCGAGGCCGAGCGAGGGCCGCGACCCTCGCCGGCGGCCCTGGGAGAGGCCGGACGAGGGCCGCGACCCTCGCCGGCGTCAGGCGAGGGCTTGGCGGCCCTCGCCCGGTGGCCGGCGAGCCTCACCGGAGGCTCGCCGGCCACCGCCGGAAAAAGGAAAAAAATAGAAAAATAGAAAAAATTAATAAAAAATAATAAAAAATAATAAAAAATAGAAAAAATAATAAAAAAATCAGAAAAATTGCCACGTCAGCTTCCGGTCACCGACCAACGTCCACGTCAGCGCCGGCCGGCCAAAATTGGCCGGATGGACTGAATTGGTACCAATATCAAAAGGTTTAGGACTAAATCGTCCAATTGAAAAGTTTGGATTTAAATTGAGTACCAATGCAATAGGTTTAGGACTTTTGGTACTTTCCCCTTTTGCCTAATTAAGTCATAAACCTTTTAACTTTGCCAATTCAGTTCTAAACCATTTCACTTTTTGCTGATTCAGTCCATCCAAAATTTTGGTTGGAAAATGTTGATGTGGACATCGGCGGTGCCACGTAGGACCCGGCACTAACGTAGTCGTGGACAATTTTTAATAATGTTAATTTCTATTATTTTTTTGAAATTTTCCCTTTTTTTTTCTTTCTTTTCTTTTTGGCTTTCTTCTTTGCTTTTTTCGGTGGCTGGCCTCACTCGCCACAAGGCGAGGCCCAACCGGGTGGGCGAGGCTAGCTGGCTGGCTGTGGCCAGTGGCCGGCCACCGGAAAAGGCAAAGAAGAAAGCCAAAAAGAAAAGAAAGAAAAGAAAAAAAAAGGGAAAAATAATAAAAATTCAAAAAAATATTAAAATATTATTAAAAATTGTCCATGTCAACAACGGCGGTTCTACGTGGCACCGTTGGCATCCACGTCAGTATTTTCTGGCCAAATTGGCCGGATGGATTGAATAGGTAAGAAGTGAAAATGTTTAGGGCTAAATTAGTAAAAATGTAATAGGTTTAGGACTTTTGGACAATTTTCCCAAACGATATGTCGACTTGTTATTGGATGTTGAATATGGTATACTAGCTTGTCATCTGTCACATTATTTATTAAATTATTTTTTGTTATTTATTTTGATATATCATTTCCTCAACATAATATTGGAATCCAGCTTCTGAATACATACGACATTAACCATTTGATTATGCTGTGATTTGCTTGCAGAGCAAATCACTTTTGGTGGTGTAGCTTACTGGAATCAACATTACTGCTAAAAATGCGTGCACGGTCTTGTACTCTATTTTTTGAGTTCTCTCTAGTCTTGAAGAGCAAATGTACGAATGATGCATTGCAGAATCCATTCTTAACATGTCTACTTGTGCAAAGGATACCGTTCCGCTGCTATTCTTAAGGTTTTTTGTTCACCGAAGGAGGAGAGAAAATGAGCAGAAGCACCTAACCCCGAGTGTTCTTTCGATACGATATTGACCTTGATTCAAAGAGAACGCTGTTTTTAATGATTAGCAAAAGAGCACGAGCTTTTACATGTGAACATAGTAAAAATTTTCAAGGGATAAACACGTGGAAATTGGGGTGTTGAATGATTTCAGGGAAATGACATCCAATAATTATAAGATGCGAAAGATTCCTCTGTTCAAACTCAAAATGTGAGAGATTGATCTTGAGATCATTTGGCAGTTAGTTTGATAATTTCAAGAAAATTTTCTATATCTATTAAAAATATGGGACTATGTATTATTGCAGAAAGCAATCGATCAAATAATATAGACAGAACAAGAAAATAAATTGAACTCTAAATTTACATTGTTCGATTGTAATGACCTACGCTCATGGGGAAAGAAGTGACAAATTTCACTGTAGATTAAGCGATATAACGGAGATTACACGCTCGAGTCATTTGAACACACTCAGTGTTTCCTAAACCTTAATTACATCTAATAATGCATACAATATTTAATCCCGAAATTCTTCACAAAATAATTTTTCAATCTCATTGAATAAATTTACAAATCTTATCATAAAATTTCATGACTGCAAATATTAATCTTTCTTGGATATAATTACACGAAGAAAGACCCATGTACGAAGAAATATCCAATATGAAGCGCTCGACAGCACTTCAAGGACTCTTCTTACAGCCACTGCAAAACCCACGATGAAGTCGCCTCTGCACGATAACAGCGCTTCCTTTTTGGGGCACTCACGGCATCATTTGCAACTTCAATGCAAGGCAAGACATACTAAAGGACAAATCCCTAATTATGCATATATAGCCATCGCCAAAGAAGTCAAACTTCGGTCAACACAATCCAGTTTCAGTTGACCGAATATTATCCAATTCAAATCTACTTCTGCCTTTCCAATATTAATCCATAAACTGTAGCAATCCGAATATAAGTCTGTCAATATGTATCCTTCTCTATTTTGCCGATTCCAAGTTGATATCAAGACAAAATAGGAACTATTAATTAAGAGTTTAACATCGATTAAGAAATATATATTTTCATGGCACATACCGGGGTGTTCACAAATAACACCTCATCTTGGGTCGCTTCTGTTTGCGGGCTTATACTCAAGTCATAATTCAATAGTCCCCACCTTGACTCAATGTTTGAGCCAAGTTTCAATTGCCTCACAAAAGTTCGAACTTTGCCGCTACTCTCCCATGGCCTCCAACGAGCTCAATCACCATAGATTTTATCCAAGTCCAAGCCTCGCTTGAACTTTGCCATAACCAAGGACCTCATTAAAACACAAACTCCACATGCACCTTTAATTACTCCATAAGAATTTTCCAACTGAACCTCCTTAACCACAGATAAAGTAAAACCATAGTTGCATCCATATATGTCAGGATATGTACTTTATCAGCAGTTACAACAACCATTGACTTTACAGGCTCCACCCTACTACAAACATCATCTGTATCGATTACTTCACTCGTACTCATACACACTACCTCAGAAGTTTTTGGTTGCAATTCCTCTCATTTGAAAAATAAATAGATTTGCCTCCTTTCATTTGACTTGCTAGATGAATTGATTGATCTTAAAGAGAATTTCTAGTCCTCGGGAGTGCTAACCATGTTCTTTTGAAATAGCAATAAACGTGTTTACTCTAGTATCCAAAAAGACATATTTTAGTTCGAATTTCACTAGTATTAGAAAAAAGGAAGGCAAAAAATAACTTCTCTACTTATGATGTGTTGAATTTGATTTTGAGTAGCACAACCGATAACTCCACTTATTTTGTGTATAACCTAGGAACATGCACTTTTGTACCCTTCTATTGGGCTTACCATCACTAGCTCGAAAATAACATGGACGACCAAATATTTTAAGAACAGAATAATTAGCACAGTTATCTAACCACACTTCTTTCGGGAGCCCAATATTCAATCACAGTTGATGGGGATCTATTCATCAGATTGCTCATTGTACTAAGCGCATCTGCTAGAACCTAATCATACCAGTACTAAAGAGCATTTTATGAGCCGTCTCTAATAATGTTTTGCTCATCAATTCCACAACATATTATGGTTCATTGGCATTAATGCAGTGTCTCACTATGCCTTCCTTTATGTAGAATTCATTTAACAATTTTGAGCAAAACTCCAAGCAATTGTTGGTTTGCACATGTTTGATAGCCTTACCAGTCTCCTTTTTAATCAAAGCTCTCAACCACATGATCTTGACAATAACACCAAACTTGTGCCTAAGCACAAACACCTACGTCTTTATTGAGTAGTCATCAACAACTATTAGCATATATTTAACACTTTTTCTCGAAGGAAACTGCGACAACTTGCGAACATTTAAGTGAATTAACTCTACAATTTTCATAATTTTTTTTTATTTTTATTTTTTATAGTTGTATTGAACTGTACTTTTCATTGTTGATATAAATCACAACATCTGCATACATTTAGTTCGTTAGAAACATAACCACATAATACATTTCTTTCACTTAAAACTTTCAAGCTTCTCTCACTAATGTGCCCCAAACAGATATGCCACAATTTAGACTCTCGAACGGATGCATTCGACATCTCCGTAACAAAATCTGTCACTATCTCATATTGAAGTTCATATAGGCCACTATGCTTGATTCCTTTTATTATCACCAAAGTACCTCAAACAATTTTGATAATTCTACATTCTGAAATATGTTAATACTCAGTTGAATCCACGACACTTAAAGAAATCAAGTTCTTCTTCAACTTTAGAACACACCTCACTCTAGTTAATGTCCTCACGGTATTATTATACATTTTGATTCTAACATTGCCAACATCGATAACATCGCATTCAACGTTGTTTCCCAACTACACTTTACTACTATCGATGCACTAATAAATAGTAAAGCGGTTTTTATTTGGTGTGGTATAAAAAAAAAAAAACAACCAAAATTCTTAATCCATCCATCAAACGATGAGTCATTAGTGATAGACAAGAAAAAATCAACACTATCTAAATTACCATTAGCTACAGCTGTAACATTATCTGCAAAATCAACTATAATTCTCGTAACCTTCTCGCTCTTAAGCTTTAGCAATTCATTCTAAGATGCCCCTTCTTGTCACAGCTCCAATAGACAGCATCACCAGTGTTAGACTGACTACATCTATTCATGTTCATATTACTCTCGCTAACATGTGTTCTAGATCTTCATCTATCTTCACATACTAAAGCAGTAGATATAGGTTTGCCAGATTCTATTTTACGGATGTCCTTACTCAGAATCAAATTTTGAACCCCATCAAACATCAAATTTGTTGACTCAAAGGAATTATTAATAGCAGTAACAACAGTAATCCAACTATAAGGTAATGAAAATAATAGAATCAAAGCAAGTATATCATTTTCAAAAGTCAATCGCAATTGAACTCAATTGACTAATAATTGCATCGATTCATTGATATGGTTTGCAACTGACATACCTTTGCTCATCTTTAAATTAAAGAGATGTTGCATCAAATTGACTTTGTTGATCACAAATGGCTTCTCGTATATATCTGACAGAACTTTCATCAAATCAATAGTGGTCTTCTCCTTCACGATATTAAACACAACATTACAAGCAAACGTTAACCAAATAATACTCATAGCTTGTCTATCAAGCAAATCCAATGAGCTTGCTTCAACTTCGGCAAGCCTAGATTTGATATCAATTGTTGTGGAAAGCAAGTGATCGAACAATAATATAGATAGAACAAGAAAATAAATTGGACACTAGATTTATGTGGTTCGGTTGTAGTGACGATGTCCACGGGGAGGGTAGCGACAAATTCCATTATAGATCAAACGATACAATCAAGATTATATGTCATTTAAACACACTCAGTATTTCCTAAGCCTCAATTACGTCCAATAATGCGTACAATGTTTAGTCTCGAAATTCCTCATGAAATAATTTTTCAATTTCAATGAAGAAATTTACAAATCTTACCACAAAATTTCACGACTATAAACACTAATCTTTCTTGGATATAATTACACGAAGAAAGACTAACGTATGAAGAAATATCCAATATTAGCGCTTGACGGCACTTCAAGGACTCTTCTTGATGAAGTCGCCTTTGCAATGTAACAGTGCTTCCTTTTTGGAGCACTCACGGCGTCACTTGCAACTTCGATGCAAGGCAAGACACACTAGAGGACAAATCCCTAATCATGCATATATAGCCATCGCCAAAGAAGTCCAACTTCGGTCAACACAATCCAATTTCAGTTGACCGAATATTAATCCATAAACTATAGCAATCCGAATATAAGTTTGTCAATATATTTCCTTCTCTATTTTGCCAATTCCAATTTGATTTCAAGACAAAATAGGAAATATCAATTAAGACTTTAACACTGAACATGAAATATACATATTTTCAGGTCACAAACTCGGATGTTCACAAATAACACTTCGTCTTGAGTTGGATTTCATCTGTAGGTTTAAACTCGAGACATAATTCAACCATATATGATTTAGGTTCATGACAGGAATGGACTTTTAAAAAAAGTTCCTGCAAAAAGATTTAAACTTGAGTTTTTCTTTTTTATGCATCGAAAGATAGATTAACTGCGTCTTACAATATGTCGAGAAAACAAGAGACGCATCAGAGGAAGTTCAAACACTTACATGTGATGTTAATAAAATAAAATAAAAAAAGCAAACGCTTTTGAGATTTCACTGATGATGCAGGTTTTCATACAAGGGATAGAAACTTTTACTCAGGTATCAAATAAATTTGAGCGAGGGCTGACTTTCATTTAAACATATTTGGTTGGCCAAAAGAACTTAAACAAATTTGAGCCCTCAAATTAATTTAAAATTTGCAACATCACTCGACACACAATAGCCTAATTTTACTAAAAGTCATTCGCCCTTAGCATTTCTCTGCTCTATTCCGACGTCATGTATGTTTTCAGCTTCATGAGGAACATGTCCTATTTGTTGTATCTCTTTTCTTTCTTAAACACCATTAGTTTGGCATATTGAGTTGAAAATAATGTTAAAAGCTAAAATGTAGGTAAAAGAGTTATTTTCCAAACAAGGTTAAAGCAGTAAAACACACATTTTCTGCAGGCTTTTGGCAGCTGTACATTCCTTGTGATTTAGAGTTATGATTACTTGCTTAATATGATGAGAAAAACTACCGGTGTTTTTCTTCATTTTCTTCATAGATTGAAGAACCAAATGCCCAAAAAAATCGGAAATTTCCATGCAAAACACTGATTTAAACACCCATACATTAGAGAGAAAAACACTCGTCGGAAGAATTGTAATTGCCATCTTCAACTTTTGGCGGCTTATCATTTGATTACAAAATTAACTCTGTCATTCAATGATGAATGTGTATAAATTTTTAACACCGGCGATAAACCTGATGATAGTCCATCGGAGGTTACCTAATATGAATAGAGTGTATTTTAGGATATCCTATATTAAAAGTTGGATGTGAAATCAAAATGATTAGTGTGGAACATATGTTGACAGCTAAAGTGAAATCAATTTGAATCGCCTAGAAGATATGACCGCTAGGGTTCTTCTCTTTCTCTACCTAAACGGAGCATCTTGTGGTGTTGAAAACAAAAGCTACGACAAATTAATGGAGCATGCCGCCTCCCCTGCCGACCTAAATGGGTCAAGCATGATTTGTAATCTGACAAGTTTATTTTCACCACGCGATGAGAAATCAGAGACAAAATTGCTAAAGTTTAAATTTGATTCTCTCTTTTGCTTTATCAATAGAATAGAGTCAGATATACGTATTATTATGATAAGATCCGACTTGAAATATTACTTAACAACAAAGTCTACATTATGTGATTTATACATTTGCACGACAATGGTGTATTTGTATTTAAGACAAAAGATAATATTATATATTCTATTGGTCAAAACTTAACATTTCATATAAAGAATACATCTCATCAAACTTTTTGCATGAGAGTACACGCAATATAAATAGTAGTATTCTAATGAGTTGATTGCTCTACTTTGATTGCGTGATGGGTCAAGCGGTCTGAATTATGGAGTTCAATTAAATATAAACTATGATTACAAACCAAATGAAGCCCTGGCCACCCCTTCCACATATATAAAGGGACGAAACCAGTGGTCAAGTCTCCGTCGCAAGAAAACAAAGAAGATTATCTGTCTACAAAAGTTTTTCGTGGCCAAGGGTATTAGGTGAGTCAGCATTACGCAATGCTTACATTGTTTTAAAGATATCAGACCAAACAAAGGGGTTCTAATTAATTAACTAACAACATAGTAAGAGTTGCACCCTCTCTAGTTTTTTTTTCTTTGCTAGGGTGGATTCACAAGAACTGTTCTAAATACCTCCGGAAATCAGTCGTTCTCCTTCTACCAACTTAGTAATTTTGGTCCATTTATTGTCAGATAAGAGTTGGATATACATAGTATCATGATGAAAATTGACTCAATATATCACTTGAAAACTATGCTTACATAATGTGACTGGCCGTATTTACCCTAAAATAATTTATTAATATTCAAGAAAAAGGATGACATTATACCATCCGTCGATCAATACTTGGCCTGTCATACATCAAAAGGTTTTATTGAATTTTTGCTCATGAGATACATGAGAGTACACAGCCAATGTAGATATACACACGCTAGATAATGAATTAATTACTATACTTTGATAGCGAGTTAGCTCCAGTGGTCTGAATTATGAAGTCTAATTACTGTAAACTATGATTAAAAACCAAATGAAACCCTGGCCACCCCTTTCGCGTGTATATAAAGAAACCGGGGGTCCGGTCTCTGTTGCAAGAATTTAAAAAATATTATCTGTCTATAGATATCATAGTATACTTTTCTAGATCAAGGTAAACAAACATTGTCCTAATCCTTCAATTCTTAGACCTTTCCTTAGAGCCCAGGGCAATATTTAAATCAGCATTATGTAATCCTTCATTAACTTATAAAGGAGGGAAACGATGTACTACAGATATATGTAAGTTTTTTGACATAGACACGCCCTTTTTTTTTTTTTTTTCTTTTTTGGTGAGACATAGACACGATCAAAAGATATCATAAACCAAACAAAAGGGTCATAATTAGTTAACTAGCTATACAACAATAATTTGCACACCCTTTAATAGTCTAACAAATTTTTTGATTGGGTGAATTTAAAAGAATTACAAGATATCCTCAGAATTCAGTCGTTCTCCTTCAGCCAACTTTGCAAATTTGGTCCATTTATTTGTCAGTTGGGACCCAGTTTTCATTTTAAATTTTAATCTCGTCTTAGTAACTTTTTTAGGCCAAATTCAAATTTGTTTCTTATAATTTGAATGCATAAATACTACGCATTTACACTTTTGAAAGATGACTTTTGCCTCTTTTGAATCAATTAGAAAATCGAGATTTCTTTCCTTATTCATGCGCTTTGTCGTGTGCCCATATTAATGCGATGAAAAATCTGGATTTTCCTTTTTAACTTTGGGGGTGCATATAGTATAGAGAAAGTGCCCTTTCCTCTTCATGGATCCTGTATCGGAGCACGAGGCACCTGAAGGGGGTGAACTCTTATTCTTAAGGCCTTAAGTACTTTATATGAAGTTTGGATTCACCAAACATGAGCAAGCCCACAATCGCAACACCAACGGCCAATGGCGTGCCATAATTTTCAAGAGGTTCACGGCTTTATATAAGTTTAAGCATGTTTGTTCTTCTCGCTTAAGTTTTCAGTTCAAGTCACCACACCAGTGTACATCATTTAGATGCTAAAAAAATCTTTGACACCCATTGATATAAAGAAACTTTTGTTGTCAATCTTTCTTGATCCAATACTTATAATATCTATTGTGTTATGAAATATAAATGAATGAAATATATGAATGAATATTCATTATATTCATCTTATCTAATATACTCATTTTGGTACATTTGTATCATATATTCTAAGTATATTTCCATATACAATGAACGTTCACCTCCCTATCCAAAACATGTATTATTCAATACATTGATATTAATGATTAGTACATTCTTGTTTTTTTATAAATAGAAGTTTAGTTTTTGTTGTAGAGATAACAGTTATATAACAGTCATACATTGAAAATAAAATTCTCATTTGACTTTCTCTACGATCTTTGGGGTCTGATTTTCTCTACTCAATCTCTCTATTCTCTCTATTATATATTTGTAACGCAATATTTTATAATACATTATCAGCATGAAGATCTACCGATTGTGTAAATAATTTTTGTAAGGTGGGTATTTGTGATATTTTGAAAATTCAGTTCTGATTTTGATTGGATAAGTTAGGCCTTTCATTGATGTGACTATAGTGCTTTTCTCTGAAATAGTCACTCACGAGATAACTAGTCTATCTAGGGAAGTCATTAAGGAATTTTAACGCATTATGCTTGATAATTTGAATAGGAATCGACTACTCGACCGTGTTCATTTGTAGAGATCATTATGACACAATAAAGATCGATTAAAAATCAGAGATAGGTTGGTTCAACTGAAATGTGTGGTTAAATGTGGGTGATTTCACCAAATTGAAAAGTTCTCGTTGATCAACACTAGACTGATGTTTCTTTCGTTTTGATACTCTGTGTCGGTATTTGAAATCTTGAGATTTTCACAACAACCGATAGTTGCCAATGTGTCGAGGAGGTTCATTGTGGCTCGAGGAAAATTGACCATGGGTCATTTGTACTAAAAATTTCTAAAAGCTACCCGGTAGGTTAGGTTAAGCTAAAATCGCGCCAAATTGAAATTAACCGCGAATTTGAACTCAATTTTAGAAATTGAAAGTTTTGTTATGTTACGATTTATTTTAGGAACGTTGAGAAATTTTCGCGAGTTCATGATTTTTACGGAAAATCAATTTGGATGATTCGGAAAATGAACGGAAATTTTGATTGGCCAAATCAAATGGATTTTTGGCCTTTGGTGTGAGCTATTTGGTGAAAGGAAGTTGTGTGGGCTTTTTCTTCGACAAAATTGAACATTAATCGGAGAAATTTGTTCATAAATCAGATTCCAGGAAAAAGGAAATATAATTCAGAATTGAGGGGAAATTCGTAGGCTTGAGGGACTATCACATTTTGATCTTTATTTAGACTTTAATTGGAGCAAGTTGGTGTTGAAATTGGCTTTGGATGACAAATTGATATTGTTGATTGAAGATGAGTTGAAGATAAGATCCACTAAACACTTGTTCAAGATATTGCTTTGTTTGACTTCAACCCCTATTTCCAGCTCTCTCTTGGACGCCAGCTGCATCCCCCTCTCCTATTTGCGCTCATCTCCCCCTCTCCGCACGTTTTTCTCTCTTTCGCACGTCCCTCTCATCTCTCTTGAAGACCCGCACGTGAAGGCCCCACCACAGCCGACAACCCTCTACTCTTTTATCATCCTCTTCCCCTTCAATTGGTCTCTCTCTCTCTCTCTCTCTCTCTCACACGCGCCAGTAATGTCAACCCCTTGGCCCCCTTCTGCTTCTCTTTCATTTTTCTTTTCCCCTGCACGTTCTCTCTTCCTCCACCGAACCCCCATCTCCGTTTTGTTTGCACTGCCGCGCCAGCTCATCCCTCCAGTCAACGCTGGCAGCAACCTCCATCTTCAAGTGCGGCTTCTCTCCAGCAAGACAACCCCACAATCTCTTCCCCTTCTGCCATCGACACCGCCCAATTTCCTTCAGCTTTGTCGGGTGCCCGCTTCAGTTTCGTTAGTCTCCACCTAGTCAACCAGCGGCCTCTCTTTCTCGGCGCTGACTCCGCCTCACGATTCCACCGAAATATGCTGCTCATCTCCACCGATCTTCAAGCTGGCTGCCAGCACTTCCAGCAACCGTAACCACCGCGGCAGCTCCATTCCAGCGTCCTCGAACCCACGAGCCCAGCAGCATCTCTCCGCCAGCATCGCCACCATTCCGCTTGAAGTCAGCCTGCCAGCCTGTGGAACCACCGTCATTGCAAGTTCAGCTCCATCGTACCTCTCTCGAAGCCGCAACCAGCAAGACCAGCTGCGGGCAGAACCAGTAGCTCAACCATGAGGTTTCGTGGCCCGTCTTCAGGCCCGTCCCAGCCCCGCTTGGTGTCGTTGCTTTGGAGTTTATCGCCCGTTGTCGCGTCCCCGCCGTGGTCCTATCGGATCGTTAATCAAGTGAGTTTAACTTACTAATCCTTATTTAGTAAGTTAATGGCGTTTAAGAGTTGATTAGTTTAGACTAAGTACGGATTATGTGGATAGTTAGATTAGATTAGTAATTTAATAAATTGTTATTGCATATTAGGTGGCTAGAGTAGTGTAATTAGAGCATAGACAAGCTCTAGTATTTATCTAGAGTGGTTCAAAAATTTTCGGGACCTGTCTCGGCTTTTAATTAGGTGTTACGGGCCTAAGTATGCATTTTTAGTATTTATTAATTAATTTATGTAATTATTTTCCGAAAATTAGACTGAGATAGTCGGTGATTGGAATTTCGTGCTGATTGTAGTGGTGTGATTTGTTTATTTAATTGACTGTTATTTTGTGTTGATTGATGGTGATTTGTAATTTTGGGTATTTATCCCAAAATTTAATAATTTCAATAATTAATTAGAAAATCACTAGACATCGGTTTACAATGCCAAAAATGGATTTGTGGACTGTTGAAATTAGTGAGATTTAATAAAGTAAAGATATTGTATTTTGACTAAGGCCGACCGTGTACCAACACACGAGTATTTTTATCGGGTATGATAAAAATGGTAAATTTATTAGATACAATATGGTATACTATATCAACCTACGGGCTCTAATATGTCAGCCTAGGGTGGGCAGATATCGGTATACTATATCTGCCTACGGGCCATGATATATCAGCTTAAGGTGAACAGTATACCTTAGCAGTTTCTGGTGAGTATTATTAGTTTACTATATCAGCCTATGGGCCATGATATATCAACTTAGGGTGAGCAATATATTTTATTATCAACTTTGGGCGAGCAATAAACTTTATCATCAGCTTTGGGCGAGCAATATACTTTATTGTCAGCTTTGAGCGAGCTATACTATCTATCTTTAGCTTAGGGTGAGCGATCCTGATTTGATAGGACATTATAGATAGTATTGAGTGGGTTGATCAAGAAGTGGTTATGATGACATGGAATTTGAGTCGATTGATCGATGACTCGATCTGATTTGATTGGATGATATGAATTGTGAGTATTTGAATTAAACTGACTTGCAGGAAGGAGTTGGAGGCACAATGTAAGTCATTTGACTCGTGTTTGTGTTTAGGCAGCCATTGGGGCGTATTTTCTTCTTACTCGGGGCTTAGGAGGTTGAATTTGCTGAGACGTCGTCTCACCCTGTTGTGGGATAATATTTTCAGGTCCCTAGATGGCGGTCGTGAAGGACCTGAAGTCCCGGAGTCTAGGAAGGTGGAGAAATCAGAATCGGCGAACGTGTGTCGACTAGTGGGTTATAGGATAGTTCCCTTTTGTTGAGCCGATATTTTTTGTAAACAATCTGGTGTTGTATATAAACATGTTTGTTTATAAAAGGCTTATTTTGTTTGTGAATTATGGCCCTACTTTCCTATCCCATCTTGTTGCTGTCTAGGGATTAATTATTCGTTTCGAATGTGCATTAAAAATGAATGGGTTAGCGATACGTCCTGGGACGTCGTTATTTAATCGACCGATGAGGGATGGGCACGCGCTCGGAGGATCGGGGCGTGGCAATATTCTTTTTATTAATCAACTTATATTTCATCTTCTTCTATCAATTCTTCATTTTTATTTTTCTTGGCCCGAAACCAAATTTCAAATTTAAAAGTATCATTCCACTCCTGAAGTGGCAGTGGATATTTAGAAATCATTTTAATTAATTTAAGGATTTGATTTTGCAAGGATTATATGCAAATTTTATGATATTTGACACCTAAAATTGTCACTATAAATGCAAATGGAAAATACCGAGAAAAATGAAGATGTTTGTTTGCTTGATAGTGTAACAACACATATTATATTTCGTAATAGATACTTTTTTTCAAGTATGACATTGTGTAAGGCACAAATCCATACAATATCAGGTCTTGTTCCAATTATTGATGGTTTTGGGAATGCCACAATCATTTTGTCAAATGGGACAATCCTGCATATTGAGAATGCGTTTTCAAGTATTAGATTAAAAAATAATCTGCTCAGTTTCAAAGATGTATGCTATAATGAGTACCATATTGAGACTATTTATGAGCAAGATAATGAATACATTGGCATTTCCTCTAATAAGATGGGCCTAAAGACCATCCATGAGAAGCTAGAAGCTTATGAGATTGTATTGTGTCATGATTAAGGTTGTTGAAATCTATGCCACCACATCCTGAAAATTGGTAAACCCTGATCAATTTGGATTGTGGCGTGATCGCCTTGGTCACCTTGATGCTTCAATTATACGTAGAATAATTCAAAATACAAAATGACAACCTTTAAAAGATACAAATGTATTGTTATCTAAAGATTATAATTGTGAGGCTTGCTCACGAGGAAATGTCATTATCAAACCTTTTATAGTAAAGGTTAATCTTGTATTTAATTTATTCTTGCAAAGAATTTAAGGTGATATTTGTGAACTAATGCTCCATTCGTTTCGTGGAAAATAATTTCCAGGAAAATATTTTCCGGAATTTCCGGTGTTCAGATGGCGGAAAATAATTGGTCAAGGAAAATATTTTCCGGTCAAAGGAAAATTTGCCCATCAAATCTTGGAAAACGTTTTCCTCTTTTCAAAAGAGGAAAACATTTTCCGGAAGAAATCTTTTCCCATCGCGTCGCGTGCTCTCATCTTTCATTACTCTGTTTTGCCCTCTTTCTCGTTCTGCCCTCTTTCTCACAAAACCTAGGGCTTCTGATCTCGTCGTCCTCCTCCTTCGACGCCGGCGATTAGCAGCAGCGGGGCCGATAGTGCTGGATCTCCGCCCTCACGAAGCCCTAGGTTTCTGATCTCGTCCTCCTCCTTCAACGCCGACGATTAGCAGTAGCAGGGCCGGCGGTGCTGGATCTCCGCCCTCATGAAGCCTTGTGATCTCGTCCTCCTCCTTTGACGCCGATGATTAGCAGCAGCGGAGCCTCCCCCATTTAGCGCTTTTTGCAATTCAATCGAAAAATAAAAAACCCCAAAAGCAAAAGCCCAAATCTGCGAGCTCTCGACCCACGCCGACGCCCTCCTCCGAAGAAGCAACTCCGTCACCCGCCTTGTCGTCCGCACCGATTTTCCCCGCCTAGTTTTATCCTTCCCCTACGCTCGGTGATAGCGAATATTTTTGGAATGATCTCGACATGGAATTTGAATATAACCACCGAGTGAACCATTTCGATATTTTATGGTACTAGTGGATGCATCCATTGTGGGATTTGAAGATGAAGATGGTCACATATTTGCATATTATCTATGCAATAGGGTTTCACATTTGTTAAACTATTTACTTGGTTAGAAAATATTTTCTTTACCGAACAGATTTTATAAAACTCCGGGCACAATTTCCTGATTATCTAATTAAGAGTATAATGATGGATAATATTGGTAAATTTATATCTACTTATTGTGCTTCACAATTCCCTGATTATCCAATTAAGAGTATAATGATGAATTTATATCAAAAAGTTTTGAACCTATTGTGCCGGAATTGAGGTTGAACACCCGGTTGCATATGTTCATATTCAAAATGGATTGGTAGAATCATTGACTAAATATATTCAAATAATTGTCCACACTCTATTATTGAAAACGAATCTCAACGATACAGCATAGGGTCATGCAGTTTTGCATGCGGCAGCCCTAAAAAGATTACGCCCTACTGCTAGTATTTTATAATCTCCTATTCAAATGGTTCTTGATTATGAACTAGATATTTCACATTTACGCACTTTTGGTTGTGCAGTATAGGTGCCTGTAGAACCGCCAAAAAGAATAAAAATGGGTCCTCAATGTCGTTTTGGCATTTATGTTGGGTTTAATTCCTTATCTATCATTAGGTTCTTGAAACCAACTACTAGTGATTTTTTTATTACCAGATTTGTAGATTGTCATTTCGATGAGACTAAGTTTCCATTAATTGGGATACTTAAAACTTTCATGACTGCAAAAAAAAAAAAAAAAAAAACTAGTTAAGGTTTTCTCTTGGAATGAGAAAAATTTATCTCAATTAGACCTAAGGACTCCTGAATGTGAAAATGAGGTGCAGCGCATAATCCATTTACAAGCTATCGCCAATAAACTTCATGATGCATTTAATGATGTTACTAAGGTAACAAAGTCTCATATTCTAGCTACAAATGTTCTAGCTAGGATAATTGTTCCCGAAGAACAAGCTAAAATGGATTAAAATGCCCCGCACTTGAAGCATGGTAGACCGATAGGATCAAAATATATTGTTTCTAAAAAATGAAGAGAAAATAATCAGGAACCTGCTCCGAAGAGCCTAGCATTGTGCTTGTTCCCAAAGAGCTTATTACCCCTAAAGAGGCGCAAACCTATGAAAGGAACACCAACCATGGTAATATTGAGAATTTCATTACATATTATAATGGAATTTAGGAATGAAATGAAATCATCATTGATGATATTTTTGCATTTTCAATTGCTCATAAAATTATGGATGATGATTGCGAGCCACAATCTATTATTGAATGCCGTCAAATGCAAGATTGGCCTAATTGAGAAGAAACAATTAAGGCTGAATTAGCTTTCCTAACTAAAAACGAGAGGTTTTTGGACCCGTAAATCGTATCCTCAATAATGTAAAGTTCGTTGGATATAAATGGGTATTTATCTGGAAATGAAATGAGATATATGAGGTTGTTAGGTATAAAGCCCGACTTGTTGCCCAAGGATTCTTTCAAAGACCTATAATTGATTATAATGAGATATATTCATCTGTGATGGATATGATTATATTTCGTTTTCTCATTAGCCTAGTAATCTCTGAAAGATTAGAAATATGTCATATGGATGTTGTGACGGCATATTTATATGACTCATTAGACTTTGATATTTATATGAAAATTCTCGAAGGATTCAAAATGCTTGAAGCATGCACTCCTCGCAATTTATTCTCAATAAAATTACAAAAATCCTTGTACGGGTAAAAGCAATCCGGTTGTATGTGATGTCAACGCATAAGTGAGTACCTAATTAATGAAAGGTACAAGAATGATCCTATATGCCATGCGTGTTTATTAAGAAATCAGAAACCATATTTGCTATTGTAGCGGTTTATGTCGATGATATAAATTTAATTGGAACTCTAGAAGAGTTAGCTAAAATTGCTGAGTATTTGAAAATGGAGTTTGAAGTTAAAGATTTTGTAAAACCAAACTTTGTCTTTGTCTTGAGCATAAAGTAAATGGAATAGTCTTCCATCAATTAGCGTACATTGAAAGATTGCTTAAACATTTCAACATGGACAAGGCTCACCCATTGAGCACCTCTATGGTTGTAAGATCTCTAGATGTGACCCATTTTGTCCTAGAGAATTTGATGAAGAGATACTTGGTCCTGAAGCACCATATCACAATGCAATTGGGGCTTTGTTGTACTTGGCACAATGTACAAGACTAGATATCACTTTTGCGGTAAATTTATTGGCACATTTTAGTTCTGAGCCAACTTGGAAACACTGGAGTGGAGTTAAACATATTTTCCGTTATTTTCAAGGAACCATAGATTTGAGATTATATTATTCCAAGGATTCTACTAACTTTGGTTTAGTTGGATATGCTGATGTTGAATATAGATCTGATTCACATAAGGCTCGCTCTCCAACCAGATATTTATTTTGTTATAACGGCACCGCTATTTTTTGGCGTTCTATGAAACAATCGCTAGTAGCTACATCTTCTAACCACTCTGAGATTATTGCTTTATATGAAGCCGGAAGATAGTGTGTTTGGTTAAGATCCGTTATAACATATATTCATACTTATTGTTTAATATTGGTTGCAAATTCTCCCACTATAATTTATGAAAATAATGTTACTTGTGTTGCACAAGTGAGGGAAGGATATATAAAATGTGATAAGACCAAGTATTTTTCGTCGAAATTTTTCTATACTCATGAACTCCAAAAAAGTCGACAAATTAATGTTAAACAGATTCTATTAATAAATAATATTGCAGATCTTTTTACCAAATCATTGCCAACATTAACTTTTGAAAAATTAGTATATGGCATTGGTATGCGGTGAGTTCATAAGATGCAAGATTGATTAGCCCCAGAAGTGGCTATATAACTCAATTGAGGAGGAGATATTATGAACTATGCATTGCACTCTTTTTCCTTTTGTCCAGTTTTTTCCCATAGGGTTTTTCCAGCTTAAAGTTTTTAATGAGGCAATTAATGCATCCATAAAAGGGAGGGATCATAAAACTTGTGCTATGCACTCTTTTTCCCTTTTATTCGATTTTTGTCCCATTGGGTTTTTCCGACTTAAGGTTTTTAATAAGATAGTATCATTTGATGCACATTCGTAATGAATACAATGAATATTCAAGAGGGAGTGTTATGAAATATATGAATGAATGAAATACATGAATGAATATTCATTATATTCATCTTATTTAATGTACTTATTATGGTATATTTATATCATACATTCTAAGTACATCTCCATATACAATGAACATTAATCTCTTATCCAATACATGTATTATTCGATACATTGATATTAGTGATAAGTACATTCTTGTTTTCCTATAAATAAGAGTTTAGTTTTTGTTGTAAAGATAACAGTCACATAACGGTCATAAACTGGAAATAAAATTCTCTCCTCTAACTTTCTATACGATCTTTGGTGTCTAATTTTCTCTACTCAATCTCTCTATTCTCTCTATATATATCTGCAACGCAATATTTTATAACATATTGAAGAATTTAGGTAGTTTTTTTCTTAGTCCAACCGTTTGAACATTGAGAGGTTAATTAGGAACCAATTAAACCCATTAAAAAGGCATCACGAATGTTATTAAATTATCAAGTTGGGAAAATATGACACAAACGATCTCTAATTTTTGGTCTAATATGTAATATCATTCCTAAATTTTTGAACTTTTCAATATGGCCCATGAACTATCGGTAAGTGTTTAATGTAATTTTTCCGTTTGCTGAAATGACAAATGTGACTTTATTTGATGACATGGCTTATTATATTATGAGTTGGATTTTTAAAAAAGATAAGTCAACATGTTTATTTTTTTATCCATTTACTTTAGAAAAGGAAAAAGTTTTAGGTGTTAACATGTTCATCATTATTTAATTATGTGGACTATTATATTCCGATTCAAGATGAATATCTTACTTGAATAATCCACGTATAACCTTTTTTTTTTGTTCCATTGTTCAAATTCAAACAAATCGGAAGTTACATCTGCAAGTTTCATCAACTTGAATTAACAGAAAGAGCTCATTGAACATTTTTCATATAGTTTAGGGACTAAATTAAACACTTATTAATAGTTCAAAGATCATATTGAACAAATTAAAAGTCATAGGATGACATTGCACATTGAAAGAGACTAGAACATTCATATCATTTTCCTATCAGATTTGTGTCCCCATTTTCATTGGTATAAAGTGTGATTTGTAAGTGAAGATGAAGTGTTACAAAAATGACTTGAGGATAATTATAGAGGATGAAGTCGTGAGATTTATATAGAGTAGAAAACCCGAATTCGCTTTTGTATTGGCCGATCAAGGGAAAAGCAAAACTTTATTTGTTTTGTCCCCAAAAAGTATAAATTCTTTTCGTGTTGTTAACTTTTAATTAGGGTTGGTGAGTGTAAAAAATTCTTGGTAGAAACAAAAGATTCCTGAGAATTTTTCAGATAAATTTTTGGTAAATTACAAATGCTTATATAAAATAAAATTTCTTCGATGATTGGCAAATTACGGAAAATGTGTTAAAAAAGTCATAAACCTTTTTTTGGTGCTAATTTAGTCATAAATCTTTTTACTTGGTACCAATTTAGTCATTTTCGAATAATTTTGGCATGATTTTGTTGACTGGTGCCGGCTAGCTGACATGGCACAATCGGTGATGACGTTGACAATTTTTAATAATATGTTAATATTTTTGATTTTCTAATTTTCTTTTTTCTTTTTTCATTCTCCTCTTCCTTGCTCCAGCTAGTCGCTGGACCTCGGTGACTGGCTAGAGGCGATGGTTGGCATGGCTCTACTGCCCTGGTGAGGGCGAGCCTTGCCACCTAGGCCGTGAGGGTGGCCTTGTGCTTGGTTGGAGAGGGTCAAGCCTTGTTGGCCATGCTAGATTCTTCGAGGGTGAGTAGGCTTGTGAGGATAAGGTGAGGGCGAGCTTTGCCACCCAACGCAAGGCCGCCCTCGTGGCAAAGCCTCACCAGTTGTTGCCTCTGGCTGCTCGTTGAGTTTTGACGAACGGCTAGAGGAAGGTGGAGGATAAGGAAAAAATAAAATAAAAATGAAAATAAAAATAAAAATAAAAAAATTCAAAAATATTAAAATTTTATTAAAAGTTGTCTACGTTAGTGTCAATCGTGCCACGTTAGCCAGCCAGCGCATAGTCAGTAAAATCCAGCTAAAATTAGCTGGAAATGACTAAATTAGCACAAAGTAAAAATATTTAGGACTAAATTGGCTTAAAAAAAGGTTTATGACTAAATTGTTATAATACAAAAGCTTTAGGACTTTTTTTAACACTTCTCCCAGCGAATTACCAATCTCTATTATCTTTTACAAACTTCTAGTCAAATTCCTTCGTAACAGTTTAAATTTTTTATAATTAAACTACCCTCTCTAAGTGGGAAAGAAAGTACACACATGAACATTTTGCGTGCATGCATCTGCTTTCCACGTCCATGCTAAGGTTCCACGTGATTGGGACAAATGGAGTCATAAAAAAGAATTAGAGCTTGGGAAACTTCAAAAGCCAATTAAAGCTTTTTGCAATGGAAGCCAAGTATTTTTTTTTTTAAATATAAAAAAAGTATAGGGAATTGACTTGTCCTGCATGTATAGTTATCAATTAAAAGTCAAGGATGACAGCACCATTAAAAACTAAGCATTTTTGGACAATTTTTGCAATTTTTTGGATCCACCGAAAGGTTGGGGACCCGTGTGGATTCAGTCAGTAGACTTTAGATAGGTCATTTGATATAAATTAAGCCCGAGAAAAGTACAACGGCGAAGGTTTGCACAAGATTAATAGGTATAAGAGATTCAAAAAATATAGGCATCGAAACAGCGGCATTATTTTATTTCCATCCCAGCCATCTTTCCTTCTTTTCGATGCATCCTTGACCTTAACTTTTTTTGGAGAATCGCTTTTCCACTACGGACTGCCCAATGTTAACTTGGTACAAATCGGTCTTATGATCTGCAACATCCTTTTGTTTTCACTCTCGTGCATGACAAAATAATATTAGATGAGTGATTTTGTGTCACGCCCCGAACCTCGGCCACGTGAACATCCCGCCATGGTCATGCAAATGCGACATTTCCAAGTAGTGTCGCCGACCCCAATTTATATTTTAATGCGCAAGCGGAACGTACTAAGAAACCCCTTACAAAAGCATACGGGATAGGACATCAGGAACATCAATTCAAAATCAAACAACATACTTTCATACATCATCATCACTCCAAGGTTTACGTACATCAACAGGATCCAGAGACTATGCACCAAAAATGGGTCAGAGTTTATGTGCATTAAAAATGGGTTAGCCTATACAACATGGATCAGTCCACCAAAAAGAGGAACAGTCCTACAACTACTAATCAAACTCGTTCGTCGATCCCACATCCTCCACCTCTGACAACACTGGGTCCGGAGGCGATGGGTTATCCACCCTACCATCAGGCAGGTCAGCTACACCCTCACCCAGGATAGCATCCATCATGGCCAGTGGGATATCAAAACTGTCAAGTGGACCAATCCTAAAACCATTGGCCCCAAAACGGAACCAAGCCCTATACCTATGGGATACCCTAACATCTTTAGTCTCCTGGATCCATACGGTAGTCCTGATCAGCTCGTAGACCCAATGGCTCCCAGGATCTGGGAAGTTGTGCACCTGCTCAATGATCTGCACTAGGATGCCATTCTTCTCCGGGGGTCCCGCCATCTACGGTCCTGTAATATTTTCCCCAAACCGGGATGAGACTTTGTCTCAGCAGGTTCACCCCTCCTAAACCCCTATTAGAAAGTAAATACGCCCCAAAGTAGCTTAACCACGACATCAAGAAGACTTACCTCGCCTTAGCCTTCATCTGCAGGTTAGCACAGTTTATATAATTCAACCACATGCAATTCTAATAACTCAACAACGAAGGTACAATCACATCATCAAAATAGCTCAATCATGGGATCGTCTCAACGATCAATCGACTCGGCCGATTACATGTCATTCTAGTAAATCAATTATTGCTTTCAATCTTGACCCTATAGGAAGGTTTAATAACCAGTGGCAATTACGGCCCCACTCGACACGACCTGTAATTAGGTGGTAATTCACGGCCTCATTAGGCACGACCTCTAATAGGTGGTCCATCACGGCCCTATTAGGCACGACCTCTCATAGGTGGTCTATCACGGCCTCACTGGGCACGACCTCTAATAGGTGGTCCATCACGGCCTCACTGGGCACGACCTCTAATAGGTGGTTAATCACGGCTAATCTCCCATCAATTTCCACACTTAGGATTTTATAAAGAATCCTCATAAATCGCAATCACACTCAATTCGCCACAACCAATCATCAATTTCAAATTCTACATAAACAGCAGCGATCGGCACGAAATTCTGAGCAACTAGAATCACAAATAATTTTTCGAGTTTTTTTTTTAGAAGTAATATTTTAATGAATTTCGGAATATGATATATTATTAAATAATCCAACAATTTCGAAGCATTTATTTAAATCATAAATAAATTCCTTTAAGTCACATCAAAGCTTATTTTAAAATAAACATGCTTAACCTTTAAACTAAACACACTTTACTTTAATTAATCACCTTAATCTAATCTACAACTAATTAAGCTAATCTAACCACCTAATCTCAATCAACTTAAGCTAAACATACTTAAGGCATCATTAACTCGCTAATCATGGTTTAGTGAGATAAACTCACCGGAATTACTTTCCGACGAGTCTTCGGCAAAGAGCACGACTACGCCGACGACAAACCTACACGGATCAACACCAAATGAGCACTAATAGGGGACTAAAATGAGCTCGGAAGGGGCTGGATCTTGCTGGTTTTTCCAACAACTAAGCGAGCTCGGAGGGCAACTGAATGGCGGCTAAACGGGCGGAGGAAGACCGGCGGAGGTGACTAGGTCTCGGGACGGCAGCTCATGGCGACGGACGGCGACGACGGGGGCTTCAGCGACGACGAACAGTGGCTGGCTTGGAGAGACGACGGCGCGGGAGGCTCGGCGGACGGAGGCGAGCAGCTCGGCGTGGGACGAGACGGCGACAAGGCGAGCTCCGGCGGACGGCGAGCGACGGGCACGCGGGCGAGACGGTGGCTGGCCGAGCAAGGAATCGAACGACGAGGAGGGGCGGACGAAGGGCGGTTCCGCTGGTTTTGCTTCAGCTTTTTCCCCTTTTCTCTCTCTCTCTCTTCCAAGTTCAAAATGAAGAAGATGATGGGGACAAGGGGGAAGTGACATCCCACCTTTCCAAGACCTCATCCCCACCTTCCACTTGTCACAACCCTAGCTCATCTTGCCTCATCCATGACATCACATGTGATGTCACCATCCACTAACTCTAACCTTCAACAACTTTAGTCCAATAGGTTCAATTTCATTTTCCGCCGGGGTCCAATTCTTATACGTCCAATTTCTTCCATTTTTCTTTCAATTCTCTTCTAATTGAATCCAATTAAAATCCATAAAAATTATCCCATGCCCCTAATAAGATATGTAACATGACCGGCTTCCAACTTCTAAATTCAATCCCAATTTTTACGGTTGAATTCAATCTGGTGCGATTTCAGTGTGCCTAATCCATTGAGTAGCTTTTGAGGAAATTTTCTTGCATCTGACCCGAGGGTGATCAGTCCCCAAGTCTGACATGGTAAAATTCCTTAATTACTTCACTCAATAGACTAGTTCCCTCGTGAGTGGCCAACTCTGAGAGGCGAACTACATGCACAGATGAATTGCCCGACTCAATTGACTGAAAATAAAATTGAGAAAATCGGGATGTCACAACTCTTCCCCTCTTATTTAAATTTCTTCATCGAAATTTAAATCATTACATATCTGAAGCAAAAAGGTAAGGGTACAATTCTCTCATCGAATCTTCGGTTTCCCAAGTTGCTCCATCAGTGCCGTGGTGTTGCCAGACCACTTTGACCAACGGAATGGTCTTGGTGCGCAAAACTTGCTCCTTACGATCCACTATCTGAATTGGGCTTTCAACGTACGACACCTTGTCATCCACGTCTAATTCCTCAAAATTTAGGACGTGTGCCGGATCAGGTTCATACTTCCTTAACATCGACACGTGAAAGACGTCATGCACTTGTGCCAACCTTGGCGGTAGTGCAAGACAATACGCCAAAGTCCCTATTCTTTCCAAAATCTCAAAGGGACCTACGTACCTCGGACTCAATTTCCCCTTTTTACGAAAACGGAAAGTACCTCTCATCGGTGACACCTTCATAAAGACGTGCTCACCAATTTGGAACTCCAATGGCCTTCGACGCTTATCGGCATAACTCTTTTGACGGCTCTGAGCGGTTTTCAATCTGTTTCTGATAACTGCAACTGCCTCTACTGATTGCTGAACCAATTCTGAAAATATAAAATAATTATACCACTGTGTAGAGGACACTCATACGAACCAAACGCCACTGACCACGCTCCAATTAGAGCTCACACGCGCCCCCAAGCGCCGCCTTAGTGTGCGGCCCGTGTGGCGCACGCGTCAGCGAGCCAAACGGCTCCTAGCCGGTCCAACCAGTTTGACCGTCGGACCGGTTGACCGGTCAACGGTCGGGTCGGGTCGGCTCGTTGGTTGGGTCGGGTCGCCGGTTGGCCAACTGTCGCCGGTGCTGACATCATCGATGACGTCATCCCAACGGTTCCCGACCGTTGGGTGACGTCATGGTGATGTCATCACGCGCCAATTCACCGATCGGCGCGTGTCGGTACGCCGGCTGGCGTGTGTCGCCACGTGCCGGTTCGCTAGCTAGCGGGTGTCGCGCACGTGCCGGTTTGCCAATCGGCGCGTGTGGCGGACGTGCTGGCTGTGCCAGCGCTTCAGGCGCGTGGTGCCCATGCGCAGCGGCTTCTGGCCACGCTTGTGGGCACGTCCAGCGTCTCCCGGCGGCGCTCAACTCACCGCCGGACTCGTCTCGACGAGCTCTTTCACCCTGTATATTCAAAAATTAATTTTGACGAAAAAATCATTTCGAAAAATGGCCAAAACCTCATGGATCACGCAACCCCGAACTCGTTCTTCGCTCCGGTTCAATTTCAAGTTTTTCATATGGCGATTCCGACTATCAGAGATCCAAACAGTATAGAATACAATCTCTTGATCTCAATATCAAATGGTAAATGAGAAAACTCGATGAAAAACAAGGCAGAAATCACGATCGGACTCTGATACCAATGTAGGAATTTTATTCAGCGGAAGATGGAGGTGAGGACACCTGGAGTGCCATAATTTGGCATGCCGGGACACTTAAGTGCCATAACTTCAAAATGGTACACTTAAGTGCCATCATCGGAGTAAAATGGGACACTTAAGTGCCACTCCGGCGAAAATCCGGCCAAATGGCTGACGTGACAATTTTCCGACGAGTTTAGTCCAAAACGGCGTCGTTTTGCACGCTGACGTGGCGGAGAAAACGCAAAAACGATTCCGTTTCGTGTCCACGTGTAAATAATAATATAAAAATTAATTAAATTATAAAATATAAAAAAATTAAAAAAAATTAAGAAAATTAAAAAAGGGGGGGAGGTCGAACGGGCGGTTGAGGGCCGAGCCCGCCGCCGCCGCCTCCTTGCCGTCGCCGGGAAGGGCCGGCAACGGGAGGGGGAGGGTCGGCCGGGGTCGCGGCCCCGGCCGACCGACGGCGAGGGCTCGCAGCCCTCGCCAGATCGCGGCGAGGGCCGCGACCCTCGCCCGGATCCGGGCGAGGGCTCGCGGGCCCTCGGCCGGTCTCGGCCGGCCAGGCCCGGCGATCCGGCCGACCCTCCCACTCCGTCGCCGGCCCTTCCCGGTGATAGCGACGGAGTGGGGAGGGTCGGCCGGGTCGCGAGCCCTCGGCCGGATCCGGGGGAGGGTTGGCCGGGGGTCGCCGCCCGGCCAACCGACGGCGAGGGCTCGCGGCCCTCGCCGGATCGCGGCGAGGGCCGCGACCCGGTCGACCCTCCCCTCCGTCACCGGCCCTTCCCGGCGACGGCGGGGAGGCGGCGGCGGCGAGGGCTCAGCCCTCGCCGCCCGTTCGACCTACCCCCTTTTTTTTTTTTTTTTTTTTTTTTTTTTTTTTAATTTTTAATTTTTAATTTTTAATTTTAAAATTTTTTAAAATTAAATTTTCTTAAATTTTCTTATTTTTTTAATTTTTTTTAATTTTTTTAATTTTTTAATTTCTTTTTTTTTAAAATTTTCTTTTTATTATTATTATTTTTTTTTTTATTTTTTATGCCGATTTGGAGCTCCGGCGAGCCACGTAGGCAAAAAATAATAATAAAATATTGCCACGTAGGATTTCCGGCAAGGGTCGCCGAAGGTGGCACTTAAGTGTCCCACTCGAAAAAAAAAAGTGGCACTTAAGTGTACCGTTTGGAAGTTATGGCACTTAAGTGTCCCGACGTGCCAAGTTATGGCACTTGCGCTGTACTTCTGCCGCGGAAGATGACTTATTTGATTCCGATGCGCAAACAGTAAATAGCCCCAGAACGAACGTTGAATTGCGAATAAATCATGAACAACACTACCTCACATTAGTTTGGATGCAATCACAAGGAAAACACCCGATTTCCACGGCGTAAATTCCGATTGTTCTTGCAAAGATGAAATGGAACGCCTTGATCTTCTTTGATGGAAATTGAGAGAAAATTTGGTGCAAATGAATTGCCAATCCGTCCAACGATTGTGTTCGGGAGGGTTTTATACGTCTCCCTTCATACCCCTTCATTAGTGACTTTCCATCGTAACGCATCAAGACGAAACGTTGCGTTTTGTTCGCACCCCATGATGGACATACCAGCTAAAGCTAAAGTACTACATTCCAAAGAGGGGTGCACTCAATTTTAAGAGTATCTATTGAATATAATTGAAGTCCACGTTAAAAGCAATTAAGATGCAGCGATCACAGTAGCTTCCCGTTATATAAGTCCTGCGTCCCTGCTTTCAATATGCATTAAGCTCTCCAATTCCTCTCTATTTTCCTCCGTAACATCCTTACAGAATTGCAATCATCTTCACCACACTTGCCTCCTCGCTATTCGCCTCTGTTCTCACAGCTTCTACTCAGAAATGGCTACAGGTCTGTTGTTGGTCATGTTCTTGTTGGTTCTAGTTTCTTCGCCATTGTAGAAATACATAATAAGAGACTAAATAGGGGCTCAAAAGAGATTTGAATTCAGGATCTTTTACTTTGATATCACATGAGATCTTGTAAGACAATAGTCAACTGTTCTAAAATACTTGTTAGATGAAGGCATAATTTAATATTTAAATATTCTGCTACTTACAATCAGTATGAGTTCATAAATTATCTTTTTGTGCATTATCAATTATGAGTTTCAATGAATACCCTGTGATGAACGCTTTGATGTAGGGTTCGGTTGGGTATTAGAACGTTCTCGGTTATGAGAACTTGAACGTGGAAACTGATGTATGATCCCTAGTCACCATTACCATCATGGACTAGTTTTCCCCAGTTTTCTAGTCAGCAATAACAGTGGCGTTGGTGCCAGTACAAGTGTGACCCAAAGACTTATTGTCATTCTCTTCTCTTCATTTAGTGTAAAAAAAGGGTGATAATGGATTGGGTTGAGAGGTCGGCGGTGCTTCGATCTAGGAGACAGAAATGGGGTATTAAGGAATCTTTCAAATTTTCTCAAACGAAGCTTGTATTTCATAAATTGTCGAACACAGCGAAGTGTAGCTACTCAAGAATATGGGGTATCGGTGCTCCTATGAAGCTTGATCTTCGTTCCCGATGAACATGTCATGAGATGCTCATTTGGGAGTATGCTTTTGTTAATTTCAACCCGCAGCTGAATTTGATGAGTGCACAGAGTATTGACACCAACTTATGCCTTCATGCAGGTTATTCTGAAGATGCATCCTCCTATTTAAATGGGCGGTATCCGGTTAATAGTTCGCTTGTGGTCTGTTTTGGGGAAATATTGGTAGACTTTGTCCCAATGGTCTCCAAAGATCCATTCGTTGAAGAACCTGCGTTTAAAGCAGCACCTGGTGGTGCTCCTGCTAATGTGGCTGTTGGTATATCCAAATTGGGTGGTTCTGCTGCTTTTATGGGAAAGGTGCAATCAGTTCTTATTAAACTTCTCATCAACTGTCAAAACGTCAAAACATTAACGCTTCCTCTAAGAGCATTGGTTATGATATAATTAATATCTTCCGAAAACATGAAAAGATAAGTTCTAATGTCTGATTTTCTCGTGATTTGCACCGAGTAGAGATAAAAAAAATTTTCAATCCCTTGAAAGTATTAGTTTACTCCGTGCAGTTGGCTTAACCAGTGTCATGTCACTTGTTAACTAGACCTCTTAAGAATACCACTTTTTACTGGAGTTAAATTTTGTTTGGGGATTATTTGCTTCTTTCAGGGGTGCCTTATATTTGGCAACTGCATTTACACCATCTTATGCATGGGCATCGCCAAGTAGAGATGCACTGCAGCAAATGTCTCATCCTATAAATCTGTAGCCCAGAATTTCGGTTCCTGCTGGACATTTGCCAGCTCATTATTGCTTCCTAACACCACCAAAACTCATTATACGTTTGTGTCACAGGTGGGTGAAGATGCATTTGGAGATATGCTGGCTAACATACTAAAAAATATAATGTTGACAATTCTGGTGTGCGGTTTGATCACAATGCAAGAACTGCATTGGCTTTTGTTACCAATGGAGCTGATGGGGAGCGAGAGTTCCTATTTTATCATCATCAAACTGCCGACATGCTTTTACATGAATCAGAGCTACATGTTGAACTTATCAGCCAGGTTTGCTTTCTTTTCTCTCTTTCCCTTTTCACGGATCATGGAATTAGATAAGTTGATCGTTTCAGGGGTTTCCACATGAGCAGATTTGCCATTCTGTTCTTTCGGCCAAACATGGTTATCATCATTCAGAATTATTGCTTGTTGCAGGCGAGGATCTTCCATTATGGTTCTCTCAGTTTGATTGATGAACCCAGCAAATCAGCTCATCTTGCAGTGATGAAAATTGCCAAAAACTCAGGGGCCATCCTCTCTTACGATCCAAATTTGAGAGAGGCATTGTGGCCGACACCTGAGGCTGCCCGTGAGGGAATAATGAGTGTATGGGATCAGTCCGACATCATTAAGGTAGTTGCTCATCATGCATCGGATTCATATAAAAGGAATAGATGCATTACTGCTAGATCCAATTCTTCATATTTGTCGGTGATAGATGATGCAGGCACAATGAGAGTCTCATTTAGATTCACTTCTAAACTGGCAGATAAGCGAGGAAGAATTAAATTCTTGACTGGAGATAATGATCCCAATGACAACATGGTCTTTGAGAAGCTCTTTCATCCTAATCTTAAGCTTCTGATTGTTACAGAAGGACCAAAGGGCTGCAGATATTCACAAAGGTAAGCTACCGTAGTATACCCTGTAACATTTTCTTTGACAATAATCTTAGTGGAAGCAAACTTTCCTGAATGCAAGTTGGTCATTGTATTTGAACTATTTTGGTCGAAGCTGCTTTCTTATTGATTTCATAAGTACATCCCCAGAAAGTCAATTGCTTGAAATGAATGTTAAGGGTTGTTCAGGCTGAATATGTGGTTCGGGTAAGATATCTTAAAAACCTGGAAAAAAAAGGTCGACATTTTGGGATATTCAGTACCATGGTACATTACCATTGATCAATAGATCCTTTTTAACTGGATCAAACCTTCTTCTTTTTGGGGCTCCAGCTTATAAAATAAGTTTGTATTGGCAAATCTCATTCAGTCATCATCTTTTTTGGCCAGAAAGTTCCTAAAGGTAATTGACAAAACCAAATTTCTGCACAGGAATTCAGAGGCCGGGTTCCTGGTATTAAAGAAAAGCCAGTTGACACAACTGGGGCAGGCGATGCTTTTGTTGGTGGGATGCTATATTGCCTTGCTTTTGACCTTAATCTTTACAAGGTACCGATGGTTTGTACTGGAACTGGCTGAGTTATAGCTATTTATCTGATTTCCTTGATGAATAAGAGCTTCCGAAGAATAAAATTTAAGTGGAACATAACGGATGGACAGGTCGTTCTCAAACATAATAACAAGGAAGATGTCAAATCCCAATTAGTAATCTAACTAATGGAGGCAAATGGAAGCAGTAGAAATGCATGACGAGCAAACATTGCTGTCTAGTAAATCCCTCGAAAGCTGCATGGTGCGAATATATGATGACTCGTTTTGGTTTCTGTTGAAATTCCAGCTTCAATGCTAAACTGGCTGTATCCTCTCTGTACGTCAGAAGTCAATTGTTTCGTATTAGGCATGCGATGCAAGTGAGCTCTTTAAGTAATTGACGCCAACTACCGTTCTCAGCATTATTTATGATCTCGAGGTTGACTGATAATAACAATAATATGCTCTTCATTAAGTCAGTAAGTCAGTACTCCGCATTTCTTCCCTGTCATGGTAAAAATTTGGGCGCAGGAACGGCTGAAGGAAGCGTTGTTCTTTGCGAATGCCTGCGGCGCATTTACAGTTGAAGGGAATGACTGATTCCCGATAACAGGATTCGACACTGAATCAAACCCCTAAAACTATGCGGAAGCGAGGCCCGGGAAATCGAACATGCATCACCGATCCTAAAGCACACCACAGATTCGAGCGTACATTTTAGCCACAGATTAAACACCAAACGCCAATGGAGGAAGAGAATTCGGTCGAATCGATCAGATGAAGCCTTGAAGGGAGGAAGAACAAGCCGTATGCGTTACTGTTTGTTCGGGAGAGAAAACGCGCGCGAGAGAGAATACGTAAATTTTGATTTCAACCAACGTCACTTTCTCTCTCTCTCTTCCCTTTTATACCCCCTTCTTTCCACGGGCCTTATTCCCGTGGGCCGGGCTTTCTGGGCCCAACTTAGCTGGACGGGCCTTAAGCCCAATTACTAATTAAATCCTTCATCTCCCACTCGCACATGGTGGTCCAAAACCAACATGGGCGGACAGGGCCTACTCAGCCCCATCAGAGAATAATCCAACATAGACTCTCTCTTAACATGGTGAGCCGAACAGAATTCTCTTTACCTCTCTTCAACATTCATACGGTGAATAATCCGTGCGACCAGCATACTTTGAGAGCTCGTTGCTATACATCTGTTAGGAATATATAGCAGCTCATAATGGGCGTCACACTCCGAGTAGATTTAGTATGCAGTACCCTAGATCGATCAATCACATTTATATCTCTCTTGATCTCTTTTAAACATGATATATATATATTGTATTCACAATTATAATTATCACAAAGATAGTTATAATTGGTCGACCAGTGAATACAAAACCACAATGTGATTCTCCAAAATCGATCTTCCTCTTTCCTTCAAACTCTCAATTTCAGTCCAGCTTGCTTTTCTAGAAATGCCCCATTAGATCGAATCATCTCATGACCATTGGCAACATCCTAAGATAGCAAACACTAAATAGAAATCTTGAGAATAAGTAAGAGTCATGAGGGGACAAAAAAATTGAGGAACTCTTTTCCTCAAGAGTCTCACACGTCATAAAAGTTGAGATCAAACTTTTTGCCACTCTTATTGGTCGTCTCTTGCATACGTAGTATGAAATACGTATTACGGTATTAACTCCTTTCCCATGGAGCGTATGTCTACATTTTTCAATACCGTACAGATGATAGTTCAGACATACCCAATGTCTAACTTGAGTTCACCTATCTACTCATTCACTAAATTCATCATAACTCACATCTGGCATCTTAGACAGATAAAGTAAAATATGTGGGGTATTTTACTTTCGGACATCGTAAGAATTATGTCCTCATCTTAACACTCAGTTAAGGCGACATACGTGTTTTAAGCTTGAGCTCTCGATTATCACCTAGATAATAAGCTTAAAAACAGTCTCATCTCTATTTATCACACAGTAAATAGAGGCGATTACCCGTGTGAGTGGGCTAATCTTATATCTGTCCGACATACTTCTCTTAACTTGAAGTAATGCACTAAGCATTAAGATGCATAAAGATCATACAAAGATTCATAGGCATTAATGATGAAAACACAAATTCATCAAATTGTGGACACTTAGGGAAATTACAATATTCAGTACATCACCCTCTACGCAACCCTAGAGATTTCATATGGCCACAAAACACATCTCTAGGTATTGGCTTTGTCATAGGATCTGCTACCATTCTATGCGTAGTATGTACTCTAAGTTCACATCTTTTCGTGCAACCATATACTTGACAAAGTTATACTTGGTATCTACATGTTTGGTCTTGTCTTGATATTTTGGATCTTTGGTGTACGCTTTTGCTGCTTGGCTATCATCGTTAACCAATAATGAATCTGCAACACTTCCAATAACACCTAAATGATCCAATAATCTCTTAAGCCAAACATTGTCTTATATTGCTGCTGATAATGCCACGAACTCAACTTCCATCGTGGACAAGGCTATACATGTTTATTTCTTACTGCTCCAACATATGGTGCCATTATTCGGTAAGAAAACAAACCCAGAGATAGATTTTCTTTCATCTAAATCTCCTTCCCAATCAGTATCAAAATAGCCTTAGAGTCGCAGATCCTTTCCTTAATAACTCATCGAATAATCAGCAGTCCCCTTTAGATACCTCAGTATTCTCTTAACGGCTTTCCAATGTGCTTGACCTGGATTGGATTGGTATCTGCTCACCATTTCAACTGCAAAGCATATGTCGGGTGTTGTACACATCATAGCATACATCAAGCTCCCAACAGCACTAGCATAAGGAACATGTTTCATTTGTTCCTTCTCTTGTGGAGTCCTTGGACACAGTCTATAGCTCAATCCTTCACCTTTTGTAATAGGAGTGTCTATGGGTTTGCAATCTTGAAATCTTAACTTCAAGAATGTATGCAACCTCACCCATATCCTTCATCTCAAAGTTGGAAGACAACAAATTCTTCACAGTATTAATAAACTCCATATTACTTCCGACAATTAGTATATCATTAACATATAATGATATGATCACAAATTGATCATTGGATCTCTTGATATATACACAATGATCCTCGTCTATCATTGTAAAGTCATATGCCATTATGGCATTATGAAAAAACATATACATACCATTGTCTCGACGACTGCTTAAGGCCATATATCGACCCCAAAGTCGACATACCTTTTCTTCTTGGCCTTTCACTATGAAACCAGCAGGTTGTTCCATATATATTTCTTCCTCTAATTCTCCATTGAGGAAAACAGTTTTTACATCCATCTGATGTAACTCAAGATTCATACTAATCATTATTACCAGAACTATGCGAATCAAGGTAAATCTCATTACAGGAGAAAATGTATCTTGATAATCAATTCCTTCCTGTTGATTATACCTCTTCGCCACAAGGCGAGCCTTATGCCTTTCTATCGAGCCATCAGCCTTTTGCTTTATTTTGAGAACCTATTTGTTCCCAATAGCTCTGTGTCCTTTTAGAAGATCAACCAGTTCCCAAACTTGGTTTGATTTCATTGACTCCATTTCCTCTTCCATTGCATTAATCCATTTTTTCTTACTAGGGCAATTTAGAGCCTCATTAATATTTCTTAGCTCATCCTCATCTTGTGGAGCAACCATAAAAGTTTCCCTTTCAATGTCAAAACGTCGACGGGGAATACTTTGGCGACTTGTTCACCGTATGTGAGATTGTACACTTAGCACATCATTCCCCATAATGCTCCCACTCGGATTAGATAATGACGATATCGTCTCATCAAGTGGTTGCAATTGAGAATGAGCTGAATTCAATTCATCACTTCTCATATTACTCCCACTTGGATGAACTCCACTGACATCATTATCTTGATCCAAGGTTTCAAATAGGGAGTAATATTCTCCTATTTCGCCCTTCTTAGGAAATTCATTCACTAAGAATGTGACATCCTGTGATTCAAATTCAGTTATACTCCCACTTTCCTACTCACTAATGAACACATACCCATTCAAGTGTTCGGAATATCTCATTAAAATACTCTTATTTCCTTTGGGACCTAATTTCCCAAACTTGTAAGAGGACTCATGAGTATAGGCAGCACAACCCCATGGCTTAAGAAAACTTAAGTCAGGTTTTCTACCTATCCATAACTTATATGGAGTGGAAATAACTAATTTGGAAGGCATCTGGTTAAGTATGTAGGCAACAGTTAACAACGCATCACTCCAAAAAAAAGTGATAAGTAAGTTAGCATGCGCCATCATGGACCTAACCATTTCTAGTAGGGTTCTGTTTCTTCTCTCCACAACACCATTTTGTTGAGGAGTATATGGAATAGACAACTGTCTTTCTATTCCTTTTTCATCACATAATTTTCTGAACTCATCAGATAAATATTCTTGACCTCGATCGGATCTCAATACTTTTATTTTCTTATTTAATTGATTCTCTACCAAGTTCATAAACATTTTGAAACAACTTATGCTTCAGATTTATGAGAAATCAAATAGACATATCCGAATCGAGTAGAATCATCTATAAAAGTGATGAAATAAACAGCCCCTTGCCTTCCTCTCACATTCATTGAACCACAGACATCAAAATGGATTAAATGCAAAGGAAATTCAGCTCTTTTACTTTTTTCTAATGGTTTCCTTGTCGTTTTCCCTTCTAGGCAATGCTCACATATTGGCAAATCGACTTTTTCAATGTTGCCCATCAAGCCCTCTTTGGCTAGTCTTTTCATATGTTATTGGCCCATATGACCAAGTCTAGCATGCCATCATATTCACATCATTATCATATAAAGTAGAAGACGTGAAACAAGGGAAAAACATATTGACATCACCACAGTCAACATTTAGTACAATAAAACCATCCAGAAAGTGATCACAACCATAGTAGTTTGTATCCAAATACAAATCTACACCTTTATTATGGAAGTTCATATTAAAACCAAGCTTAACCAACATCAAAACAGACACTTAAACTTTGACGAATCTTCGGAGCATTCAGAATATCTTGTAGAAACAAGGTGCGTCCACCACGCATATTCAGTTGGCAGGTGCCAATCTCTTTAACTTCAGCTCGGGAGATGTTTCCACATAGGTCCACTTAGTTCCAGCTTGGTACTCGTCAAAATTCCACGAAGGATCCTCTATCCTTCCTTACATGGTCTGTCGCCCTTGAATCTACGAGTCCACAAAGGATTAGATTCAACCAATCATACAGAACTTGACATATAAGCAAAGTTCTCAAATGTACAAGAGGTGTATTACTTTCTTTGGCTCACGACAGTCGCGAGCATAATGACCTCTCTTGTCACAATTGTAATACCTCACTCTTGACATTTTCTTCACTTGAGGACGTTTTCCTCTCTTATGTTGGTTAACTCTTGATTTCTTGCAATATGGACTTGATCCTTTGCATGTCCACATATTGAACGAATCAATATGCTTGCGCTTAGAGCTCATAGCACTTTTCGAGCTAGAACCAGCATTGCAAATGTCTATTCTCAGCTCAAATGCCGTTAGGCGGTCCTCTACTAGCTCAAGATGGCGCACAAAGCATCCTCAAGATCTTCCATAATATGGTCAAGAGCTTCTAGTGCTTCTTGCTTTTCCAGCACATATTGAATATTCATATTCAATATTTCACAATTGTTGCCGTTCATATCAGCAATCACATTCTTAGTTACTGAAATTATCAATCTGAACACATCAGACATACATGCACGAATATTCAATGCCTATCATTTATGCATCCCTATTTGCATAGACTCATCATATTAATGAATAATTTCAAGTAAGGCTTCAGAATCAAAAGGTCACTACGTTTCCAATCATCCTCCAAAATCCTCACTCAAAATTATTATTAATATAATTGTCATATGCAAAATCAATTCTATGGAGCTACAACAGCTCATAAATCTACCCATGACTAATTACCCACAAAGAACCAGCGGTAATAGAAAGCAAACGATAATTTATATTCAACAGAATAACAATACTTTCATCTAATAAAACTATACATTACACTAAGCAATATATACAAAGAAATATATTAACATGGAAAGAGATATTTATCATAAAAAAAATCTCAAAATTAATATATCAGTCAAAATATCTTAGAAAACTGAAAGCACAATTGTTAACCATGGAAAAACTTTTGGAGAGCTTTCATGTCGCCACCAAGGCGCATTTAATCTGCGCCCTATGGCGCTTATACTAAGGGTTGAAGTTTTGGCCAACTCAATCCTATAGTACTCTCTTACAAAAGCTTCCACTAGCATCCTATAACCCGGGACCACGTTGACCTCCCATAGCCGATCTAACACTGCTTGCCATTCAGGTGGAAGAGTGTTCATCAAAGCCGGCACCAGATAACCATTCCAGATGATTTCTTGTATCATCTGATTGACCCTGACCACATGTGATACTAAATCACCGTTATGTCACCGATAATTAGCTAAATCTGACATCAGCCTTTTAAACCTTGCATTTCCCTCGTCTGTTCTCGGGATTGCAGGTATCCGTGCATAACGCATCATAGTTCCTGCAACAAATGCGTAACTAAAATGGATCACTTATAATCCATAATATATATTAGGGAAAATACATAATTTTCCAAAATTCATGCAACACATGCATAATAAAAAAATGGATTACATATAAACCACATAGGCATACATGAAAAAAGAAATAAATTCCTTTTTTTTTTTTTTTTTTTTTTTTTTTTCGGGTCAACGGTCAAAGTCAACTATCAATGGTCAACGCTCGTCGGTCAACGGTCAACGGTCAGCGGGTCAATGGGTCAGCGGGTCGGGTCAACGGAGCGCGGGTCAGACCGGTCGATCCGGTCGGACCGGTCGCGCCGGTCGGGCCGGTTCGAGCGAACCGCCCGCACGTGTCGCGCGCGTGCATGGGCCGCACGTGCCGCGCGCGTGCGCTGGCTGACGTCACGCAGACGTTAGCCGGCACGTGCCGCACGTGCCAGGCGTTCGCTAGTCGGGTCGGGTCGCCGGACGGGTCGGGTCGACGGCCGGTGACCGCCCGGCGAAAGCTTGTCGACGGCGATGACGTCATCGGTGACGTCATCCGAGCGGTTACCGACCGTTGGATGACGCCACGATGACGTCATCGCGTGACGTCAACACTCGTCGGTCCGCGGACCGGCGCGTGCCGTTTCGCTGGTCGCCGGCGCGCACGTGTCGGTTCGTCGCCGGCGCGTGTGGCGCACGCGCCAGCCATAGCCAACGCTTCGGGCGTGTCGCGCCCACGCACAGCGGCTTCCGGCCGCGCGTGTGGGCGCGTGCAGCGTCTCCTGGCGGTGGTCGACCACTCCCCGGACTCGTCTCGACGTCGCCTTTCACCCAGTGCCTTTAGAATTTGATTTCGACATACGAAAACACAGAAAAAAACAACGTACAGTGCTCGGGTTTCGGGAAATTTGCCCCGATCCGTACGGCCGAAAGCTTTTTGCGAAAAAAACAATCAGTAAAGCACGAAAAGGATCGGGAAAACATGAAAGCGGGCTCTGATACCAATGAAGGGAATGACTGATTCCCGATAACAGGATTCGACACTGAATCAAACTCCTAAAACTATGCGGAAGCGAGGCCCGGGAAATCGAACATGCATCACCGATCCTAAAGCACACCACAGATTCGAGCGTACCTTTTAGCCACAGATTAAACACCAAACGCCAATGGAGGAAGAGAATCCGGTCGAATCGATCAGATGAAGCCTTGAAGGGAGGAAGAACAAGCCGTATGCGTTACCGTTCTTTCGGGAGAGAAAACGCACGCGAGAGAGAATACGTAAATTCTGATTTCAACCAACGTTACTTTCTCTCTCTCTCTTCCCTTTTATACCCCCTTCTTTCCACGGGCCTTATTCCCGTGGGCCGGGCTTTCTGGGCCCAACTTAGCTGGACGGGCCTTAAGCCCAATTACTAATTAAATCCTTCAACAGTGACCAAGCAAGGAGCTATCAGTGCACTGCCCACAAAAGAAGAGGCCCTCAGGGTGCGAGTAAAAGCTGCTTTGTGAAGGAAACGCAAGGACCATATCTCATCAACTTTACAATTTATTGTCATTCTTCCCGGGAAAAATAAGCGAGTGTGGAATTCCATTTCCTGCACAAGCCTGTGTGCAAGGGTCATGTTTTCTGCAATCTGTGTCTGCCTCAGCTAATAAGAGCATTGAGGACCAAACATCAAGAATCTCCTTTGAATTTAGTCTTGGATTACGTGAAATTTTTGGCTTGTCGTTGCTTTTCTTTGTAGCTGGATTTCCTCATGTAAGCATGACATCTATGTTTTGTACCTCCGATAGTGTCATATCTTGCAATTACAATCAAAGAGCTACGGCATGATAATCCAAACGGTGCTTTTGGATCAAACGATCAAGATAATTCCTTAGGGAGCTACGGAAATTGAAGCAAACCACCACCTGAAGTAAAGCCTTAGGGAGCTGCTTCAATTTCTTTTCTTTAAAAGATTAGTAGAAGAACATGCGCATAATGCTACATCAGCCTAGCATTATATGTACTTGGATCGTTCTCCCGGAAGGTCTATCTGTTGGAGTCAACACCTAATAGAAGACGCAAGAATGACAATGATCAAGAGAAGTTACTTCTTGCATGAAAGGCAGCCTATCCCTCTCTCTATTTCCCCTAGAAGCCGCAAGTTGCTGGCGAAGAAAGTCAAAGGAAAACATGCAGCCCACAATTGTCGACTCCTTAGCAAAGACGAAAATGAAAGTCCGTTATGCATGGAGTCGGCTACTAGACTGGACTTGGGGCACATATGATGATACTATATCGCCTCAAAAGCAGCTAGTGGAGTCTTCAAGAAGCAGGGAACACATCGATCAAAAGAAGAAAGGGAAGCAAGGTTTAACTTGCTAACTCGTACTTGGACGTGAAGAAAAGTTGTGGCTGGATGAGTTCACATTGAAGGTGTTTGGACTTCAAGAGGCAGTGGAAGTCCTATAAATATGGCAATACGTGAAGCATTTGAGCTTAGGCCGAAAGGCCTCACATAGAGGCACTGCAGCCTCAGGTCAACAGGCCAAAGTGCCTTAAAGGCAGAAGTGCCTCAAGGCTGAAAGGTATCAGAGCGCAAATGGTCGCATACCCAATACTATCATATATGATGACGCTCCAAATTCAGTTAGTATGCGTATTGGGTTTCACTGAATGGTATTTGCATGTGCATGCGATGAAAACGGAAGAGCGAAAAATTAAGGGTCCGACCTGTGTCATGGAGGAGGACATTTGGCGATAGAATGGTGACTTGAAAATGGCTCTTCCATGTGCGAGCTTTCAACTTCTTCTTGTTTAGTGGCTCAGTTCTAGTGGACTCTTTCTCCAAGCTTTTTCGAAAACGAGAGAAGGGGGATTTTATTCGCGATTTCATCATTTTATCTTTTTTTCCAATCAAATTTTCAACTTTTTTTTTCTTAATGTGGAGCTTAGATGGTGCCACATCAACGTCCCTTATCTTAAGGAAAAATTAAAAATAAAAACAATCTCAACATGTTTTGTAAATCAAATTAGGCAGAGTGAACATATGAATTTTCCCACCCCCAAGAAAAAATCAGAGGGTTTTAATAGCACGAATTTAATAAGTTTTAGGCTTTAATTACATTTTTTGAAAATTTAGGACTCAAGTGTGATTTCAGGGCAAGTTGTGGGACTTTTAATATACTTATTTTTTGTTATAATGTGCCTTTTGTTTTAACGTTTAAAAAGTTCTATGTACAGCTACAAAACTAAGCTATTTTGTGTAGTGGTTTGTGAAGGGAACATTTCACTTGATAACGTTAAATAGATGTCGTTTGAGTCGTAATTTGATAAGTCTTTGGATCAAGTGATGGAAAAAGTCACATAATAAAGCCAAAACTTGTTAGTATGTTAATTGGAGAAAAGTTGGTAAATCACTTAAAATAATTTAATATAGCAATTGGTAAATTCAAGACTTCCATGAGAGAGGTAAACAAGATTTTGTAAAAAATAAGAGAAGCTTTTACTTAATAGAGATAAGAGAAGTTCGTAAATTTAATTAAATAAAAAAAATTGACAACTAATTTTAAATAAGAGTAGGGAACGAAAACTTGGTCACCTAATAAGACAAAATTTGGTAAATCACTGTGATTAAGGTTGTTAATGTCTAGCAAGTCGATAAGAAAAATAACTAAAGGTTGGTAACTTTATAGAGAATTTGGAAATTCTATATAAAAGATAAACAAACGTGGATAACACGAATTAAATTACAGTTGGTATATTTATATGGAGTAATCGTTGAAAGCGTGTTAAGGTCAAATCAAGGTCAATATACATAATTGACATGGCTATTTGACTCAGAGAGTGTAAGTTCAGCCTCAAATAGGCATAGACCATACCCGCAATGGTGGTTGGAAGTCATAGCCTGCAATCTCATGTTGGATAATATACATATATATACATACATACATATATATGTATATATATATCTATATAGTTAATCGTCCACACAACCAGCTCAGAAAAATCAAGAACATCTTATCGACTTAGGGCCTATTTGCCAATTTATTGGCAGCAGTTAAGCTGTCAAATCCAATATTCGAAATTGATGCTGACACCCAATATCTAAAACGTTCCTGGCACGCTGAACACGTTTCTGCTTCGCTGCATTTATCTGACAATCTTGTCTTTGTCTCTCTAAGGCAAGGTGATTTTTTTGGAGTATGAAGAGAAACTGAGCCGGAAAGTCTCCAACATTGGAGCAGCGCAGGACATGGATGGATCAAACTAGACACCGATAGAGCTATGGATCCTGAGCCTAGAATGGCGAGAGGAGGACTTTGTTATGAAATGACCGCGATGGCTTGGAAAAATAGGGGAAAGCTAATGTCTGGGCGACACAAAAGATGGGCTCCAGGTAGCAAAGGTGATGAACATTGAGAAGGGAAATGAGAGGCCGACAGCGCCTGTACCCATGAGTAATGGTACGGTATACTGTATACATCACATATTTTTCCAACGAAACAGCGACTTGGTGGGCCCACTAAGTGGGTTTGCTAGTCCACCAAGTGGGATTTCTTATATGAAAAAAATAAAAAAAAAAATCAGCCAAAATGAAAATAATGGAATAAAAAAGAAACGTTCAACATTGTCGGTGTTGTGAAAAAAAAAAAAAAACATTGTCGGTGTTAGATTTTTTTACATTAAGTGCACAAAAAAACAATTTAAACATTTTTATATTAAGAGATAATAAATGTAGAGTTACTATTAGAAACAACACCGATGCAAAACATTTTTCACACTTACTATTTTTCTTATCAAGAACTTGCCTGCTTTAATGAGAAAAAAAAATGTAGCCCAAAATGAAATACATAGGGCTAGTGAATAAAGTTCTTTCTCTCCCAAACCAAAAGTTAGCTTTCCAAATTATTGATTTTCAACGAATTTATAAATTTGTAGGGACGGAAAACTCAATGGTTGGCTATTTTATCCCTTAAGTAATTCATGAATTTTTTGGATCATTTAAAAGTGAGAATTTTTTTGTCCTATGTGTAATTCTTGCAAATTTTTTTTTTTTGGGGATTTAGCTGCAAGCATTATAAGGGAAAACATTTTTCATGCCATTAAATAGAACTATCTAACATTTGGTTGGACAAAGATAGAGGAAGACATTATTCCTCAAATAAAATAAAAACACCTAAACCCTCCCACCCACAATTCTCCAATCCAGTTGCTTACCTTTCACAAAGTGAAAAATGTGGTCAACGTGCAACTATTGGAAATTCAGCACGATCGCACCGTCATGCTAGCAGGGCCCCGGTTCTGTCGTCGTCTTCTTTTTGGGATCTACTCCAATCAGGGTCACATTCTAGCGTGATATGAACCACTTTATATCCTCTTCACTTGGAAATGTAAAAATATCTAATGGACTTTGCTAATATAACAGTACTTAATAAAAATTATGAGTCACGATAATTTATAATTATTTATGATTTAATTTTTTATTTCAGAATAAATTGTTATTCTGATGGTATATAAAAACTGCATGTAATCATTTCTCATTAAAAAATATGACACTTTTCTTGACTTACCAAATTCGACTTTTCTCTTGACAACTCGTTCTGTCGTCGTCTTCTTTCCGACATTTACCAAATTCGACTTTCCTCTTGACGTGATATTGTAAACCGCTTTTTCTCCGCTTTGGGCACTTGGAAATGAGAAAATGTCTATCCTTGCGCAAATTTGGCCGCCCCACAGGGCTGCAACCACACACACTGCAAGACACGAGGCTATAAGTATACCCCCTTTCGCCTCGTCCCTCCCATGCAATGCTTTGTGCTTTAATACCATGTCGACAGAAACTGCTTCCTCCAATCTCACCGTCAACCCCTTGGCACATTTCCAGGTCACCCTCAATCCCGACGGCACCCTCAACCGGGACCGCTTCGTCTTTCCGGACACCTCCACCTCACCCGACCCCATTCCGTCGGCTGGTCCAGTCCTCTCCAAGGACGTCCCGATCAACCCTTCCCACAACACTTGGGCCAGGATCTTCCTGCCCCGCCACCATGCACGGTCGTGCTCGGAGGAGAAACTCCCCCTCATAGTTTACTACCATGGCGGGGGGTTCATCCTCGGCAGCCCGGCATCAAATATATTCCACGAGCTGTGCATCGCCCTGGCACGCGAGCTCTCCGCTGTTGTTGTGTCGGTGAAGTACCGCCTCGCCCCGGAGCACCAGCTCCCCTTGGCGTACGACGATGCGGTGGAGGCGCTGCACTGGATTAAAACCGCCCGAGACGAGTGGCTTGTGGAGCATGCGGATCTCTCCACGTGCTACCTCATGGGCTCCAGTGCGGGCGGCAACTTGGCCTTCCATGCAGGGCTTCGCACATCCGCGTCACCCGAAGGCCTCGAGCCGTTGAAGATCCGAGGGCTGATACTTCACCATCCCTTCTTCGGCGGGACCCAGCGGACGCCGTCGGAGCTGAGGCTGGCAAACAACCATATACTGCCGCTGGCGGCCATCGATCTTATGTGGGAGCTGTCGCTGCCGCTTGGGGTTGACCGCGACCACGAGTACTGTAATTCAGCGGTAGACGGTAGCTCCAAGTTGTCGGAAGGGGTGGATAAGATGAGGTCGCTCGGGTGGAGGCTCCTGGTCACCGGCTGCGATGGAGACCCGCTGATCGATCGACAGGTGGAGCTGGTGAAACTGTTGAAAGAGAAGGGATTGAGAGTGGTGAGCGATTTCACGGAGGGTGGATATCATATAATCGAGGCCATTGAACCGGACAAGAGCCAGCCTCTGATCCTAACCTTGAAGAGTTTCATGTCGACGACTGTGGCTGGTCAGGACGCGGTCGGTCCTCCGAATGGAATCTCCATGCAAATTGCGGCCTGACCTTTCTCTTTGTTCATTGAACCATGTGAAACTGAAACGGTCATGACGGTTCAGGCCCGACCACTCGATCACGCATGCAGTTGTTTCTCCTCTAAATTGGTTTCTCGTTGGTTTGAGATAGTATCCATCCAATGCATAATGTGGTTTCTCATCGGTTTGCCATTTTTACTTCCCTTGAGAATTGATATACTCTATCTTTATGTAATCGTCAGGGTGTTGTGTGGGTGGAAAGCTTCATTGCTGTTCTGAAGTTGATTTTTAGTCTATTTAGTTTCGGCCGATGATATCCATCAAGGGATATTATGATAACGTGACACCGTTCTGTTAAGAAAATCATATAAAGAATTTTTGGATAGAGCGTCCTCTATTCCCTGTGTTTATCGAGAAGCACAGCCTCTTTCCCTCTCCACTCTTTGCCAGATTTCTTTGAAGAAAAATCAGCGATGGTAGTTTGGCAACTTGTCGACTTGCCAAACTTGCTGAATAATTGTCAATTGCTCTAAAGATGAGGACGTGTAGATATCTAGTCCTAGTCTGCTATCACATGGAAGTTAGCGAGAAAATTGACAATTATTCTAAAAATTTAAATTGTTAGATGATGAGTGAGTGCAAAATTAATATGTTTATCTGAAATAAAACTCGGGGCCTCAAGTTTTGATATAATATGAGATTTAATAAAACTACCATTAATTGTTCTAAAAACTTAAACTATTAGATGAAATTGTATTTATATATATATTTATTAGGTGTGTTACAGGAGTGATGCGAGGAATGAGTGAGTGTAAAATTAGTGTGTATTTGCAATAAATATGTTATTTAATGATGAAGGTATTATTCAATTGTTATTTTGTGGAATATCAACTGCATGCATGCTCAACAAGTGGTATCAAATCAAGTTTCCGCACCCAACAGTGTTTGTGAAAAATTCTTGAAGCCAATCTACTTTTCATGAGCAAAAATCTTACGTATCTTACTGCAATTAGGAGACCAGAATACTGGTTTCTTTCTTAACTTTTTGAAGGAAAAAAAAGAAATTCTTTAGAAGCACTATTCGAGTTCTTTACGATTCAACTGGATAAAGGACAATTTCTGTACGGGTGGCTCCGCTCAAGAGCTTCAATTTATTTTAGAGTTTAAGTAGACCGATGCTCCTAAGGCTTTGTCGGTGGAGGCTACTGGTCATGGTCTGCGACGGAGGCCCGCTAATCGAGCGACAGGTGGAGTTACCGAAAATAATGCAAGAGAATGAGGTGTGTCGTGAGGGACTCCACTTCACGGGAGAGGGTCGACATCGTGGGACGGAGGGATGGGATCTCCACGCAAAATGTGGCCTGAGATTTTTCTTTGTTTATCATGTTGTGTGAAATTGAAAGGGTCATGACGGTTTTGGACCCCTTAATCCTGCATGGTGTTTTTATTTTTATTTTTTAAATGTCTAAATTGGAGTCCTGTCACCTCTATGACTTGATTTTATATCTAATGAATAATTTTTCTCAGTTGTTCACTACTTTTATTTTCCCTTTGAAAATTATTTCTTCATCTTTAGAAGCTTTGAAGTTGATTTGTATTCTCTTGATTTTGATCAATGACTTCTATGATAATAGGGATACTATAATTCATTGACAATATTATAAGAACATATTGCGATATATTCTTTCTTGTTCAGTGCTAGTTCATTAAACATGATCCTTTTGCTCACAATATCCATTTAACTATCGCTCTGGACTTCTATTATGGATTTTTCTTGTCATCCAATTGAAAGTCAATGATTACTAAATTTTTTTTTTTTTACTCACAAACGGAATTCTAATCATTAAAATACCCAATTCAAGACACAGAAAGTATTCTCGTAATATCAATTCTAGAAGAACTTATAGTCAAGTTCGAGATGTGCGAAGCATGCTTGAAAGATTAGGAAAGTGGATCAAGGAGGAGAGTTAAATGTTGTGATCCATTTTCCAAATTCTCTAAATCTTTCCTCAACTAAGTCAGAAAATGCGGAGGGAAAAAAATTCTGGATCAGCGTTGCTTGAGAAGCTCCCAGCTGGCTATATTGACCTGGCAATACTAGATCTCTCCTTAACCCATATACTTTGACAAAGACAAAAGTATTGCCGTGGTTAGCAAAGGTCCTGTGTTGACCAGGCAATACTAAAAGCAGGATATATGGACTCAAGGAATGAATATTATATTTTCTTTCGCTGTCAATAACTCCAATTGGACCAATTTCCACCTCTTTTTATTTTTTATTTTTTACCGCTTGTTTTCTGTCTTCTTTTTCAGAACTTATTTTGAAGATCTCTTTTGGCCGAGTGCCAGAGGCTGATCGGACGATGGAGCAGGTGTTTAAGGAAGCTTGCTATCATTTTGATGTGCTTTGAAGAAATAACAACCTCTTAAACCATTTTTAAGTGTGTCTAGCATTTCTACAAATATAAAGCAACGGGTCAAATAGAAAAATCATGTATTTCTCTATTCATAAATTTTGGGAAGAGCAACAAAACTCTTCGTGCTTAGCGAAGTTCCTACTGCCAGGTCACAACTTTCCGTCACTTCATCATTTCCCTATGATAATCATAGTCTATGGATTTAATAATATTATATTGGCCTGGCTAGCATCACAGAGCCATAGTTTTTTTTTTTTTTTTTTCCTTATCTTTTTTTCCTTAATCATTTTCTCTTGCACAACACATCCATGTCATCCACTTTCAATCTTTTGGCAAGCAACATGAGCAGCTCAAGGCACCCCCAATTCGATGGCAGTAGGGATGTGCAAAAGAAACCGTCAAAATCACCCAGAATCGGACCTTAACGGATTAGATCGAAACTAGTGATTACCATGAGGATGGTCCAATTCCCAATTCTAACTTAGTGGAACTAGTGAGTACCTCTGATTCCTGGTTTTAGGCTTGGAATTGTCCACCAAAACCGAACCGTTATATATATTCTATCATTACAATTACTTAATTATTTTATAGTATGTTGATCAAATATATATATATATATATATATTTGTATATTTGTAGTTATTATATATTATCGACAAATTTTGTGTTTTGGGTGCGTAATAAAACTAAAACCCTTACTTATTTTTTTTTCATTTTTAATATTTCATTTACTTATTTCCTTAATCAAAACAAAATAAATGAATGATGAGGAAGGAGAAGACAAATTAAAGATATCTATAAATGTTGTGGTGCTTTGACATCATGATACGAAATTCTTCGGGTGCCCTTGAAAATTTCGGTTCCTTTTTTATTTTTTCACTAGATTCTTGGTTTCTGTGGAGTTCTTGATTTTGCTGGGTTGTTGCTAGATCTTTCAAAGTTTTGATTTTTTTGATCAAAACAGTCTCCTTTTTCCTCTATTGAAATTGTGGCTGGCGTCAGTACCTTCAGAAATCTATTATTACGGCTCCGTGATGCTAGCCGGGGCCCGGTGCTCATTTCTCTATTATATTTGTCTCTATTAAGCCAAATTCAAACCGCCCAAAAAAGAAAAAAAGAACCAAATTCAGACCCTTTCTCTAATCTGCCCTGTCCTGACTTCAATCACGTCACCTTCCCCACGTTATCCGACCGTTTTTTAATCTGCTTTCCTTTGCCTCGGCACTTGAAAAACGAGAAAACGTCATTCGATACGATGAATTAATAGCCGCCCACAAGGCTGGCACCACGGACCGCTACGAGCCGAGAGGATATAAAAATTCCCTTTCCCCTTGTCCCCTCCCATGCAATTCTCTGTGCTTTAACACCATGTCGACCGAAAATGCATCCTCCAATCTCACCGGCATCCCTTCGGATTCTCTCCGGGCCGCCCTCAATCCCGATGGCACCCTCGACCGCGACCGCTTCAACATACCTGTTGCAATAGGGCGAGCGATCGAACAAAATATAGACGGAAGAAGAAAAATAAATCGGACACTAGATTTACATGGTTCAGTCGTAAAGTCCTATGTCCACGGGGAGAGCAGCGGCGAATTTCATTATAGATCAAGCGATATAAGGAGATTACACACTCAAGTCACTCAAACACTCTCGGTGTTTCCAAGCCCCAATTTAACCCCAAACCCAAGTCACGACACAAAATTATCACACAAGCTCAAGAACAAACGCTGAAAAAGAACTCCTTTTCTTGATCGCGCTTCAGCTTGAAGGTATGCGGCTCCTCCTTTTCTCTTGTACGGGTGCAATAGCAACACCCCGAAAAGAAGACCTCTTCGCGGCTTCCTTCGATTGTCGAACGTCTGTGGCTTCGTAGGGTTTATTTCACAGAGACTTCAGCAAGCCGTCCCACGCACACTCGCAGAGAAGAAAATATATTATATATATATATGTGTGTGCCCAGAAAAGGTCAAACAATTGACCTAGGCCCACCATCCACGTATTTAGCTTCACACGGCAGATTCCTCTCTCGGCGGACGCGTGTGTGTGTGTGTGTGCCCCACCAATAAACCAATCTTCGCATGAAGAGGAAATCCTGTGCAGGAGCTTCGCGAGTTTCGGATTCCGCATAATTTCCGAAGAGGAAATTCATATCTTTTTTTTTTTCTTTTTTTTTTTTTTTATATTTCCTTTGCGAGTCTATCGAATTTCGCGTTTTAGCAAACGCTCAAACTCGAGTCATATTTAACAATCTCCACATTGGCTTGACGTTTGAGCCAATTTACAATCGCGTCGTAAAAAATTCAAACTCTGCTGCTACTTTCCCATAGCCCCCAATAGGCTCAACCGCCACAGATATTATCCAAGTTCAAGCTTCGCTTGAACTTCGCCATAACTGAGGACCTCATCAGAATACCAACTCCACATGCACTTTTAACTACTTCGCAAGGATTTTCTGACACAACCTCCTTAATCGCAGATAAAGCAAAACCATTGTTACATACATATCTATCAGGAGATCGAACACGTACCTTGTTAATTTCAGCAGTTACAGCAACTGTTGGCTCTATAAGCTCCACCTCGCTACAAATACCATCTGTGTCGATTACTTTGCTAGTACCTGTACTCGCTACCTCAGGAGTTTCTGATTGCAACTCCACCTCAAGCTGAACACCGTTCAAATCCGTATTAACACTGCCATAATCACTCCTAGCCAAAAGTACTTGAGACTCATCAAATGTAACTTCTCTTCTGTTAACAGGTGAATTTATATCTGGGCACCACAACTGATCGCCCCGCTCACCTTGTGCATAGCCATGGAATATGCACATTGCCCTCCAATCAAGCTTACCATCACTTACTCGAAAATAACATGGGCAATCAAACATTCTACTAATAGAATAATCAGCAACATTACCTAACAACACTTCTTCAGGAGTCTGCCATTCAATAGCAGTTGATGGGGATCTATTCACCAGGTAGCTTACCATACTTAGCACATCAGCCAGGAATCTCCTAGCCATACCAGCACTAGAGATAATTTTTCGGGTCATCTCTAGTAATGTTCTGCTCATCAATTCTGCAAATTGTTGTGATTTATTGGCACTAGTGCGGTGTTTCACTATGCTATCTTTCATGCAGAATTTATTTGTCGCTCCGAGCGTAACTCCATGCTATTGTCGGCCCGCACATGCTTGATCACTTACCGTCTCCGTCTCGATCAAAACTCTTATTTGTGAGATCCCGACACCAGCATCAAACTTGTGCCTTGGCACAAACACCCGTGTCTTCCTCGAGCAGTCAATAGACTCTCGAACAAATGCATCCGACGTCTTCGCAGCGAAATTTATCACTGTCTCACCTTGAAGTTTATACAGGCCATCGTGCTTGATTCCTTTCATTATCACCAGGGCACCTCGAACAACCTTCAAAACTCCACATTTTGAAGAATACCTGCAACCAGCTGAATCTAGGGCACCCAAGGAAATTAAGTTCTTTTTCAATTCTGGAACATGCTTCACTCCAGTCAATGTCCTCACGATACCATCATGCATTCTGATTTTAACATCACCAACACCCACAACATCGCACTCAGCGTTGTTTCCTAACTAGACTTTATCACTACCTGTGCACTAATAAGTGATAAACCAGTTTCTATTTGGTGTGACATGAAAAGAACAACCAGAATCCATAATCCATCCATCAAGCGATGAATCATTAGTGACAGACAAGACATAATCAGCATTATCTACTACAGCTGCAACATTATCTTCATAATCATCCATAATTCTCTTACCCTTCTCATTCTTTAGCTTAAGGCAATCCCTTTTAAGATGCCCCCTCTTGCCACAGCTCCAACAGACAACATTAGCAGTCCTAGATTGACTACGTCTGTTCATATTAGTACTACCATTACCCATACGTGTTACAGCTCTTCCTCTATTTTCACCTACTAGAGCAGTAGATACAGATTCGCCAGATTCTCTTCTACGAATATTCTCGCTTAGAATTAAATCTCGAACCCCATCAAACGTCAAACTTGTTGACCCAGAGGAATTACTAACAGCAGTAACAGTAGTATTCCAACTATCAGGCAATGAGGATAATAGAATCAAAGCACGTACCTCATTTTCAAAATCAATCTCAACTGAACTCAATTGACTAACAATCACATTGAATTCATTGATATGATCTGCAACTGACGCACCTTCTTTCATCTTCAAGTTAAACAGACGTCGCATCAAACAGACCTTGTTAATCGCAGAGGGCTTCTCGTACATATCCGACATGGCTTGCATCAAATCAGCAGTGGTCTTCTCCTTCAGGATGTTAAACGCGACGTTACGAGCCAACGTCAGACAAATAACACCCATAACTCGTCTATCTAGCGAATCCCAATCAGCTTGCTTCATCGTCTCTGGTTTCTCCCCAAATAAAGGCAAGTGCAGATTCATCTAGTAAAGATAATTTTCAATCTGCATCTTCCAGAAACTAAAATCCTTCCCATCAAATTTGTTGATTCTCACTTTTACTTCTTCGGTCGCCATCGATTCACTTCAACTCAGCCAAACCTAGCTCTGATACCACTTGTTGCAATAGGGCGAGCGATCGAACAAAATATAGACGGAAGAAGAAAAATAAATCGGACACCGATTTACGTGGTCGATCGTAAAGTCCTACGTCCACGGGAGAAGCCGGCGGCGAATTTCACTATAGATCAAGCGATATAAGGAGATTACACACTCAAGTCACTCAAACACTCTCTCGGTGTTTCCCAAGCCCCAATTTAACCCCAAACCCAAGTCACGACACAAAATTATCACACAAGCTCAAGAACAAACGCTGAAAAAGAACTCCTTTTCTTGATCGCGCTTCAGCTTGAAGATATGCGGCTCCTCCTTTTCTCTTGTACGGGTGCAATAGCAACACCCCGAAAAGAAGACCTCTTCGCGGCTTCCTTTGATTGTCGAACGTCTGTGGCTTCGTAGGGTTTATTTCACAGAGACTTCAGCAAGCCATCCCACGCACACTCGCAGAGAAGAAAATATATTATATATATATGTGTGCCCAGAAAAGGTCAAACTATTGACTTGGGCCCACCATCCACGTATTTAGCTTCACGCGGCAGACTTCCTCTCTCGGCGGACGTGCGCGTGTGCGTGTGTGCCCAAGGTCAAAACTTTGACCTTGGGCCCCACCAATAAACCAATCTTCGCATGAAGAGGAAATCCCGTGCAGGAGCTTCGGGAGTTTCGGATTCCGCATAATTTCCGAAGAGGAAATTCATATCTATTTTTTTTTTTTTTTTTTAATATTTCCTTTGCGAGTCTACCAAATTTCGCGTCTTAGCAAACGCTCAAACTCGAGTCATATTTAACAATACCAGTCACCTCCGCTGCACTTAATCCCACCTCTCCCGCCAGTCCAGTCCTCTCCAAGGACGTCCCAATCAACCCTTCCCACAACACCTGGGCCAGGATCTTCCTACCCACCCGTGCTCTGTCGTGCTCGGAGGAGAAACTCCCCGTCGTAGTTTATTACCACGGCGGGGGATTCATCCTCTATAGCGCCGCTTCGACGTTGTTCCACGAGTTTTGTGTCAGTCTGGCGCGCGAGCTCTCCGCTGTGGTCGTGTCGGTGGAGTATCGCCTCGCCCCCGAGCACCGGCTCCCCATGGCCTACGACGACGCGGTGGAGGCGCTGCACTGGGTTAAAACCGCCCGAGAGGAGTGGCTCGCGGGCCACGTGGATCTCTCCACGTGTTACCTGATGGGCACCAACGCTGGCGGCAACTTGGCCTTCTTTGCAGGGCTACGCGCATCCGCGTCGCACGACGAACTCGATTCCCTAAAGATCCGTGGGCTGATACTGCACCACCCCTTCTTCGGCGGCATCCAGCGGACGCCATCGGAGCTGAGGCTGGTGAACGACCAGATGCTGGCGCTGGCAAAAGGCGATTTCATGTGGGAGCTGTCGCTGCCGCTTGGGGCTACTCGTGACCACGTGTACTGTAATCCAATGGTGGACGGTGGCTCCAAGATCTCGGAAGGGGTGGATAAGATGAGGTCGCTGGGGTGGAGGCTACTGGTCGCCGGCTGCGACGGAGACCCGCTATTAGATCGACAGGTGGAGTTCGCGCAAATGATGCAGGAGAAGGGGGTGAGTGTGGTGAGGGTTTTCACGGAGGGTGGACATCATGGGATCGAGGTCAGGGAGCCGGACAAGAGCAAGCCTCTACTCCAAACCTTAAAGACTTTCATGTCGACGACTGTAACTAGTTAGGGCAGGGTCGGTCCACCAGATGCGATCTCCGCGCAAAAATATAGCCTGGAATTTCTCTTTATTTATCACATCATGTGAAATTTATAAGGTCTCCATGGTTTCGGACTCCTCCATCGTCCATGGTGTTTTTTTTTTTTAAATGTAAATCGAAGCCCTATCATCTTTAGGGCTCTGGTGTACATCTAATAAATAACGCGGTTTCTCGATGGTTCACTACTTTTCATCTTTCCAAGCTTTAAAGGTTATTATTGCTCTCGATTTCGGTTAATGGCAACTATGATAATGGGGACACTATGATTAATTGATAAGTTAGAAAATACCGTGGCCTTTTCTTTCTTGTTTGGTGCTTGTTCATCAAACATGTTCCTTCTGCTCATAATATCTAATAATATATCACTTTATTAATTGATCTTTGGATTCCTAGCATTTACCATGGATTTTTTTCTTGCCTTCCAATTGAAATTCAATGATTACTACTTGGCTTTTTACCCAACACAGCCGGAAGTCTAATCATTGAAACACCCGAATTCGAGACTATGAAGCATGCTCGAAATATCTCGAAAAAGGAGCAAAGACTTTTAAAAAGGCATGCGGTACACTTCAAGAAGAACTTCCATTCAAGTTCGAGAGGTGCGTAGCATGCTGAGAATATTGACCGGTTAATACTTGATCCCTCCTCAACCCATATAATTTGTTAAAGACAAAAGCGTCACCGTGCTTAGCAAGGGACCCATATTGACCAGGCAATATTAAAATTAGGGTCCATGGATTCAAGCAACGTATATTTTATTATTTTTCGTGGTCAATAGCTTGGACCAAATTCCTCTTTTTTTTTTTTTGCCACAATTTGTTTCCGGTCCTTTTCCAGAACTTATTTTGAAGATCTCTTTTGGCCAAGTGCAGGAGGCCGATCGGACGATAGGGGAAGCCTACTATCATGTTGATGCGCTTGCTATCGTTATTTAAAGAGTTCTCAACTTTTAAACCATTTTTAAGTGTGTCTGGCATTTCTACAAATACAAAGCAACGGATCAAATGGAAAAATCATGAATTTCTCCGTCCATACAATTTGGGAAGAGCAACAAAACTTTTCGAGCCTAGCAAAGGTCTCCGTCACTTTATCGTTTCTCTATTACATTCATACACTATGGATTCAACTATAGCTTATTCTTCTCTTCTTGCCAAATTTAACTTCGCTTCTAACTGCTTGTTCCTCTGGACGCTTTCTCTAGGGATGTACTTCAATCAGGTCACATTTGACACACTATCAGACCGTTTTCATTGGCTTTTTTTTTTGGTAAGGAAATTGAAACCCCGTCAATCCAAAGATTCCAGAGGCAATAATCAGCACCAAAATGCAAAAGCCAAGATGGGTCTACTAGTCCTCTACAAGTCCATCGTTACTCTTAAGCTCTTTTCAACTCTTGAAAAATGAGAAAACATCATTCAAATCGAAACAAATTTAGCTACCCATGGGGCCGCTACCATAGTCGCTACAAGCCACGAGGATGTATGAATCCCCTTCAGCTAGGAGAATTATTAAAAAAAAAAAAAAAGTTCTAAACCTATTGCAATCGTATCAATTCAATCCATCCGGTCAATTATAGTCGGCGGACACTAACGTGGATGTCAGCCGTTCGGTTAACGCTAATATGGATAATTTTAACAATATTTTATTTTATTTAAATTTTTATTAATTTTTTTCTTTTTTTTTTCTTTTTCTTTTATTCCTTCTTTGCTTCTTTTCTTCACAATGGCCGGTAAGCAAGGGTCACAGCCCTTGCCTGGCCTCATCCAAATCTAGACAACGAAAATGAATCTAAGCCTCGAGTTCTATGATGCAACAGAGCTCGAGCCTTCTAGATTTGGGGGCCCAAGCTCTAGGTTCCCTTGTTGAGACCTGCCTCTCCATGCAAGGCCTCACGAAGATCCATGCTTACCAAGCCGATTGTCATTCTTTTTATTTATGTCCATGTCATTCACACGTGGCAATTTGTGATTGATATTTAACAAAACGTGCATGCCACGTCGGTTCACGACGTGGTACTATGTAACCACGTAGTACTTTCTCCTTTTATGGGCTCAGAATAGGAAGCACCAAGAAATGCCAAGTTGAGAAAAGAGAACTTTTTGCTCATCCCACTTACAATATAATTAATTTCTTTCTTTACATTTACCAAATAGTTTATTAAAAAAAAACTCATTAATTGAAATAGTTAGCTAAAAAAAAAAATCTTTTTTTACCATATATTTAATTCTTTTTTTTATCACTAGATAGTTAATTCAAAAAATTGTTTTTACAGCAAATTGAAACCCCATCAATCCGAAGATTCCAGAGGCAATAATCAGCACCAAAATGCAAAAGCCAAGATGGGTCTACTAGTCCTCTACAAGTACGATCATTACTCTTAGAGATTTGAGACCAGCATTCTCAATTGAAGAGCACAATTGTGGAAGAAGATAAACAATAGAAAAAAATTTAAATAAAAACTACAAAACAAAAATCAAGCAAAATGGGGCGTTTCGCTTAAGTTGGTGTATTGTCAAATGCTGCTCCATCACGTAGGACGACTGACTATGATTAGTCTTTCACGTCAAAATTTTCATGTCTAAATTTCATCAGAAAGATTACGTCAGAATTTCATCAAAAGATAGAATTCTTCCAAATATCAAGGAAGATGAATGTTGAAAAATTGCATATTTAAACAGATGCCATCAAAAAAATCTCTTGAAGATAGTTACCTACTCAAAACTTAACCAAGAGGAGAGTCTTACCTGAGCTGATATGCCCCTGTGTAAAGCGAGCCTAGAAACAACATAACACTTGTTCTTTGCTTCTAGACAAACGGAATCTAGTCAGATCAACAACTACGGGTAGAGATACAAAGTATAGTACCAAAAAGCATGGATCGATGGTTTTTAGATTATGAAAGCAACCTCCTTCAAGCCCCTGCGCCCGAAGTAGTGGCCGAAGTGCTCTAATTCATCTGGAAAGCGAGGATCGATGCTCTATTTCGAGCAAAATCGCCAAATCCGCAGGGAGTTGTTGCCGAAGCGCTTGTGATGCACGAAAACTTTAAATGTCAGAACATATTGCAAAAGCAAGACACCAACATAGATCAAGACTTACCCAACCGTGAGCAGCTGCGCTGGATTAGAGTCTCTCCTTCATTGGGGTCAAGGGTTCGAAACTCACAGTTGCTAAAGTATTGTAAATGGGGGACCATGGTATTGGGGTCATGTGCTAGTCTTCCCCGAGATATAGGAGTTAGGCCCGACGGTGCCACCGAGTGCCAGTAGGTCAAGGCGGAGTCATTAGTTATTAAAAAAAAAAAAAAAAAAAAAACATAGATCAAGACTTACCTTTGAAGTGGAGACTGCCGGATCTGGGTTTTATGAAAATTAATGCTGATGGAGCTTTCAATGTTGGAACAAACAACAAATCTGTTGCTGGAGTACACAGGGACCCACGTGGATTCAGTCTGTAGACGCTTGAGAGGTCATTTGATATGAATTAAGCCCGAGAAAAGTACAACGGCGAAGGTATGCACAAGATTAATAGATATAAGATTCAAAAAAATATAGGCATCGAAAAAGTGGCATTATTTTATTTCCATCCCACCCATCTTTCCTTCTTTTCGTTGCATCCTTGACCTCAACTTTTTTGGAGAATCACTTTTCCACTACGGACTGCCCAATGTGAACTAGGTACAAATCGGTCTTAATATATGCAACATCCTTCCGTTTTCACACTCACCCGTGACAAAATAATATTAGATGAGTGATTTTGTTTAGGTCTAAAATAGGGAAAACAAATCCTGTATCTATTGTACGATGGCCAATGCAGTCTTAAACTTTTTCATTTGACCAAATTAGCCATAAAATTTTAACGGTTTTCCAATGTGGTCATTTGGATCAATTTTACTCGGAAATCGCCGATGTGAACAATTTTTGTAATTTTTAAAAACAAATTCTGATTTTGTTTTCTTTTCCTTCACTAGTTGCCATACCTTGGTAATGGCTCATGACCTTAGTTGGCCACAAGCTAGGACCACAGTGTCCTTGTCTATGGCCAACGACCAGTGGAGGAAGAAAAAAATTAGTTGAATGGATTACATTGGAAAATCATGAAATTTTTAGGATTAAATTGATCGAATTATGATTAAATTGATTGAATTGGAAAGTTTAAGAATGAACCACATTACAAAAAGTTTAGGACTTTTTGAATAATTATTATCTAAAAATAGTATTATTAGGTATACATTTGGTCTTATAATGTGTGTCGCGACCTACCCCTCGGGGGGGGGGGGAACGGGTTTAGGGTATTGCCTAAAAGACGGACCTATTGCTCATGATTAGGCACAAGCTCTCCCAAGCCCATATCTCGCGTAACGTTGGGGTATTTTTAAGAATTTTACAAAAAGGAGTCGCCACTAGCCTATTAGGGTTAGCTAGAAACCAAGTGATGTATGGGAGCCTCGCTTCCTACACAACCAAACAATTTAGGGTTGGGAACTTGATTACACTAATTAACCAATTAGTGCCCTTTCGGTATCTAATCTTGTTTATTTTAAAAGAAAAGATTTTTGTCAGGTAGTTTGGATTGATTTTATACCTATCCACTAACATGTGAATGAGCATGCGGGTGCGCAATCATTAAAATAATAATCACAGATACCAAGATCCTAATTGCAATAAAATTGAGCAAGTGCAATTAAATATAATTAAATACGAAAATTAAACACGCGATATAATCAATGTGCAAGCAAATAAAGGTCTAATTACACTAATAATGCAAGAAATAGCAAATCCTAACCAAACCTTAAATTTTTTAATTTTTCGAAATTTTTTTAATAAAATAATAATAATAATAATTTCTTGTTTTTTTTTTTTGGATTTTTTTTTAGTGAAACAGGTCGGGTCCAGCCTAGCCTAACCCAGTTCAGCCCGGTCTGCTGAGGTCGGGTTCGGTCCGGACCCGAGTACGGCCCGATCAGGGCAGGTCGGGCCCAATTGGCTTAGGCCCGATTGGCCCTGATAGAGCCTTCATTAAATCTGGATTGGGCCCGATCTGTGATCTGGCCCAACTTGGCCTGCCCTCTGGTCTATGACTACTGGTCGCGACCATAGGAGGCCACGGAGACGCATAGCTCTAGGGAGGGGTGCTTTGGCGATGGCAAGATGGTGGCTCTTTGGCTAGGCAGGCCCGGGGGGGGTGGTGAACCGGGACCTCCGAGATCAGGGTTTCGGCAATGACGGCAAGGGTCGCCTTGGGGCGAACTCCGGTGAGGATGCGTACGCGGGCTAGTTCGGCCTCAATCTCCCTTGACTCCGGTGATGTTGCTCCAGTAACCCGACCTAATCAATGTAGAAGGGAGAGAGGTGCGAGACGGGGAGAGAGAGAGACGCAAGAGGACCCTAATCAATGAAAAAACAGGGGCGGCTTTCATTGGAGCATTTCACCGAACAGGCGGCATGTGCCGCGGATTCGGAAGCCTCGGGCTTGGCTGAGGCCTACGCGCGAGTCTAGGGTCTAAAGAAACAAGCCAGGACAACGGGGAACACAACAGGGGGATGGGTGGTGGCTGGAGCTTGCCCACATCGGTCGGGAGGAGCTCCGGCCGGCTCGAATCAAAATAACGCACAAGATGCTCGACGAAAATGCCTACCGCGTTTCGGGAGCGACAATGGCGGTCGGCATCGGTTCGACGGCTCACCGGTGACGATAGGGCGTCTCAATGAGTTTCTTCTCTCTCAGCTTCCTCCTTCGACCGCTTTTCTCTTTCTCCTCCTCTCGTTCTCCCTCTTTTGTTCTCTCCCTTCTCTTTGTGTCTGGGTTCTCTCTCTCGAGCTCTCTCTGCTTCGAGCTCTCTCTACTTTCCCTCCTTTCTCCCGGTCTTTGCTCTCCCCCTTTTTGTCTTTTCCCTTTGTTGCTTGCTTTTTTTCTTTTTCTTTCTACAGGTTTCCATGCCTGCCCTGCTCTTTGCTATCTCTACGCCGGTTCCCCACACGGGTCGTGCTGCTGCTTTGGCTTTTTGTAGGTTTCGCGTGCCCCGGGACACCTAAGGATGGAGCAAACTAGTTCTATTGGCTGAGCTGAAGGTGGGGAGAAATTGGGGTTGGGCCCAGGAGAGATAGAGGAAAAGAGGAGGCGCGGGTTGGGCGAAGGCCAAATTCGGCCCGATTCGGCCCTTCTCGCGTTTTTTTTTTTTTTTTTTGCTTTTTGTTTAAAAATAGGTGTCAACAGTTGCCTCTCTTTGAATGTAGCCTCGAAGAGGTTGCATTCAAAGACATAAGACACCTAAATTATTTCAGCAGAGAGAGATCCCGAGTGCATAGGCACGCATTAGGTCGATGAAAAGGACTCATAACTATGGAAGCACGTCGCGTCATAAGTAGAATGAGGAGGACTCCGAGCTACAAAAGCTCACCGTGTCATAAGAAAGAGGAGAATTCCGGGCTATAGAAGCTTGCCGTGTCATAAGAGGGAGGAGAACTCAGGGCTATAGAAGCTCGCCGTGTCATAAGAAGAGAGGAAGACTCCGGGCTACAGAAGCTCGCAATGTCATAAGAAGAGAGGAAGACTTCGGGCTACAAAAGCTCACTGTGTCATAAGAAGAGAGGAAGAGAGATTCCGGGCTACAGAAGCTCGCCGTGTCATAAGAAGGAGAGGAACTCCAAGCTACAGAAACTCGCTGTGTCATAAGAACAAAGAGAGGGACTCCGGGCTACAAAAACGCACCGTGTCATAAGAAGATAGGAAGACTCCGAGCTACGAAAGCTCATCGTGTCATAAGAAGAGAGGAAGAGGGACTTTGGGCTACGAGAAGCTCGCCGTGTCATAAGAAGAGGGAGAGAGACTCCGAGTTACAAAAGCTCACCGTGTCATAAGAGGGAGAAGGAGGACTCTGAGCTACAGAAGCTCGTTGTGTCATAAGAAGAAGGAGAGGGACTTCGGGCTACAGAAGCTCGTCGTGTCATAAGAAGAATGAGAGGGACTCCGGGCTATAGAAGCTCATCGTGTCATAAGAAGAAAGAGAGGGACTCTGGGTTACAAAAGCTCATCGCCGTGTCATAAGAAAAAAGGAAGACCCAAGGCTACAAAAGATCACCGTGTCATAAGAAGAGAGGAAGAGGGACTCTGGGCTACAGAAGTTCGCCGTGTCATAAGAAGAGGGAGGGGGACTTTGGGTTATAGAAACTCGCCGTGTCATAAGAAGAGGGAGGGGGACTCCAGGCTATAGAAACTCGTTGTGTCATAAGAAGAAAAAGAGGAATGAGGTCTCACCGTGTAACAATAGGTTCCGACCGGGTTGAAAATGCATGATTTGAGAACTAATGAATCTTTGTAGATGACATGATTTAAGGTTGACCATCAACCTTTGTAGATGATATAGCTTGAGACTGACCATGAACCTTTATAGATGATATGGTTTAAGGTTGATCATAAACCTTTGGAGACGGCATGGTTTAAGGCTGACCATGAACCTTTGGAGATGGCATGGTTTAAGGCTGATCATGAACCTTTAGTTTTTAGGGAAGCACCCGCTAACCTCTTGAAAACTGCATGGTTTCACTGAGGAATCCTGTTAAACTCAACTTGAGCAAATGCCATTAGGGACGTCATCAAGAGATGTATTGGCAATATTGCAGCATCAATTGAACAAGCTAATCAAGCTAAGTCTGATTGTTTTTTTTATTTATTAAAAACATTTGATGTCAATCAGCATCATGTGGCGCAAAACTGTCATCTTGCTCGGGGATATATCATTAATCATCAAATTCTCTGGGAGTCAAGTTCTTATCAGAACAGCTACGACTCGTGAAAAAAACTCATTAAACATGCCAAACTAGAGCTTCTTAGTCAGAAAGGGCTTCTCATACACTCTCGATAAAATGGTTGCTTGATTCCATCTATTTGCGTGGGAAATAATTGATTGCTAAGGGTATCTCACATAACCCATGTCAAAGGCTTTCAGAAACATTCGCGATGAGCACAATCTGATCGATCAAAAATGTCTTTTGAAAGAATCGCAATATAGATTTGCTCATGGGCTTACACAAATGGATTATTGCTTTGAGGCCAATAGAGGAACATTTGTCGCTATCTTCGTCGGGTTTAGAAGTCGAGAACTTGGAAGATAAGACAAGATAGAATTACTTATACTCCTTGAAGCAGTAGCTTCTTCGTGGCATTCTCATTTTCACTCAAACCATCCCAATCAGAAGAGACTTCGGAAGAGTATTGTAATGTTGGCTCGGGGGAGGCTCGAAAAGCTTAAAATTTTCAAGAGGGTTTTTAAGAATTGGTGATCATCATGACATCGTGACTAGGTTACCCGACCTTTCAAAATCATTTGGTTTTTGAAACATAGCACATCCCAAAAGTCCTTTGATTAATCATTTCTGCATGGGAGCTTTGCTTATTTCTCTAATTTCCTTTGCTGTTGCGATGATAATTTTTTACACAAGCACTTGGACTTTGATAATTTTTTTTTTTCACATAAGATGCAGCCTTTTGGCTCTTTTTCTTAACGGGCATTGGCTTTACTTTTACCAGGTACACTACTTTTTCATTCCCCTTAGTTTGTCAAACTTTTTGCTCTTTGAACTTTTGTAGCTCTTATGACTTTTGAGATGCTTTTCACATTTTCTCGTAACTGTCAATTGTATTTGGTCAATTCTTATGCCTTGCCCCAATGAAGGGAGATGATCACCGCTCGAGGTTTAGAAATGAATAATCAAGCCCAAATTGGTTAAAGCAATGGGTATCAATGTTTGGGTAGAGAAGGAAATGCTCTTCTTTACTTTGGGATGAGTCAAGCTCTGATGAGTATTCCTCTGAAGCTACCACTAGAAGATTGATGCAAGTGAAAGTAATAGAATCTTTCTCAATCTTTCGCTCTACAACACGATCGTAACCTACTATGCTGCCCCAATGTAGGGTCATTCTCGACAGAGGTACTTTGAAGGATCATCTTTATTTGGTCTAAAGGGGTAGCAAGAGATTAGTGCACTGCTTGAGATTGATGAAGGAAACGCCTTTATCATTTCGATCTTTGCGCTCAATGCGAATGAATCTTTCATTAAAAAAGAATGTTACTTTTCACTCAATTCTCAAAAGTGTTTGAATGATGTGTTTGGAAATGGTTTGCATTTCTTCATCCTAATCACTTTTGTTTGGTATGGTTAATGTCTCCATTTCAATTCGCCGAAATCATCTGAGTAAATCAATTTTTATAGGGAAATTTGATTCAAAATGAATAATCCACAAAATGAAAAAATAATTTTGAGATAAAAAGGATGCTAAAAAAGTTTGTAGAAATTTTTTTCTTTTCTCAATTATTCATTTTTTGCTTATCTCTAGGAAAGCGCCAAAGGTTCTCTTTTGTAATGGAAATTCTCTCTCTCTCTCTCTCTCTCTCTCTATTGATTTTGAGAAGAAGGGTACCTACCTGCGGCATGGCGACTCGGTAACCCTGTAGAGAATGTGAAAAAATATGTTAGTGTAAAAATCTTTAGGGATTAAAATGTTGGAAACGATACATTATTACCCTTCACTCGCTTTTATCCTTTGGGTGCTAACACTTCTTGGATTCACCCTCGTGGATATTTGGTAACTTGACATTACCCTTCACTTGCATTCGCCTTTGAGTATTTGATGTCTTCCTATCAAAGGAAAAAATAAAAAGAATTATGCTAGACATGCTATCAAAATGAGCAATTGGAATTGACACAATTTACCCTTCACGTGTTTTCAAATTCACCTTTTTGGATACTTGGCAACTCATTTCTTTTGTCTCATCATGTAAAGTGAACAAGACCAATGGACTATTTTGGCACCTAAGGCATTTGCTTCATGTCCTTGCAATAAAGCATAAAACGAAGTAGCATTTTGCGACACGAATCTCTAATGTTGATTGCAAAAAGCTTTTGCAGCTAAATGTTCAAATGCTTTAGTTGCCAAAATTTGCAAGAGCCCTAATGCTAGCCTTTTAGTAAGATATGATGCGGCTCTTGATAAAAAAAATAATCTGGTGATGGCGATGCCCAATCTCCAAATAAAGAAACTTCCTAGAATGGAATTCAGCTTCATTTCGCCTCTATTGGAAGATTGGCACCGATGATGCATCGATGCATGCTTACTCCTCAAGTTCCACGAGCCTACACTTTTATCTTTTATAAGGGGCAGATGCCGATCTCAAATAAACTCTTCATTCTATCCGAGAAAGCAACCACATGAAGAGAGGGCCTTAAGCGAAGCTTTCTTGAAATTCATTTTCAAAACATTTTGAAGGTAGATGTAAAGGTTCGTTTAAAACACTTTTTTTTTTAGGATGATTTTCACGAAATTGAATTCCATCATTAAAAAAAATGTGAATCGCATGATTTACAAAAGCATCAATTGGATTTACAATCAAAACCCAAAACGGAAAACATGGTTCTTAACAAGAATAAAGACAATGATAAAATATAAGAAACTCTTGCACAGATGAAAGTAAAAATCAACTCTTATCCTAGCTCTAGAATTCACTTCTTTATGTGGTCACCACAAGAATGTCAAGGAGCATCGCGCATAACTTGCAAAAAGATGACAATATCAGTACGTGAATGAGAGAAAATGATATCTCAATGAGGTCGCTTCTTACAATAAAATCGAGGCAACGGTACATGCCCCCACAGTCCTTATTACAAGGTTTTAGTATTTTGCCAAGATTTTATCATAAAAGAGGACATCATTAAAATAATCAATCCATAGCCATCAATTGAATGTCCACTCTTATTCTAAAAGTTTCGTATGCAAAAGTGTCATTGATTTTTGAAAGATTGATTTGTGATTTTACTCCTAGAAAAATGAAGTGACTTCTATTTTGAGAAATTTGTACACAAAATTATTATGCATTTTATTCCCAAAATGTGAGAATGAGAGAATTTGATTAAAAAAAAAAAAATGCAATTTAAATGCCCCAATATAAAATCACAAATTGAAAGTTTTTTTTTTTCAAAATGATTTTGAGCCCATAACTAAAAATTTAAACAAAACCATGTGTTGAACAAAGCCAAATCAAAGTGTTTAGAACTTGCATTCAATATTCACTTGTCAAGAGTGATTGCTAATTTTTTTTTTTTTTTTTTAATTATAGCCTACGGAGGACATTCAATTGGTCTCCACAAATTTTTAAATGAAATTCAACTGAAGAGAGAAAAACAAATAGAAAGAAGAATGATACTTACAGTGGGACAACTTTCCTCTCTCTCTTTTTTTTTTTAATTGCATAGACATACACATAGGATGTGGTTCGATTTCTAATTTATACGGCTTGTCGTGACCTACCCTCGGGGGGAGGGAACAGGTTTAGGGGTATTGCCTAAAGGACGGGCCTAAGGCCCATGATTAGGTGTGAGCTCTCCTAAGCTCATACCCCGCGTGACGTTGGGACATTTTTCATGAATTTTGGACAAAAGGAGTCGCCACTAGCCTATTAGGGTCGGCTAGAAACCAAGTGAGGCATGGGAGCGTACCTCACTTCCTACGCAACCAGAGAATCTAGGTTCGGGGACTTGATTACACTAATTGACTAATTAGTGCCCTTTCGGTACCTAATCTTGTTCATTTTAACAAAACGATTTTCATCAGGCAGTTTGGATTGATTTCATACATATCCACTAACATAGGAGGTGAGCATGCGGGTGCACAATCAAAAAAGTAATAATTATAACTACCAAGATCCTATTCGCCCTAAAATTAAACACGTGCAAGTTAAACACAAAACACGCAAATTAAACATGCGATAAAAATAACATACAAGAAAATAAAGGCTTAATTACACTAAAGCAACAATACATAGCAATTCCTAACCAAACCCCATTATTTTGGATTTTCGAAATTTTTTGTCTTTTTTGTTTTTTTGTTTTTTTTTTAATTAATTTTTTTAGAAAGAAAGTCGAATTTTTAATGTTTTCTGAGTTTTTATGAAATTTCGGAAAATTTTTTGAATTTTTTTTTTGAATTTTTATCATTTCTTTTCGAAATTTTTGATTTTTATAATCAATTTTTTTGAATTTTTTTTTTAAATTTTAATATATATTTAATAATTAATATTATTATACTTCAATAAAATGGATTCGGACCGGGTAAACCCAATCCGGCCCGTGGGCCCAACCCAAACCCGGATCCAACATTTTTGGGCTAAAAAAACATTTTTTTAAAATTTTTCTTTTACAGCTTTTTTTTTTTTTTTAAAGATTCTTTTTGTTATTATTATTTTTTTATCTTTTCCCCACTTCATCCTTTCCCTGCACGTTCTGCCCAACGGTCCTTCCCGAGGCCAGCTTTGCCGTTTTAATTTTCTATTTTTTCCTGATTTTTCTTGGTTTTTTTTTGTTCCTTATTTCTTTACCTTTTTTTTTTGTTTTTTATTCTTTACGCCCCTCTTCTTCTTCGATGGTTTCCCCCATGCCCGAAGCTAATCTTCATCAAGGCAAGCCCACACACCGGCTCCGGTCGGAATAATAGGCGCCACCCGTCGCCGGCGACCACCACCTAACGGTCGCCCACCTCGACCGGCGTCAACCGCCGTCGGCCATTTTCTCCGGCAACCAAGTGACATTCGACGCGAGGGAAAACACTTGCCGATTTGACGATACAACGCTACTTCACGAAAATGACACCAAAGCACAGCAACACACAAGACTTAAACACTGAAGAACCGTTACAAAAGTAAAGACAAGTTGATCTCCGATTTAAAAAATGTACTAGCCTTCGGCCTCCTCTGAGGCATTTAGTCGAACGTATAGGATGCATCAGTTAACAAAAGGAACCTAGTCTCATTTGGGACATAGATTTGGGCACACATCAACACTACATGCACAAGCCATACTAAAGATCCGCTCAGCAAGCAAAAAGATGGGCTGGAGAAGGAAAAGTATGGCTGTAAACCCGAGAAAACCACACTCCAAGGCTAACAAGTCGATTAATAACGTGACGACACGCAAATACATCTTTGGATTTGGCTAAACTAGCTCCCAAATCTCGTTAAACCTACCAAGCCCATTGCTCACAACTCACGGCCATTTCAGCGCCAACTTCTCTTCTCATGAACATTTAGTCATTTACACACACTTTTTCCAGTAAAAGGAGAACACCCATGGATTTACAAAACAACGCATTTGATTTTCAAACAGAAAAAAATGCACGGCCATAAACTCACGTCTCAGGGAAACAAACGTAGACTACATGAACTAAAGTCAAAAGTTATGACTTTTCTAAAATAATCAGATGTTTTGATTTGAGAGACCCTCTTCGAACGAGGAGGCAGCTTCGCAGTCGACTAGCATGCACAGCACAGAGACAGGTTTACACAGTTTTCGTTCAAGCGCTTCATCGAGCACGTAGCGGGCAAGAAATGAGGAAAACGACGCTGGCCACTTCTTAGGACTTGGACTTAGACCTAGACCGGAGCGAACACATGAAAACGCTCAACATCAAACAAATTGACTTAGCTGGATACAATAAACTCAAGAATCAGAGAAAACTCGCTTGGCTATTCCATCACCAAAACAGGGCAGTTCCGGGAGAGTTCATGGGAATGAGTTTCAGTCATAAATCCCTACTCGGCTCGAAGACGGCAACACGAAGGCCAGTTCGAGACAAATCGAACTTCAGTCGACCACCTCGCGATATCTCCGAGCCGAGATCCTCGGAAGCAAACAACTTGGACAAAAAGGAAACTCACCTGAAAATGCCGAGATTTGGGAGTGAAAAGTCTTGCTCTCGAGGGCGTCGGCTAGAAGTCAGCAATCGGCCTTGAGGAGGGGCGAGCAACACTCCACCCAAGTAGCTCCTAGCTTTCTCCCTAATCGTCTCCTTCTCTCAAGCTCGCTCCTTGCTGTTTTTTTTTGTGTTGCTGTTTTCCTCTCGGTTCCAGTCCTGTGTTTCCCCATTTTCTCTCTCGCGCTCTTATACTTCCTACAGGTATCCCGAGCGAAGACCCCCTGCCGTGCCAGCTGGTTGATCGCTCTGCTTCCTCGACCCGCGGATCGCGCCGAAAGCCCTGCCATCCCGATCCTCTGCCTTGCCTCCTCTTTTCTTCCCGTTTCTTTCCTTTTTTCGCGCTCTTTTTTTCTGCAGGAACTTGCGCAAAGACTACGGCCAAGCCAGTTGCCGGCTGAGTGCTCCTGACCCGCGGATCATGCCGCTTGCCTGCCCCTCACGATCTCCTGTTCCTCTCTGTCTCCGCTGCTTTCTTCTTCGTCTCCAGCTCTCTGCTTTCTGCAGTTTTTGCAGGTCGTGCGAGGACTGAAGGAGGGAGAAGACCGGATGCGGGCCGGGCCGAAAAAGAAAAGAGGTTGGGTTGGCCCAGCACGCGGGAGGGAAAAAAAAAGAGAGACGGGTCGGGCCACAGCCGAATCCGGCGTGACCCGACCATATTCTTCTTTTTTTTAATTAAAAAATATAAATATTAGTTAAATTTTTTTTATTAATTCCTAATCTTTAACGCTACTTTAAATTAATTAACTTATGTGAAATTCAGGTGTCAACACGGCTCAAAATAGAGCCATAGGATCACCGGACCGAACCAACAAGATCATGGGTAGGTCGTGTTACCCATGATTTTGGCTTTGTCAAAGAACCAACCCGTGTCACATGGTTGCAGACCGGGGTGGGGAACTTTGACATCAAGAAAGAAATTTCGGGGTCGAGATGGGTGACTTGTACTACATGATCGTAGTCGAAGTGGTATCCATCAAGACACCATCCTAAGAAATCCTATGGGGCTTAGGTCCGACGGTAGGTTGTGTGTACTAAGGTGTAGTGCAATGCTAAGGATACATACGCAACAATTTATAGGCAAACAACACTCCATATATAAAAAATAAACCATATATTCCTACACCTCCCTACAAGATAAATGTGAGCAAACACTTCCCTTTGCACTAATTAATGTGCAAGCAAATAAAAGCCTAATTACACTAATAATGCAAGACATAGCAAATCCTAACCAAACCTTAAAATTTTTAATTTTTCGAAAATTTCTTCTTTTTTTTAATAAAATAAAATATAATATAAAATATAAAAATAATATTTTCTTTTTTTTTTTTTTTTTTTTTTTTTTTGGGCGAAATGGATTGGGTCCAGCCAAGCTCGACCCGATTCGGCCCGGTCTGCAGAGGTGGGTCCGGTCAAACGGGACCTGAGTTTGGCCCAGTCAGGGTGGGTCGGGCCCAATTGGCTTAGGCCTAATCGACCCTGATTGGGCATTCACTAAATTCGGAGATCAGGGTTTCAGCGGCGATGGCAAGGGTTGCCTTGGGGCAAACTCTGGCAAGGATGCGTATATAGGCTGGTTCGACCTCGATCTCCCTCGACTTCGGTGACGTTGCTTCTAGTAACCGACCTAATCAAGTAGAAGGGAGAAGGTGCAAGACGGGGGAGAGAGAGAGAGATGCTAGAGGGCCCTAAACAATGAAAAGATGGGTGGCTTTCATTGGGGCATTTCACCAAATAGGCGGCGTGCGCTGCGGATCCAAAAGCCTCGAGCTCGGCCTAGGCCCACACGCAAGTCTAGGGTCTAAAGAAACAAGCCAAGACAACGAGGAACACAGCAGGGGGAATGGGTGGTGGCCAAAGCTCGCCTGCACCAGTCAGGAGGAGCTCCGGCCGACTCGAATCAAAATAACGTACACAAGATGCTTGACGAAATGCCTACCTGCGTTTTGGGAGCGACGGCGGCGATCGACGTCGGTCAGGCGGCTCACCGGTGACGGTAGGGCATCTCAATGAGTTTCTTCTCTCTCAGCTTCCTCCCTCGGCTGCTTTTCTCTTTCTCCTCCTCTCGTTCTCCCTCTTTCGTTCTCTGCCTTCTCTCTGTGTCTGGGTTCTCTCTCTCGAGCTCTCTCTGCTTTCCCCCCTTTCTCCCGGTCTTTGCTCTCCCTCTTTTTTTCTTTTCCCTCTGTTGCTTGCTTTTTTTTCTTTTTCTTTCTGCAAGTTCCCACGCCTGCCTTGCTCTCTGCTATCTCTCCACCAGTTCCCCACGCCTGCCCTTGTTGCTTTTGCTTTCTGCAGGTTTCGCGTGCCCTGGGACGCCTAGGGACGAAGCAAATAAATTTTGTTGGCCGGGCTGAAGGTGGGGAGAAACTGGGGCTGGGCCCAAGAGAGAGAGAGAGGAAAAGAGGAGGTGCGGGTTGGGCCAAGGCCGATTTGGCCCATCCTGGCCCCTCTCGCGTCTTTTGTTTTTTGTTTTTTGTTTTGTTTAAAAATAGGTGTCAACAATGTGCAACATCCGTTTGTTTTCACATTGTCACGTGACAAAATAATATTAGTTGAATGAATCTTAGGTCTAAAGATAGAAAAAAAAAACTACCTTGAAAATCATAAACTTGCTATAAAAAATTGCCCCAAAAATCATAAACTTACTTTATGACAGCCATTTCAATCCTAAATTTTTTTATTTGGCCTTTGTCATAAATTTTTTACAAATTTTCAATTTAGTATTTTCAGCCAATTTAAACAAAAAATTGCTGACGTGGTAGTCCAGTTAACACCGACCATCCTACAAGGCACGATCGACACTAATATGGGCAATTTTTGCAACTTTTTAAAAATGTTTTGAATTTTTTCCTTTTCTTTTGTTAGTTTTTTCCATCTTCCTTAAGTAATTGCCAAACCTTGATGATGGCCATCGATCTTCACCCACCACAAGTGAGGATGGCCATTGCCAAAGGCCGGCGAGGGCGTTGCGGCTCTCGCTTGTACCCAGCAATTGACCAAGGAAGAAGAAAAGTAAAGGAAAAATAGAAGAAAACTTGGAAAATTAAAAAAAAAAAAAAAAAAAATTGTCCAAATTAGTGCCCGTCGTACCACTTAAAACAATTGGTGCTCATTGGCGATTTTATGTCAAAATTGGCCAGATGGACTACAATGAAAATTGTCAAAAAGTTTACAATTAAATTAACCAAATTAAAAATTTGGAACTGAATTGATTGACATATAATGTGTTTAGACTTTTTGGACAATTATCTCCTAAAAATGGTATTAGTTGGGTATAAACTAGTCTTATAATATGAAACGTCCTTTTGTTTCCACATTCCCATGTGAAAAAACAATATTAGTTGAGCGATTTCTTAGGTCTAAAAGTAGTATTAGTTAGGTACATACCGTTCTTATAATATGCAACATCGTCTTCTTTTCACATTCACATTTGACAAAAGAATATTGGTTGAGTGATTTCTTAGGTCTAAAAATAGAAGCTGCAAGGGATTTTCATGCGCATATGAGATCAACATCATAACTCCAATAGTCATGCGTAAGCCCATCATCTCACGGATCTTTGCCAGTTTGTAACGTCAATTAATTGCATCTTATTGCAATTATTTACTAGGATTTCGTCCTGCACAAAATTTCGTGAATTTACAAGTTAAATTGTCAAAATGTTGAAAGATTTCATTTGATTTATAAATTTTCTCAGATCATCTAAATTTTAAATATATTGAGTGGAGAAGAAACGAGGATAGGAAGATGAAAAGAGATTGAGAGGAGGAAATTAATAGAATAGGTGGCAACTGTGTGGAGTCTTTAGAATCTTTTACTTGCAATTCTGTCAACAGTTAATATGTACCTATCTAAAAGTAAGATTGGGGTATTTAAGAAAAACCGAGGAAAGGGAAGCAGTTATCTGAGAAGCAGGAACCTCTCTACCCTTTGTACAAAAGCATAGATTTACAAAGAAGCCTAATTTAGATAGACAAAACCGAGTCCATGGAATATAATAATCAATTATTTTCTTGGGAAAAATAAAATCTCTTGTCTTAATTATCAATTATTTTCTTGGGAAAAATAAAATCTCTTATCTTAATTATTAATTATTTCTAACGTAATCAGTATGCAATAAAAACTCTTAGATAAGTATGGTACCAAAAAAACCATTTGCACAATATATTCAACTAAAATGATATTTATTTTTCTTAAACGATGACTTTAATCTTAACAATTATTTTATTTGGGCAATTCATTAGTCATTAATTACTAGTGGTTTGTTAATTTAAGGAGTTAGCATTGCACTGTGTTCGTGTTTATAACATGCCGACTTTTTTTTTCCCTTTCCAAAACAAAGACAGAAGGAGGAGAACCTTGAACGGGTTTTGACTTTTGTTTAATAAAAATGTTTAATTCCTTAAAAAAGCACAAACTTCACACACGCACAGATATATATATAATTTGTGTGTTTTTCCCAAAATGATTTCACTTCGTAGTATCAAAATCTTAGCATTTTTCCTCTGAATTTCATGCCTAAAGGTCAGAGGAAGTTCTCAAGCATAAATTGGATTAGTTATTAGAAACACCGCTCCTGTTCGAGCAAGATGGAACAACAAGAAGTTGATATATAAATAAGCAATTAGTGTACTGGAAATTTTAAAACTTGTCACGAAAGAACAATTGAGTTCTAAAACTCACAAAAAGTATAATTAAGTTACTGAAACTTATCAAATTGATGCAATCAATCATTCCGTAACTACATCCAATTTGACTAATGGAAAATGTTGACGTGACTATTTTAAAATATTTTTTCTCTCTTACATGGCAATTAACAAGTCCTATTTGAGCTCTCGACCTTATTGACCACCGCCCTCGATAGAAATTCCAGCATCTTCGTCATTAGATAGAGGTCGATTCAAGCCTTAAATTGAGCACAAGTGAGCCAAGATTTGATGGGTCTTGAGGAACTAGGGATTTCATCATTCGAGAAGGTGGCTAGCAGCAATAACCCCAATTTGACTGCTCATGAACAAGACTAACAAAAGTCTATGTGACAATGCACATGAAGCTCACGAAGTCGTTGCTTGGTGTCATGACTTACCCCTCAGGGAAAGGAATAAGTTAGAGGCATTGTCTAACAGACAAGCCTATAAGCCATGATCAGGTATGAGCTCTCTCAAGCTCATACTTCACATGACATTAGAAGGTTCATGAATTTTGTAACAAAGAGTCGTCACTAGTCTATTGGGGTTGGTTAGAAACCAAGTGAAGTATGAAAGTATACTTCACTTTCTACACAATCAGAGAATCTAGGTTCAGGGACTTAATTACATTAATTAATCAACTAGTGTCATTTCGGTATCTAATTTGCTCATTTTTTTGTCAGGTAATCTAGATTGATTTTATACATCTCCATTAACATGTGAGATGATCATATGAATGTACAATCATTAAAATAATAATTAGTAGCCAAGGAAAGCGATTAAATAAGTTGCATGGCAGAGCAAAAATTTAACATCAAAGAAAAGATAAATATTAATCCTAACTAAACTAAAGGGAAGCCAAAATCAACATACCGGAATTGTACAATCAAGGGTCTTCGTTTTTTAGGACAACTAAAACCTCTTGAGCAGGATTCTCAATTGAAAGACTTCCATTTGTTTAAGGAGAATATAATCTAAGAGATTAATTTTAACATTTTTGAAGATTTTTTAGTTAATTTTTTTTAGATTTTTTTTTTTTTGGATTTTTTGGAAAATTGAATTTTTGAATTTTCCAACACCTTTTGATTTTATTTGGTGTCTTTCTAATTACTATTGAAATTTTTAGAATTTTTAGAATTTTGGAATTTTCTGAGAATTTGTGAATTTTCCTTAATTTTCTATTTTTTATTTTTTAATTAATTTTAAAAAAAAAACTTGGATTTTCAATATTTTCTGAAATTTTTTGAATTTTTTTCATGTTCTTTGAAAGTTGTTGAATTTTCGAAAATATTTTGAATTTTATTATTTTGGAAATTTTTTTTTTTTGAAATTTTTAATATATTTTGAAATTTAGTATTATTTTATTCAGAAAAAAGGGTTTGGACCGGGTAGGACCGATCCGACCCAAGCTACTACCCTTCACCGGTCGTACATCCCGACCACCACTCGTCGGTCGACCTCCCCGTCGATTTCCTCGTCATCAGGCGGCCATTGTCGGTCACAAAGCATGAAACACAAAACAACGTAAACGATGACAAGGGCGGTGGTAGCGAAACGACCAAACGACCAACGCGTGGGGAATGCTAATCACAAAAACATCTCAACAGAACAAATCAACGTGTGGACATTCGGTTTTGGCCAAAAAGGGCAAAAGCAAAACTAGATGTCGGTGAAGCATTTCATCGAGTGAAGGGTTTCGACTCGATTGGGACTTGAAACGGGGCCGAGATTCTCAGCAAACATCCAACAACACCCAGCGACTTAGCTAAAGACCTACGGGGGCTGGAGTTCGTGTGAGCCGAATGGCCACGAACCCTAGCCCGGCGTACCCAAGAGGGGCAGCAAACAAAGGGAAAAACGAAAGCTTACTAGTTCGGGCTTGAGGACTTCTAACAAGAGGGGTTGTTGGACGGAGCTCACGTGTGGCCAAGTGATCAACCAAGGCTCCCTCTCGCTCTTCGTCTAGTCTCAGCTTTCACTATCTCGGCTCCTCTCCTTTCCTCTCTCACAGCTCCCTCTCTCTCCTCGAATGAACCCCCTCTCACTTTTAAACTCGGCCAGCAAGCGCGCATGGCTCATGCCACCGCCAGCTGCCTTGCCGGCCTGACTCCGACCCTGGGATCATGCTGCACGATCCGCTACCTCCTCTGCTCCCTCGCCATCCCCGTCTCCTCTGGCTCATACTTTGCTTTTCCTTCTTTATGCAAAGAGCGTGTGGGAGAGAGGGGAAAAAGAGAAGCAGAATGGGCCAGTGAAGGAAATGAAAAATGAAGGAGGCTGGGCCAGGCCCAAGCCAATGGAAATGGATAAAGAGAAAAAGAAAGAAGGCCCGGCTAACCTGGCCTCGGCCCGGCCTCCTTTTTTTCTTTTCTTTTCTTTTCTTTTTCTTTTTCTTTTTCTTTTCCTTCTTCTTCTTTTTTTTTAGTAACTAATTTCTAATTTTGTATGCGATTGAGTCATAAATAAAATGGTAAAATTTAGGTGTTAACACTTAAGAGCCTCATGATGGCGTTGAAGATGGGGTGATGTAGAGCAAAGGAGGAGCTGTGAGGAAGATGAAAGAGATAAAGAAGAAAGGAAAAAATATAAAGAAAAATGTTCTTGGACAAAAATGCCCCCACTGGAAATAGGATAAGAAGTTTGAATCCTTATTTGAAGCTGAGTTAGTCATTTCGGATCCTTATTTGAGATAATATCCATTTTTATTTTTTTTTTTTTAAAGTGCTTCACTTTGGGCTCTTATTTGAAATTTTCCCTATTCTTTTAACCATTCTTATGTGTCAAAATGAATTTAATAGCTATTCTCAAGGCCTAAAATTGTGAAAAGAAAATTGGAGATAAATTAATTAGTTTATCACCAAATTTGGAGGAATGGATTATTACAAAGTCTAACAAACTTTATTTAGGGAAACTTCACAATTACCAAAAGATTTGACTGTATGAGTAACAGAACTCCGGTGATGATGCCCGTTAATTCCAACAGCTATTTGATCCTCTTTAATATCCTCCAAGGCTAATTTGAAGATCGAATTCTACATGAAAGAATCAAAATGAAGGGAATGAATGATATAGTCGTATTCTCTCTAATTACTGCATCGTGTTTACATGCACTCTTTATTACTTACCGTAATATGTGATTTAAGGAGTGTACAAAATTTTTAATAGTGCTTGATTATTGATAGTGTCATCTATTAAGTTTGGATAGAAACAACACGTGCTACATTGTGACTACTCAAGGGTTACGAGCGGACCCAGTCTTGTTAGTGGTCGTTAGTTTAGAAAAGTGGACGTAGGTTTATTTTAAGCCAAAATACTGTAAGGACCTACATGCATCTTCTTCTATCTTTTTATTTCTATCTATCCGATAGAGATATTGCACTTGATATAATTAATTTGTTCTTGTGAATATTAACTACTATGCTTATATTAAACTTGATTATCATAATTCCATATAAATATATTAGTTTTTTTTTTATAATTAACTTATTACACTCTTTACGTGGAAAGTATATGCTTGCAACGTTTTGCATGCATGTACTTTCCATGTGGATGTGGTGGTACCACGTGATTGGGACAAACGGAGTCGTTAAAAAGAATTAAAATTGGGGAATTTCAAAAGCGAATAAAAGCTTTTTGTAATGGAAGCTGAGTATTCTTTTTCTTTTTTATAATAATGTAATGCAAGCTCATTTATCATTAAAAGTGAAGGATGACGGCATCTATAAAACTTAAACATGCATGACAAGTTAATTCCCTAACAAATTTTATACGAAATTAAGAAGACTAGCAAGTCGAGGCATGAGTCAATAATAAATAGTAAAGACCTTAGATCTAAGCCAACTCGCTTAAATACTATCGAGATCTGTGCCATATTAACGTATTTGCATATACTTGTATTTATATTAATTTAAATCATATTTCTAGTTTTTTTAGATAAAATTATTAAGTAGTGTGTTTTGTATTAATTTATTATATATCCATGTTTCATTTTTGTAATCCATCCGCTAAATGCAAAGAAGTAATTCTTCATGAATTCCTTACTTTTATGATGGTATCACATAACATGCCTTTAACTAGATCGGAAAGTTGCTGTGAAAATCTAATAACCTCTCCAATTGTAATACAATACTATATATTTGAATATCTTATACTTGATTCTCCATTTGGTTAGGTCATTTGATATGAATTAAGCCCCAGAAAAGTACATTGGAGAACTTCATATCAAATGACCTAACCAACGTCTATTGACTGAATCCACATGGGTCCCAAACCAATCGGTGGATCCAAGGTATTGATGCTGTCATCCTTCACTTTTAATGATAAATGAGCCTGTATGACGTTTAGGTTTTATTCATGCTGTCATCCTTCACTTTTAATGATAAATTTTTTTTTTTACATTTAAAGCATTCTTGGCTTCCATTATAAAGAAAGCTTTAATTTGCTTTTGAAAATTCCCAAGCTTTTTTTTAATGACTCCGTTTGTCCCAATCACGTGCTACCACAGCGTGCACATGGAAAGTACGTTCATTTCCAGCTAAAGGGGTGAATAGATTAATTATAAAAAATTAATATGTTTATGCAAAATTATAAAAATCGAGTTTAATATATGTAGAGGCGGTTAATATGTACGAGAACAAATTGATTATATCAAGTGCAATGCATCTATCAAATAAATAAATAAAAATGAAGCAACTGATAGAAGAAAATGCACATGGATTTTTATAATGGTTCATCATAAATCAAGTATACATCCACTCTTCCAAACTAACCATCACCGATAAGGCTGGAATCTGCTAGTAATTATTGAATAGTTGCACCATAGCACATGTTGCTTCTACTTGAAGTTGATAGATGACACTATCAATAATCAAGCATTGCTAACACACTTATACACTCCTCAAATCACAGTTAGCAACAAAAACTCTTGAAATAGTATAATAGAAACTGGAAATAAAGGCGATCGCAATAGTTAGAAAGAACATGACTATATCATTCATTTCCTTTGGTTAATTCTATTATATAGTATTCAATCTTCAAACTCCATTGGAGGACCTTAAAGAAGACCTATTAGGTGTTTGAATTGATGGACTCGATCACCGGAGCTCTGGTCACTTATACAATCAAATCTTTCGGTAATTGGGAAACTTCCCTAGATAGAGTTGGCCACACTTGGTAATAATCCATTCCTCTTAATTTGGTAATAAACCGGTTGATTTATCTCCAATCTTCTTTCCACAATTTGAGGCCCCGAAAATACCTATTAAAATCCTTTTGACACATAATGTTAGTAAAAAAAATACACTGGCCTTCTTATCCAAATGATAAACACATTAAAAGCATGTTCATAATTGATCTAGTCAGCTACCTATATCAACAATCCAGTAACTGTCCAAGCTGCTCATTGGAATTCGACTTACAAAAGGCTATCCAGTAGTCTTCTCAAGGATATTAGTGATCAAGACTTTACCATTTTGTTCACCTTGTCATGGTAGCTCCAAGTCCTCGCAAACTTTCCAATATTCCTAACTTCACCTTGTATCAAGGTCCATCCAACTTCCAACTATCTTTTTACTATATACTTCGCATGCCTTTGATGTTGGCAAATTATTCCTCGTATCAACTTCACTTGAGCTTCTATCACTAAGCATGCTGGTGATCATTACTCTACCTAGCCATTTACCTTTCAACAATCCTTCCAAAGTTTATTGAACTTTTTATTCTAAGCTTGTTCATTGTCTATTTTGGGTCCCTCCAACTTGTTCGCACCTCAGCACTCAATACATTGTTTACCATACATAGAGAACTCCTAACCTTTGGAGGATCCTATTAGGACACCATTGGCATACTAATTTATGCTTCTCTCACCTAGTTCTTATCCAATACACACATTAATAATTTTTTATTGTTTTGTAATCTTCAAAACACACATAAGGGATTCTACTAACAAAAGTAACCTAACCTACTATTCCATTGCTGCCTCTTACCTAATATACCTTTAAATAAAGCCAATAAAGCCAATGTTGATAAAATGTGTCATTTCATATCATTGCTATGAGTTCTATGATCACTTCGGATGCAAAATCAACATATAGGACATACTAAATAAGTTTTTATGTCATTTTTCAGGATGAATTGTGAAGTGTGTTCATATTGATCCAATCCCCCTCTAATTAAACGTTCAAATTCTACTCACCTAATGATTTATACTATGTAAACATATAATTATTATATAAGATAGCTATTTTAAATTCAGTGGCAATAGAAATGAGATTTTCGAGAAAAGCCTATATTAAATAGGGTAAGATGAAAGCAAAACAATCAAGTTGAGTGTTCACAAATGTAATTATTTGCACTTGCTAATAGTAATTGAATAGATCTCATATATTACCAACGTCTAAACATGTCCTTAACCACGTATTAATCATTCTGAGAGAGACATTGGCTTTGAGGCATTGATCACATCAAGCAAGTTATTGACTTCATAATTATATTTTGTTATGACAATTTTCCCAATCAAGTTATGATTGGTATAGGTTCGGCTAGATTTTGGGATGTAAGAGGCGTAAGACCACCTAACATTAGTATCAAAGGCTAGGTTGCCAATAAGTCTAGACAAAAATAAAAAATAAAAAATAAAAAAAATGTCACATAGGAGAGTTACGAATTGTTGCATCTCCGACCTAAGCTCGATGTGTGAGAGGGAGATTATTGAGGTTATTCCATATCGGTTATGGAAGGAGTTGGTGCTCAGTTCATAAGTGTGAGATAAATATCATTCTTTGAGCTAGTTTTTGAGGTGAGAGAGGTCTAAGACCACCTAACAATTTGACATGGGAAATCGATATTATCCAAAAAGACAAATAAAGGGCAGTTAGCCCTTTGTGAAGATGTCAACATGGAAAAAGACAAGTAGAGGCAGTTAGCCATTTGTGACGATGTTAACATGGGAAAAGACCAGTAGATGCCGCTAGGCCACGACCAAGAATCTCACGACGTGGAATTCATGAACACCCTTTCACACCTCAATTAACAAACTACGAAAATCGGCAACAAAACAGCCGGTAGATAATAATATATTTCAAAGAGGGTTGCACTCAATTTTTAAGAGTATCTCTTGAATATAATTGAAGTCCACGTTAAAAGCAATTAAGATGCAGCGATCACAGTAGCTTCCCGTTATATAAGTCCTGCGTCCCCGCTTTCAACTTGCATAGATCCTTCAGCCAAAGTCTCTTTAAGCTCTCCAGTTCCTTTCTCTATTTTCCTCCATAACATCCTTATAGAATTGCAGTCATCTTCACCACACTTGCCTCCTAGCTTCTCGCCTCTATTCTCATAGCTTCTACTCAGAAATGGCTACAGGTCTGTTGTTGGTCATGTTCTTGTTGGTTCTAGTTTCTTTGCCATTGTAGAAATATATATTAGGAGAGCTAAATAGGGGCTCAAAAGAGATTTGAACTCAGAATCTTTTACTTTGATGTCATGTGAGATCTTGTAGGACAATAGCCAACTGTTCTAAAATACTTGTTAAATAAATGCATAATTTAATATTTAAATAATCTGCTACTTGCAACTCCCCTACAAGTTCATAAATCATCTTTTTGTGTATTATCAATTATGAGTTTCAATAAATACCCTGTGATGAACGCTCTGATGTAGGGTTCGGTTGGGTATCAGAACGTTCTCGGTTACGTGAACTTGAAAGTGGAAACTGATGTTTGATCCCTAGTCACCATTACCAATCATGGAATAGCTTTCCCCAGTTTTCTCGTCAGCAATAACAGTGGCGTTGGTGCCAGTCCAAGGGTGACCCAAAGACTTATTGTCATTCTCTTCTCTTCATTTAGTGTAAGAAAAGGGTGATAATGGATTGGGTTGAGAGGTCGGCGGTGCTTTGATCTAGGAGACAGAAATGGGGTATTGAGGAATCTTTCAAATTTTCTCAAACGAAGCTTATATTTCATGAATTGTCGAACACAGCGAAGCGTAGCTACTTAAGAATATGGGGTATCGGTGCTCCTATGAAGTTTGATCCTTTTTCCCGATGAGCATGTCATGCGATGCTCATTTGGGAGTATGCTTTTGTTAATTTCAACCTGCAGCTGAATTTGATGAGTGCACAGAGTATTGACACCAACTTATGCCTTCATGCAGGTTATTCTGAAGATGCATCCTCCTATTCAAATGGGCAGTTTCCGGTTAATAGTTTGCTTGTGGTCTGTTTTGGGGAAATATTGGTAGACTTTGTCCCAATTGTCCCCAAAGATCCATTCGTTGAAGAACCTGCGTTTAAAGCAGCTCCTGGTGGTGCTCCTGCTAATGTGGCTGTTGGTATATCCAAATTGGGTGGTTCTGCTGCTTTTATAGGAAAGGTGCAATCAGTTCTTATTAAACTTCTCATCAACTGTCAAAACGTCAAAACATTAATGCTTCCTCTAAGAGCATTGGTTATGATATAATTAATATCTTCCGAAAACATGAAAAGATAAGTTCTGATGTCTGATTTTTTCGTGATTTGCACCGAGTAGAGATAAAAAAAAATTCCAATCCCTTGAAAGTATTAGTTTACTCTGTGCAGTTGGCTTAACCAGTGTCATGTCACTTGTTAACTAGACATCTTAAGAATACCACTTGTTAATGGAGTTAAATTTTGTTTGGGGATTATTTGCTTCTTTCATAGGTGCCTTATATTTGGCAACTGCATTTACACCATCTTATGCATGGGGATCACCAATTAGAGATGCACTGCAGCAAATGTCTCATCCTATCTGTAGCCCAGAATTTCGGTTCCTGCTGGACATTTGCCAGCTCATTTTTGCTTCCTAACACCACCAAAACTCATTATACGTTTGTGTCACAGGTGGGTGAAGATGCATTTGGAAATATGCTGGCTAACATACTAAAAAAATATAATGTTGACAATTCTGGTGTGCGGTTTGATCACAATGCAAGAACTGCATTGGCTTTTGTTACCAATGGAGCTGATGGGGAGCGAGAGTTCCTATTTTATCATCATCAAACTGCCGACATGCTTTTACATGAATCAGAGCTACATGTTGAACTTATCAGCCAGGTTTGCTTTCTTTTCTCTCTTTCCCTTTTCACGGATCATGGAATTAGATAAGTTGATCGTTTCAGGGGTTTCCACATGGGCAGATTTGCCATTCTGTTCTTTTGGCCAAACAGGGTTATTGTCATTCAGAATTATCACTTATTGCAGGCAAGAATCTTCCATTATGGTTCTCTCAGTTTGATTGATGAACCCTGCAAATCAGCTCATCTTGCAGCGATGAAAATTGCCAAAAACTCAGGGGCCATCCTCTCTTACGATCCAAATTTGAGAGAGGCATTGTGGCCAACACCTGAGGCTGCCCGTGAGGGAATAATGAGTGTATGGGATCAGTCCGACATCATTAAGGTAGTTGCTCATCATGCATCGGATTCATATAAAAGGAATAGATGCATTACTGCTAGATCCAATTCTTCATATTTGTCGGTGATAGATGATGCAGGCACAATGAGAGTCTCATTTAGATTCACTTCTAAACTGGCAGATAAGCGAGGAAGAAATTAAATTCTTGACTGGAGATAATGATCCCAATGACAACGTGGTCTTTGAGAAGCTCTTTCATCCTAATCTTAAGCTTCTGATTGTTACAGAAGGACCAAAGGGCTGCAGATATTTCACAAAGGTAAGCTACCGTAGTATACCCTGTAACATTTTCTTTGACAATAATCTTAGTGGAAGCAAACTTTCCTGAATGCAAGTTGGTCATTGTATTTGAACTATTTTGGTCGAAGCTGCTTTCTTATTGATTTCACAAGTACATCCTCAGAAAGTCAATTGCTTGAAATGAATGTTAAGGGATGTTCTGGCTGAATATGTGGCTTGGGTAAGATATCTTAAAACCCAGAAAAAATAGGTCGACATTTTGGGATATTCAGTACCATGGTACATTACCATTGATGAATAGAAACTTTTTAACTGGATCAGACCTTCTTCTTTTTGGGGCTCCAGCTTATAAAATAAGTTTATTTTGGCAAAGCTCATTCAGTCATCATCTTTTTTGGCCAGAAAGTTCCTAAAGGTAATTGACAAAACCAAATTTCTGCACAGGAATTCAGAGGCCGGGTTCCTGGTATTAAAGAAAAGCCAGTTGACACAACTGGGGCAGGCGATGCTTTTGTTGGTGGGATGCTATATTGCCTGGCTTTTGACCTTAATCTTTACAAGGTACCGATGGTTTGTACTGGAACTGGCCGGGTTATAGCTATTTATCTGATTTCCTTGATGAATAAGAGCTTCCGAAGAATAAAATTTAAGTGGAACGTAACGGATGGAGGGGTCTTTCACAAACATAATTACAAGGAAGATGTCAAATCCCAATTAGTAATGTAACTCATCGAGGCAAATGGAAGCAGTAGAAATGCATGACGAGCAAACATTGCTGTCTAGTAAATCCCTCGAAAGCTGCATGGTGCGAATATATGATAACTCGTTTTGGTTTCTGTTGAAATTCCAGCTTCAATGCTAAACTGGCTGTATCCTCTCTATACGTCAGAAGTCAATTGTTTCGTATTGGGCATGCGTTGCAAGTGAGCTCTTTAAGTAATTGACGCCAACTACCGTTCTCAGCATTATTTGTGATCTCGAGGTTGACTGATAATAACAATAATATGCTCTTCATTAAGTCAGTAAGTACTCCGCATTTCTTCCCTGTCATGGTAAAAATTTGGGCGCAGGATGAGGAACGGCTGAAGGAAGCGTTGGTCTTTGCAAATGCCTGCGGCGCATTCACAGTGACCAAGCAAGGAGCTATCAGTGCACTGCCCACGAAAGAAGAGGCCCTCAGGGTGCGAGTAAAAGCTGCTTTGTGAAGGAAACGCAAGGACCATATCTCATCAACTTTACTATTTATTGTCATTCTTCCGGGAAAAATAAGCGAGTGTCGCATTCCATTTCCTGCACAAGCCTGTGTGCAAGGGTCATGTTTTCTGCAATCTGTGTCTGCCTCAGCTAATAAGAGCATTCAGGACCAAACATCAAGAATCTCCGATTTGGTGCGATTCATTTGAATTTGGTCTTGGATTACGTAAAATTTGTGGCTTGTCATTGCTTTTCTTTGTAGCTGGATTTCCTCATGTAAGCATGACATCTATGTTTTGTACCTCCGATAGTGTCATATCTGGCAATTACAATCAAAGAGCTACGGCATGACAATCCGAACAATGCTTTTGAATCAAAGGATCGAGATAATTCCTTACGGAGCTACGGTAATTGAAGCAAACCACCACCTGAAGTAAAGCCTTAGGGAGCTGCTTCAATTTCTTTTCTTTAAAAGATCAGTAGAAGAACATGCGCGTGTGCCTAGAACATGCGCATAATACTACATCAGCCTAGCATTATATGTACTTGGATCGTTCTCCCGGAAGGTCTATCTGTTGGAGTCAACACCTAATAGAAGACGCAAGAATGACAATGATCAAGAGAAGTTACTTCTTGCATTCTCTATTTCCCCTAGAAGCCGCAAGTTGCTGGCGAGGAAAGTCAAAGGAAAACATGCAGCCCACAATTGTTGACTCCTTAGCAAAGACGAAAATGAAAGCCCGTTATGCATGGAGTCGGCTACTAGACTGGACTTGGAGCACGTATTATAATATTATATCCTCTCACAAGCAGCTAGTGGAGTCTTCAAGAAGCAGGGAACACGTCGATCAAAAGAAGAAAGGGAAGCAAGGTTTAACTTGCTAACTCGTACTTGGACGTGAAGAAAAGTTGTGGTTGGATGAGGTCACATTGAAGGTGGTTGGACTTCAAGAGGCGGTGGAAGTGCTATAAATATGGCAATACGTGAAGCATCTGAGCTTAGGCCGAAAGGCCTCACATAGAGACACCGCAGCCTCAGGTCAACAGGCCAAAGTGCCTTAAAGGCAGAAGTGCCTCAAGGCTGAAAGGTCTCAGAAAGGCTTAATAGCCGCAAGCCACTGCAGGCATAGCAGAGACTCAGGGAGAGGGCCTCAGGCCACACGCAAGCGGAGAACCTCAAGCCAGAGAGGAAGCCACCAGGTGCAAAGGTGAGCTTTAGGGAAGCCACACATATGTGAGCTTCAAGGAAGCCTCCGGCAATGAAAGTTTCGGAATAGGAAGTCACTAGGTGCAATGGTGAACTTCTAACTAAGAGACACTGGAGCCCTAGTAGTTCAGTGTGAGCAAGTTATCCTTCCGTGATTGAGAAGGAAAGATAGAATAACTGTGTATGTGCATGCATCAACTAGTTTGGGTGTGAGTATATTGAGTAAATGGTATCAGAGAGTATATTGTAAAAGTTGTGTTAGAGTGATTATTCTAGTGCTATATTTGTAATGCAGTCTAACATATCAAGTGTGTGTTTTTTGTTGTCTATTATAATTCTCACGTGTTATCACCACAATGCTTCCGCATATCCAACAATTGGTATCAAAGTGCAAAGGGTCACATACCCAATCCTATCAATGACGGTCCAAATTCAGTTAGTATGTGTATTGGGTTTCACTGAATGGTATCCGCATGTGCATGCGATGAAACTGGAAGAGCGAAAAATTAAGGGTCCGACCTGTGTCATGGAGGAGGACATTTGGCAATAGAATGGTGACTTGCAAATGGCTCTTCCATGTGCGAGCTTTCAACTTCTTTTTTTGTGGCTTAGTTCTAGTGGACTCTTTCTCCAAGCTTTCTCACAAGCTTTTTTGAAAATGAGAGAAGGGGGATTTTATTCGCGATTTCATCATTTTATCTTTTTTCCAATCAAATTTTCAACTTTTTTTCTTAATGTGGAGCTTAGATGGTGCCACATCAACGTCCCTTATCTTAAGGAAAAATTAAAAATAAAAACAATTTCAACATGTTTTATAAATCAAATTAGGCAGAGTGAACATATGAATTTTCCCACCCCCAAGAAAAAATCAGAGGGTTTCAATAGCACGAAGTTAACAAGTTTTAGGGTTTAATTATATTTTTTGAAAATTTAGGACTCAAGTGTGATTTCGGGGCAAGTTGTGGGACTTTTAATATACTTATTTCTTGTTATAATGTGCCTTTTGTTTTAACGTTTAAAAAGTTCTATGTACAGCTACAAAACTAAGCTATTTTGTGTAGTGGTTTGTGAAGGGAACATTTCACTTGATAACGTTAAATGGATGTCGTTTGAGTCGTAATTTGATAAGTCTTTGGATCAAGTGATGGAAAAAGTCATAGAATAAAGCCAAAATTTGTTAGTATGTTAATTGGAGAAAAGTTGGTAAATCACTTAAAATAATTTAATATAGCAATTGGTAAATTCAAGACTTCCATGAGAGAGGTAAATAAGATTTTGTAAAAAAATAAGAGAAGCTTTTACTTAATAGAGATAAGAGAAGTTCGTAAATTTAATTAAATGAAATCAAATAAAAATTGACAACTAATTCTAAATAAGAGTAGGGAACGAAAACTTGGTCACCTAATAAGACAAAATTTGGTAAATCACTATGACTAAGGTTGGTAATGTCTAACAAGTGAATAAGAAAAATAACTAAAGGTTGGTAACTTTATAGAGAATTTGGAAATTCTATATAAAAGATAAGCAAATGTGAATAACACGAATCAAATTACAGTTGGTATATTTATATGGAGTAATCGTTGAAAGCATGCTACTATTCTACACAAATTAAGGTCAAATCAAGGTCAATATACATAATTGACGTGGCTATTTGACTCAAAGAGGGTAAGTTCAACCTAGACCATACCCGCAATGGTGGTTGGAAGTTATAACCTGCGATCTCATGTTGGATAATATATATAGCTACTCGTCCACACAACCGGTTTAGAAAAATCAAAAACATCTTGTTGACTTAGGGCCTATTTGCCAATTTATTGGCAGTAGTTAAGCTGTCGAATCCACTATTCGAAATTGATGCCGACACCCAATATCTAAAACGTTCCTGGCACGTTGAACACGTTTCTGCTTCACTGCATTTATCTGACAATCTTGTCTTTGTCTCTCTAAGGCAAGGTGATTTTTTTTGGAGTGTGAAGAGAAACTGAGCCGGAAAGTCACCAACATTGGAGCAGCGCGGCACATGGATGGATCAAACTAGACACCGATGGAGCTATGGATGAGCCTAGAATGGCGAGAGGAGGAGGACTTTGTTATGCAAAGACCGCGATGGCTTGGAAAAATAAGGAAAACTAATGTCTGGGCGACACAAAAGATGAGCTCCAGGTAGCAAAGATGATGAACATTGAGAAGGGAAATGAGAGGGCGACAGCGCCTGTACCCATGAGTAATGGTACGGTATACATCACATATTTTTCCAATGAAACAGTGACTTGGTGAGCCCACTAAAGGGTTTTGGGAAAAGTCTTTAAGGAAATGCAAAAGCCTTTAGTCTAAAGGGTTTTGATAAAATGCAAAAACTGTTTGGCAAACTATAATTTAAAAGTGCCTTGAGAAGCAACTTTGGGGGAATGCTGTTTGGTAAACACATATTTGGGAAATCCTTTGGCATGACCAATTTAAGCTTTTTTAAAAAAAAATTAAATTGAAAATTAAAAAATGACTTTATTTATATATATATATATATATATATATATATATATATATATATATATATTTGCACTAAGGTGTAAAGTAAAAAAGATATATTAATAAATTCATAAGTAAAAAAAATAAATGAATGTTAACTTTTTCTCAATATAAAAAAGTAATTTCATTATAATAAACATGGTTACATAGACATCGAAGAAATAAATAGACTTTCATTAAAAATTACAAGCGTCCTTAAGTGTTTACAATACTCATTGCTATTTGATCAAGTGAACGTGTCATGTCTGAAAATAAATTATCATTTGAAGTGCTAGCCCCATCATTTGTACTATCAAGATCAACTGAATATCCATAATTGGAATCTAAATCCGCTCTTGCAAAACATCTATCATTGACCGCATTTCCACCTAGTTACAACAATTTTTACTTGTTTTTCAAATGGAAAACTTGGCATATACTTTAGAATCTTTCTTCTTCAATATACCAAAAACTCGCGCAATTTTCGATCGTAATAAGGAATAAACACGATTGAATACCTCTCGATAACCTATAGGGGAGTGCCTGGACTCTAAGCAAAGAGAGAAACGGAGAGGCGAATCAAGCAAAGTAATCACATGACTATAATTCTCACAATATTGGCATGAGATTCACAATCATTGTTTCGTTAAAACCCACTTCCATCGGCGCAAGCAATATCTCCAACCAAATATCAAAGTTCTAAACGATAGAAAGTTTCCGCCTTTTAGCCTGATTTTGCAGGAGAAAAAGAAAACTACAGCTCGACAAGACGTACCCATCATCGTTGAAATTTCAGAAACAACGGACCTAACAACAAAAACAATCCAAATTTGGATCCATGAACATTTATACCTTGTTGGGTTTGCCATAGTGAAGGAGAGGGATTAAAAGTAAGATGAATATCCTCCTCTTCCAAAATAGTCCCAAGCTATGACATAAATCTTAAATCTCTCAAAAGGCGGGGATATTGTGACGACATAGTGAATTACATTTCATTCATATTAACCTTCTAACCCCTCCTACCAAACACGATGTGGCTTGATTCATTATTTTCCTTTCATCTACTTTTCCCTGGGTAATCAGCTTGACGCCTTCTTTTTCATCAAAACCACCCCATCCAAAGTAATGTCCTACTATGAGTAACACAGAAGAATCAATTGGGAATTCTTGGAGGCACAGTCCATTCCAATGAGAAATTGAATACGTCCATCATTCAAAACTATTCCGAACTTAAAATTAACTATATTCTAAGAATGCACAGCAAAGATCACATCTTTGCCTATATAATACCACTCAATTTAGGCATAAATTAGATACCAGGACGTGCAACGCGAACGTATAGAATTCCAATTCACTGCAAAATTGAAACGAAAAAGGAAAACCGAAGAGACCATACCACTTGAACAGAAATAATATAATCGCCAAATCTCATCTCGAGTTCATATTGAACTAACAAAATTCCAGAAATTACATTGATTCAGATGACCATTGTCCAATGGCTACGACTACATCTATATCGAAATTAAAAAAGAAAAAAAAGGAACCAGGAGCTAGAAATCCCAACCAGGAAGCGCACCGAATTCACATCAGCAACTAATCTAAGGCGCCTTTCATTTCTGCCTGATTTTGCAGGGAGAAAAGAAAACTACAGCCCGACAAGATGTACCCGTCATCATCGGAAAGTTTCTGCCTTTTAGCTTGATTCTATGGCAGCTGCTACTGCCTACTGCGACATGCTACAGCAGTTGCAAGAAGAAGGCGACGAAGTGAAGAATAATAAAAAGGAGAAGAGGATAGAGAGAGAGGCCACGGGGGCTACCCAGATACCAAATAGATCAAACAAAAACAAAGAATGTGTTTCAACGAAAAGGATTCATCACCATCGCGAAATAGAAAGCTAGACCAAACAGTAGCAAACCGCAGAGATCCAGACCTTCCAAGGGGAAGGATCGAAGCGGGCGGAGAGGAATCCGAAGCAAGGGGAAGGCACCAGAGGATCGAGTGCTGATCAAAGCGAGGGCGAGTAGTAAGCCGACGAAAGAGGGAACAGATTTCCCAAAATCTGGAGCAAGATATCGAAGAGAGTTGAGAAGAGCAGAGGGGAAGAGAACAGCGGCATTCAAGTGGAAAAGAAACGCATATGTTAGGGTTTCTATCCGCAAATGGTCAAATTTGGAATTTTGATAAAATTTTGGGGATAACAAAGGAAAAATAAGATTTTTTTTTAAGTGCCCGTGGGCTTGCCGAGAATGCTAGAAAGCCAAGGCAGCCCCCTTGCTGCCTTGGGCTTTCAGCATTATGGAAGCCTAGAATTTGCACAATGGACTTGGAAGAAGTTTGCCAAACACCACAACTTTGCATCAAGGGCCTTTGAAGGCCTAAAGACCTTTGTGAATGCTAATTCCAAACGCAGAAGTGGGTTTGCTAGCCCACCAAGTGGGATTTCTTATATTAAAAAAAAAAAAATCAGCCAAAAAAGAAAAAGAAAAAGGGAATAAAAAAGAAACGTTCAACATTGTCGGTGTTAGATTTTTTTACATTACGTCACAAAATAACAATTTAAACATTTTTTTATTAAGAGATAATAAATGTAGAGTTACTATTAGAAACAACACCAATACAAAATATTTTTCACACTTACTGTTTTTCTAATCAAGAACTTGCTTGCTTTAACTAGAAAAAAAAAATTGTAGCCCAAAATGAAATATTTAGGGCTAGTGAATAAAAAATTTTCTCTCCCAAACCAAAAGTTAGCTTTCCAAATTATTGATTTTCAACAAATTTATAAATTTGTAGGGATGGAAAACTCAATGGTAGGCTATTTTATCCCTTAAGTAATTCATAAATTTTTTTGGATCATTTAAAAGTGAGAATTTTTGTGTCCTATGTGTAATTCTTGCAATTTTTTTTTTTTTTTTTTTTGGGATTTAGCTGCAAGCATTGTAAGGGAAAAAAACATTTTTCATGCCATTAAATAGAACTATCTAACATTTGGTTGGACAAAGATAGAGGAAGAGATTATTCCTCAAATAAAATAAAAACACCTAAACCCTCCCACCCACAATTCTCCAATCCAATTGCTCACCTTTCATAAAGTGTGGACCTAAGCAGATCCTTAAAAGGCTCACGGAGGAAACGGGCGGGAGAACTGCCCTAGGGTAAGAGACCCCGCGCTATTCTCTTATTCCCTTTCCGTCGGGAAGACAAAGATAGATAGGGAATTAGGGGGTCTCACGGTAGTGAAGGTAGACACCACGTTAGAACTTCGATTTTGGCTACTACCGAGTAAGCAGATATGGTAACCTCCTGCACTTAGAGTGAGTGAGGATGGATTAAATTCTCACAGTTGTGTTAGCACACCATATGGGACTGTTCTCAACCACAGGCTAACACAGTTCCACCTATCCTCACTCCATATGGGACTGTTCTCAACCACAGGCTAACACAGTTCCACCTATCCTTACTCCATTGAAAATTCAGCACAATCTCACCGTCATGCTAGCAGGGCCTGGTTCCGTTTTGTCTTCTTTTTGGGATCTACTCCAATCAGGGTCACATTCTACACGTGATATGACCCACTTTATATCCTCTTTGGGCACTTGGAAATGCGAAAGTATTTATCGGACTTTGCTAATATAACAGTACTTAATAATCAATTATGAGTCATAAATTTTTGAAAAAATTATTTTCACAATAATTTATAATTATTTATGATTTAATTTTTTATAGTTCAGAATAAATTATTATTCTCACGGTATATAAAAACTGCATGTAATCATTTCTCATTAAAAAATATGAAACTTTTCTTGACTTACCAAATTCGACTTTTCTCTTGACAGCTCGTTCCGTCGTCGTCTTCTTTCTGAGATTTACCAAATTCGACTTTTCTCTTGACGTGATATTATAAACCGCTTTTTTGTCCGCTTTGGGCACTTGGAAATGACAAAATATCTAATCACTTGCGCAAATTTGGCCGCCCCACAGGGCTGCAACCACACACGCACTGCAAGACACGAGGCTATAAGTATACCCCTTTCGCCTCGTCCCTCCCATGCAATGCTTTGTGCTTTAATACCATGTCGACAGAAACTGCTTCCTCCAATCTCACCGTCAACCCCTTGGCATATGTCCAGGTCACCCTCAATCCCGACGGCACCCTCAACCGTGACCGCTTCGTCTTTCCGGACACCTCCGCCTCACCCGACCCCATTCCGTCCGCTGGTCCAGTCCTCTCCAAGGACGTCCCGATCAACCCTTCCCACAACACTTGGGCCAGGATCTTCCTGCCTCGCCACCATGCACGGTCCTGCTCGGAGGAGAAACTCCCCCTCATAGTTTACTACCATGGCGGGGGATTCATCCTCGGCAGCCCGGCATCAAATATATTCCACGAGCTGTGCATCACCCTGGCACGCGAGCTCTCCGCTGTTGTTGTGTCGGTGAAGTACCGCCTCGCCCCGGAGCACCAGCTCCCCATGGCGTACGACGATGCGGTGGAGGCGCTGCACTGGGTTAAAACCGCCCGAGACGAGTGGCTTGTGGAGCATGCGGATCTCTCCACGTGCTATCTCATGGGCTCCAGTGCGGGCGGCAACTTGGCCTTCCATGCAGGGCTTCGCACATCCACGTCGCCCGAAGACCTCGAGCCGTTGAAGATCCGAGGGCTGATACTTCACCATCCCTTCTTCGGCGGGACCCAGCGGACGCCGTCGGAGCTGAGGCTGGCAAACAACCATATACTGCCGCTGGCGGCCATCGATCTTATGTGGGAGCTGTCGCTGCCGCTTGGGGTTGACCGCGACCACGAGTACTGTAATTCAGCGGTAAACGGTAGCTCCAAGCTGTCGGAAGGGGTGGATAAGATGAGGTCGCTCGGGTGGAGGCTCCTGGTCACCGGCTGCGATGGAGACCCGCTGATCGATCGACAGGTGGAGCTGGTGAAACTGTTGAAAGAGAAGGGATTGAGAGTGGTGAGCGATTTCATGGAGGGTGGATATCATATAATCGAGGCCATTGAACCGGACAAGAGCAAGCCTCTGGTCCTAACCTTGAAGAGTTTCATGTCGACGACTGTGGCTGGTCAGGACGCGGTCGGTCCTCCGAATGGAATCTCCATGCAAATTGCGGCCTGACCTTTCTCTTTGTTCATCGCACCATGTGAAACTGAAACGGTCATGACGGTTCCGGCCCGACCACTCGATCACGCATGCAGTTGTTTCTCCTCTAAATTGGTTTTCGTTGGTTTGAGATAGTATCCATCCAATGCATTATGTGGTTTCTCGTCGGTTCGCCATTTTTACTTCCCTTGAGAATTGATGTACTCTATCTTTATGTAATCGTCAGGGTGTTGTGTGGGTGGAAAGCTTCATTGCTGTTCTGAAGTTGATTTTTAGTCTATTTAGTTTCGGCTGATGATATCCATCCAGGGATATTATGATAACGTGACATCTTTCTTATTCGGTGCTTGTTCACTAAACGTGATCATATGTCACTTCATTAATTGACATGTTCGATACCTAGCATTATGATGGGTTTTTCGTGCCATCCAATCGAAAGTGGATGACTATTACTTTTTGTTGTACTCAAACACGACCAAAAGTCATATGATTAAAACACATAAACTAAGATAACGACCGTAGCCGAATCCATTTCTTCCGACATTGTTTCAGATCATAGTGCTAGTAGTATTATGCAGCTTCTTCCAGCTTAAGATTCTGTTAAGAACACCATATAAAGAATTTTTGGACCGAGCGTCCTCTATTCCCTGTGTTTATCGAGAAGCACTGCCTCTTTTCCTCTCCACCCTTTGCTAGATTTCTTTGAAGAAAAATCAGCGACGGTAGTTTGGCAACTTGTCGACTTGCCAAACTTGCTGAATAATTGTCAACTGCTCTAACGATGAGGACGTGTAGATATCTAATCCTAGTCTGCTATCACATGGAATTTAGCAAGAAAATTGACAATTATTCTAAAAATTTAAATTGTTAGATGACGAGTGAGTGCAAAATTAGTATGTTTATTTGCAATAAAACTCGAGACCTCAAGTTATGATATAATATGAGATTTAGTGAAACTACCATTAACTATTCTAAAACCATTAATTATTCTAAAAACATAAACTGTTAGATGAAAATATATTTTTATTAGGTGTGTTGCGGGAGTGATGTGAGGAATGAGTGAGTGTAAAATTAGTGTGTATTTGCAATAAATATTTTATTTAATGATGAAGGTATTTTTCAATTGTTATTTTGAGGAATATTGAGTGCATGCATGCTCAACAAGTGGTATCAAATCAAGTTTCCGCACCCAGTGTTGTGAAAAATTCTTGAAGCCAATCTGCTTTTCATGGGCAAAAATCTCACTTACCTTACTGCAATTAGGAGACCAGAATACTGGTTTCTTTCTTAAATTTTTGAAGGAAAAAAAAATCTTTAGAAGCACTATTCGAGTTCTTTATGATTCAACTGGATAAAGGAGAATTTCTGTGCGGGTGGCTCACTCAAGAGCTTCAATTTATTTTAGAGTTTAGGTAGACCGATGCTCCTAAGGCTTTGTCGCTGGAGGCTACTGGGCATGGGCTGCGACGGAGGCCCGCTAGTCGATCGACAGGTGGAGTTACCGAAAATAATGCAAGAGAATGGGGTGTGTCGTGACTCGTGAGGGACTTTACCTACCAACTTTCTTGTTGACGATGGGACTGGTCGGGGCGGGGTTGGTTCACCGGATGGGATCTCCACGCAAAATGTGGCCTGAGATTTTTCTTTGTTTATCATGTCGTGTGAATTGAAAGGGTCATGCCGGTTTTGGACCCCTTAACCGGCATGGTTTTTTTTTTTTTTTTTTTTAATATCTAAATTGGAGCCCTATCACCTTTAGGACTTGATTTTATATCCAATGAATAATGTGTTTTCTCGGTTGTTCACTACTTTTATTTCCCCTTTTAGAATTAATTCTTCATCTTTAGAAGCTTTGAAATTGATTCGTACTCTCTTGATTCTGATTGATGGCTTCTATGATAATAGGGACACTATAATTTGATACATTATTTCTTGTTCGGTGCTTATTCATTAAACATGATCCTTTTGCTCACAATATCCATTTAATTATCACTTTTTAATTTGATTTTCTGGACTTCTATTAGGGATTTTTCTTGTCATCCAATTGAAAGTCAATGATTATTACTTCTTCTTCTTTTTTTACTCACAAACGGATATCTAATCATTAAAATACCCAATTCAAGACATAAAAAGCATTCTTGTAATATCAATTCTAGAAGAACTTTAGTCAAGTTCGAGATGTGCGAAGCATGCTCGGAAGATTAGGAAAATGGATCAAGGAAGAGAGTTGAATGTTGTGATCCATTTTCCAAATTCTCTAAATCTTTCCTCAACTAAGTCAGAAAATGCGGAGGGAAAAATTCTGGATCAGCGTTGCTTGAGAAGCTCCCAGCTGGATCTCTCCTATATTGACCCGGCAATACCAGATCTTCCTCAACCCATATACTTTGATAAAGACAAAAGTACTGCCGTGGTTAGCAAGGGTCCTGTGTTGACCAGGCAATACTAAAAGCAGGATCTATGGATTCAAGGAATGAATATTATATTTTCTTTCGCGGTCAATAACTCCAATTGGACCAATTTCCACCTCTTTTTATTTTTTATTTGTTATCGCTTGTTTCCCGTCTTCTTTTTCAGAATTTATTTTGAAGATCTCTTTTGGCCGAGTGCCGGAGGCCGATCGGACGATGGAGCAGGTGTTTAAGGAAGCTTGCTATCATTTTGATGTGCTTTGAAGAAATATTAACCTTTTAAACCATTTTAAAGTGTGTCTAGCATTTCTACAAATATAAAGCAACGGGTCAAATAGAAAAATCATGTATTTCTCTATCCATAAATTTTGGGAAGAGCAACAAAACGCTTCGTGCTTAGCGAAGTTCCTACTGCCAGGGCCTGGCTAGCATCACGGAGCCATAGTTTTCTTTCCTTCTTTTTTTTTTTCCATAATCATTTCATTTTCATCCATAGACAATTATCAACCATCATCAAGACAAGGTTACCAACAACAACGTCGCAGCCCTCATTGGCCATTGGGCAAGGGACCAATGCAGGCTGCGACGCCCTTGCGTAGTCAACAAGCATAACTACAATAGGTCACAGACAAAAAAGAAAAGAAAATGGAAGGAAAAAAAAAGAAAATGAAAGAGAAAAATTATAATTTTTTTTTAAATAATTATAAAGGCCATCATGTAGGACCACCGGCATTGGTTAGACCATTACGTTAGTGATTTCTAGCAAAAAATGACTAAAATGATTACATTAGAAAATCATTAAAAATTTTAATATTAAATTGGCTAAATTAAAAAGCTTAGGGTTGAATTAACTATCATATAATAAATTTAAAATTTTTTGGACAGTGCTCGTTTAGAAAGTACGATCTTTGACTTTGGAATTGAATCATTTTCTCTTGCACAACACATCCATGTCATCCACTTTCAATCCTTGGCAAGCAACATGAGCAGCTCAAGGCACCCCCAATTCGATGGCAGTAGAGATGTGCAAAAGAACTAAGAACCGTCAAAATCGCCTAGAATGGGACCGTATCAAATTGGATCGAAACCGGCAATTACCATGGGGGCGGTCCAGTTCCCAGTTCTAATTTAGTGAAATTGGTGAGTACCTTTGATTTCTGGTTTTCGGCTTGGAACCGCCCACCAAAACCGAACCAATATATATATTCCATCATTATATTTACTTAATTATTTTATAGTATGTCAATTAAATATATATGTACATATTTGTATATTTGTAGTTATTAAATATTATCGACTAATTTTGTTTTTTGGGTGCGTAATAAAACTAAAACCCTTACTTATTTTTTTTTTCATTTTTTAATAATTCATTTACTTGTTTTCTCAATCAAAACAAAATAAATGAATGAAGAGGAAGGAGAAGACAAATTAAAGATATCTATAAATGTTGTGGTGCTTTGACATCATGATACGAAATTCTTCGGGTGCCCTTGAAAATTTCGGTTCTTTTCTTATTTTTTCACTAGATTCTTGGTTTTTGTGGAGTTCTTGATTTTGCTGGGTTGTTGCTAGATCTTTCAAAGTTTTGATTTTTTTGGTCAAATCAGTCTCCTATTTTCCTCTATTAAAATTGTGGCTGGCGTCAGTACCTTCAGAAATCTATTATTACGGCTCCGTGATGCTAGCCGGGGCCCGGTGCTCATTTCTCTATTATATCTGTCTCTACTAAGCCAAATTCAAACCGCCCAAAAAAGAAAAAAAGAACCAAATTCAGACCGTTTTTTAATCTGCTTTCCTTTGCCTCGGCACTTGAAAAACGACAAAAAGTCATTCGATACGACGAATTTATAGCTGCCCACAAGGCCAGCATCACGGACCGCCACGAGCCGAGAGGATATAAGAATTCCCTTTCCCCTTGTCCCCTCCCATGCAATTCTCTGTGCTTTAACACCATGTCGACCGAAAATGCATCCTCCAATCTCACCGTCAGGACTTTGGATTCTCTCCGGGCCGCCCTCAATCCTGATGGCACCCTCGACCGCGACCGCTTCAACATACCGATCACCTCCGCTACACTTAATCCCACCTCTCCCGCCAGTCCAGTCCTCTCCAAGGACGTCCCAATCAACCCTTCCCACAACACCTGGGCCAGGATCTTCCTACCCACCCGTGCTCTGTCGTGCTCGGAGGAGAAACTCCCCGTCATAGTTTATTACCACGGCGGGGCATTTATCCTCTACAGCGCCGCTTCGACGTTGTTCCACGAGTTCTGTGTCAGTCTGGCGCGCGAGCTCTCCGCTGTGGTCGTGTCGGTGGAGTATCGCCTCGCCCCCGAGCACCGGCTCCCCATGGCGTACGACGACGCGGTAGAGGCGCTGCACTGGGTTAAAACCGCCCGAGACGAGTGGCTCACGGGCCACGCGGATCTCTCCACTTGTTACCTCATGGGCACCAGCGCTGGCGGCAACTTGGCCTTCTTTGCAGGGCTACGCGCATCCGCATCGCACGACGAACTCGATTCCCTAAAGATCCGTGGGCTGATACTGCACCACCCCTTCTTCGGCGGCATCCAGCGGACGCCATCGGAGCTGAAGCTGGTGAATGACCAGATGCTGGCGCTGGCGAAAGGCGATTTCATGTGGGAGCTGTCGCTGCCGCTTGGGGCTACTCGCGACCACGTGTACTGTAATCCAATAGTGGACGGTGGCTCCAAGATCTCGGAAGGGGTGGATAAGATGAGGTCGCTGGGGTGGAGGCTACTGGTCGCCGGCTGCGACGGAGACCCGCTATTCGATCGACAGGTGGAGTTCGCGCAAATGATGCAGGAGAAGGGAGTGAGTGTGGTGAGGGTTTTCACGGAGGGTGGACATCATGGGATCGAGGTTAGGGAGCCGGACAAGAGCAAGCCTCTACTCCAAACCTTAAAGACTTTCATGTCGACGACTGTAACTAGTTAGGGCAGGGTCGGTCCACCGGATGGGATCTCCGCGCAAAAATATAGCCTGAAATTTCTCTTTATTTATCACGTCATGTGAAATTTATAGGGTCTCGATGGTTTCGGACTCCTCCATCGTCCATGGTGTTTATATATATATATATATCGAAGCTCTATCGTCTTTAGGGCTCCGGTGTACATCTAATAAATAACATGGTTTCTCGATGGTTCACTACTTTCATCTTTCCAAGCTTTGAAGTTGATTATTGCTCTCGATTCCGGTCAATGACAACTATGATAACGGGGACACTATGATTCATTGATAAGTTAAAAAATACCGTGGCCTTTTCTTTCTTGTTTGGTGCTTGTTCATCAAACATGTTCCTTCTGCTCATAATATCCAGATAATATATCACTTTATTAATTGATATTTGGATTCCCAGCATTTACCATGGATTTTTCTTGCCTTCCAATTGAAATTCAATGATTACTACTTGGCTTTTTACTCCAACACAGCCGGAAGTCTAATCATTGAAACACCCGAATTCGAGACTATGAAGCATGCTCGAAATATCTCGAAGAAGGAGCAAAGACTTTTAAAAAGGCATGCGGTACACTTCAAGAAGAACTTCCATTCAAGTTCGAGAGGTGCGTAGCATGCTGAGAATATTGACCGGTTAATACTTGATCCCTCCTCAACCCATATAATTTGTTAAAGACAAAAGCGTCGCCGTGCTTAGCAAGGGACCTATATTGACAAGGCAATATTAAAATTGGGGTCCATGGATTCAAGCAACGTATATTTTATTATTTTTCGTGGTCAATAACTTGGACCAAATTCCTCCCTTTTTTTTGCCACAATTTGTTTCCGGTCCTTTTCCAGAATTTATTTTGAAGATCTCTTTTGGCCAAGTGCAGGAGGCCGATCGGACGATAGGGAAAGCCTACTATCATGTTGATGCGCTTGCTATCGTTATTTAAAGATTTCTCAACTTTTAAACCATTTTTAAATGTGTCTGGCATTTCTACAAATACAAAGCAACGGATCAAATGGAAAAATCATGAATTTCTCCGTCCATACAATTTGGGAAGAGCAACAAAACTTTTCAAGCCTAGCAAAGGTCTCCGTCACTTTATCATTTCTCTATTACATTCATACACTATGGATTCAACTATAGCCTTCTTGCCAAATTTAACTTCGCTTCTAACTGCTTGTTCCTCTGGACGCTTTCTCTAGGGATGTACTTCAGTCAGGTCACATTTGACACACTATCAGACCCTTTTCATCGGCCCCCTTTTTTTTTTGGTAAGGAAATTGAAACCCATCAATCCGAAGATTCCAGAGGCAATAATCAGCACCAAAATGCAAAAGCCAAGATGGGTCTACTAGTCCTCTACAAGTCGATCGTTACTCTTAAGCTCTTTTCAACTCTTGAAAAAGAAAAACATCATTCAAATCGAAACAAATTTAGCTACCCATGGGGCCGCTACCATAGTCACTACAAGCCACGAGGATGTATGAATCCCCTTCGGCTAGGAGAATTATTTAAAAAAAAAGTCCTAAACCTATTGCAATCGTATCAATTCAAACCATCCGGTCAATTATAGTCGGCGGGCACTAACGTGAATGCCAGTTGTTCGTTCGGTTAACGCTAATGTGGATAATTTTAATAATATTTTATTTTATTTGAATTTTTATTAATTTTTTCTTTTCCTTGTTTTTTCTCTTTCTTTTCTTCACAATGGCCAGTAAGCCTCCAGGTCATGGCCCTTGCCCGGCCTCATCCAAATCTGGGCAACGAAAATGAATCTAAGCCCCGAGTTCCATGACGCAACAGAGCTCGAGCCTTCTAGATTTGGGGGCCCAAGCTCTAGGTTCCCTTGCTGAGACCTGCCTCTCCATGCAAGGCCTCACGAAGATCCATGCTTACCAAGCCGATTGTCATTCTTTTTATTCACACGTGGCAATTTGTGATTGAATTTTAACAAAACGTGCATGCCACGTCGGTTCACAACGTGGTACTATGTAACCACCGAGTACTTTCTCCTTTTATGGGTTCAGAATAGGAAGGATCAAGAAATGCCAAGTTGAGAAAAGAGAACTTCTTTTTGCCCATCCCACTTACAATATAGTTAATTTCTTTTTTTACATTTACCAAATAGTTTATTTAAAAAAACTCATTAATTCAAATAGTTAGCTAAAAAAAAATCTTTTTTTTACCATATATTTAATTCTTTTTTTTTATCACTAGATAGTTAATTCAAAAACTTGTTTTTACAGCAAATTGATACCCCGTCAATCTGAAAATTCTAGAGGCAATAATCAGCACCAAAATGCAAAAGCCAAGATGGGTCTACTAGTCCTCTACAAGTCGATTATTACTCTTAGAGGTTTGAGACCAGCGTTCTCAATTGAAGAGCACAATTGTGGAAGAAGATAAATAGTAGAAAAAAAAAAGAATTTTTAAATAAAAAACTACAAAACAAAAATCAAGCAAAATGCCCCCATTTTAAGTTGGTGTATTGTCAAATGCTGCTCCATCACATAGGACGGCTGACTATGATTATGTCAGAATTTCATCAGAAGATAGAAATTTTTCACGTCAAAATTTTCATGTCTAAATTTCATTGGAAAGATTACGTCAGAATTTCATCAGAAGATAAAATTCTTCCAAATATCAAGGAAGATGAATGTTGAAAGATTGCAAATTTAAACAGATGCCATCGAAAAAATCGCTTGAAGATAGTTACCTACTCAAAACTTAACCAAGAGGAGAGTCTTACCTGAGCTAATGTGCCCTCTGTGTAAAGCGAGCCTAGAAACGACAAAACACTTGTTCTTTGCTTCTGGACAAATGGAATCTAGTCAAATCAACAACTACAGGTAGAGATACAAAAAACACTTTAAACTACTCCCTTCAAGGAGGTTTTGCCAGGGGTCCCCTAGGGTTTTAACCACCCAACCCCCGGGCTTGACCAAGCTCTACTTCCCCTGTGTTGGCAGGGCAAAAAGCATGGATAGATGGTTTTTAGATTATGAAAGCAACCTCCTTCAAGCCCCCGCGCCATACCAAGAGAAGAGTCTTACCTGAGCTAATGTGCCCCCTGTGTAAAGCGAGCCTAGAAACGACAAAACACCTGTTCTTTGCTTATGGACAAATGGAATCTAGTCAAATCAACAACTAAGGGTAGAGATACAAAGTACAATACCTGGACCCGAGCATGTCCTTAAACTGCTCCCTCCATCGGAGCCAACCCAAGGAGGTTAAAGACGGGTAATGGCAAACCGCCAAGGGTCCCCTAGGGTTTGAACCACCCAACCCCCGGGCCTGACCAAGCTCTACTTCCCCTGTGTTGGCAGGGCAAAGAGCATGGATAGATGGTTTTTAGATTATGAAAGCAACCTCCTTCAAGCCCCCGTGCCATAAGTAGTGGCTGAAGTGCTCTGATTCATGTGGAAAGTGAGGATCGATGCTGTATTTCAAGCAAAATCGCCAAAATCCGGAGGGAGTTGTAGCCGAAGCGCTTGTGATGCATGAAAACTTTAAATGTCGGAACATATTGCAAAAGCAAGACACCAACATAGATTAAGACTTACCCAACCATGGGCAACTGTGCTAAATTAGAGTCTCTCATTTATCGCTGAGGCCAAGGGTTTGAAACTTGCAATTGTTAAAGTGTTGTAAGTGGGGGGCCATAATGTTGGGATCATGTACTAGTCTCCCCGAGATATAGGAATCAGGCCCGACGGTGCCACCGAGCGCCGGTGGGTCAAGGCAAAGTCCTTGGTTAAAAAAAAAAACATAGATCAAGACTTACCTTTGAAGTGGAGACTGCCGGATCTGGGTTTTATGAAAATTAATGCTGATGGAGCTTTCAATGTTGGAACAAACAACAAATTTGTTGCTAGAGTACGCAGGGACCCACGTGGATTCAGTCTGTAGACGTTAGATAGGTCATTTGATATGAATTAAGCGCGAGAAAAGTACAACGGCAAAGGTATGCACAAGATTAATAGTTATAAGATTCAAAAAAAATATAGGCATCGAAAAAGTGGCATTATTTTATTTCTATCCCACCCATCTTTCCTTCTTTTCGATGCATCCTTGACCTTAACTTTTTTGGAGAAACTCCTTTCCACTACGGACTGCCCAATGTGAACTAGGTACAAATCGGTCTTATGACATGCAACATCCTTTTGTTTTCACACTCACGCGTGACAAAATAATATTATATGAGTGATTTTATTTATGTCTAAGATAGGGAAAAAAAATTCATGTTTCTATTGTACGATGGCCAATGCAGTCTTTAACTTTTTCATTTGACCAAATTAGCTATAAATTTTTAACGGTTTTCCAATGTAGTCCTTTTGATCAATTTTAGTTGGAAATCACCAATGTGGACAATTTTTGTAATTGTTTAAAAACAAATTCTGATTTTCTTTTTCTTTTCCTTCACTAGTTGCCAGACCTTGGTAATGGCTCATGATCTTAGTTGGCCACAAGCTAGGACCACAGTGTCCTTGTTTGTGGCCAACGCCAATGGAGGAAGAAAAAATTGGTCGAATGAATTACATTGGTAAATCATGAAAATGTTTAAGATTAAATTGACCAAATTGAAAAGTTTAAAAATGAACCACATTACAAAAATTTTATGACTTTTTGAATAATTATTATCTAAAAATAGTATTATTAGGTATAAATTTGGTCTTATAATGTGCAACATCCGTTTGTTTTCACATTGACATATGACAAAAGAATATTAGTTGAATGAATCTTAGGTCTAAAGATAGAAAAAAAAAAAACTACCCTGAAAATCATAAAATTACTATAAAAAAATTGCCCCAAAAATCATAAACTTACTATATGACGGCCATTTCAATCCTAAATTTTTTTATTTGGCCTTTGTCATAATTTTTTTTACAAATTTTCCATTTTGTATTTTCAGCCAATTTAAACAGAATATTGTTGACGTGGTAGTCCAATTAACACCGACCATCCTACGAGGCATGACCGATATTAATATAGACAATTTTTGCAATTTTTTAAAAAAGTTTTGAATTTTTTTCCTTTTCTTTTGTCTGTTTTTTTTGTCTTCCTTCACTAATTGCTGAACCTTGATGATGGCCAACGATCTTCGCCCACCACAAGTGAGGGTGGCCATTGCTAAAGGCCGGCAATCAATCATTCTGTAACTATATCCAATTTGATTAACGGAAAATGCTGACGTGACTGTTTTAAAATATTTTTTCTCTCTTACATGGCAATTAACAAGTTCTATTTGAGCTCTCGACCTTATCGACCACTGCCCTCAATAGAAATTCTAGCATCTTCATCATCAGATGGAGGTCTATTCAAGCCTTAAATTGAGCACAAGCGAGCCAAGATTTGATGGGTCATGAGGAACTGAGGATTTCATCATTTGAGAACGTGGTTAGCAACAATAACCCCAATTTGACTGCTCATGACCAAGACTAACGAAAGTCTACGTGACATCACGTGCGTCATTGCTTGGTGTCGTGACTAACCCCTCGGGAAAGGGAATAAGTTTAGGAGCATTGCCTAAAAGATAGGCCTATGGGCCATGATCAGGCAATGGCTCTCTCCCAAGCTCATATCTCACGCGACATTAGAGGATTCATAAGAATTTTGTAACAAAGAGTTGCCACTAGCCACTAGCCTATTGGGGTTGGCTAGAAATCAAGTGAGGCATGGGAGTATGCCTAATTTTTTACACAACCAGAGAATCTAGGTTGGCTAGAAATCAAGTGAGGCATGGGATATATGCCTAATTTTTTGGTCAAGCAATCTAGATTGATTTTATACCTATCCATTAACATGTGAGGTGATTATACGAGCGTACAATCATTAAAATAATAATTAGTAGCCAAGGAAAGCGATTAAATAAGTTGCATGGGAGAGAAAAAATTTAACATCAAAGAAAAGATAAATATTAATCCTAACTAAACTAAAGGGAAGCCAAAATCAACATACCAGAATTGTACAATCAAGGGTATTCGTCTTTTAGGACAACCAAAACCTCTTGAGCAGGATTCTCAATCGAAAGACTTCCATTTGTTTAAGGAGAATATAATCGAAGAGATTAATTTTAACATTTTCAAAGATTTTTTAATTAATTTTTTTTTAGATTTTTTTTGGATTTTTTTTTTTTTTTAAATTTTGAATTTTCCAACACCTTTTGATTTTGTTTTTATTTTTTTGGTGTCTTTCTAATTACTACTGAAATTTTTAGATTTTCTGAATTTTGGAATTTTCTGAGAATTTGTGAATTTTCCTTAATTTTCTAATTTTTTAAATTAATCTTTTTAGAAAACTCGAATTTTCAATATTTTCTGAAATTTTTGAATTTTTTTAATGTTCCTTGAAATTCTTTGAATTTTCGAAAATATTTTGAATTTTTATTATTTTCGAAATTTTTTGATTTTTTTTTTTTAATTTTTTAATATATTTTTAAATTAATATTATTTTATTCAGAAAAGGGTTCGGACCGGGTAGGACCGATCTGACCAAAGCTACTACCCTTCACCGGTCGTACATCCCGACCACCACTCGTGGGCCGACCTCCTCATCGATTTCCTCTTGTCATCAGACGGCCATTGTCGGCCACAAAGCATGAAACACAAAACAACGTAAACGATGACAAGGGCGGTGGCAGCGAAACGACCGAACGACCAACGCCTGGGGAATGCTAATCACAAAAACAACATCTCAACAGAACAAATCAACCCGTGGACATTCGGTTTTGGCCAAAAAGGGCTAAAAGCAAAACTAGATGTCGGTGAAGCATTTCATCGAGCGGGCAGTGTGCGACATCGAGCGAAGGGTTTCCGACTCGACTGGGACTCGAAACGGGGCCGAGATTCTCAGCAAACATCCAACAACACCCAGCGACTTAGCTAAAGACCTACGGAGGCTGGAGTTCATGTGAGCCGAATGGCCACGAACCCCAGCCCGGCGTACCCAAGAGGGGCAGCAAACAAAGGGAAAAACGGAAGCTTACTAGTTCGGGCTTGAGGACTTCTACCAGGAGGGGTCGTTGGACGGAGCTCACGTGTGGCCAAGTGATCAACCGAGGATCCCTCTCGCTCTTCGTCCAGTCTCAGCTTTCACTATCTCGGCTCCTCTCCTCTCTCACGGCTCCCTCTCTCTCCCCGAATGAACCCCCTCTCACTTTTAAGCTCGGCCAGCAAGCGCGCATGGCTCCTACCACCGCCAGCTGTCTTGCCGGCCTGACTCCGACCCTGGGATCATGCTGTGCGATCCGCTACCTCCTCTGCTCCCTCACCATCCCCGCCTCCTTTGGCTCATACTTTGCTTTTCCTTCTTTCTGCAGAGAGCATGAGGTAGAGAGAGAGAAAGAAGAGAAGAAGATTGGGTCGGTGAAGGAAATGAAAAATGAAGGAGGTTGGGCCAGGCCCAAGTCAATGGAAATGGATAAAGAGAAAAAGAAAGAAGGGCGGGCCGACCTGGCCTCGGCCCGGCCTCACTTGTTTTTTTGTCTTTTCTTTTTTTTTTTTTTTTTTTTTTTGTAACTAATTTCTTATTTTGTATGCAATTGAATCATAAATAAAATGGTAAAATTCAGGTGTCAACACTTGGGAGCCTCATGATGGTGTTGAAGATGGGGGGTGATGTAGAGCAAAGGAGGAGCTGTGAGGAAGATGAAGAAAGAGATAAAGAAGAAAAGGAAAAAATATAAAGAAAAAATGTTCTTGGACAAAAATGCCCCCACTTGAAATAAGATTGGAAATTTTGATTCTTATTTGAAGCTAAGTTAGCCACTTTGGATCCTTATTTGAGATAATATCAACTTTGATTCTTTTTTCTTTTTCTTTTTTTTTAAATTGTTTTACTTTGGGCTCTCATTTGAAATTTTCCCTATTCTTTTAACCATTCTTATGTGTCAGAATGAATTTAATAGCTATTCTCAAGGCCTAAAATTGTGAAAAGAAAATTGGAGATAAATTGATTGGTTTATCACCAAATTCGGATGAATGGATTATTACCAAGTCTAACAAACTTTATTTAGGGAAACTTCACAATTACCAAAAGATTTGATTGTATGAGTAATAGAACTCCGGTGATGATGCCTGTTAATTCCAACAGCTATTTGATCCTCTTCAATATCCTCCAAGGCTAATATGAAGATCGAATTCTATATGAGAGAATCAATATGAAGGGAACGAATGATATAGTTGTATTCTCTCTAATTACCGCATCATGTTTACATGCAGTCTTTATGATGCAGCCCACATTGAAGACCGGCTCCCTCGACCAAGAAGATCGGCTCGCATTAAAGCTCGACGAAACCGAGAAGCCATAACGACATCTTGAGTCCATGAAGACGTTATGCTTTTAATAGTTTCTAGTTCCTAAGCTCTTTATTATTTTTCTAGTTTCTAGTTCCTAGGCTCTTTAATGCTTTCAAGTTTCTATGCTCTATCTTTATTTCTTTGATGATATAAGCCCAATTTCTTGTAGAAGACAGATAACTTTTGATGAATGAAAAGCTTTGCTTGAAGCAAGTATCATGAACCTTGTAGAGTTCATACCTTGAAAACCTAGAAGAGTTTTCACTCCGTCCTTGAAGAGTCGGAGCTTTCGAAATCTGCATCCTTGAAGAGTTGTAGTCATCGATCTAGAAGAATCGGTGCCCCCCCCTCAACTTCCTTGGAGGCCTAGAAGAGCAACCAACGAAGTTCCTATCTTTTCCTGTTCTGTTCGTTACTTCCAACCTAATTTCGACTATCCTACGTTACTTATTTCAGAAAACCCAAAACACAGAAATTGTAGATCCATAAGTCTTTGTTCATTTGGCTTTGGAATCAGGTCGATCCGATCTGTATCGACAAAGATACGACTGTTCTCCTGAGCTTGCGCAGTGCTGAAATTACTGTTCGTCCCGTTTCTTGTGCGCGAGTCACTCTCCCGATCCTATTGTTTGAGAAAGCCTCCCCTAGGCTTGCATCACTTTATTGCTGATCGTAATATGTGATTTAAGGAGTGTACAAGTTTTTTGATAGTGCTTGATTATTGATAGTGTCATCTATTAAGTTTAAATAGAAACAACACATGCTACATTGTGACTACTCAAGGGTTACGAGCGGACCTAGCCTTGTTAGTGGTCATTAGTTTAGAAAAGTGGACGTAGGTTTATTTCAAGCCAAAACACTACAAGGACCTGCACGCATCTTCTTCTATCTTTTTATTTCTATCTATCTGATAGAGATATTGCACTTGATATAATTAATTTGTTCTTGTGAATATTAACTACTATGCATTTATTAAACTTGATTATTATAATTCCATATAAATATATTAGTTTTTTTTTTTTATAATTAACTTATTACTCTCTTTACGTGGAAAGTGCATGCTTGCAACATTTTGGATGCATGTACTTTCCATGTGGATGTGGCGGTACCATGTGATTGGGACAAACAGAGTCGTTAAAAAGAATTAAAGCTAGGGAATTTCAAAAGTGAATAAAAGCTTTATGTAATGGAAGTTGAGTATTTTTTTTGTATATAATGTAATACGGGCTCATTTATCATTAAAAGTGAAGGATGACGGCATCTATAAAACCTAAACATGCATGACAAGTTAATTCCCTAACAAATATTATACGAAATTAAGAAGACTAGCAAGTTGAGGCATGAGTCAATAATAAATAGTGAAGAACTTAGATCTGAGCCAACTCGCTTTAATACTATCAAGATCTATGCCATATTAATGTATTTGCAGATACTTGTATTTATATTAATTTAAATCATATTTCTAGTTTTTTTAGATAAAATTATTAAGTAGTGTGTTTTGTAATAATTTATTATATATCCATGTTTCATTTTGTAATCCATCTGCTAAATGCAAATAAGTAATTCTTCACGAATTCCTTACTTTTATGATGGTATCACATAACATGCCTTTAACTAGATTGGAAAGTTGCTGTGAAAAACTAATAACCTCTCCAACTGTAATACAATACTATATATTTGAATCTCTTATACCTGATTCTCCATTAGGTTAGGTCACTTGATATGAATTAAGCCCTAGAAAAGTACAATGGAGAACTTGTCGCGACCTCTTTTTTTTTTGGCGCCCGCAATCGGGTACGAGCGCCTAAGGAGGCTAATGGCTCGGCTGAAATTAGTTATGCCCGGACTCTCCCAAGTCCACCAATTCACGACTTTAATAGTCTAAATTTTTAACCCGTAAATTAATTTTAAAATGGAGTCGCCACTAATCGGTTTGGGGTGGGTCGATTAGAAACCCAAGCGAAGTATCGGGAGAAATACTCGCTCCTGCGCAACCAGAGAAATTAGGCTCGGGGACTTGATTACACTAGTTAATTACTAATGCCCTTTCGGTACCTAATCTTGTTTAAACCCCGAGGCTTTTGGATGTTCGAGGGATTTTTCATGCATTTTGGGAGGAAAAACATTTTTGAGTCATTTTCTAATTTTTTGACGCAAAAGGGATTTTTTGGGATTTTTTGGTATTTTTTTTGGAAAAATACAAGTCTTTTTGGCTTTTTTGGATTTTTGGCATTTTTTGGAAAATATGAAATATTTTTGATTTTTTTGATTTTTCGGAAAATAAAATATTTTTTAATATTTTTGGAAAATAAATTATTTTTTGATTTTTCTCGATTTTTTTGGGAAAATAAAACATTTTTTAACATTTTTTAAAATATTTTTTTGAAAACAAAACATTTTTTGATTTTTTGATTTTTTTTTAAATAAAATATTTATTTATTTATTTAAAATAATATAAAAACCGGCCGGGTCGGATCCAGTTGGGTCCGACCCGGTCGACGATCCAACGCGGGCCCAACTCAGATTTTTTCTTCTTTTCTCTTTTTTTTTTTTTTTTTAAAACCTAAAACGGCGTCGTGGCGGGTGTTCGAGGACACCCGGCCCGACCCGACAACTCGGCCCGACAGCCCGCTCCACGACCCGACTCCCGCGAACCCTACCCGGATCCGACTCCGATCGCGACCCGACTCCCGCCGCCTCCCGAATCTCGCGGAACCCTACCCGGCCCGAGACCCGAATCCGATTCGACGACCGGAAATCGCAAACCCTAGGGTTTGCGAATCCGCGGCGCTGAAGGGGGAACCGAGGTGCTTGGTGGCGACGGCGACTACGGCGGCGACGACGAAGGTGACAACGGCGGCGGCGACTACGACGGCGACGACGAAGGTGACAACGGCGACGGCGACGACGGCTAGGTCAACGAAAAACGGCTTTTTTTTACCTTTTCAAGAACGGCGACGGCGGGAGGACGGTTCGCAATGGTGGAGGTCGCGGCGAAGACGGCGAGACTAGGCAACAACGGCGACGGCGAGACTAGGCAACAACGGCGGCAACCCGGCTTCCCGATCCGCCACGGCTTCGGCGGATCGATCACGGCAACAGCTTCGCGGGTGGGGAAACACAACAACAAACCCTTCGAGGCAACGGCGTCGGGACTTGGCCGAGGCGAACGGCATTCGGCGGCAACAACAAAGAGCAAAAAAAAAAAGGAACCAGACTGCGGCGTAGACCTCGGCCGGACCTTCCTTGGCCTCGATCTCTTCTCACTCAGGCCAAATCCGAGCCTCCATCGGCCGGATCGACCTTCTCGAAGTCACTCGCCGCCCGCCTTCCCGAAGTCTCGGTGGAGGGTGGGCCGAGCTCGCGACTTCGAGCTCTCTCCTGCGCTCACCCTTCGACCCTTCCCAATGTCTCTCAGTGAAGGATCTCCGAGCTCGCCACCACCTCCGACGATGCCTGCGGCCAGCTATTTATAGGCGAGGGGGCGGCCGGTCGACGAAGCTTTGACCGCCGGTCTCGCGCATTGAACGGTCCTCCTCGGTTGAACCGGCGTCTCACTCGAGCTTATCTAGTGAAGCTCGCTCAACATTAATGGCGCCTGCAACCTTATCCCCTCCGGCCGACGTCGGCCTACTCCCCTCGGCCGTAGGCCATCATTCGCGCACGTCGTCGTCTTCGCGCGTGAACTGCAGCGGCGAGGAAGAAGAAGGCGGGGAGGAGGAAGAAGAGAGGGGGGGCCGGGCTTGAGAGAGAGAGAAAAGAGGAGAGGGGCTAGGCCTTCGAGCCCAGCCCCAATGGGCTGCTTTTTTTTGCTTTTCTTTTGTTTTGTTTTTTTGTTTTTATTATCTACTTATCCGAAAAGACAAAAATGAATTAAAAACTTAATTAATAAAATTAACCTAATTAAAATTGAGGTGTCAACAGAACTTCATATCAAATGACGTAACCAACGTCTATTGACTGAATCCACATGGGTCCAAACCAATCGGTGGATCCAAGGTATTGCAAAAAATGGATTAACAATTTTGGAGCGCACAAATCTCGATAAAATTGAGGGAGTTGGCCTAGTCTCGACTTGCTAGTCTTCTTAATTTCATTTAATATTTGTAAGGGAATTAACCTGTACGTTTAGGTTTTATTGATGCTGTCATCCTTCACTTTTAATGATAAATGAGCCTGTATGACCGCACTATTTTACATTTAAAGCATTCTTGGCTTCCATTATAAAGAAAGCTTTAATTTGCTTTTGAAAATTCCCAAGCTTTTTTTTAATGACTCCGTTTGTCCCAATCACGTGCTGCCACATCATGCACATGGAAAGTACGTTCATTTCCAGCTAAAGGGGTGAATAGATTAATTATAAAAAATTAATATGTTTATGAGAAATTATAAAAATCGAGTTTAATATATGTAGAGGCGGTTAATATGTACGAGAACAAATTGATTATATCAAGTGCAATGCATCTATCAAATAAATAAATAAAAATGAAGCAACCGATAGAAGAAAATGCACACGGATTTTTATAATGGCTCATCATAAATCAAGTATACATCCACTCTTCCAAACTAACCATCACCGATAAGGCTGGAATCCGCTAGTAATTATTGAATAGTTGTACCATAGCACGTGTTGCTCCTACTTGAAGTTGATAGATGACACTATCAATAATCAAGCATTGTTAACACACTTATACACTCCTCAAATCACAGTTAGCAACAAAAACTCTTGAAATAGTATAATAGAAACTGGAAATAAAGGCGATCGCAATAGTTAGAAAGAACATGACTATATCATTCATTTCCTTCGGTTAATTCTATTATATAGTATTCAATCTTCAAACTCCATTGGAGGACCTTAAAGAAGACCTATTAGGTGTTTGAATTGATGGACTCGATCACCGGAGCTCTGGTCACTCATACAATCAAATCTTTCGGTAATTGGGAAACTTCCCTAGATAGAGTTGGCCACACTTGGTAATAATCCATTCCTCTGAATTTGGTAATAAACCGGCTGATTTATCTCCAATCTTCTTTCCACAATTTAAGGCCCCGAAAATACCTATTAAAATCCTTTTGACACATAATGTTAGTAAAAAAAAAAATACATTGGCCTTCTTATCCAAATGATAAACACATTAAAAGCATGTTCATAATTGATCTAGTCAGCTACCTATATCAACAATCCAGTGACTGTCCAAGCTGCTCATTGGAATTCGACTTACAAAAGGCTATCCAGTAGTCTTCTCAAGGATATTAGTGATCAAGACTTTACCATTTTGTTCCCCTTGTCATGGTAGCTCCAAGTCCTTGCAAACTTTCCAATATTCCTGACTTCACCTTGTATCAAGGTCCATCCAACTTCCAACTGTCTTTTTACTATATACTTCGCATGCCTTCGATATTGGCAAATTATTCCTCGTATCAACTTCACTTGAGCTTCTATCACTAAGCATGCTGGTGATCATTACTCTACCTAGCCATTTACCTTTCAATAGTCCTTCCAAACTTTATTGAACTTTTTATTCTAAGCTTGTTCATTGTCTATTTTGGGTCCCTCCAACTTGTTCGCACCTCAGCACTCAATACATTGTTCACCATATGTAGATAACTCCTAACCTTTGGAGGATCCTATTAGGACACCATTGGCATACTAATTTATGCTTCTCTCACCTAGTTCTTATCCAATACACACATTAATAATTTTTTATTGTTTTGTAATCTTCAAAACACACATAAGGGATTCTCCTAACAAAAGTAACCTAACCTACTATTCCACTGCTGCCTCTTACCTAATATACCTTTAAATAAAGCCAATAAAGCCAATGTTGATCAAATGTGTCATTTCATATCATTGCTATGAGTTATACGATCACTTCGGATGCAAAATCAACATATAGGACATACTAAATAAGTTTTTATGTCATTTTTCAGGATGAATTGTGAAGTGTGTTCATATTGATCCGATCCCCCTCTAATTAAACGTTCAAATTCTACTCACCTAATGATTTATACTATGTAAACATATAATTATTATATAAGATAGCTATTTTAAATTCAGTGGCAATAGAAATGAGATTTTCGAGAAAAGCCTATATTAAATAGGGTAAGATGAAAGCAAAACAATCAAGTTGAGTGTTCACAAATGTAACTATTTGCACTTGCTAATAGTAATTGAATAGATCTCATATATTACCAACGTCTAAACATGTCCTTAACCACGTATTAATCATTCTGAGAGAGACATTGGCTTTGAGGCATTGATCACATCAAGCAAGTTATTGACTTCATAATTATATTTTGTTATGACAATTTTCCCAATCAAGTTATGATTGGTATAGGTTCGGCTAGATTTTGGGATGTAAGAGGCGTAAGACCACCTAACATTAGTATCAAAGGCTAGGTTGCCAATAAGTCTAGACATAAAAAAAATGTCACATAGGAGAGTTACGAATTGTTGCATCTCCGACCTAAGCCCGATGTGTGAGAGGGAGATTATTGAGGTTATTCCATATCGGTTATGGAAGGAGTTGGTGCTCAGCTCATAAGTGTGAGATAAATCTTATTCTTTGAGCTAGTTTTTGAGGTAAGAGAGGTCTAAGACCACCTAACAATTTGACATGGGAAATCGATATTATCCAAAAAGACAAATAGAGGGCAGTTAGCCCTTTGTGAAGATGTCAACATGGAAAAAGACAAGTAGAGGCAGTTAGCCATTTGTGACGATGTTAACATGGGAAAAGACCAGTAGAGGCCGCTAGGCCACGACCAAGAATCTCACGGCGTGGAATTCATGAACACCCTTTCACACCTCAATTAACAAACTACGAAAATCGGCAACAAAACAGCCGGTAGATAATAATATATTTCAAAGAGGGTTGCACTCAATTTTTAAGAGTATCTCTTGAATATAATTGAAGTCCACGTTAAAAGCAATTAAGATGCAGCGATCACGGAGCTTCCCGTTATATAAGTCCCTGCGTCCCGCTTTCAACTTGCATAGATCCTTCAGCCAAAGTCTCTTTAAGCTCTCCAGTTCCTTTCTCTATTTTCCTCCATAACATCCTTATAGAATTGCAGTCATCTTCACCACACTTGCCTCCTAGCTTCTCGCCTCTGTTCTCACAGCTTCTACTCAGAAATGGCTACAGGTCTGTTGTTGGTCATGTTCTTGTTGGTTCTAGTTTCTTTGCCATTGTAGAAATATATATTAGGAGAGCTAAATAGGGGCTCAAAAGAGATTTGAACTCAGAATCTTTTACTTTGATGTCACATGAGATCTTGTAGGACAATAGCCAACTGTTCTAAATACTTGTTAAATAAATGCATAATTTAATATTTAAATAATCTGCTACTTGCAACTCCCCTACGAGTTCATAAATCATCTTTTTGTGTATTATCAATTATGAGTTTCAATAAATACCCCGTGATGAACGCTCCGATGTAGGGTTCGGTTGGGTATCGTAACGTTCTCGGTTACGTGAACTTGAAAGTGGAAACCGATGTTTGATCCCTAGTCACCATTACCAATCATGGAATAGCTTTCCCAGTTTTCTCGTCAAGCAATAATAGTGGCGTTGGTGTCCCAAGGGTGACCCAAAGACTTATTGTCATTCTCTTCTCTTCATTTAGTGTAAGAAAAGGGTGATAATGGATTGGGTTGAGAGGTCGGCGGTGCTTTGATCTAGAGACAGAAATGGGGTATTGAGGAATCTTTCAAATTTTCTCAAACGAAGCTTATATTTCATGAATTGTCGAACACACAAGCGTAGCTACTTAAGAATACGGGGTATCGGTGCTCAAATGAAGTTTGATCCTTTTTCCCGATGAGCATGTCATGCGATGCTCATTTGGGAGTATGCTTTGTTAATTTCAACCTGCAGCTGAATTTGATGAGTGCACAGAGTATTGACACCAACTTATGCCTTCATGCAAAGGTTATTCGAAGATGCATCCTCCTATTCAAATGGGCAGTTTCCGGTTAATAGTTTGCTTGTGGTCTGTTTTGGGGAAATATTGGTAGACTTTGTCCCAATTGTCCCCAAAGATCCATTCGTTGATGAACCTGCGTTTAAAGCAGCTCCTGGTGGTGCTCCTTGTTAAAAAAATATTGGACGTGCGCGTTGCGTGCGGAAGCATGGTTTTGGTATTGGTGATAGTTTTTCGGTTAGTGACGTGTGTAAGTGTATGGTGTATAGTTTGTAGAAAATGGACAGGGGATGAGATAGGATAATTAAAGGATATAGGACATGGGAAAATAGTTTCATTAGTTGAACAAAATAGTTTGATGGAGATTGGTGAAGGTCTAAGACCTTTCACGGTGGAGGGTTTTCCCACACAAGGTGGACCTCTCACACCTTTTTCATTTGTTGAACTTACATGCCTATTTATAGAGACTAAATACAACATTCTAGAATAATGGAGAATGTTGTCCATTAGGCTTATTCTAGGAAATTCTAGATTGTAGTTCTTCTAGAGCCTTCTACCTTCTACACTTTTCTTTTGTCAACTAAGCTAGATTTTCTTAAGGATTTTTCTTGACTTTTCTAGCTCAAATCTTTCATGAAGTTTCTAGAATTGGATCACAAATTCCAACACTCCCCCTTGATCCAATTTCGGGATAATCCGGACTTGTGTTGTAAAGTCTCGGACATACCTTGAGATTTTTCTTCTAATTTGTCCCATGCCTTTTGTGTTGTCTTCCTTCCACAATCCCTTGCATTCTTTTGTCGGAACACTTGCACCCGCCTTCAAATGTGCATGTTTTTTCTTCAACGATGACCCATATGTCTTGGGGCATCAAATTGTTCTTAGTTGTAGTTGTTAGCTCAGGCTCGGGCTCTAGCTCTTGTAGGCTCTGGCTCCGGCTCCGGCTTTGGCTCTGGCTCTGGCTCCGGCTCCGGCTCTGTTGGCTCTCGCTCGGGCTCTAGCCTTTGATTCTGGCTCTGGCTCTGGCTCTGGCTCTGTTAGCTCTCGCTCAGGCTCTGGCCTTTTTAGTTGAGGATGGTGAGGACAAACGCCCATAATCATCCGATATACTTGGCTCTGATACCACTGTTGGTGGTTTTGCGGAAGCGTGTGTGTGTGTGCAAGTGTTTTGTGAATAAAAAAGGACTACAATGGCAAAGGAAGAATGGATAAAAAAGGGAGCTTTTATTATGAAAGTTTTTATTACAAAGGAAGGATTTGGAAGGAGTGTGTGTGATTTTTCTACAACACAAAACACACACCCAAGCCCTATTTATAGGCGTGAGCACCGCCTCTTCTTCACCGACATTAGTACTTCTAGGTGCTTCTCCATTTTTCTTTATTATTCTATCCTCAGCTTGCCTTTTTGTCTCTACATGTTGCATGTTGCGGCTTCTCCCGAAGAATCGGGTCTCTTCTCAATTTTTCTGCACTTTTCTATTCTCTCTAACTCTCAGCCACTTTTGTTGACTTTTCTTTGGCCATTTTGCTGTCCATTCTGCTGCCCACGTAGCCTGCTCCCATGTACCAGAAAGTTCTTCATTAATTGAGAGTTTTTTTTGCCTTTTTCTTGCATGCACATGCACTAGAAATTTCTCCAACGTACTAGAGTCTTCAGCTTTGTCTTGGACACATTGTTGCTGCCATTTTTCTTTAAAAAATGGATCACTTTTTTAACACTCCTCCTTGATCCATTTTTGTGATACTCCAAGCATGCTTCTCAATGTTTCGAATTTTGCTGTAGGTAGTGCTTTAGTGAATATGTCCGCAATTTGATCTTCAGTCTTACAATACTTTAGCTCGATCTCTCCTTTGCTTTGCACTTCACGAATGAAGTGATATTTTATATCAATATGCTTCGTTCTTCCATGAAAGACTGGATTTTTTGATATTGCAATCGCGGACTTGTTATCACAAAATATTGGCGTTGATTCCATTTGTGGTTCTCCAATGTCTTCTAAAATTCTTCGAAGCCATATTGCATGACTAGTAGTTGTAGCAGCTGCAACATATTCTGCTTCAGCAGTAGATTGTGCTACTGAGTCTTGTTTTTTTGATGTCCATGAAAATATTCCTGAACCTAATATGAATGCATAACCAGTGGTGCTCCTCCTGTCATCAGATGATCATGCCCAATCACTATCAGTATAACCGATCAACTTAGTTGTTGCGCTAGGTCGGTACCAAATACCATAATCAGTGGTTCCTCGTAAGTATCTTAGAATTCTCTTGGCTGCTCCAAAATGAATTTGGCTTGGATTTTGCATAAACCGTGATAGTAAACTTGTCGCGTACATAATATCTGGCTGTGTAGCAGTAAGATATAGTAGACTCCCAATTAAACTTCTATAGAGGGAGGCATCGGCTTTTTCTGCTCCATCTTCCTTCAATAGTTTTTCATTTGTCATGAGCGGGGTTGAAACTACTTTGCAATAGTTCATCTTGAATTTCTTTAGAGGTTTTCGGTATATTTCTTTTGCGAGATGAAAATTCATTCATCTTGATTAACTTCAATACCGAGGAAATAGTTCATCAAGCCCAAGTCCGTCATTTCAAATGTTTTCATCATTTCTTTTTTAAATTCTTGGATCATTGTCTCATTGTTTCCTGTATATATGAGATCATCTACATATAAAGAGACAATGAGAGTGTCGGACTTACCTTGGGTCTTGATGTAGAGTGTCGGCTCACTCATACTCCTCTTGAATCCTTGCTTGATGAAGTATTCATCGATTCTACTATACCATGCACATGGTGCTTGTTTTAACCCGTATAGGGCCTTCTTAAGCTTTAAGACTTTTTCTTCTTGGCCTTTGAGGATAAAGCCTTCTGGTTGAGCTACATAAATTTCTTCTTGAAGATATCCATTTAGAAATGCTGATTTTACATCTAGTTGATAAATCTTCCATTCTTTTTGTGCCGCTAAGGCTATAAGTGCTCGAATAGTATCAAGGCGAGCGACGGGAGCAAAAGTTTCAGTGTAGTCAATACCTGGTTGTTGCAAGTATCCTTTCGCCACAAGCCTTGCTTTATGCTTCTGGATTGATCCATCCGCGTTGAGCTTCGTCTTGTAGACCCACTTGACGCCAATGATCTCTTTGTCCTCGGGTCGATCGACAAGCTCCCAAGTTTCATTTTTCTTGATCATCTTGATCTCTTCCTCCATGGCTTTTATCCAAACTTCTTCTTTGGATGCTTGTTCGTAGTTTTCTGGTTCCAAAATAGCAAAGTTGCATGTGTCGTAAATTCTTCTAAGGGCTTTTACCCTTAGTACTGGAGACTCTGGAGTAGATTCTTCTTGCGTTACCCTTGGAGAGCTTGGTGGAGTTACGTCATGAGTGGTAGAATCTGGTACTTCTTCTTCTTCTTGTGATGTTGACTCCTCTTGAGCAGGTGGTTTTTGCTTGCTTGCATTCCCATGTGAATCTTCTAGATTCAACTAGCAATCTCCATTCTCAACAATTCTAGAAGGTTCTCACCTTCATGATTAAGTTAGTAATTTCTAGATATTTTTAGAGAAAATGGATCATAATTTCCAACACACCCTTTGGCTCCGGCTCCGGCTCTGTTGGCTCTCGCTCGGGCTCTGGCCTTTGATTCTGGCTCTGGCTCTGGCTCTGACTCTGTTAGCTCTCGCTCGGGCTTTGGCCTTTTTAGTTGAGGATGGTGAGGACAAACGCCCATAATCATCCGATATACTTGGCTCTGATACCATGTTAAAAAAATATTGGGCGTGCGCGTTGCGTGCGGAAGCATGGTTTTAGTATTGGTGATAGTTTTTCGGTTAGTGACGTGTGTAAGTGTATGGTGTATAGTTTGTAGAAAATGGACAGGGGATGAGATAGGATAATTAAAGGATATAGGACATGGGAAAATAGTTTCATTAGTTGAACAAAATAGTTTGATGGAGATTGGTGAAGGTCTAAGACCTTTCACGGTGGAGGGTTTTCCCACACAAGGTGGACCTCTCACACCTTTTTCATTTGTTGAACTTACATGCCTATTTATAGAGACTAAATACAACATTCTAGAATAATGGAGAATGTTGTCCATTAGGCTTATTCTAGGAAATTCTAGATTGTAGTTCTTCTTAGAGCCTTCTACCTTCTACACTTTTCTTTTGTCAACTAAGCTAGATTTTCTTGAGGATTTTTCTTGACTTTTCTAGCTCAAATCTTTCATGAAGTTTCTAGAATTGGATCACAAATTCCAACACTCCTGCTAATGTGGCTGTTGGTATATCCAAATTGGGTGGTTCTGCTGCTTTTATAGGAAAGGTGCAATCAGTTCTTATTAAACTTCTCATCAACTGTCAAAACGTCAAAACATTAATGCTTCCTCTAAGAGCATTGGTTATGACATAATTAATATCTTCCGAAAACATGAAAAGATAAGTTCTGATGTCTGATTTTCTCGTGATTTGCACCGAGTAGAGATAAAAAACATTTCCAATCCCTTGAAAGTATTAGTTTACTCTGTGCAGTTGGCTTAACCAGTGTCATGTCACTTGTTAACTAGACATCTTAAGAATACCACTTGTTAATGGAGTTAAATTTTGTTTGGGGATTATTTGCTTCTTTCATAGGTGCCTTATATTTGGCAACTGCATTCACACCATCTTATGCATGGGGATCACCAATTAGAGATGCACTGCAGCAAATGTCTCATCCTATCTGTAGCCCAGAATTTCGGTTCCTGCTGGACATTTGCCAGCTCATTTTTGCTTCCTAACACCACCAAAACTCATTATACGTTTGTGTCACAGATGGGTGAAGATGCATTTGGAAATATGCTGGCTAACATACTAAAAAAATATAACGTTGACAATTCTGGTGTGCGGTTTGATCACAATGCAAGAACTGCACTGGCTTTTGTTACCAATGGAGCTGATGGGGAGCGAGAGTTCCTATTTTATCATCATCAAACTGCCGACATGCTTTTACATGAATCAGAGCTACATGTTGAACTTATCAGCCAGGTTTGCTTTCTTTTCTCTCTTTCCCTTTTCACGGATCATGGAATTAGATAAGTTGATCGTTTCAGGGGTTTCCACATGGGCAGATTTGCCATTCTGTTCTTTTGGCCAAACAGGGTTATTGTCATTCAGAATTATCACTTATTGCAGGCAAGAATCTTCCATTATGGTTCTCTCAGTTTGATTGATGAACCCTGCAAATCAGCTCATCTTGCAGCGATGAAAATTGCCAAAAACTCAGGGGCCATCCTCTTACGATCCAAATTTGAGAGAGGCATTGTGGCCAACACCTGAGGCTGCCCGTGAGGGAATAATGAGTGTATGGGATCAGTCCGACATCATTAAGGTAGTTGCTCATCATGCATCGGATTCATATAAAAGGAATAGATGCATTACTGCTAGATCCAATTCTTCATATTTGTCGGTGATAGATGATGCAGGCACAATGAGAGTCTCATTTAGATTCACTTCTAAACCGGCAGATAAGCGAGGAAGAAATTAAATTCTTGACTGGAGATAATGATCCCAATGACAACGTGGTCTTTGAGAAGCTCTTTCATCCTAATCTTAAGCTTCTGATTGTTACAGAAGGACCAAAGGGCTGCAGATATTTCACAAAGGTAAGCTACCGTAGTATACCGTGTAACATTTTCTTTGACAATAATCTTAGTGGAAGCAAACTTTCCTGAATGCAAGTTGGTCATTGTATTTGAACTATTTTGGTCGAAGCTGCTTTCTTATTGATTTCACAAGTACATCCCCAGAAAGTCAATTGCTTGAAATGAATGTTAAGGGATGTTCTGGCTGAATATGTGGTTCGGGTAAGATATCTTAAAAACCCGGAAAAAAAAGGTCGACATTTTGGGATATTCAGTACCATGGTACATTACCATTGATCAATAGATCCTTTTTAACTGGATCAAACCTTCTTCTTTTTGGGGCTCCAGCTTATAAAATAAGTTTGTTTTGGCAAAGCTCATTCAGTCATCATCTTTTTTGGCCAGAAAGTTCCTAAAGGTAATTGACAAAACCAAATTTCTGCACAGGAATTCAGAGGCCGGGTTCCTGGTATTAAAGAAAAGCCAGTTGACACAACTGGAGCAGGCGATGCTTTTGTTGGTGGGATGCTATATTGCCTGGCTTTTGACCTTAATCTTTACAAGGTACCGATGGTTTGTACTGGAACTGGCCGGGTTATAGCTATTTATCTGATTCCCTTGATGAATAAGAGCTTCCTAAGAATAAAATTTAAGTGGAACGTAACGGATGGAGGGGTCTTTCACAAACATAATTACAAGGAAGATGTCAAATCCCAATTAGTAATGTAACTCATCGAGGCAAATGGAAGCAGTAGAAATGCATGACGAGCAAACATTGCTGTCTAGTAAATCCCTTGAAAGCTGCATGGTGCGAATATATGACTCGTTTTGGTTTCTGTTGAAATTCCAGCTTCAATGCTAAACTGGCTGTATCCTCTCTATACGTCAGAAGTCAATTGTTTCGTATTGGGCATGCGATGCAAGTGAGCTCTTTAAGTAATTGACGCCAACTACCGTTCTCAGCATTATTTGTGATCTTGAGGTTGACTGATAATAACAATAATGTGCTCTTCATTAAGTCAGTAAGTACTCCGCATTTCTTCCCTGTCATGGTAAAAATTTGGGCGCAGGATGAGGAACGGCTGAAGGAAGCGTTGGTCTTTGCAAATGCCTGCGGCGCATTCACAGTGACCAAGCAAGGAGCTATCAGTGCACTGCCCACAAAAGAAGAGGCCCTCAGGGTGCGAGTAAAAGCTGCTTTGTGAAGGAAACGCAAGGACCATATCTCATCAACTTTACTATTTATTGTCATTCTTCCCGGGAAAAATAAGCGAGTGTCGCATTCCATTTCCTGCACAAGCCTGTGTGCAAGGGTCATGTTTTCCGCAATCTGTGTCTGCCTCAGCTAATAAGAGCATTCAGGACCAAACATCAAGAATCTCCGATTTGGTGCGATTCATTTGAATTTGGTCTTGGATTACGTAAAATTTGTGGCTTGTCATTGCTTTTCTTTGTAGCTGGATTTCCTCATGTAAGCATGACATCTATGTTTTGTACCTCCGATAGTGTCATATCTGGCAATTACAATCAAAGAGCTACGGCATGACAATCCGAACAGTGCTTTTGAATCAAAGGATCAAGATAATTCCTTAGGGAGCTACGGTAATTGAAGCAAACCACCACCTGAACTAAAGCCTTAGGGAGCTGCTTCAATTTCTTTTCTTTAAAAGATCAGTAGAAGAACATGCGCATGTGCCTAGAACATGCGCATCATACTGCATCAGCCTAGCATTATATGTACTTGGATCGTTCTCCCGGAAGGTCTATCTGTTGGAGTCAACACCTAATAGAAGACGCAAGAATGACAATGATCAAGAGAAGTTACTTCTTGCATGAAAGGCAGCCTTTCCCTCTCTCTATTTCCCCGAGGTTGGGACACCTGGAGCGCCATAACTCAAGACCAGGGACACTTAAGTGCCATAACTTTAAAATGGTACACTTAAGTGCCATCATCGGAGCAAAATGGGACACTTAAGTGCCACTCCGGCGAAAATCCGGCCAAATGGCTGACGTGGCAATTTTCCGGCGACCTTAGTCCAAAACGGCGTCGTTTTGCACGCCGACGTGGCGAGAAAACGCGAAAAACGACGCCGTTTCGTGTCTACGTGTAATTAAAAATATAAAGTATTCAAAAAATTAAAAAAAAAAAGAAATTTTAAAAATTTTAAAAAATTAAGAAAAATTTAAAAATTAAGAAATTTTTTTTTTAAAAGTTTTAAAAATTAAGAAAATTAAAAAAAAAAAAAAAAAAAAAAAGGGGGTGGGGTCGAAGGGGCGGCGAGGGCTGAGCCCTCGCCGCGCCGCCGCCCGCCGTCGCGGGAAGGGCCGGCGACGGAGGGGGAGGGTCGGCCGGGTCGCCGGCCCCGGCCGACCGACGGCGAGGGCTCGCGGCCCTCGCCGGATCGCGGCGAGGGCCGCGACCCCGCCCGGATCCGGGCGAGGGCTCGCGGGCCCTCGCCGGCCGGTCGGCCTCGCCGCCCGGCCGTGGCCCGCGACCCCGGCCGACACTCCCCACTCCGTCGTCGGCCCTTCCGGCGGCGGGGGAGGCGGCGAGGGCCCGCGAGCCTCGCCCGGATCTCGGTGCGAGGGTCGCGGCCTCGCCGCGATCCGGCGAGGGCCGCGAGCCCTCGCCGTCGGTCGGGGGCCGGCGACCCCGGCCGACCCTCCCCCTCCGTCGCCGGCCCTTCCGGCGACGGCGGGGGCGGCGGCGGCGAGGGCTCGGCCCTCGCCCGCCCTTCGACCCCCTTTTTTTTTTCTTATTTTTTTAAAATTAAAATTTTTAAAATTTTCTTATTTTTTTTAAATTTTTTAAATTTCTTAAAATTAAAATTTTTAAAATTAAAAATTAATTTTTTTTTTAAATTAAAAATTTTAAATTTTTTTAAATTTTTTAAATTTTTAAAATTAAAATTTTTAAATTTTTAAATTTTTATTATTTTTTTTTATTTTTTATGCTGATTTGGAGCTCCGGCGAGCCACGTAGGCGAAAAATAATAATAAAAAATGCCACGTAGGATTTCCGGCAAGGGTCGCCGGAGGTGGCACTTAAGTGTCCCACTCAAAAAAAAAAAAAAAAAAAGTGACACTTAAGTGTACCGTTTGGAAGTTATGCACCTAAGTGTCCCGGCGTGCCAAATTGTGGCACTTGCGCTGTATTTCTGCCCTATTTCCCCTAGAAGCCGCAAGTTGCTGGCGAAGAAAGTCAAAGGAAAACATGCAGCCCACAATTGTTGACTCCTTAGCAAAGACGAAAATGAAAGACTGTTATGCATGGAGTCGGCTACTGGACTGGACTTGGGGCACGTATTATAATATTATATCCTCTCACAAGCAGCTAGTGGAGTCTTCAAGAAGCAGGGAACACGTCGATCAAAAGAAGAAAGGGAAGCAAGGTTTAACTTGCTAACTCGTACTTGGACGTGAAGAAAACTTGTGGTTGGATGAGGTCACATTGAAGGTGGTTGGACTTCAAGAGGCGGTGGAAGTGCTATAAATATGGCAATACGTGAAGCATTTGAGCTTAGGCCGAAAGGCCTCACATAGAGGCACTGCAGCCTCAGGTCAACAGGCCAAAGTGCCTTAAAGGCAGAAGTGCCTCAAGGCTGAAAGGTCTCAGAAAGGCTTAACAGCCGCAAGCCACTGCAAGCATAGCAGAGACTCAGGGAGAGAACCTCAGGCTAGGGAGAGGGCCTCAGGCCACACGCAAGTGAAGAACCTCAAGCCAGAGAGGAAGCCACCAGGTGCAAAGGTGAGCTTTAGGGAAGCCACACATATGTGAGCTTCAGGGAAGCCTCCGGCAATGAAAATTTCGGAACAGGAAGTCACTAGGTGCAACAGTGAACTTCTAACTAAGAGGCACTGCAGCCTTAGTAGTTTAGCGTGAGCAAGTTATCCCTCCGTGATCAAGAAGGAGAGATAGAATAACTGGGTATGTGCATGCATCAACTAGTTTGGGTGTGAGTATATTGAGTACATGGTGTGAGAGAGTATATTGTAAAAGTTGTGTTAGAGTGATTATTCTGAGTGCTATATTTATAATGCAGTCTAACATATCAAGTGTGTTTTTTTGTTGTCTATTATAATTCTCACGTGTTATCACCACAACGCTTCCGCATATCCAACAATTGGTACCAGAGTGCAAAGGGTCGCATACCCAATCCTATCAATGACGGTCCAAATTCAGTTAGTATGTGTATTGGGTTTCACTGAATGGTATCCGCATGTGCATGCGATGAAACTGGAAGAGCGAAAAATTAAGGGTCCGACCTGTGTCGTGGAGGAGGACATTTGGCGATAGAATGGTGACTTGCAAATGGCTCTTCCATGTGCGAGCTTTCAACTTCTTCTTTTTTTGTGGCTTAGTTCTAGTGGACTCTTTCTCCAAGCTTTCTCACAAGCTTTTTTGAAAATGAGAGAAGGGGGATTTTATTCGCGATTTCATCATTTTATCTTTTTACCAATCAAATTTTCGAATTTTTTTCTTAATGTGGAGCTTAGATGGTGCCACATCAACGTCCCTTATCTTAAGGAAAAATTAAAAATAAAAACAATTTCAACATGTTTTATAAATCAAATTAGGCAAAGTGAACATATGAATTTTCCCACCCCCAAGAAAAATCAGAGGGTTTCAATAGCACGAATTTAACAAGTTTTTAGGTTTAATTACATTTTTTGAAAATTTAGGACTTAAGTGCGATTTCAGGGCAAGTTGTGGGACTTTTAATATTCGTATTTCTTGTTATAATGTGCCTTCTGTTTTAACGTTTAAAAAGTTCTATGTACAGCTACAAAACTAAGCTATTTTGTGTAGTGGTTTGTGAAGGGAATATTTCACGTGATAACGTTAAATGGATGTCGTTTGAGTCGTAATTTGATAAGTCTTTGGATCGAGTGATGGAAAAAGTCACAGAATAAAGCCAAAACTTGTTAGTATGTTAATTGGAGAAAAGTTGGTAAATCACTTAAAATAATTTAATATAGTAATTGGTAAATTCAAGACTTCCATGAGAGAGGTAAACAAGATTTTGTAAAAAGTAAGAGAAGCTTTTACTTAATAGAGATAAGAGAAGTTCGTAAATTTAATTAAATCAAATCAAATAAAAATTGACAACTAATTTTAAATAAAAGTAGGGAACGAAAACTTGGTCACCTAATAAGACAAAATTTGGTAAATCACTATGACTAAGGTTGGTAATGTCTAACAAGTCAATAAGAAAAATAACTAAAGGTTGGTAACTTTATAGAGAATTTGAAATTCTATAGAAAAGATAAACAAACGTGAATAACACGAATCAAATTACAGTTGGTATATTTATATGGAGTAATTGTTGAAAGCATGCTACTATTCTACTCAAATTAAGGTCAATATACATAATTGACGTGGTTATTTGAATCAAAGAGGGTAAGTTCTGTTAGGGAAATCCCTTATGATGTTTTGAAGATGACAAAATAAATCAAAGACTACTAACATGTTTAATGGTTAAGTAATAGACCATGCAGATAATAGAACATGTAAAGGATATTATCAAAGTTAGAAGACGGCTAGAAGACTGATCGTAACATATGTCTAGAGTATATTTTGAAGATTTCCAGACTTCTGTGTCAAAGTCTGAAGATTGCCAAACTCAAGACTCAAAGTCTGAAGACTGCCAGACTTTAGTGTCAAGTCTGCTCACTTTGACAAATTCCAGACTGAACGTGAATGATGAACCATAAGACAGACTCTATGCTGAAACTGAACTGGGTACAGACCTTAAAGCTAAATCTGTTCAGAAGCAGAATATGTTCAGACTCAGATTGCAAAGTCTATCGCACTCAGACTCAGATTATAAAGTCTATTGCTCTCAGACTTTACATCCAGATTCGATGAATCGTAACTCAAGCCCAATCATATAACGGCTAGTGATCTGGTTTGGATTCCACATCAAGATTGATTTGATTGATTCAATCTAATTGATTGGCAATTGGATCTTGAAGACAAGATCTTTCTATACGAAGAAGCTTTACTTATGGAAACCAAGATTCCATTTGTATGGGCGATCGGAATCAATTTGGGATTTTACCTTTGTCACTTAACGGCTACCAAATCTTCTAGATACAGAGCTGTCCAATGGGTATATTGGAAGACGATTCTCCGGGATACTGTCCAATAGGTAGTTTGGAAGTGGAGGAGTATTTAAGGAGATCATGGACCGATGAGCAAGTAAGAGACGGAGCGTAGAATTTATAATTCCAAAGTCCGAGCGATTTTTGTTCATACACTTGTCTTTGGAGAGCTTAAACGTTTGTGATCGTGAGAGAAATACCAAAAAAGTAACTTAGTGAGATAGTGTGATCTACTAAGTATTTGCACTCGAAATTGTAATCTCTTGTTGATTGCATAGTGGAATCTAGCCAAGAAGGCTGTTAACGTGGGAGAGTGGACGTAGGCTTGGATTAAGCCGAACCACTATAAATCTTGTGTTCTTATTCTCTTCCTTAACTCCTTTATTTTACTCGAAATTTATTTTATTCCGCATATATTTGCCAAGGTTTATTTTATACACCTATTCACTCCCCTCTAGGTATTCATACTAGCACTCTTAAGTTCAGCCTAGACCATACCCGCAATGGTGATTGGAAGTCATAGCCCGCGATCTCATGTTGAATAAAATATAAAATTAATCGTCCACACAACTGGCTCAGAAAAATCAAGAACATCTTATCAACTTAGGGCTTATTTGCCAATTTATTGGCAGCAGTTAAGCTGTCAAATCCAATATTTGAAATTGATGCCGACATTCAATATCTAAAACGTTCCTGGCACGTTGGACACGTTTCTGCTTCGCTGCATTTATCTGACAATCTTGTCTTTGTCTCTTTAAGGCAAGGTGATTTTTTTTTGGAGTACGAACAGAAACTGAGCCGGAAAGTCACCAACATTGGAGCAGCGCCGGACATGGATGGATCAAACTAGACACCAATGGAGCTATGGATTCTGAGCCTAGAATGGCGAGAGGAGGACTTTGTTATGCAAAGACCGCGATGGCTTGGAAAAATAGGGGAAAACTAATGTCTGGGCGACACAGAAGATGGGCTCTAGGTAGCAAAGATGATGAATATCGAGAAGGGAAATGAGAGGGCGACAGCGCCTATACCCATGAGTAATGGTACGGTATACATCACATATTTTTCCAACGGAACAGGGACTTGGGATCTGCATGATAACGTTTCTGTTTCTCCTAATTTTTGTTTTTTTATTTCCTGGAATAAATAAAAGAATAGAAACCTGTTTGATAAAACTTTTGTTCTCAGGAACAGTTTTGAAATAGAAATAAGAAAAAAAAAAGTAACTTCTTGTTCTCGGGAATAATTTCTAAAAATAAGTCAATTTTCTTTTTTATATTTTTTTTGTTCATCTCTCTTGCCGCGGCCACCTCCACCCGCCTGGAGTCGCTGCCGTTGCTGCCGACCGCCCACCGGCCGCCTCTGCCGCTGACCCCCGGCCTCCGCCGCTGACCCCCGGCCTTCGTCGGCACGTCGGCCTCCACCGCCGCCATCGCCATTGGCTGCCGTTGTCCTCCGTTGCCGCCATTCACCAGCCACCGCCGCTGCCGATCGCCGGCCTTCACTACCGTTGTCCTCTGCCGCCATCCTCCACCACCAACCGCTGGCCACCGTTGCTCATTGCCGCCACCGCCGCCGCTCATCGCCGACTGCCGGCCGCCGCCACCCGTCGCCACCACCGTTGCACGATTGTCGATCGCCGACCGTCACTACAGACCGCGGCCGCATAGCCCATCGGCCGCCCCCTCTCGTGGCCGCCCGTCCATCCGGCGATCATGCAGAGCAGCGGCGGGAGGTGACGGGCAACGGCTGGCGGCTATTAGTGGTCAGCGATCCGTAAGCAAGAATAAAAAATGAATAAATACAAAAAATAAATTGTTTTATACCAAACGCATTTTCTTTTTTTCTATTTCTGGAGTAAAAATTTTGTGTAGTCACCAAACACCTTATTTTACTAAGAAATTGTTCCCCGGAATAAAAATAGAAAAGAATTATTTCTAAAAAAACTCTTCCTCAATCAAAAAGCATTGTCATGCGCAACCTTGGTGAGCCTACTAAGTGGGCTTGCTAGCCCACCAAGTGGGATTTCTTATATTAAAAAAAAAAAAAAAAATCAGCCAAAATAAAAATAAGGGAATAAAAAAGAAACGTTCAACATTGTCGGTGTTAGATTTTTTTACATTACGTGCACAAAAAAACAATTTAAACATTTTTATATTAAGAGATAATAAATGTAGAGTTACTATTAGAAACAACACCAATACAAAATATTTTTCACACTTACTGTTTTTCTAATCAAGAACTTGCCTGCTTTAACAAGAAAAAAAAATTGTAGCCCAAAATGAAATATGTAGGGCTAGTGAATAAAGTTCTTTCTCTCCCAAACCAAAAGTTAGCTTTCCAAATTATTGATTTTCAACGAATTTATAAATTTGTAGGGATGGAAAACTCAATGGTAGGCTATTTTATCCCTTAAGTAATTCATAAATTTTTTTGGATCATTTAAAAGTGAGAATTTTTGTGTCCTATGTGTAATTCTTGCAATTTTTTGTTTTTTTTTTTTTTTTTTTTTTTTTGGGATTTAGCTACAAGCATTGTAAGGGAAAACATTTTTCATGCCATTAAATAGAACTATCTAACATTTGGTTGGACAAAGATAGAGGAAGAGATTATTACTCACATAAAATAAAGACACCTAAACCCTCCCACCCACAATTCTCCAATCCAGTTGTTCACCTTTCACATAAGTGAAAAATGTGGTCAACGTGAAACCATTGGAAATTCAGCACGATCGCACTATCACGCTAGCAGGGCCACAGTTCCGTCGTCGTCTTCTTTTTGGGATCTACTCCGATCAGGTCACATTCTACACGTGGTATGACCCACTTTATCGAATTTTGCTAATATAATAATACTTAATAATCTATTATTTATCAAATTTTGCTAATATCCTCTTTCGGCACTTGGAAATGCGAAAGTATTTATCGAATTTTGCTAATATAATAATACTTAATAATCTATTAATAAGTCACAAAATTTTGAAAACGTTAATCTCATAATAATTTATAATTTTTTTTATAATTCAGAATAAATTGTTATTCTCACATATGTAATCATTTCTCATTAAAAAATATGACACTTTTCTTGACTTACTAAATTCGACTTTTCTCTTGACAGCTCGTTCCGTGGTCGTCTTCTTTCCGAGATTTACAAAATTCGACTTTTCTCTTGACGTGATATTATAAACCGCTTTTTGTCCGCTTTGGGCACTTGGAAATGAGAAAATATTTATCACTTGCGCAAATTTGGCCGCCCCACAGGGCTGCAACCACACACACACTGTAAGACACGAGGCTATAAGTATACCCCCTTTCGCCTCGTCCCTCCCATGCAATGCTTTGTGCTTTAATACCATGTCGACAGAAACTGCTTCCTCCAATCTCACCGTCAACCCCTTGGCACATTTCCAGGTCACCCTCAATCCCGACGGCACCCTCAACCGTGACCGCTTCGTCTTTCCGGACACCTCCGCCTCACCCGACCCCATTCCGTCGGCTGGTCCAGTCCTCTCCAAGGACGTCCCGATCAACCCTTCCCACAACACTTGGGCCAGGATCTTCCTGCCCGGCCACCATGCACGGTCGTGCTCGGAGGAGAAACTCCCCCTCAAAGTTTACTACCATGGCGGGGGATTCATCCTCGCCAGCCCGGCATCAAATATATTCCACGAGCTGTGCATCACCCTGGCACGCGAGCTCTCCGCTGTTGTTGTGTCGGTGAAGTACCGCCTCGCCCCGGAGCACCAGCTCCCCATGGCGTACGACGATGCGGTGGAGGCGCTGCACTGGATTAAAACCGCCCGAGACGAGTGGCTTGTGGAGCATGCGGATCTCTCCACGTGCTACCTCATGGGCTCCAGTGCGGGCGGCAACTTGGCCTTCCATGCAGGGCTTCGCACATCCACGTCGCCCGAAGACCTCGAGCCGTTGCAGATCCGAGGGCTGATACTTCACCATCCCTTCTTCGGCGGGACCCAGCGGACGCCGTCGGAGCTGAGGCTGGCAAACAACCATATACTGCCGCTGGCGGCCATCGATCTTATGTGGGAGCTGTCGCTACCGCTTGGGGTTGACCGCGACCACGAGTACTGTAATTCAGCGGTAGACGGTAGCTCCAAGCTGTCGGAAGGGATGGATAAGATGCGGTCGCTCGGGTGGAGGCTCCTGGTCACCGGCTGCGATGGAGACCCGCTGATCGATCGACAGGTGGAGCTGGTGAAACTGTTGAAAAAGAAGGGATTGAGAGTGGTGAGCGATTTCACGGAGGGTGGATATCATATAATCGAGGCCATTGAACCGGACAAGAGCCAGCCTCTGGTCCTAACCTTGAAGAGTTTCATGTCGACGACTGTGGCTGGTCAGGACGCGGTCGGTCCTCCGAATGGAATCTCATGCAAATTGCGGCCTGACCTTTCTCTTTGTTCATCGCACCAAGTGAAACTGAAACAGTAATGACGGTTCCGGCCCGACCACTCGATCACGCATGCAGTTGTTTCTCCTCTAAATTGGTTTCTCGTTGGTTTGAGATAGTATCCATCCAATGCATTATCTGGTTTCTCGTCGGTTCGCCATTTTTACTTCCCTTGAGAATTGATATACTCTATCTTTATGTAATCGTCAGGGTGTTGTGTGGGTGGAAAGCTTCATTGCTGTTCTGAAGTTGGTTTTTAGTCTATTTAGTTTCGACTGACGATATCCATCCAGGGATATTATGATAACGTGACATCTTTCTTATTCGGTGCTTGTTCACTAAACGTGATCATATGTCATTTGATTAATTGACATGTTCGATACCTGGCATTTATGATGGGTTTTTCATGCCATCCAACCGAACGTGGATGACTATTACTTTTTGTTGTACTCAAACACGACCAAAAGTCATATGATTAAAACACATAAACTAAGATATCCATTTCTTCGGACATTGCTTCAGATCATAGTGCTAGTAGTATTATGCTGCTTCTTCCGGCTTAAGATTCTGTTAAGAACACCATATAAAGAATTTTTGGACCGAGCGTCTTCTATTCCCTGTGTTTATCGAGAAGCGCTTTCTCTTTCCCTCTCCACCCTTTGCCAGATTTCTTTGAAGAAGAATCAGCGACGGTAGTTTGGCAACTTGTCGACTTGCCACACTTGCTGAATAATTGTCAACTGCTCTAAAGATGAGGACGTGTAGATATCTAATCCTAGTCTGCTATCACATGGAATTTAGCGAGAAAATTGACAATTATTCTAAAAATTTAAATTATTTGATGACGAGTGAGTGCAAAATTAGTACGTTTATGTGCAATAAAACTCGAGGCCTCAAGTTCTGATATAATATGAGATTTAGTGGAACTACCCATTAACTATTCTAAAATCGTTAATTATTCTAAAAACTTAAATTGTTAGATGAATAAATATTGTCATTAGGTGTGTTGTGGGACTGATGTGAGGAATGAGTGAGTGTAAAATTAGCGTGTATTTGCAATAAATATTTTATTTAATGATGAAGTTATTTTTCAATTGTTATTTTGAGGAATATCGAGTGCATGCATACTCAACAAGTGGTATCAAATCAAGCTTTCGCACCTAGCAGTGTTGTGAAAAATTCTTGAAGCCAATATGCTTTTCATGGGCAAAAATCTCACTTACCTTTCTGCAATTAGGAGATCAGAATACTGGTTTCTTTCTTAAATTTTTTAAGGAAAGAAAATTCTTTAGAAGCACTATTCGAGTTCTTTATGATTCAACTGGATAAAGGAGAATTTCTGTACGGATGGTTCAGCTCAAGAGCTTTTAGAGCTTAAGTAGGACCGATGCTCCTAAGGCTTTGTCGCTGGAGGCTACTGGTCATGGGCTGCGACGGAGGTCGGCTAATCGATCGACAGGTGGAGTTAGCGAAAATAATGCAAGAGAATGGGGTGTGTAGTGAGGGACTCCACCTACCAACTTTCTTGTTGACGATGGGACTGGTCGGGGCGGGGTTGGTTCACCGGATGGGATCTCCACGCAAAATGTGGTCCGAGATTTTTCTTTGTTTATCATGTCGTGTGAAATTGAAAGGGCCATGATCGTTTTGGACCCCTTAATCAGCATGGTATTTTTTTTTCATATTTAATGAATAATGTGTTTTCTCATTGTTCACTACTTTTATTTCTCCTTTGAGAATTAATTCTTCATTTTTAAAAGATTTGAAATTGATTCATACTCTCTTGATTCTTATCGATGGCTTCTATGATAATAAGGATGGTATAATTCATTGACAATATTATTAGAAAATATCGTGATATATTCTTTCTTGTTCGGTGCTTGTTCATTAAACAAGATCCTTTTGCTCATAATATCCATTTGATTATCACTTTTTTAATTGATTTTCTAGACTTTCATTAGGGATTTTTCTTGTCATCTAATTGAAAGTCGATGATTATTATTTATTCTTCTTCTTCTTTTTTTAACTCACAAACGGAGATCTAAACATTAAAATACCCAATTCAAGACATAAAAAGCATTCTCATAAAGTCAATTTTAGAAGAACTTCTAGTCAGGTTTGAAATGTGCGAAGCGTGCTTGGAAGATTAGGAAAATGGATCAAGGAAGAGAGTTGAATGTTGTGATCCATTTTCCAAATTCTCTTGATCTTTCCTTAACTAACTTAGAAAAAGCGGAGGGAAAAAATTCTGGATCAGCGTTGCTTGAGAAGCTCCCACTCCTCTATTGACCTGGCAATACCAGATCTCTCCTCAACCCTTATACTTTGATAAAGACAAAAGTATTGCCGTGGTTAGCAAGGGTCCTGTGTTGACCAGGCAATACTAAAAGCAGGATCTATGGATTCAAGGAATGAATATTATATTTTCTTTCACGGTCAATAACTCTAATTGGACCAATTTCCACCTTTTTATTTTTTATTTGGGTTAATACTCTGAAAAATCCAAAACTAGTATACATGTGATAAATTTATCTTAAACTATTTTTTTTACCATGAAAAATCCAAAACTGGTATACCTTTGACAAATTTAACTCAAACCGGTATACTTATGACAAATTTACTCTTTATTAGTTTTTATTAAATTTTACTATCAATTATTAAATTAAATGATACGCGACAATTGACCAGTATACTAATTTAGGATTTTACATTCCGTTTGTCAGAGTTTACAATTTTTGTGATTTTCTTGTGGTATTAATCCAATTTAGCAAAAGGTATATTTGTCACAAATTTATCAGTTTTTGGTTTTTTGCGGTTGAATAAATTAATTTGAAGTAAATTTGTTATAAATATACCAATTTAAGGTTTTTTATTGTCAGTCGGGATAAATTTATTAAAGGGTGTACTAGTTTAAGGTTTTTCATGGTTAAAAAAATAGTTTAAGATAAATTTATCACAAATGTACCGGTTTGGGGTTTTTCAAGGTATTAATCCAAATAAAATAAAAAAATAAAAAAATAAAAAAGCACGAACCACCGCCTGCGGTGGCCCAGTTGAATAAGTGCTCCCATGATCTTTTAGTAGAGGAAATGAGTTTGAATCCCGCTGGCCACACGGGATCTTAAGTGCGACGTCGGGTGGTGGGTTTTCCGCTAGCATCGCCCCAAAGTTTACCTCCCGTTATCCCGGGCCTATCGGACTATCCATGTTGGTATGGTGCGCGGGTTCTCTGGATCATTAAAAAAAAAAACCAAATTCAAAAATTTGCTTCTAAACTGCCCTATCCTTACTTCAATCACGTCACCTTCTACACGTTATCCGACCGCTTTTTAATCTGCATTCCTTTGCCTCGGCACTTGAAAAACGAGAAAACGTCGTTCCATACGACGAATTTATAGCCGCCCACAAGAGCGGCGTCACGGACCGCTACGAGCCGAGAGGATATAAGAATCCCCTTTCCCCTTGTCCCCTCCATGCATTTCTCTGTGCTTTAACACCATGTCGACCGAAAATGCATCCTCCAATCTCACCGTCAACACTTCGGATTCTCTCCGGGCCGCCCTCAATCCCGATGGCACCCTCAACCGCGACCGCTTCAACATACCGGTCACCTCCGCTACACTTAATCCCACCTCTCCCGCCAGTCCAGTCCTCTCCAAGGACGTCCCAATCAACCCTTCCCACAACACCTGGGCCAGGATCTTCCTACCCACCCGTGCTCTGTCGTGCTCGGAGGAGAAACTCCCCGTCATAGTTTATTACCACGGCGGGGGATTCATCCTCCACAGCGCTGCTTCGACGCCGTTCCACGAGTTCTGTGTCAGTCTGGCTCGTGAGCTCTCCGCTGTGGTCGTGTCGGTGGAGTATCGCCTCGCCCCGGAGCACCGGCTCCCCATGGCGTACGACGACGCGGTGGAGGCGCTGCACTGGGTTAAAACCGCCCGGGACGAGTGGCTCGCAGGCCACGCGGATCTCTCCATGTGTTACCTGATGGGCACCAGTTCTGGCGGCAACTTGGCCTTCTTTGCAGGGCTACGCGCATCCACGTCGCACGACGAACTCGAGCCGCTGAAGATCCGTGGGCTGATACTGCACCACCCCTTCTTCGGCGGCATCCAGCGGACGCCATCGGAGTTGAGGCTGGTGAACGACCAGATGCTGCCGCTGGCGAACTGCGATTTCACGTGGGAGCTGTCGCTGCCGCTTGGGGCTACTCGCGACCACGTGTACTGTAATCCAGTAGTGGACGGTGGCTCCAAGATCTCGGAAGGGGTGGATAAGATGAGGTCGCTGGGGTGGAGGCTACTGGTCGCCGGCTGCGACGGAGACCCGCTATTCGATCGACAGGTGGAGTTTGCGCAAATGATGCAGGAGAAGGGGGTGAATGTGGTGAGGGTTTTCACGGAGGGTGGACATCATGCGATCGAGGTCAGGGAGCCGGACAAGAGCAAGCCTCTGCTCCAAACCTTAAAGACTTTCATGTCGACGACTGTAACTTGTTAGGGCGGGGTCGGTCCACCGGGTGGGATCTCCGCACAAAAATGTAGCCTGAAATTTCTCTTTATTTATCACGTCGTGTGAAATTTATAGGTTCTTGACGGTTTTGGGACTCTTTGATCGTCCATGTTTTTTTTTTTTTTTAAATAAGTAAATCAGAGCCCTATTATCTTTAGGACTCCAGTATACGTCTAATAAATAATGTGGTTTCTCAATGACTCACTACTTTTATCTTTACAAGCTTTGAAGTTGATTATTACTCTCAATTCCAGTCGATGGCAACTATGATAATGGGGACACTATGATTCATTGATAAGCTAGAAAATACTGTGGCATATTCTTTCTTGTTCTGTGCTTGTTAATCAAACATGTTCCTTCTGCTCATAATATCCAATAATATATCACTTTATTAATTGATCTTTGGATTCCTAGCATTTACCAACGATTTTTCTTGCCTTCCAATTGAAATTCAATGATTACTACTTGGCTTTTTACTCCAACACAGCCGGAAGTCTAATCATTGAAACACCCGAATTCGATACTATGAAGCATGCTCGAAATATCTTGAAAAAGGAGCAAAGATTTCCAAACAGGCATGCGGTACACTTCAAGAAGAACTTCCATTCAAGTTCGAGAGGTGCATAGCATGCTCAGAATATTGACCGGGCAATACTTGATCCCTCCTCAGCCCATAAATTTGATAATTTGATAAAGACAAAAGCGTCGCCGTGCTTAGCAAGGGACCTATATTTACCAGGCAATATTAAAATCAGGGTCCTTGGATTCAAGCAACGTATATTGTATTATTTTTCGTGGTCAATAGCTCCAGTTGGACCAAATTCCTCCCTTTTTTTTCCCCACAATTTGTTTCCGGTCCTTTTCCAGTACTATTTTGAAGATCTCTTTTGGCCAAGTGCAGGAGACCGATCGGACGATAGAGGAAGCCTACTATCATGTTGATGCGCTTGCTATCGTTATTTAAAGATTTCTCGACTTTTAAACCAATTTTTAGTGTGTCTGGCATTTCTACAAATACAAAGCAACGGATCAAATGGAAAAATCATGAATTTCTCCGTCCATACATTTTGGGAAGAGCAACAAAACTTTTCGAGCCTAGCAAAGGTCTCCGTCACTTTATCATTTCTCTATTACATTCATACACTATGGATTCAACTATAGCTTATTTTTCTCTTCTTGCCAAATTTAACTTTGCTTCTAACTGCTTGCTCCTTTGGACGCCCTCTCTAGGGATGTACTTCAATCGGGTCACATATGACACACTATCAGACCGTTTTCATTGGCTCTTTTCAACTCTTGAAAAATGAGAAAACATCATTCAAATTGAAACAAATTTAGCTACCCATAGGGCCATTACCATAGTCACTACAAGCCACGAGGATGTACAAATCCCCTTCGGTTGGGAGAATTACCAAAAAAGTTTTAAACATATTGTAATCGTGTCAATTCAATCAATCCGATCAATTATAGTCGGCCAGCACTAACATGGATGCCAGCTGTTCGGTTGATGCTAATGTCGATAATTTTAATAATATTTTATTTTATTTGAATTTTTATTTATTTATTTATTTTTTTATTTTTATTTTTCTTTTCTTCCTTCTTTGCTTCTTTTTTTCACAATGGCTGATAAGCCTCCGGCAAGGGTCATGGCCCTTGCCTGGCCTCATCCAAATATGGGCAACCAGTTGAAATGAATCTGAGCCTCGAGTTCCATGACGCAACAAAACTCAAGCCTTCTAGATTTGGGGGCCCAAGCTCTATGTTCTAGGGGTGTGCAATCGGACTGGGTATACCCGGTTCCTAGACCGATCCACCCAAAAAATAGGGTTGAGAACCGATTCCTATTGAAACTGATCCGAGAACCGGTTCCCAAAATTCGGAACCGATTTAAATTGGTCCGGGAACAAGTTCCAAGTGATTACCCACCCAGATACCAATTCCCGGACTGCTTTTGGAACCGATTCCTGGACCGCTTTTGGAATCGGTTACCTAAACGATTTTGTAAGTAGAGGTCCAAAACCCTTTTATTTCCCCTGATTTCTATTCTTACTCCCGCAATCACACGACGTTTTTCCTCTTGGCTCTTTCAAACACGCACAACACTCTTCCTTTGTCATTTCTCTTCCTCACTTGCTTCCCTCCCTCACCGGCTCCCTCTCGCACCGTCCGATGGACAGATGGTGTTCGTCGCCACCAAATTCTTGTGTATCACATGGATTGGCTCGCCTAATTTCTCTTTTATAGGAGGAGTTATGCTTGCATAAATGAGTAACTTCATGTAGTAGTTGTGGGAATAAGACTAATATTAGACCCATGTTTGTTGCTAATTCTTTGTCTTATGATTTTATTTATTATAATTAGCCTTGTGAATCCTTAATTTTTTGTTTAGTCAAAAAGTTCATGTACTTATTTATTACAAGTGCTTATTATTTCAATACAAATTAGGAGGATTACGTTATTATCTCGAGTATTAATATAAAATTCAAAGTCATATAAGATATCGGGAGATTGTAAAACAAGTTTTAGTGGAAACAAGGTTAACCCTAGAACCGGATCAAAAAAACAGGGTGGGTTGGATATAGGGTCGGGTATAGGGTCTAGAAAAGAGAAACCGGTTATAACATGGTCGGATATAGGGTCTAGGTCTAGATCATTCCCATCCTAGACCCGATCACCCCTACTAGGTTCCCTCGTTGAGACCTGACTCTCCATGCAAGGCCTCGCGAAGATCCATGCTAACTAAGCCGATTGTCATTCTTTTTATTTATGTTTATGTCATTCACATGTGGCAATTTGTGATTGTAACCACCGAGTACTTTCTCCTTTTATGGATTCAAAATAGGAAGGACCAAGAGCTGCCGAGTTAAGAAAATAGAACTTTTTTTTGCCCATCCCACTTGCAATATAGTTAATATCTTTTTTTACATTTACCAAATAATCTATTCAAAAAACTCATTAATTCAAATATTTATCTCAAAAAAAAAATATATTTTTACCATATATTTAATTCTTTTTTTATTTATCACTAGATAGTTAATTCAAAAACTTGTTTTTACGGCAAATTGAAACCCCGTCAATCCGAAGATTCTAGAGGGAATAATCAGCACTTAAATGCAAAAGCCAAGATGGGTCTACTAGTCCTCCACAAGTCGATCGTTACTCTTAGAGGTTGGAGACCGGCGTTCTTAGTTGAATAGCACAATTGTGGAAGAAGATAAACAGTAGAAAGAAAAGAAATTTTAAATGAAAACTGCAAAAGAAAAATCAAGCAAAATGGGACATTTCGCTTAAGTTGGTGTATTGTCAAATGCTACTCCATCACATAGGACGGCTGACTATGATAGTCTCTATATTGTCTACTTGAAATGAAATGAGGACTTTATCGATTTAAAAAAAAAAACAAATTGCATCGAAAAAACCTCTTAAAGATGGTTACCTACTCATACCTCTTTTGATCGGAAGGCTAACTATTTTCTCCTTCAAAGACTTTCATCTTTTTAGATGTTCCCTCGCCCACCCTTCTGGAAATCAATTTTGTTGGGTGTTGATGACCACCTCACACGCAGCTAATTCGCTCGGCCACGTGCTACCAATGCCTATGGCCATTTAATGAGACATAGACAAGACAAAGTTTGATTGCTATAAACGTATGAACACAACCACTCTCCATATGTTTGAACCAAACAAAAATAGAAACTTCGAAAGTTTTGGTAAGAAGAGCCCAATACAGAAAAGGACAGCCATATTCAAAATACCTTTTGCTTTGGCTTACAACCTGTAGAACAAAGACACAAGCTTAACTCTAGAGTCCCTCTCTAATTTTTCTCCTCTCTCTATCAAGTTCCACAATTGACCTTTCATGTTCCTTGACAAATTCCAACATCTCTACTAACCGGCCTCAATATGAAAGCAATTCCTATGTTCTACAGGCTTGTATCCAGCAAACTCTTTCAAACTTGAGTTGGTGATAGAGTTGGTTTAGGAGGCAAAGTCCAACTAGGACTTTTCTTGAAAATCGGTTTTAGTATTTCTAAAACTATCCTCCCATTTGATCGCACCGAGCATCGTCCCACAAAAATAATTAGAGCTACATCATAGAGGTTTGATTCTAACTCCAAAAAGCCTCACCCATGGCCATGCACAAGGTTTAAATTGCTTCGGTCTTAATGTTCAACTTGCTGAAGCTGCCTAGATGGAACCAAGTTGTTCTACTTTTGAGTATATTCTACTCATATGATTTTCTTTTCTTCTATATCACACTAACTAATGTCAATTCCAATCAACCAGAACAACCCTCGTTTTTCCTTGATGAACACAGGGAGTTGGACATGAAGGGGGACAATTCCAAGCTTCCAAAAATGGGTACAAAGCTATATACGTTGAAAATAGTATGTTATCATGAAAAGAGGTGACTCTTGGTTATAAAAAGAGATGATTGTTGACATGAAAAGTGGTGATGGTAGAGATAAGGTACTTATTTTTAAGAAATGTGTTGATTGATTATCTATAAAAAAAAATAGTATTCACATCATTCAACACAACTGTTTAAGGATCACAATTGTCTAAACAAACAACTTCTTTATAACTCTTTCTTCTTCTATTTCCATGCACAAAACTCTAATAATACATTCAAGGTAAAATTCTAGGAAAGAAATTGAGTAATTGTTAAGCTCATTTCTTTGTGACTTTAGTATATATCGTGAAGGTATATTTGTTCTAAACTCGACAACAATAATAGTGGGGACAAATAATATCTTAAAGACGATGATCGTCATCACGCATTAATGCATCAAAGATCTATAACTATTGCTCTACCTTCATTAGCAATCATATTTCCCCAATAATATAATTTACACAAAAATATGATCAAGTCGTCGACATGCGCAATCATGTAACTAACACATGACTAATGTATGGACATTAGCATGCACATGGTGCATTGTTGACAACCATATTGTTATTAGCAACCAGTATTGATGCTCATCAATGAAACATGTTGATGGGTATTGCCAATTAGTTGTCGATATACGATGACAAATGTTTTCAACAAGTGTGTTGACGATGGAAGGACGGTGTACAATTCATTGAATGCTTGAAAAGTGTTGAGATATAAAGCTCAAGAGCACCCTACTAGCCAATTGAGATTGTGGAGCAATTAACATGAATGTTTTGAGAGGGCAACCATTCAAGAACAAGACTAGGGGATCATGAGGATGTGGGCACAAGACTTTCAGAATGGAAGAACAAATGACAACCACTTGGAAACAAGATTGTGGGGTAGTTAGCGTGCATTTTCAAACGAATAACCACTCAAGAAGAAGATCAAGAGAACATGAAAGTTTGGGCACAAGACTTTCGGAAATGGAATGGCATGGAGGCAACCAATGAAAACCGTTCAAGAAAAATGCAACCGTTAGAAACCGCTAGGGACGCAACTATCACACAACCATTATAAATATCACTAGTCATCTATTGGAGAGCTCTCTCACAACTCAAACCAATTTACTATATTTTTAGTATCTTTACTTTTCTACAATGCACTTTTATTGTCCAAATTTGCATTGTTGATTAAATTTTGGCATGTTTCTTAGCAGTAGCCTTCAAATCCACATCGTTAATTAAATTCTAATGTATATTTTTACTTGGTGTGCTCAGGTTGTGTCATTGATTAAATTACAGAAAAGTTTGTTCACATTTGGTTCACTTGTAATAGCTATGCTTTCCAATTCTTGTTGTCGATTAAATTCTGACATGGTTAGATCTTGTATAGTTTGGTTCGAAGTATAGCTGTTCATTTCTTTGTTCGGCTGAATATCTTCTGTTTGGAGTCGACGCATAACCCATTTCCTCTTTTAAAAATTAAAAAACGACTTTCATTGAAAGGTGTTGTGGAAGAAATTCCAATGAAATAATATAAAGAGTCATCTCTCCTTTTTGCTCATAAAATGAGAAAACATCATACTTGATAGAATAAAGTGGAAAAATGAATTCTTGTATATTTCAGTGTGTAATAATGATGATACAAGAGCCTATTTATAGGCTGTTCTAGACAACTATCTAAAGTAATAAAATATTACAATATCAAAATGAGATCAATTATAATCATTATCAAATCAATTATAATCAATCGGGAATATAAATATCTCTAACATCCCCCCTCAAACTCAAGGTGATATAGAAGAGGTCAACTGGAGTTTGGAGAAAAGATCTTTAAAACGCCCAAGTGGATGTGCCTTCGTGAAAATATCAGCTGTCTGATCAATTGAGGAGGTGCGGATAAGACGAACATCGCCACAAAGCACATGAGAGTGTATGAAATGATAGTCTATTTCAATATATTTGGTACGCTCATGGAAAACATCATTATGAGCTATTTGGATGGCACTTTAGTTATCACAATGAATGACCGTTCCACCATTATGACGAACTCCCATGTCTTCTAATAACCACTACAACCATAAAAATTCCGAAGTTGTAAGGCAAGGGCACAATATTCTGCTTCCGTACTCAATCGAGCGATAGTAGTCTGTTTCTTACTTCGCCAAGAAATAAGGGACTTCCCTAAGAAAAAACAATAGTTTATAGTAGAGCGAAGATCAAGAGGATCACTAGCTCACTCAGCATTAGAATAAGCTATTAAATCTAAGGATGAGTTAGCAGAAAAGTGAAGATCATGAAATAAGTTACCCTTGATATAGCGAGGAATTCAAAGAAAAGTAGCAAAGTAAGTCGTCCACGGTGCAGTCATGAATTGACTCACAATGTGAATAGCATAAGCGATGTTAGGGCGGGTAACAGTGAGATAAACTAGACTGCCAACTAACTATCAATAAAGTGTAGGGTTTGGAAGAGGAGTCCCATCTTTTTCATCAAATTTGGCATTATTCTCAATGAGAGTGGTAGCGGTCTTGTTATCCGTAAGTCCAGCTTGAGAAAGAAGATCAGTGGCATATTTTGCTTGAGAAAGATAATAACTAGAGGAATCTGAAGCAACCTCAAATCCTAGAAAATAATTGAGCTGTCCAAGATCTTTCATTTCAAACTATTGATTCAAATACAGTTGTAGTTTTGTAATGCTTTTGTGATCATCACCAGTAATAACCATGTCATCCACATATAACAGTAGCAAAATACTCCCACGAGATGTTCATTGAACAAATAGAGCGTTATCATAGAGATTGTACACAAATCCAAGGCGTTCCATAGTAGAACTAAACTTGGAATACCATGCACGAGGAGCCTATTTTAGTCCATATAATGCTTGGCGTAAACGACATACTTTACCAAGAGTATGAGTATATCCAAGAGGTGGCTCCATATATACTTCTTCAATGAGATCTCTATTAAGGAATGCATATTTGACATCCATTTGAAATAAAGGCCATTGCTTAATAGTAACGATAGCAAGGAGGCTACGAACATAAGTAAGACATGTAACTGGAGCAAACGTCTCGTCATAGTGAATGTCATACTCCTAGGTAAAGCCTTTTGCTACTAGTCGAGCTTTATAGCATTCCACTGTACCATCTGCCTTAGTTTTGATTTTGTAGACCCATTGACAACCTATAGTCGACTTTTCATAAGGCAAATCAACCAAAACCCAAGTATGAGAGCGTTTCAATGATTGCAACTCATCTACCATTGCTTGCTTCCAAAGAGGATTAGTACGAGCTTCTCTATATGTGCGAGGCTCATGAAAATAGGCAATTGTAGAATAACAATGGAAATCATGCAGCCAAAGTAGAGGTTGACTTACATGGGTGGAACGACGAACAAAAGAAGAAGGAACTTCTGAAGGTGGATCTGCGGATGGCACAGGCATATTAAGAGCTGCCAAAGCGAGATTTCTAGAGATACCTGCATCAAGATTAGAAGAGGGTAATTCTAAAGAGGAAAATGCAGGTGTGTCATCTTCAGGAAACAGTTCGACAGAAGGATTGGTAAAGAAACAAACATTTGGAATAGTGGGAGAAGATGCAAAAGAACGTAAAGATGAGAACATTTTATGTTCCCAAAAGGTAGCATGACGAGACACATGAAGTCGATTGGAGATAGGGTCCCAACATCTATACCATTTATGCTTAATGCCATATCCAAGGAAATAACAAAGACGAGCTCGAGGTTCTAACTTCATGCGTTCATTTGGAAGAAGATGCACAAAACATGCACTACCAAAAACTTGAAGTGGACTGTAATTAGGAATACTGTCATACAAGCACTTGTATGGAGAAATATTACCTATAGTAGGTGATGGAATACGATTAATAGTGTACAGCAATATGATAGGCCTCTCCCCAAAACTATTATGGTTAAGATGCTGAGATTAGAAGAGTGCATACAATATCTAAGATATGCTTGTGTTTACGCTCTGCTCGACCATTTTGTTGGGAAGTTCCTGGACAAGAACAATGAATAATAGTACCATTCGGAGAAAGAATTTTAAGGAACTCTCTATCCTTATATTCCATGGCATTATTAGTACAAAAAATCTTGATATCTCTAGAAAATTGTGTTTTGATCATGGCAACAAAATTACCCTAGATATGGGTAAGTTTAGATCGATTTTTATGAGATAAAACCATTTATAACGTGAATAATCATCAACAAAAATCATAAAATAACAAGAACCTCCCACAGTGGGAGTAGGAGATGGTCCTCAAATATCCAAATGAATTATATTAAAGGGAGCATAGGAGACAAATTCACTAATATTGATCGGTAAAACATGATGTTTTCCTAAATTACAAGGTAGACAATCAAAGGTTTTATTGTCAGCGAAACCTAGATGACCACTTGAAAGCAAATGACTTAATCGAGAAAAAGAAAGATACCTAAACGAGAATGCCAAGTTTCAGATGAAACTGGCAACACAACTAGTAAATGAGTTGGGAAGCTTTATGGAAACAAGCTCAAACAACTGTCCAACTTTACAGCCTGTCTCAATTGTCTATCCCGTCCGTGGATCCTGCACATGACAACCATTCGAAGAGAAATGAATGTCAAAACCAAGCTCACATAGCTGACCCACATATATCAAGTTTAAAGAAAGTTTGGGAACCATAAATGTATCAGGTAAGGACAAGGTGGACGTTGAAATGTAACCTATATGACTAACTATCATTTGAGAGTTATCGGCTGTGTGAATAATAGGTGTTTGTAAAGTATATGATTTTGACTTAAATAAATTAGAATGGGAAGTCATGTGATTACAACACGCAGAATCAAAGAACCATGAATTAGGAGTACCTGGAGTGACTGACAGAGCATGAAGGCTAGAAGTACCAATTTCTTGAAGAATGGAACAAACTGTGGACCAAAGATCATCTAAAGATAGCATGATGGATGAACTGTTAGAGGAATTCTCTATGGCAAAAGCTGCAGTGGATGGGTGGCGTGCAGGCAAACCTCTAAAACGGGATCGTAGGTTGCTTAAATTGTAATTGATAACAATTTGATGCACGATAACCAAGTCGGCAACAGTGCGTACAATAAGGTTTGCGCCATAAGGATTAGCCAGAAGTAGCAAGCACTGCATCTGTAAGAGTGGAAACTAGTGGAGTAGCATGTTGTGTCTTTAAAGTCGCAAGACGAGTTTCCTCAATTAATAGCTCCAAAACAACTACCTCAAGATGAGGTAAAGGATCTCGATGCAAAAGTGAGGCTTGCACAAGTTCATACTCATCATTGAGAGCCATCAGAAACTACATAACCCGCATACGATCACAATATTCAGCAAACTCACAAGCATCAGCAATCGAATCCCATGTTGGTTCAGATAAAGCAAGCTGGTCCCATATAGCACGCATTGAAGAAAGAAAGTTATTAATAGATTGACTTGTCTCTTGACATATGCGATGTAAGTTCCCTAACAGTTGATATCAATGAGCAATGTCTAATGTGGAATATCGACTAGCAAGGAGATCCCAGGCTTCCTTTGTTGTATTTAGACGATCAAACTGAAGTTTTGATGGTTTTATTAGTGATGGGCTTAAGGCCCGTCCGCCCATGTTGGGCCTAAAAGCCCGGCCCACGAGATTAGGGCCCATGAATGAAGGGGTACGTTGCTATTTTTGGAGGCACGTATATAAAGGGAGGAGAGAGAGGGAGGACACACCTTTTGGCATAAGGTACGTACGTTTCCTCTCCCTCTCTCCCTCCAAAAAGAAAAAGAGCGCTTAAGGCAACGTCGTCTTCCCTTCAAGGCCAATCGACGTCATCGGATCGAACGGGATCAGAATTTCTTCCTCGATTTTCAGTATTGGTGTTTAATCTGTGGCTAACAAGGTACGCTCGAATCCGTGGTGTGCTTTAGGATCGGTGATACGTGATTTTCCCAGGCTTCGCTTCCGCATTCGTTTTAGGAGTTTGATTTAGTGTCGAATCCGATTTTTCGGGGATCCGTTATTCCCAACATTGGTATCAGAGCCCTAGTTCACGTTTTCCCAACCCTTTTCATGTTTTTTGATTGATTTTTTGCGAAAGTAATTCGGCCGTACGGATCGGGGCGAGAAATCTCGACACCCGAGCACTGTTCGTCCTTTTTTCTGAGTTTCCGTAAGTCGAAATCAATTTTTGAAGGCACTGGGAGAAAGGGCTCGTCGAGACGAGTCTGGCAACAGGTCGTGCGCCGCCGGGCGGCGCCACACGCGCCCACACGCACGGCCGGGCCGCTGCGCGTGGGCGCGACGCGCCCGAAAGCGCTGGCTCGCCCAGCGCGTGCGCGCCGCCGGCCGGCGAACCGGCACGCGCCGGTCGGCGAACCGACGCGTGCTGACGTCACCATGACGTCACGGTAACCGCCGGGATGACGTCATCGATGACGTCATTGCCGACCACCGTTGGCCGAACGGTCACCGGCCGGCGACCCGACCCGACCCGCATGGAGTCTGGCGCATGCCACGCACGTGCTAGCCGACTTCTACGTGACGTTAGCCCGCGCACGCCGCGCGGCACGTGCCGGTCGGGTTCGTCCGACCGGCCCGACCGGTCCCACCGGTCCGACCCTCGCGCCCGTCGACCCGACCCGTTGACCGTTGACCGTTGATTTTGACCGTTGACCCAAAAAAAAAAAATGTTTCTTTTTCAATTATATTTCTATGGGTTATAGGTAATCCATTTTTTATTCTGCATTTGTTGCATGAATCACGGAAAATTATGTATTTTCCCCTATGTACATTATGGATTATAAGTGATCCAATTATAGTTCTGCATTTGTTGTAGGAATTATGATGCGTTATGCACGGATACCTGCAATCCCGAGAACGGACGAGAGAAGTGCAAGACTTAAAAGGCTGATGTCAGATTTAGCTAATTATCGGTGGCATGACGGTGATTTAGTATCACATGTGGTCATGGTCAATCAAATGATACAGGAAATCCTCTAGAATGGTTATCTTATGCCGGATTTTGAGAAGGTGCCGGCTTTGATGAACACTCTTCCACCTGAATGGCAAGCAGTGTTAGATCGGTTATGGGAGGTCAACGTGGTCCCGGGTTATAGAAGGCTAGTGGAAGCTTTTGTAAGAGAGTACTATAGGATTGAGTTAACTAAAACTTCAACCCTTAGATTGAGCACCACATGGCGTAGAGTGAATGCGCCTTGGTGGCGACATGAAAGCTCTCCAAAAGTTTTGCCATGGTTGGCAAATGTGCCTTCAAAACTCTCAGATTTTTTGACTGATAGATTAGAATGGACATTCCCTAATTATTTCTTAGATTAGTTTGAGATGTTTTTGAATGTGAATATCTCTTTCTATGTTGATATTTCTTCTTTGTATATATTACTTAGTGTAATAGATAGTTGTATTATGTGAAAGCATTGTTATTCTATTAGATGTTAGATATTATTTGCTTTCTGTTATTGTTGACTACTGTGGGTAGTTCATAGAAGTTTTTGTAACTTCATAGAATTTGTTTTGTATAAGACAATTATATTAATGATAGTTTTAAGTTAGGATTTTTGGAGGATGATTGGAAACATAGTGACATTTTGATTCTGAAACCTTACTTAAAATTATTCATTGATATGATAGATCTGTTCAAAGTGGATGCATAAATGATAGGCATTAATTATTCGTGCATATATGGCTGATATGTTCAGATCGATGTTTTCAGCAAATAAGAACGTAATTGCTGATATGAACGGCAATAATTGTGAAATATTGAATATGAAGATTCAATATGTGCTGGAAAAGCAAGGAGCACTAGAAGCTCTTGACCATATTATGGAAGATCTTGAGGATGCCGTGCGCTACCTTGAGCTAATAGAGGATCGCCTAACGGCATTTGAGTCGAAAATAGACATTTGCAATGCCGGTTCTAGCTCAGAAAGGGCTTTGAGCTCTAAGCGCAAGCGTATTGATTCGTTCAATATGTGGGAATCCAAAGGATTAAGTCTTTATTGTAAGAAATCAAGAGTTAACCAACACAAGAGAGGAAAACGTCCTCAAATGAAGAAAATGTCAAGGGTAAGGTGTTACAATTGTGACAAGATAGGTCACTATGCTCACAACTGTTGTGAGCCGAAAAAGGTAAACACCTCTTGTACATTTTGAAAACTTTGCTTATGTGTCAAGTTCTGCATTATTGGCTGAATCCAATCGTTTGTGGACTGTAGATTCAGAAGCGACAGACTATGTAGCGAAGGATAGAGAATCCTTCATGGAATTCCGACGATACCAACTGGAATTAAGTGAATCAATGTGGGGATATAACTCCAGAGATGAAGTTAAAGGGATTGACGCCTGCCAATTGAACATGCGTGGTGGACGCACCTTGTTCCTACATGATGTCCTATATGCTCCGGAGATTCGTCGAAATTTAGTGTCTGTTTTGATGTTGGTTAAACTTGGTTTTAGTGTGAACTTCCGTAATAGATGTGTAGATTTGTATGTGGATACAAACTACTATGGTTGTTGTCACTTTCTGGATGGTTTTATTGTACTAGATGTTGACTGTGGTATGTCAATATGTTATTCCCTTGTTTCACGTCTTCTACTTCATATGATAATGATGTGATTATGTGGCATGCTAGACTTGGTCATATTGGCCAACAACATATGATTAGACTAGCCAAAAAGGGCTTGTTGGGTAACATTGAAAAAGTCGATTTGCCCAGATATGAGCATTGCCTAGTAGGGAAAACGACAAGGAAACCATTTGGAAAATGTAAGAAAGCTGAATTTCCTCTGCATTTAATCCAATTCTGATGTTTGTGGTCCAATGAATGTGAGAGGAATGCATGGGACTGTTTATTTCATCACTTTTATAGATGATTATACTCGATTCGGATATGTTTATTTGATTTCTCATAAATCTGAAGCAATAAGTTGTTTCAAAAGGTTTATGAACCTGGTAGAGAATCAATTAGACAAAGAAATAAAAGTATTAAGATTCGATCGAGGTCGAGAATATTTATCTGATGAGTTCAGAAAATTATGTGATGAAAAAGGAATAGAAAGATAGTTGTCTATTCCATATACTCCTCAACAAAATGGTGTTGCGGAGAGAAGAAACAGAACCCTACTGGATATGGTTAAGTCCATGATGGCGCATGCTAACTTACGTATCACTTTTTGGAGTGATGCGTTGTTAACTGCTGCCTATATACTTAACCGGATGCCTTCCAAATCAGTTACTTCCACTCCATATGAGTTATGGACAGGTAGAAAACTGGACTTAAGTTTTCTTAAGCCATGGGGTTGTGCTGCCTATACTCATGAGTCCTCTCACAATTTTGGGAAATTGGGTCCCAAAGGAAATAAGAGTATTTTCATGAGATACTCCGAACACTCGAAAAGGTATGTGTTCATAGGTGAGCAGGAAAGTGGGAGTATAACTGAATTTGAATCACGGGATGTCACATTCTTAGTGGATGAATTTCCTAAGAATGGCGAAATAGGGGAAGATTAATCCCTATTTGAAGCATTGAATCAAGATAATGATATTAGTGTAGTTCGTCTAAGTGGGAGTAATATGAGAAGTGATGAATTGAATTCAACTCATTCTCAATTGCAACCGCATGATGAGACGACGTCATCATTATCTAATCCTAGTGGGAGCATAATGGGAAATGATGTGCTAAGTGCACAATCTCCCATAAGGCGAACAAGTTGCCAAAGTATTCTCTGTCGACGTTTTGACATTGAAGATGAAACTTTTATAATTGCTTCGCAAGATGAGGATGAGCCAAGAAATATTAATGATACTCTAAATTGCTCTAATAAGGAAAAATGGATTCATGCAATAGAAGAGGAAATGGAGTCAAAGAAATCAAACCAAGTCTGGGAACTGGTTGATCTTCCAAAAGGACGCAGAGCTATTGGGAGCAAGTGGGTTCTCAAAATAAAGCGAAAGGCTGATGGCTCGATAGAAATGCATAAGGCTCGCCTTGTGGCGAAGGAGTATAATCAACAGGAATGAATTGATTATGAAGATACGTTTTCTCCTGTAGTGAGATTTACCTCGATTCGCATTATTCTGGCAATAGTAGTTAGTATGGATCTTAAGTTACATCAGATGGATGTAAAGACTGCTTTCCTCAATGGAGAATTAGAGGAAGAAATATATATGGAACAACCTGCTGGTTTCATAGTGAAAGGCCAAGAAGAAAATGTATGTCGACTTTTTGAGATCGATATATGGCCTTAAGCGGTCATCGAGACAATGGTATATACGTTTTCATAATGCCATAATGGCATATGATTTTACAATGATTGATGAGGATCATTGTGTATATATCAAAAGATCCAATAATCAATTTATGATCATATCATTATATGTTAATGATATATTAATTGCCGGAAGCAATATGGAGTTTGTTAATACTGTCAAGAGTTGGTTGTCTTCCAACTTTGAGATGAAAGACATGGGTGATGTTGCATACATTCTTGGAGTTAAGATTTCAAGATTGTAAACCCATAGATACTCCTATTGCAAAGGGTGAAGGATTGAGCCATAGACCGTGTCCAAGGACTCCACAAGAGAAGAAACAAATGAAACATGTTCCTTATGCTAGTGCTGTTGGAAGCTTTATGTACGCTGTGATGTGTACAAGATCTGACATATGTTTTGCAATTTGAATGGTGAGTAGATACCAATCTAATCCAGGACAAGTACATTGGAATGCCGTTAAAAGAATAATGAGATACCTAAAGGGGACTGCTGATTATACGCTGAGTTATTAAGAAAAGGATCTGGGACTCTAAAGCTATTTTGATGTTGATTATGGAGGAGATTTAAATGAAAGGAAATCTATCTCTGGATTTGTTTTCTTACCGAATAATGACACCATATGTTGGAGTAGTAAGAAACAAAAATGTATAGCCTTGTCCACGATATAAATTGAGTTCGTGGCATTATCAGCAGCAGTATAATAAAGTGTTTGGCTTAAGAGATTTTTTAAGTCATTTAGGTGTTATTGGAAGTGCTGCAGATTCATTGTTGGTTAACTGTGATAGCCAAGCAGCAAAAGTGTACACTAAAGATCCAAAATATCATGGCAAGACCAAGCCTATAGATACCAAGTATAACTTTTGTCAATGATATGATTGCACGAAAAGATGTGAACTTAGAGTACATACTACGCATAGAATGGTAGCAGATCCTATGACAAAGCCAATACCTAGAGATGTGTTTTGTGGTCATATGAAATCTCTAGGATTGCGTAGAGGATGATATACTGAATATTGTAATTTCCCTAAGTGTTTACAATTTGATGAATTTGTGTTTTCATCGTTAATGCCTATAAATCTTTGTTTGATCTTTATGCATCTTAATACTCAGTGCATTATTTTAAGTTGAGATAGTATGTCGGACAGATAAAAGATTAGCCCACTCACACGAGTAATCGCCTCTATTTACTGTGTGATAAATAGAGATGAGACTATTTTTAAGCTTATTATCTAGGTGATAATCGAGAGCTAAAGCTTAAAATACGTATGTCGCCTTAACTAAGTGTTAAGATGAGGACATAATACTTATTATGTCCGAAAATAAAATAACCCACATATTTTACTTTATCTGTCTATGATGCCAGATGTGAGTTCTGATGAATTTTGTTAATGAGTAGATACGTGAACTCAAGTTAGACATTGGGTATGTCTGAACTATCATCTGTATGGTATTGAAGGTGTAAACATACGCTCCATGGGAAAGGAGTTAATACCGTAATACGTATTTCATACTACGTATGCATGAGACGACCAATAAGAGTGGCAAAAGTTTGATCTCAACTTTTATGTCGTGTGAGACTCTTGAGGAAAAGAGTTCCTCAATTTTTAGTCCCCTCATGACTCTTACTTATTCTCAAGATTTCTATTTAGTGTTTGCTATCTTAGGATGTTGCCAATGGTCATGAGTTTGATTCGATCTAATTGGACATTTCTAGAAAAGCAAGCTGAACTGAAATTGAGAGTTTGAAGGAAAGAGGAAAATCGATTTTAGAAAATCACATTATAGTTTTGTATTCACCAGTTAACCAATTATGACTGTCTTTAGGATAATCATAATTGTGAATACAATATATATATATCATTGTTTAAAAGAGATCAAGAGAGATATAAATGTGATCGATCGATCTAGGTACGCATACTAAATCTACTCGGGATGTGATGCCCATTATGAGCGCTATATATTCCTAACAGATGTATAGCAACGAGCTCTCAAAGATACCTGGTCGCACGGATTATTCACCGGTATGAATGTTGAAGAGAGGTAAAGAGAATCCTGTTCGGCCCACCATGTGCGAGTGGGAGATGATGGTTTTATTAGTGATGGGCTTAAGGCCCATCCGCCCATGTTGGGCCTAAAAGCCCGGCCCACAAGACTAAGGCCCATGAATGAAGGGGTACGTTGCTATTTTTGGAGGCACGTATATAAAGGGAGGAGAGAGAGGGAGGACGCACCTTTTGGCATAAGGTACGTACGTTTCCTCTCCCTCTCTCCCTCCAAAAAGAAAACGAGCGCTCAAGGCGACGTCGTCTTCCCTTCAAGGCCAATCGACGTCATCGGATCGAATGGGATCAGAATTTCTTTCTCGATTTTCAGCATTGGTGTTTAATCTATGGCTAACAAAGTACGCTCGAATCCGTGGTGTGCTTTAGGATCGGTGATACGTGATTTTCCCGGGCTTCGCTTCCGCATTCGTTTTAGGGGTTCGATTTAGTGTCGAATCCGATTTTTCGGGAATCCGTTATTCCCAACAAGTTTGATAGATGGAATCAAAATGTTTCGAAACCACGTGAGTATCTGGTGATTCTTGCTCTCCCACTCCTCCAATCGTTCAGCAAATGTATCATCATCCTCTTCAACAGCTTGACTAGGCTTGCTAAGACTTCCAGTGATATAACGCCAAAGCTTACATCCTCTTAGAAAACTGGACATTTCTTGAGCCCATAAAATATAATTCGATCCATTTAAGATGGTCTGAATGGGCATTGAGACTTTTAACTTGTCTATGATAGGCAATATACTAGTAAACTCAACATATTCTTTAATGAATTTGAGAAAAACTAATACTTATAGAGTTGATATGAAGAAAATACGGCTGAAAATAAAATGAGGACATCAAAATACCTTAAAGAATTGGTTTGAAAATGCCAAGAACTGGTTGGAATCAAGCCGAACCGATCAGAATACCCTAAGAACCAGTTAGAATATGGTTGAATCAGTCGGAAAATTCTGAGAACCAGTCGGAATCTAGTTGAAACAATCAGAAAATCAAACGAACCGATTGGAAACTAGACAAATCGGCCTGAAAAAGAAGCGAACTAGTTGGAATTTTGTCGAACCGGTCAGAACACACTGAGAATCGGTTTGAATTAAGTCAAACCGATCGGAAAACCCCTCGAACTGGTCTGAACCGATCGAGTCAACGTCAGTCAATGATGATCAACGACTATCGACAATGGAGGATAACATGGTGCTAACGTCACTACCTGAGCACGAACGAAGCACGTGCGAGGATGATGTCAGTGATGACGTCATTCATGCACACACGGATCACGTGCGAAGCTTTGGCACGTGGATCTCACGTACAGAGGGTTTGGCCGGCACGTGAGGGCGCATGGTTGACTTTCCGATGACGGTCTTTGCTGTGGCTCATGGATCTCACGCACAAAGGGTTTGGACAGCACATGAGGGCATGTGGATAACTTTCCGCCGACGGTCGTTGCTATTTTGGACTCATCGGAGAATGTAGAACCTGTCTATCGTGGCTTTCGGTTGGAAATTTTAAGAATTGTCTTCGAAAGTTCCACCTACAGTCGAGAGCGTCGGTGGTCGTCGATGGTCCCATAGCGCGGCGAAGCATGGTGGTGCATGCAGCTTCTCTCTATGGCAAATGACGAATTTTCAAGGTGTTGCGACAATGGCGACTACTTTCTCAGACAAAACCTCGCTATGACAATGATGACGTCACTGCTACATGCACAGATCGCGTGCGAAGCTTTGGCACATGGATCTCACTTGCAAAGGGTTTGGCCGGCGCGTGAGGGCATGTGGATAACTTTTTGGGCGACGGTCGTTGCTGTTCTGGACCCATTGGAGAATGTAGAACCTGTCTATGGTGGTTTTTGATTGGAAATTCTAAGGATTGTCTTTGAAAGTTCCACCTATAGTCGACGGCATCGGTGGTCGTCAGTGGTCCCGTAGCACGGCGGAGCATGGTGGCACGTGCGACTTCTCTCCATGGTAGATGACGAATTTTCAAGGTGCTGCGACAATGGCGACCACTTCCTCAGACAAAACCTCACTTTGATACTATGATAAAATAAAGTGGAAAAATGAATTTCTGTATATTTCAATGTATGTAATATTAATGATACAAGAGCCTATTTATAGGCTGTTGTAGACAATTATCCAAAGTAATAAAATATTATAATTTCAAAATGAGATCAATTATAATTAATATGAAATCAATTATAATCAGGAAGATAAATATCCCTAACAGTACCCTTCGATAAATTTTGGCACCCCACAGCAATATGAGAATCCCCTTTAGCCTCGTCCCTCCCACGCAATGCTGAATACTGAACACCATGTCAACAGAAACTGCATCCTCCAATCTCACTGCCAAACCCTTGGAGCATCTCCAGGTCATCCTCAATCCCTACGGCACCCTCAACTGTGATCGGTTCATCTTTCCAGATATCTCCGCCACACCTGATCCCACCCCGCCCGCTCGTCCAGTCCTCTCCAAGGACGTCCCAATCAACCCTTCCCACAGCACCTGGGCCAGGATCTTCCTGCCCCACCACCATGCACGGTCGTGCTCGGAGGAGAAACTTCCCCTCGAATATATTCCACGAGTTCTGCATCACTCTGGCACGTGAGCTCTCAGCTGTCGTTGTGTCTGTGAAAACCACCTCGCTCCGGAGCACCGGCTCCCCATGGTGTACGACGACGCGGTGGAGGCGCTGCACTGGGTTAAAACCGGCCCAGACAAATGGCTGGCGAACCACGCTGATCTCTCCATGTGCTATCTCATGGGCACCAGCGCGGGCGGCAACGTGGCCTTCCATGGAGGGCTTCGTGCATCCGCGTTGCATGAAGACCTCAAGCCGTTGAAGATCCGAGGGCTGATACTGCTCCAACCTTTCTTCGGCGGCACCTAGCGGACTTCATCGGAGATGAGGCTGGCGAACAACCAGACGCTGCCGCTAACGGCCAGAGATTTCATGTGGGAGCTGTCGCTGCCAATTGGGGTTAACCGGGACCATGAGTACTGTAATCCAGTGGTAGACGGCGGCTCCAAGCTGTCGGAAGGGGTGGACAAGATGAAGTTGCTGGGGTGGAGGCTACTGGTCACCGGCTGCAACGGAGACCCGTTGATCGATCGACAGGTGGAGCTAGCTAAACTGTTGAAAGAGAAGGGAGCGAGCGTGGTGAGCGATTTCGCGGAGGGCGGATTTCACGGGATCGACCTCCTGGAGCCGGACAAGAGCAATCTTCTGGTCCAAACCTTAAAGATTTCATGAAGACGACGGTCACATGTCAGGTCGTGATTGGTTCTCTGTCCACCCAAATTGTAGCCTGAGCTATCTCTTTTTTTAGGAACACGACGGTTCTGGATTCCAACATGGAAGAAGAAAGTGAGAAGTTCAAATCCCCATCTTCTCAGGAGGGGACGTGTAAGTTTCAGGCGTGAGTTTCAACTTTTCTGAGAGTGAGTGTAGAGTAGGAATAAAATAGGATTGACAAAAATAAAAAAATTAGGCCCTTGAGAATTAATACTTTATCATTATTTAATCCCAATGCTTTGTGTGGGTGAAAGTTTTTGTTGCTTTTCTGAAGTTGATTCTTGTTCTTTTTGATTGTGGTCGATGGGTTCTAGGATAATAGGGACACCATGATTCATTATTAATACTATTAAATATAACCGTGACATATTCTTTCTTGTCCCGTGTTTGTTCATTAAACATGATCCACTTGCTCAAAATATCTATTTATGTACATATTACATTATTAATTCATTTTTGGATTCCTAGCGTCTTCCATGGATTTTTCTCACCCTCCAATCGAAAGTCAGTGATTGTTACTTTTCTTTTCTTTTCTTTTTCACTAAAACACGATCAGAAGTCTTATATATCGTTAAAATGCCCAAACAAAGAATAAGGCCCGTAGTCGAATCCATTTATCCTGACAATGTTTCTGATCGTGGTGCCAGTATCGGGCAGCTTCTTCCTTCTTCGGATTCCGTTAAAAACCATTCAAAGTTTCTAGTTTTTGGACGGAGCATCCTCCATTTCCTATGTATATACCGTGCAGCTTTGGAAGCATTGACATGGAAGCTCAAGAAGTTTAATAAAGAGCACCGTGGGAATATTTTTGACGAGAGTTAAAACTAAGGAGATTGAGCTTGGTGTCCTTCGAAATGACCTACTTTCTCTTATAACTGTGGTTATTTGCGAGAAATGCTTTTATCTACTAAGCTTTTTGATGTGGCCCAAGGTCATCTACTTGTACAATAGGATCAGGAGAGCGACTTACACGCATGGAAAGTTAGTCACAAAATCAAGCAGAAATTTCTGTTCTGCACTAGCTCAGGAAAATGAACATAACTTTGTCGATTCAAATTAAATGACCCAATTCCAAAGCCAAACAAATGGAGACTCGGATATTTACAAGTTTTGTGTCTTGAATTTTTCTCAGATAATCACTGTTGACTTGTTGATTTTTTTATGGAAGTGGGCAAACTGGGATTGGACAAAATGGAAAAAGGATAGGAACTTCAATGGTTGTTCTTCTAGGCCCCCAAGGAAGTTGAAACGGCATCAATTCTTTCGAGTTGATGGCTGCAACTCTTTAAAGATGCAGGTTTTAAAAGCCTCGACTCTTCAAGGACCAAGTAAAAACTCTTCTAGGTTTTCAAGGGATTTGAATTCTTCAAGGTTCAAGACAATTAAAATAAGCAAATTTCATTAATTAAATTCGATCTCCAATTTATAGAGATTAGATGACCTTTTATAGAAAAAAAAAAAAAAAAAGAGCAAGAGTCTAAAGTCAAGTCTAGAAACTATAAGTTACATAGAAACTATAAGTTATTAAATGTACAACATTTTCAATACTTGTGGCCATCCCAAAGTTTCCTGATGCAAGCTTCAATACATGGGAATTGACAGTCTTTGTCTTTTTGACAAAGTCAAAGATGAAGCCTTATCGATGAGGGACTTTTCGATGAGAGTGTTATTGATCTTGAATGCATGCTCATCTTCTTAATTGAACAAATTGGTCTTGAACACGGGTTGCATCATTCTTTGACTTAAGGCTAGTAAAGAGGCTTTCCATTAGTAGAAATTTTGCATATCTTGGCTGCAATTGGGAGACCAGAATACTGGTTTCTTTCTTAGATCTTTGAACGCAAAAATTCTTTGGAAGCACTATTCGAGTTCTTTATGATTCATCTGGATATTGGAGAATTTCTGTACGGGTGGTTCAGCTCAAGAGCTTCAATCTATTTTAGATTTTAAGTTGACCGATGCTCCTAAGGCTTTGTCGCTTGAGCCAGCCACTCAAACTGAGGTCGAAAGCACTATTTGGGCTGTGAAAGGAGAACAAGGCCTTGGGCCTGATGATTATACTGTTCGTTTCTTTAAAAAGTGATGGAATGCTATTTGTGTTGACGTGGGCCGCTTTCTTCTAAGTTCTTTCACTAATCAAGGCCAGTTGGTGCTGGAAATTCCACTGTCATTTATTAGTTCCTAAAGGGCCTAATCCTGGAAAAATGGGGAATTTCAGGCCTATTTCTTGTTGTAATATCATTTGTTAACGCATTACTAGCATCGTGGCTAAAAAGGTTGAAGAGCGTTTTATCTGATTTTGTCGGCTTGAACCAAACAGCTTTAATTAGTGGGAGAAGTGTTGATTATGTGATGCTGGCTTGTGAACTTGTTCATAATTACCATAGGAAAGGGATTTCTCCTAGGAGTGTTGTCTCAGCGACTTTCTGAAGGCTTTTGATTCTGTCGACATGAACTTAATTTCTAATATTTTCAAGGCTATTAGGCTCCTTCCCAATTCACTAGGTGGATCGAGACGTGCATCACCTTGCCTAGATTTTGTGTCAGTGTGAAGGTGAGCTAGCAGTACAATTTCGTAGAGGTTGTTTTATACCTGAATCTTATTGAATAGCAGAATAAGGCTCGCATTCTGAGATGCATATGGTGACTCTTTGCTCAAGCAGGATGCTGAGGATGCAAAGGTCAGCCTGGATAGCATTTGCTTGCCTAAAAAGGAGGGTTGTTTAGGCCTGAAGAGGATTGAATAGCGAAATAAGGCTCGCATTATGAAATGCATATGGTGACTCTTTGCTCAAGCAGGATCTATTTCGGTGACTTGGTTAAAAATTATAAGCTGAAAGTTTGTCTTTTCGGGATTTCAAGGTCCATGCTGATTTTGCTTTTGTTTAGAGGAAGATTTTGAAGCTTTGGGACATTATAAGACCTCATCTGAAGCACGTAATTGGTGTGAGCTTGTCTGGTTGAATCCCTTGCATTCCCAAGCATCGTTTCATATCTTGGTTGACCATGCATAATCGTTTAGCCACAAAAGGCAGGCAGTCAAAAGTGTAAAGTTGCAAGTTTCCCCTCTCTGCCGCTTGTGTAATTCTGCAAAAATGAAGATGGAAACAAACTTATTCTTTGGATGCTCCATTTCTCTGTAAGAATGAAAGGATATTCTTCTATTTCATCTCATGGATAGAGTTCCTTGTGGCTGTGCTTGGATGCATGGAGAGATGGAGAGATTGATACAGATCTTTCAGGGGAAAAAGAAAGAAGATGATGGATGCATGATGTGTTGTGCAGCCCTCATTGCGCACCTCACCCAAGTGGATGTTGGGCCCACGGGTTTGAAGTCAACCCGACCGCTGGTGATGTCATCTGTATCTTTTATAATTATTATTATTTGAGTCACCGAGCGTGCCATCCCTGTCCACAAATATAGTTCGTTCTAATTTCTAACATGAAGAGAGAAATGCAAAGGAAAAAGTTGTTTTTGAATCTAATATTTTCCGTTCAAGTGTCTAAGCCAAGCTGAATACACATATTTGTTTCAGATTTTGTCCAAATGCATAAAAGAAATTAGTGTATTAGAGAAGAAATAGAATCACAGAATACATATTCTCTACGTTGAGATATTGTCTTCACGTTACTTAACAACGGATCTTATGTGATCTCCCTCTACCTAATAATTGAAAATTTATTTATCAAAGTCAATTCTTATCTTTTCCACGTATGTGTGTCCAATCCCAATTTGTCATATTTCACATGCCGTTCTTATTCGATTTGTATGTAGAAATAGTGTTGAAATATTATTTTACATCACTTGATAACAGATTTTATATATTCTTTATATACATGTGATCTCTCTCCATTAATCTCTCTCTTTTCTTGTGGAAACTCCTCCATGAACCTATGAATAAGGCCAAAGATCCATAGTGCCCTTCCCTCTTGGTTTTGGCAGCATTAACATAGGGAAAATCTACTTCCTTAACCTCCCTCTAATCCTACTTTTTTCACTAAGCTCAAGATTTAAATACTCTTGTCGTCTCCAGCTGTCTTCTCTCCATCTCATTTTATTTACAGCCGGGCCGGGTTTGCTTCTTTGGAGGCATTTTTGACCTCAATTTCCTTGGAGAATCCCCTTTCCCTACGGACCACCCAATATTAGCTAATGTACAAAGTCTTATAATATGTAAACATCCTATTTCTTTTAAAATTCACACGTGCAAAAAAAAAGAAGCCAGAGAGACTCCACCCCCAACTCAATTGAGTGATTTTCTAGACCTTAAAATTCGAAGTCACGAGTAATTTTCACTTGCATACGAGATCACCATGTCAATCGATTGTGCCTGCTCATAAATTTTGAGACTAGATGTGCGCAAAAATTGCATATATTCGCAAGCTAAATCTATTAGATCATGTAAGATTAGTTATATGGAATCGAGAAGAAATGAGGATAAGGAAAATGAAAAAAGATGAAAAGGTGGAAATAATAAAGTAAGTGCCAATTGTATGGACTTTTCTGCAATCTTCTGAACTTGCAATTTTGTCCACAGTTACTATATACTTGTCTAAATCAAGATATTTAAAGGGAAAAAAAGGAAGGGAAGCAATTATCCTAAAAGTAGGAATCTCTTCCTTCCCTATAAGAGCATAGATGACAGAATAAATCTATTTTATGTAAATAAATTCGAATCCACAAAATAAAATAATAATAATAAATACTCCACATGGGTGAGTGGGGACTAAAAATCTCCTATTTATAAGGTAATTAGAATATTCTATCTAAATCAATAGATGGCATGGTAATGAAAAAAAAAACTCTTTATGTCACCGAAGAAGTAACTTTTCGCCTATCTTCTCGTGTTAAAATTAGCTTTTTTAATCGAAAACGTGTGAAATTAGCTGAATTGGACTTTCTTTAAGACTCGGTCACAAATTCAAATTCAACTTCTCTATTGTGGGGACATCTTAGAGCATGTGACGTCATTCTCCACGCTACACCTCAAGTATTCTAATTCAAGAGATCATATTTTATTTAATTCCTTCTTTAAATCTTTTCCTCACTGAAAAATAAATAGGTTAGGCAATCTTGTGGTTTAGGATTAAAACGAACTAGATGTGCACTTGGGGGATGAGGCACGCCGCACGGATTCCATCTTCCATAGGCCACGAAGTATGTAGCCAATCACGATTGAGTCGCACGATTTTCACGTCTCCCCTTGCTTGATCCTTTAAAGAAAATCCATTTCCCATCCGATGTCACCTAACTATACGCACGATGTGCTCAGACAACATGATTTTTTCGTTTTTTTTTTTTTTTTTTTTTTTTGGGGGGAGGGTGGCGGAGGCCGGCGTTGATCTTGAAATTTGTGTTCAGAAAGAGTGGGGAATCTTTGAAGGCAAAAGGAAGGACCCTGTTGTCTTTTGGCAAGGAAGAGGAAGTACCACGAGTAGACGCAAACGCATGGAAACATATTCCTTCGTGGCCCGCCGGAAAAGAGGATATGCATAGGCGGAATTCAGCAGCCCACTTTAGCACACAGATTTCAGGACCAAATCTTGGCTGGCAAGGGTGAAAAAGGGGGCATCTTTTTAACTCCTTTTGAAAATTTTAAATATTAATAATGACTTCAAGTCGGCAAGGCCTGCTAAACTATATTACAAAAAGATAACGTGGATATATAGAATATTCTATATATAATGGGTTGCTCGGGACTCGAATCCGGAACTAATCGGATGGAGTAGATAATTTCTTTGTTAAAATACGTAACAAAAATCTCTTTTCCAAACCGTGCTTGTATTTTTCATTGCACACGACTTTTTCCATGTATACATCCAAAACTCAATGTCTTCCTTAGAAATGACTCTAATATAATTTTGAAAAATTCTTGGGTAATTTGATTGGGAGGGGTTGCTGTAGTTACATTATTATTGGCGGATTTCTCTAGGCAGAACGACGAGAAAACGGGAACACCCTTTGGCACCCGAGATTAACAAATTGTGAAATTGGCGATGAAACAGCTGTGGAGCATGATCAATATAGGTGCTACACGAAATAGACGGAAAAAAAAAAAAAAAGTAATTATTGTCTAAAATATGAAGATCCTCGTGAAAGGAGAAAGGCGAGCGAGGTGCAGCGATTCCCGTAGCCTCCTCCCGTGTTTTTATAAAGCCCCCGTGTCTCTCTCCATTCGCGACTTTGCATAGATCCTGCAGGATCAGAATATCCAGGCATCATCGTCTTCAACCCACGACAAGAGCCGTACGGAATCGCCAGCGTCTCCACCGCAGCTTCGCCTTCTCGCCTCTGTTCCTCTCGGCTTCACCTCGGAGATGGCTGCAGGTCTGTTCTTGGTCCCGTTCTTGGTCGCGTCCCGCTGTGGACGCATTAGTTTTCTTCGCCTTTCTTTCTTGATTTTTTTCTTTTCTTTTTTCTGCACCTCTGTTTCAAGATTTGATTGCCCATTTGACCCATTTTCACGCGCATCTCGTCGATGATCATTCGTACTGCTCCTCTGCGAGTTCGGAAATCATCTTTCCGCGTGTTATCGATCGTGAGTTTGGATGGGATATCGCGTGATGAACGCTCTGATTTGGGGTTCGATCGGGCATCGGTTTAGTGAACTTGGAAGTCGAGGCTGGTGTTTGGTCTTTTTTAGCCAAACATGCAACCAGCTTTCCCCTGTTATCTTCCCGGCAACGACGGTGGGGTTAGTTGGCTCGTTGTTGAAGGGCCGGTTGCATTCATGATGTAGACATTAATGGGTTCGATCAACGGTGACCCGACGGCTTATCGTCATCCTCTTCTTTTCATTTAGTGGAGAAGAAAGGGTGGTAATTGATCGGGTTGAGAGGTCAGCAAGTTCTTGGTGCCTTTGATCAGGGAGACCAAAACGGGGTATTGATGAAATCTTTTTTATTTTTCTCAAACGAAGGTTCGATTTCGGAAATTGTCGAACATGGTGAACTGTAGCTAGTAGGAATATATGGTACCGATGCTCCTATGGAGTTTGATCCATTTTCTGATGAGCGTGTCCTGCAATCATCATTTGGGAGTATGTTGTTTGTTTGTTAATTTCAATCTGCAGCTGAATTTGATGAGTGCCCACAATATTGACACCAGCTTGTGGCTTTATGCAGATGATTCTAATGATGCATCCTCTGGTGCAAATGGGCAGCCTCCGGTTAATAGTTCGCCTGTGGTATGTTTTGGGGAAATGTTGATTGACTTCGTCCCAACCGTTGCTGGAGTTTCACTCGCTGAAGCACCTGCTTTTGAGAAAGCTCCTGGCGGTGCTCCTGCTAATGTGGCTGTCGGTATATCCAGATTGGGAGGTTCTGCTGCTTTTGTAGGAAAGGTGCCATTACTTCTTTTGAACTTCTCATCAACTGCTAAAAGACTACATTAATGCTTCCTCTAAGAGCATTAGTTAAGATATAATTAGCATGTATTGCAAATATGAAAAGATAAATTCTCATGTCTGATCTTCTGTGATTTGTGCATTGAGTACACTTAATTTTTGTCCAATCCTCTTGAAAGTATTAATTTACTATGCACAGTTGGCTTAACGAGAGTCCAAGCATTTGTTAACTAGACACCTTATCAATACCATATGTTGCGGGCATTAAATTTCTATGGCGGTTAGTTTCTTCTTTTATGATTGCCTTATATGGAGCAACTGCATGTACGCCATCTTATGTCTGGGCATATCCAATTACAGATATAGTCAGCAAATGCCTTGTCCTAAAAATCTCTGGCCCTGAATTTTAGTTCCTGCTGATAGACATCTGCTAGCTTAGTATCACTTTCTCAACACCACCGACAACTCATTAAAAGTTTGTGTCACAGGTGGGTGATGATGAATTTGGATATATGCTGGCTAACATTTTAAAGAAAGATAATGTTGACAATTCTGGTGTGCGGTATGATCACAATGCAAGAACTGCATTGGCTTTTGTTACCAATAGAGCTGACGGGGAGCGAGAGTTCCTATTTTTTCGTCATCCAAGTGCAGACATGCTTTTACATGAATCAGAACTAGATGTTGAACTTATCAGCAAGGTTTGCTTTCTTTTCTCTCTTTTCCCTTTTTACGGGTTATAAAATTTCTTGTTTTTCATTTCCATTCCTATAAGAATGAATCCTATTAGTTGATTGTTCCAGGGGTGTCTATCTGGACAAATATTGCCATTCTTTTCTTTTGGCCAGACATGGTTATTGTAATTCACAATTACCACTTATTGCAGGCAAAGATCTTCCATTATGGTTCTATCAGTTTGATTGATGAACCCTGCAAATCGGCTCATCTTGCAGCAATGAAAATTGCCAAAAACTCAGGGAGCATCCTCTCTTACGATCCAAATTTGAGATTGCCATTGTGGCCATCTGCTGAGGCTGCCCGTGAGGGAATAATGAGTATATGGGATCAGGCTGACATCATTAAGGTAGTTGCTCATAATGCATGGATTGCATATAAAAGGAAATGATGAATTACTGCTAGGTGTAATTCTTCATATTCATTGATGATAAATGATGCAGGCACAATGAGAGTCTCATTTAGATTCACTTCTAAACTGGCAGATAAGTGAGGAAGAAATTGCATTCTTGACTGGAGGCATGGATCCTAATGATGATAACGTGGTCTTGGACAATCTCTTTCATCCTAATCTTAAACTTCTGATCGTTACTGAAGGATCCGCGGGCTGCAGATATTTCACAAAGGTAAGCTACCCTGGTATATTATGTGACATTTTCATTATGTGACAAAAATCTTAGTGGAAGAAAATTTCCTGAATCCTAATTGGTCATCGTATATGAACTCCTGCGATTGAAGCTGCTTTCTTAACTAATTTCATAAGTACATCCCTGAAAGTTAACTGCTCAACTTGAATGTAATGGATATTCTGGCTCAATATGTAGTTAGGGTAAGATACCTTAGTACCCCGGAAAAAGGGGTTGACATTTTGGGAAATTCAGTATCATGGCATATTATCATTGCTGAATAGTTCCTTATTAACTGGATCAAACCTTCTTCTTTTTGGACCTGAAGCTTATAAACTAAATTTGTTTTAGCAAAGCTCATTAGGTAATTTTCATTTTTGGCCAGAAAGCTCATAGGTTAATTGACAAAACCAAATTTCTGCACAGGAATTCAAAGGCCGGGTTGCTGGTGTTAAAGTAAAGCCAGTTGACACAACTGGGGCAGGCGATGCTTTTGTTGGTGGGATACTATATTGCCTGGCTTCTGACCCTGATCTTTACAAGGTACCAATGGTTTGTACTAGAATTGGCTGACTTATAGCTACTTGTCTGGTTTCGTTGATACATAAGAGCTTCCAATGAATTAAATCTAAGTCGAATGTAACTGATGGAGGTGTTGTTTGCGAAGGAAATGCTAAAGAAGATGCCAAATCCCTATCAGTAATGCATGACAGTTTTCTCTAATATCTCATAGCTATGGCTCTTCTTTCAGCTCATCGAGGCAAATGGAAAAGCTGTAAAAATGCTTCATGAGTAAACATCATCATCTAGTAGATTTTTTGAGAGCTGCATAATGCGAACATATGATAGTTCTTAATAGTTTCTGTTGCAATTCCAGCTTCAATGTTAAACTAACTATGTTTCATCTATATGTCAGAAGTCAGTCATTTCGTATTAAGCATGTGGTGCAAGTGAATCTGAACTTTTGAGTAATTGATGCTGACCACCTTTCTCAGCATTATTCACAATCTTGAGATTGTCTACATGAGGGCTAGTAGTTTTTTTTTTTTTGTCCAATTTAAGATAGCTATGGCATAAGCACAATTAGATGTTTCAAAGTGTTTACCTGACACATGGTACTTGAATGAGAAACAGAACATATGTTGACCACTAAAATAATATTGATATGCTCTGTATTTTTTCCCTGTTGTGGTAAAAATTTGACTGTGGACGCAGGACGAGGAACGGCTAAGGGAAGCGTTGCTTTTTGCGAATGCCTGTGGCGCGGTCACAGTGACCAAGCGAGGAGCTATTCCTGCACTACCCACAAAAGAAGCTGTCCTCAGTTTGCTTACACAAGCTGCTTCGTGAAGGGAATGCAAAGAGTGCATATCTCATCAATTATTTTTTTTCTATTCGAAGAAATCTAAGATTGTTGAATTTATCCTCTCAAGTTAGTTGAAGATACATGATACCACTGAACCAAAGGAAACTGATTCAATCTGAACTATGTGAAAAATAAGCTCAGTGTAGAATTCCATTTCCTATATACAGCTTTTATAGCTGGAGCTCCTTAGAAAGAATATTGCCCTAATCGTAGTTTTGACTTCGAAGAGAGCGATGTGATACCATGGAGATGAAGGATGAATAGCTATGGAAATTGAAGCAAACTACCAGGTGAAGTAAAGCCTTAGGGAGCTACTTCTTTTTATTTTCTTTCAAATACTAGTAGAAGAACATGCGCATGTGCCTGGACAAGATTACCACATCAAAATGGGAAGAGGTATATGTATTTGGACCATTGAATTTCACACGATGTCTTTTGGATATGACGTGAGACGTATTAGATCCGACGGTCCAATTCGTCTCTGTATTTGTTTGATTCATCCACGATCGTTTTTCTTTTTCTCTGCACGCCAGATGGATCATAATTGAGGCTCCATTTGTTTTAGACGATCGCTTATCTTTAGTCTATGGTTGATTGCTGAGTTGTGTGAAAGGAATTAGATCGATCACCTTCTGATTGATTCGACTCCAGGACCAGTTGAATGCACGAGTTCACAGTTTTCGTCTATGTGATTGGCTATGATTTTGCGAAGGAAGCGATTCAAACGTTACTCTTTTCTTATCAGCACTCTTTTTTTGTGCTAGTTGCGCCGAGGACACTGGTAGGAAGCAACATGGTTGCGCAGTTAGATTGTTACTTGTCTTGGAGGCTTGTAGTTTAGACTACTGAACTATAAGGACGTCAGCTCAAGTCGTTCGTATGATTGTTGAAGTGATGATGTGGCAGATGGTTAATGAGAGGACGTATATCAGTTTCGGTCGAAATAGTGTTTATACCAGGTTGCTGGTTAATCTTGATGTTGTAGGCTCTTCTTGTGGTGATGCTTGATGTGCTTGAAAATGCGCCATGTGTTTCTTATCATGATCACCTTCATTAATGAGTCGCAGCAATGAAATCAAGTGAAATTTTGCTGCGGGTATTTATGGTGATGGGGTACTAAGCACGTCTTAGATGCAAAGATTTTATTCCTCTGACCATAAGTTTTGTAATAGGTCCAAATAAGCATCGGACTCAGTTATCTGGACTGGAGAGACTGAAAGACGATTGAAACTATAAACCCACTAGATCATCACAAGCAGTACACTGAGTAAGCTCTTCTGTTGTATGAGATGCACAGGCGCTCGCGCCAACATATTGATCACACGTGATTTTAGAAGCTCTTTGTCAAACTATACAGGATTATGTCTAGAACTCCAGAAAGCAGCATGTCTTGGTTGACAAGAGATTAGCATGGCGTTGTCACTAAATCAAACAAATAGAAAGAGCATGGTGCTGTCAAAGATAGTCATCAGGGAAAGTCAGAGCTGATGAATCGTGCGAATTAGAGTGCATTCTCGCTTATGCATCGCGACTGGCATATGCTAGGACATTCTTTTTTGGCAGGTAGTAGAGGTTAGAATGGGGGTATGTGTCTCATATTAGGTTTGATGATTTACTAAGATGTAATTAGTCGTAGCTTCTGCACACGAAACAGGATTCGTCGATGTTGCCAGGGGAACTACAGCTGGTGTGGGATGGGAAACTATTGGGAGCACAGTGATCTAATGTGGCTCGCTCTGGAGCCTCCTCCCTTATCGAGATATAGAAACAGATGGAGTCACCAAAAGTATAGCTGATCAAGTTTTAAAGGGTATAAAGGAATCTTTGGAATCAATTTATGGCGAGAAATGACCAGCTGCAGCTGATACGGAATTTAGATTATAGAAGAAAGTTCAGCCCAAAGAGGAAGAGAAAGGGGACTTGGCCAATTCAGAAGGGTATGACAACGTGGATGGACTAGCCCGGACCTGATACGAACGGTAGACTTTTCCCGATGCCAGTAGTACTTCTAACGTGTTAAACCGGTTTAGGATCCTATTTATGGCTTCTTGTTGCCAATTGGTAGACACGAATGTTGCTCTTTTCCCAGACATGATAGGATGAAATCCCTATCTGTTAGCTGAATGATGACCTCTAGCCCTTCCATGTGTGCTGGTGCTCTCAATCTCTAGATAGTTGGTAACCAATCAAACATCATGGTTTAGCTTTCGATATCATGTCTCTTAGATCTTCACGGTCATAGGCTAGTAATTTGTCTTTTCGCTTGGCATAATTGACCGCTCGGAGGTTGAGAGTGTCTTATGCTTATCATAGGACCTGCACCACAGCAAACCATTTTGCGCTCCCTCCCTTCCCCAGCTGAGTCCTGCAGAGCCCTTTTAATTTGTTATAACTGTCATACCCCAAAACTATCAAGAATGGGAAATGACACACCATCCTTCCACCCAAAGGACGCCATCCCAAATCACCAAATCCAACTCCCAAAAGTCTCTATCAAAATCGCTCTTACTCTATTTACCATTAACTAAGAACCTGAAACAATTGGAAAAGAGAGAGGTGATCAATCATGGCTTAGTGTGTAGTAAGTATCTTTTCTAAGTAGATTGAGTAGCCACTATGTATGTATATAAGTATAGAGCACTATCAAAAACCCATAATCCAACTTTTTAATATACAGATCAAATCATATATGATTGTTTCATTTCAACAACTTTTATACTAATATGAAAAACTCATTTAAACCATAATTATAATTCAAGCATCAATGGTCAAGTTCATTGATTAGTCTTATCAAAATCATATGTCAATAGTCCATTCCATCAATCCATCTTATATCTTTGCTCGATCTCTAACCATGGTCATAACATAATGCCTAGTAGCAATACGACCAAAATTCCCCATTGGCAAGGTCTTTGCCTACAAAGCCAGTAACTCGGCCCAAAAGGATATCCCAAATCCAATATGTATACCCAAAAACCCCTATAGGTTCATAGCGATATTGAGCATAAACCTTATTCTCCAATAATCCCACAATCAAAACCATAATTCACCTCATAAACCAATTTCACAAACTGAATCAAATCAACTTTCACAACTCAATTTACAAAAAGAATGCATTTCACTTTTTGTCCTCTCTTCTTTGACCATTCAACCTTCCTTTTATTTTCTTTTCTTTATGTGGGGCCCACCAATAGCACCCAGTTTGCATGCTCCTCTTGGTTCAGCTAGGATGGTTAGTTGAATAAAGTGTCTTTTTGTGTTTTGCATAGATTTATGTACTGTCTGAACGGGCTTCAAAATTAGATAAACTGATATGAGTGCGGAGTCTCCTTCTTTCGAGAATCCAAGGTTAGTTGCCAACCAAAAAGGCAGTTGGAAATTTTGGGAATATATTTGGAAGCTAGATAGCAAGTTTGCATCTGATTTTCTTGAACTGCTTATAAAAAGTGACTGGACTGTTCTAATTTTTCTTATTTTATCTCTCTTATGCTGGTGGCTGAAGCAATTGGTGCTAATCAGTAAAATTTTCTCACAAAATTATTTTATAATTAATTAACTAGTTCATCAGGCTAATGCATTTTGACTCGTTTGTTGGTGAATAATAATCTAATCTTGGGCACATCAAGTTCCCAGTATTCTAATGGCAGCTTTGTGCATAAGCAAAACCAAATCTTTAGTTAGAATATGTATCAGTCAATTTTGTGCTAATAACAACAAATACGAGCATAATTAGTATGCTATGCTTGTACAAATGCACCAGTAGGGAAGTCATGAATTTGGTGACGAAAGTTGAAGGTTGCTCAAGCTGATGATTCAAGTAATTAGTAAAATTTACTAGTGAGACTAGCTAGCTGCTCATGAATGTTTTTGTTAGATTGTGATTTGCTAGAACTTGAGGGATATACTGATTTTATCTACTAGTTTTGAAGATATGGGAAATAAAATGACATCTACCGGTACTCTTGCTAATCTTCAAACTTAATCATTCCACTAGCAGAAAGCTATTTCTGTGGAGATGGTGAAAAGAAATAGGCCAGAGGCTATTTCATTAATAGAAACATAATGGGTGGAATAATTTCCTCAAATGCACATATAATCTTTTATGACATGAATCTGAGCTAAATATCAACAAGAAAAAAACCCTAGGTTGAATTAACAATGAATGCCTGTATGAATATGGATTGCACACAACATTCTAAATGAACTTTCTTCTAGATGTCTTTCAGATCACATTAGGCAATTGATGCCTACAAAATTTTTGAAGGCGTAGAAATAAATTTTTCGGGAGTGCTAGAGTGAAATTCTTGTTTTTTATATGTATTTGCTTAAAAAAAAAGAAATTTTGCGCATGCTCATTTGTGGTATGGCAACTTAAAATTTGTGTCTTAAAATATTCAAGGGACCATTCATATTGGAACTTGAAATTTTCAAGCATATATCCTTCTTTTTCCTTCAATTTCGCTAACATTTTCATTTTCCTTTCAGAGGTATGAGTTTTTTCCTCAATTTAGCTTTGATCCTTCTACTTTATTCATTCTCTAGTGGCGGTAATATTAGTCACGGCGGGCCTCCTTGAACTCTTCATTTCCGAAAAGACTATTTTATTACAATCTTCCCAATTCTTCACATGAACTCAAGTCCGTATGACTTCTTTATCAACAAGCTACTGGGGAAATATATAGTTTGACCATACGGCTCTACCCTCGACCCCAGGTTTTGCAGTTCCCCAAGCTTCGCATCTCGTTTTCCGCAGCAGTCCTGGCGATTTCCCTTCTACAGTCCATGGTCACCATCAATCCCTAAAAGCTCCCAATAAATACCAACATCAGTTTCGACACCTAAATATAGCCATCGACCGGGACAAGATTTTTTCACGAACCTAGATAACAGCAGACCCTAGGGAGGCGATGCGGTTTGGTCCTTAGAAGAGAACAGATCTATAGGCCTTCCAAGAAAGTCTTTCCTCAAAAACCTCCAAACATCTCATTAAATGCACCCTCGGTCAACCAAAAGCAAGGCAAACAACCATCGGGTACTGTCTATCCTTCCAATCTCTCATCATTAATCCGCCCCCCATTATTGAATTTCACTACTATGTCAGCACGCGACCAACCTACTGGCCTACCCCCTCCATTGCTTTTCACGCTCTTGCGTTAGTACACGCCATGCATTTGAATTTTCCCGCTCGCTCGGCTCTTGAGCAGCTGAGCTGCTGCTGTTTCCGTAAGATGTTAACCTTCTTCTGCCAATGCCATCTCTCCTCGCCCCCTGGTCGAGCAATAAATGGCGATGGACGGGCCAGTTGTTGGGTTCGTGCGGGTCGTCGCTTCTCGAGAAGGCAACACGTAATGCATACGCATCAGATACGGTCCTAAAAACCTGACCTGACCTGACTGTTCTCCGCCTTTCCATTCCATTGACTCAAACAGGGCTTCGTGTCCCCCCCCCCACTTCCCCTCGCCTTGGTTTTTAATTCCCTCACCTTCCTCTTCTACTGCACTGACGGGGGAGTATATCACTGCTCTCAGACACTATAACTCTCCCATCTAACATCTATCTGGGAAAGCGAGACATCTTGACTGATGCGCTTGAACTTTACGGGTGGATTCTCATGTTACCTCTTTCGTTTGGGCAGTTCCGGGGCCATAAGACACGTTCGCGTTGGTAGCATGCAGCGTCCGCGGCGTAGCCATACATCTTTGCTGGGGCCCCTCTTTTAATGTACTGTGGGGTACCATTGAATTAGACGGGACAGCTCCTGCAATAACAATAAGTCGCCCACAATTGCAGTAGTTCTTCGAGCCAACTGCAGTTGAAAAGTATGAGAATCCGATGCATTGCTGCTCAAGAAATGCAAGAAAAATCTCGAGGGTTTACCTCTAGTTATGTGCCATATTTTCCTTTCTTTCCGATTGACCGAGATTCTTTTCAAACCATATCTTTGAGCGGGTAATGACAAACTTTGGGAATCTCATGCGCGCATATATATATATATGTCCATGTTTGTAATCTAATCATCGAAAAACAAGACAAAATATGGCCCTTATCTGAGATTTGAGTCTAGTGTCCTATAAAACTGGAGATGACGATATCCTATTTCATTATTGTTAGATTGTCATAAGAAGACTGCTCAAAAGTTATGTTAGATTTTTCGTATTTAATTAATTTTGAACCATAACAATAACGGCATATGAAAAGCACCATTCTGCAAGATGAAAATAATTCTACAGTACACTTGCTTCTTTTTCTTGAAAAAATTATCCAAAAATTATAAACTAGCCATAAACTTCTTAATCTTACCAATTTAGTCCTAAATATTTTGACTAATTTTAATATAGTCATTTCAACAAATTTTGGCCAAAAATCACTACCGTAACACAACTAGCTGATATGGATGATTTGAACTCAAAATGATATCGTTTTGGGAAATTTTATTAATTTTTTGATTTCTTTCTTTTCACTTTTTCATTTCTATTTCTTATGTTCTATTAAATTTTCCTCCATTCATCTTTTCAGAGAGGGATGATGAGGGTATACGAGACTTGGCATTGGCCAATGATCCTCAGTGGCCACAAGTGAGGGCTTGCACACCCTTGTTGTCCAATGGGCGAGGGCCTATGAGCCCTCACAACGGTCAACAAGGGTCAACAAGCCCTCATTGTGGTTGGCGAGGGCAAGCCCTCACTGATGCTAGTGAGGGTGATGTGGTCCTCACTGCTAGATTTAGATGAGGGCTCGCAGGTCCTCACTGCAACTGACAACACTGAGAAGATGAACAATTACAAAAAGGAATAAAAGAAAAGAGAAAGAAAAAAAATAACAACAAAAATTTATAAAATTTCTCAAAAGGACATTGTCTTGATTGGAGTAGTGTCGGCAGCCAATTTCTAGTCATCATTAGAAGGTCTACATTTAAAAATGGTGAAAGGTTTTATGACTAAATTGGCCAAGTTAAAAAATTTTAGAACAAAATCAACCGTTGTACAATAGGTTTTGTGGGCATAATTTTCTCTATTCTTTGAGATTAAATATTTTTTTTTTTTGCATGATCAAATACACTTCAAGTTGTTAGATGGAATAAGATCTTGAGGCTAGAGTCTTTACGCTTGCATGGGAGATTATTAATTGAATGGTTGAGATTCTCGTAGCATGTTAAAAACTATTGTCCAAAACTCGAGCTATCAGATAGAAGAAACAAACATCGATAGTCTCGTTCAAGCGACTTATGTTACCTCCACATTGGATATAAGATAAGAGCACTCCATTATTGTTTCATTTTCATTTTTTTTATTTTTTGGCTGGGACGACCTTTCTAATCTTGAAGTGCCCCTCTACATTTCTAGGGCGAAAATTCAAAAGTTTGGTTTGATTTTTACACATTGGCCGACCTTCTTTCCCCCCTCATTTAATATATAAAGACAACACGGGGGCATTTTTTTTCCTACGGTCATGTTCACTTTTCAAACATGTATACTACAGGAAGGGTGCTTCAAAGCCTTGTATGGTCCCCCCCTGGAAATCGTTTGGATGTCCCAGCTAAGTCCTTATGCGGCCGCTTTTGTCACGACTCGACATAAGTCGTCCTAGCTTTTTGGGTAATTAAGCGCGTAGCAATTTACAATAAGTTCGCATCCGGTTATGAAAAAAATAAATGTATTCATCGTGAAAAATCACTTCCTTCTTTTCTTTTTTTTTTTTTTTCCCGAAGTGTTCACACGTGAAGATTTACGTAGAAATCGCCAAGAAGGTTCGTGTCGCCACACGCTGCAATCGGATGAACAGTGCTCAAAAGGGACCACGAGAAGGCCCCCTCCATCAAGTTTGGTTTCGGGCTCGCCCCGGAGGTGTCCGGACATCATGATTGCCGAAGGTACGGATGGCCGCACATCCTGGCCCGCTAGCCAAGCTAGCGGATTTCCCTCCGTTCTCTTAGGCAACGCAAGAGGCAAAGAGTCGTAGAGCAAACCTATGGACAGGCCGTACCTTGTGTTTCCGCGAGCAAGGCGGGATGTATGTCCGCTCCAATATGCACAAATTCGAGAGACTCGAAGCAGCAGTACGTCCAAGAAACCGTTGCTGCGCGCCTCGTTGTGTGCCAAAGTTGGCGTTCCAAGCAGGACTAAACAAGGACTACTGGGATATAACTAATTTCCTCTGGCTTTTAATCCTAAGTAAGACTGATTTCGAGAGCCCCGCCAGGTTGCATTTCTTTACAACCCAAGCGGATCGATCGCGTTAGGATCTGACCCGCGCATGACGTTATCATAATGCTGCTCCATCGAGAATTTTGAATCCGGGCACGATGCATGTGGGACAAGTCCACGGCACACTCGCAGCTGCAACATAGGACCGCTACCACTACTTAGAATATATATATAGTAATAATACGCCAACGTTATTATTGAGATTTTTCTTTAATTACAAGGCTCCCCTCCCCCTCCGAAAGAATATACAAAAGGCAAATGCATGGGTTCCTCTGCCCCAGAAGGGGTCTGAGCCAATCGGGGGCCGCGTCCTGTCGGGGCGACCGCGAGCTGAACTTCCAAACCCGCGTCCTACGTGGAAATCGGCCGAGCCCTTTCCAAGGAGTCCCCCATCCCTCCCTGGCGGTCTGACCCACATCGAGCATCTCGTCACGTGAATGACCCATATGCTTTCTGGGTCGGCTGTCTCGTCATCTTTTGAACAGCCTCGACCCCGCTTTCCGTACGGTCCACACGCTCCCCATCCATGTTTGTCCTCATGCCATGGCCATGGCCATGGCCGCGGCCGTTTCCTGGACGAGCGTGTCCAGTATGTCCCGCTCGATTTCCGCCACCAACCCATCCCCTTCTTCCTCCAACGCCCTCGAACTCTGGTGCTTCATGTGAGGCAAGTCCTTGTCTACCAAGGCATCGATGTCCTCAAGGACTCGGCAGTCTGCTCTCGGAAAGCTATTGATTTTGGTGCATAATGTGTCGATTAGCTGTGACCCTTTATCGTGACGGTGATGATGACGGTGACTGTGCCGTTCAAATGCGCCTGCCCACGGCTTCAGATTCAGACAAGGCTTCAAAACTTCAACCAAGATCTCGTCCAAGATATCAAACAAGAGCTTCCTGTCGCACTTGTGTTGTAATTGACCGTTCGATATCTCGGTCGCAGCGCTGGCACCGCCATCCGTCGGGGACGTACTGGAGGACATTTCGAGGTGTTCGAAAATGGACGGGTCGAGCGGGTGAGATGGAGAGAACCACCTCGTGAAGGCCAATAATGATGTGGGCCTTTCGATGCCTAAATGTTTCAGTACCAGGGTGACGTACTGCAATTCCGCTGCCACAGCTCCGGTGGTGGCGGAGGAAGCGCCACCATTCGACCTGTCGTCTTCACCTTTTCGGGCGCCGCGAACATGCGTCGCTTCTTGCGGGCTCGAACCACCAGATAACTGCGAACTCTGCTTTGAGGCATGAGCACCATGCACCTGCGACCACCGCCCATAAAGTTCATAACTAAAAACTATAACAATAGCCCCAATTAAAATGCATGACCCAATGAAAATTCGAAAAGAAGAAGAAAAAAGGGAGAGAAAACTAGCTTTACGTTCACTATAAAATTTTAAAAAATAAAATAAAAACTGGAAATGGGTAAGAAATGAAGCACCTGCTTTTGGGGGATTTTAGTTGCCGGAGGGGAAGGATCTTTCTTAACTGGGAGAAGAGCAGCGACGGCGATGCTACGCATGTCGCCGGTGTATGCAGTTTTCTTCCTTTTCTTGTCCGGAGCGTTCGGCGATGATGTCGCTGCAGCTTGTGTCGGACGAACAAATAGTTCCTCTTGCTTGTTCCTGATGCTATTCGAGTCGATGCTCTGGACGGCTTCTTGAACCGTTCCATCGCTGCTTTGCATTTCTCAGAGGACTTGCGCTGGTTCAGCTCTTGCCCTTCAGGAGCTTGAGGCTTCGGCTTCACGGTACCTTTCGTGGGTTGCACCTGAAGCTCAATGACATTGCTTGGAGATGGTGGTGACGAACCTGGTCTTGGAGTTTGAGAAACTTGATCTTTCACGTTCGATGGTGGTCTTATTTTCTTCTCCCTCATCTCCAGGAGTCTGAGCCTCGGAGAAAATGTCATTGATTGTTCTTGCTTTCCTGGGCTCGAGTTGTCTTCCGTAGCTTTCGCACCAATCCAGGAAGATTTCCTGGACTTGAAATGCTTCTTCACAGCTTCAACATTTGAGTCTCTTCCTTGTTCGCTGTTCCTGACCACGTTCGTGATATCCATTCCGACTTTCCTTCCGACACTTTCTTTCACTTGCTTCACAATCTGCCTCGCGTAGTAACTCGGGCTTCTGTTCTCATCCTCGCATTTGAATTCTTTCCTCCTCAACGTAGTGAAGCGCGAGAACTCCAATTCTTCGCTCGAATTTAAGTTCTCCTTGCTGATATGGAGAGAGAGACGGCGATCTGCATCCACCGATCTTCTGGCGGAGGACATCCTCGGAGTCTCCGGCAAAGACCGAGTTCCCGCATTAACATCACCGTAATTCTCCGACCAGCTCTTTTGATCGCTCGACCGCGGCTTTCGAGGTCGACCAGAGGGTGAAGGAGACTTTCCAGGGATCGTGTTGGGTCTCTCAAGTGTTGAAGAGACTCTAGGGGAGGATGAGCAGCTGTCTGGAAGAAGATCGAGCCCCATGAGCCGGGCCACAAGAGTTGGAGTCCTGACGATTTCAGGTGTAGCAGCGGAAGAAGAAGAGGAGTCGCAGCAATGACCTTCTTGCCTCGACCTTCTGTCTCCACCGGTTTTGATTTGGATGCCCATCTGCGTAATTTAAAGATAGAAAAGAAATCCAAAGAACGAGCATTAAGGTTTTTTCCCCCACTTCTCATCATCATGTCATTATTACTCACTTTCAAAGCAAAGAAAAAATGTGGGAAGACGATAAGCATGCACACTCACTGGGATGTCTAAACAAAGTTCACCATCTTTCCGGTTGGGTTCCCACTGAGGCTGCTCTAGTTCCAAGCTGTTCCTTGGTGCTTCTGTTCCTGAGACGATACGAGGTGACATTTATATAAAATGTTGAAAACCAATTTGACAAGCTAGAGAGAGAGAAAGAGAGAGAGAGAGAGAGCTACCTTTAGGAATGGTGGGTTCGTCAGGAAGAGAAGAGCCGAACTTGAAGGAAGGCTGCTGGTTTATGGCAAACTGGAACTGATGAAAATCAAAGAGATGAAAAACAGCGCACATGCACCCAGGAGAGGTCTCTTTCTGATTATCTCCATCTCTTTTGGAGGGTCTTCCACCTCCCCAATACCTCTCTTTCCCCATAACTATCGAGTCTCACCCAACAAAGGGGCCAAAGGAACAGCAACTACTGGAGAAAAACACCCTCTCTCTGGTCTTTCGCAAAGAAGAGAAGAGAAAAGCTTCCAGGACTGAGAAAATCAGACTGACCAGAGACAGTGGGCGAGGGTGTGTTAGGAGCGAGTTAGCTGAGGTTTCCTCGACAGGGAGAGGAGGATACAACAAAGGGCCTTGATGCGATACATTCCTGGGGCGAGGGATGCGAGAAAAGCGGATCCGTGAAGCTCAAATCAACCCCATTTGAGTCCAGGAATTTTAAGTACGACAGCAAGGCCATGTGTCGTTCCCGTGGGCCTATCTGCATTACCTTTTATATCTCTTTTTTTCACCTTTCCTCTTCTTTTCTCCTTTTTCCTTTTTCTTTTCTACACTCACTCCCAAGTTTTCTTACCAGAGCAAAGACCAGAACCAAACTCTGCAGTCTGTCTTTGGGAATTGGAATCGGTAAAAGGATGACGATATGCACACGCCCCTTTGCTCTTCTTTTACCTAACACAATAGATGTCTGAGAATCATTTAGCTCACTACGTAAGATGCTCTATTAACAATCCAGTTTATAAGATTGACAGGTACCTTGAGCGAGGAAGATGAGGAAGATGAACACGTGCAATCGAGATGGCGTGGAAACTCAACAAGATTGTTTAATCTATTGTATGTGATAATTGCAAAATTTGAATAAGAATATATCGCATCGATTTGTAAAATAAATTTTCAGATGGTTGTATAACCCCGCAACATCATTCAGGAGAAATTAAGACACTCCTACCTCACATGCTAATGATTTTGGTGCGACTTTAGGTGCAATATATTTCTAGGAGCTTTGTACTTTCTATTAAGATAAGATTCTCTTCTTCATCGTTTTTTATCAGAAGTTTCATAAACTCATCAATATTCTTGGATCTTTCTGTTGTTTATTTTCATCACTGGAAGCAATTTCCTTGATGCATCACTCTTACCTGATATAAATCTTACAGCTTATCTCGTCGATATTCTTGGATTTTATTCCCAGTTTTATCAAATTGAAAATTAGAAATATTCCGGCCAAAAAAAGAAAAATACAGATAACATGGTGGGGAACCGGGCCTTAAAATAAGAGGTGGTTTACTGGGGATCCGCAATGCAACTGACCCCGTTCAAATTGTGACGTTAAGGTACGTACCCATCATCCTAACCATGGTTAGCTGCTCTCCCCTCTCGTTCATCTCCAACTGCGCCTTGCACGTGGTCCCTCTCATCTTCCGTCTTTACTCACTCCACCCAAAAAAATTTAGAGGGTTTGGTTCACGAAAATCATGATTATCCACGTCTGGGTGACAGACAGGTCTACTTGTTTTTGCCGGAATTCAATCTGCGATCAATTACCTTTTTATCGAAAATTGCTCTTCGATTTTTATTAAAGAGGACGTGTTTTGTGATCTGGACACAAAATATCAAAGGTAGACAAGGGAATTGACAACTTTACTTGAGATGGATTCGCCGACATTTTATTGACAACAAAACTTAAGGACCTAAAAATGTAACGTCAAAATTTAATCAAGAATAAGGCATTCAAAAAATTGCAGCAATAATATGTGTCGGAATTTAATTGATGATGCGGGTATGAAAACTATAATTTAAAAACACATCGGAATTTAATTGACGACGCAAATTTAGAAGTTATAACTATACTATAGGAATTAAAGATAATTGAAGGATGACATGTTTGTTTGTCTGTGTGCGATGGCCTACCCCAAGAATTCGATGTGGCCTTCTAAAGCCTACTATTGATGATTATTAATAGAAGTTACAAATAAATGTTACGAATGGTTACATTGACTCTATTTCCTTAACAATTTTATCAACTCCATTATCTTGACGGTATCTTTAACTTCATTATCTTGATGGTTGCTTTATTCCACTACATTGATGGTTACTATTTTTTATGATTGCGTTTGAGATTGTCAATTCCACGTTTTGTTGATTTTTAAGTTGTCGATTTTTTAGGTTTTCAATAATTCTATCTACAAATTACCAAACTTTGTTCTAATCAACTAAATCTATCACGAGTCCATAATAATCAAAAGTTGGTCATTTTTTGGTTTGAACAATTGCCTCTTCTTAAAAGAATTGAATAATTTATTGATCATTCAATTATTTTACATTAAATAATTAAGAGTAATTACTTGCTCCCTTGTCATTGGCATATTCAAGCCCTCTACCTTTATTCTTAAGTAGTTGCTTAAACTTAGACACCACCGTTGCCAATTAAAATAAATCTACAAAATTTTGGCATTCTAATTTTTCTCTAAAATTGAATTTCAATCCACTAAAAGCTAAATATGTAAAAAAAAAAAATTCCTAAGAGTGAAGTAAGGCATCTATTTCTAACTCTCTTGAATCAAACAATGAAATAATTGACTAATTTATTATCGTATTGATCGATTTTGTCCAAATCAACAATTGATACCTTATGTATCATTCTATAAAATTGAGAATGGAATCATCTTTGCATCTCAACTCAAGTATGGATTGAATTAGGAGATAAATTCATTTATCAAGTAAAGGCAAATTTTTATAATGACAAAGGGAACAACCAAAGTCTCAAGAATGCATTTGTTCCTACCTCTCCAAATAGGGCAATAAATCGACCAACATGTTCAACAGCTGATTGATCATCTCACTAGTGAACACAATGAAGTCAAAAATTTTGAATTCTCTTGTGTAAAGTATAGTGTCAACCCAATCCAAATGTGGTTTCCTATATATCGGAACCAAATTCTTGTAATACAAGTTTAGTCACTTGATGGGGATTCGCAAGTTAATAAACTTCCCTTGCTGCCCTCTAGGTTGAGGGTAAATAGGATTTTCAAGCCTTTGCAAAATTGTCACTAGTGGTGTGATCATTTTCCATAAATTATTCCGCCTGTTCAATTTACTAACAGTTGGAGAACATACTTGGAAATCGTTGCATTGAGTTGGATCGGAACGGATTGATTTGATGTCTTGGGCTTGGAGATGACCTTGTTGATCACATTGACAACCATCGGCCTAATCACATTAGAGATAGGTCTCGCTATATGATCCACCATCTTATTTCACCATTCCTTGAATAGCTCTTCATGGTAATTACCAAAGTGAGGTTTAATGCTAACTCTCTCACCTACTCTTTCAAATAGTGTCGTAGGATTTCAACGTTGCTCCCTTGGCTTGGCTCTACTGTTGGAGCAATTGACGTCTCGAATTGGGTAATCGTGTCAATTGAGTTGTTACCCGTAATATGATCAGGCTTTGAATGATTCATTGTTCTTGGCATTGTAATTCCTATAATCGACCACATTGGTCCCACTCGAGCATGCCAATGCCAAAAAAATGTTTCACTGGAATTAGACTCTGCAATGAAATACCTTTTACTAAAAATCGTTCTTCAATTTTTATTAAAAGATAGATTTTGTGATGATTTCAAACAGAAAATCTTAGGTAGACAAGAGAATTGACAACTCTACTTCAAATGAAATCAAAAGTACACAAATTTTACCGGAATTTAATTGACAACAAAACATGAGAACATAAAGATGCAATACTAGAATATAATCAATGACGAGGCACCTAGGAATTACAATAAATATATACGCTAGAATTTAATCGATGACTCGATTGAAAACTACAACTATAGTGTAGGATTCGAAAGATAACATGTTTGTTTGTTTGTGCATGGGACTTTTTCGAAGACCATGGTGTTACTATTTAAAGCCTACCTTCGACAATTACCAATGGAGGTTACAAACGAAGATCACAAACAAAGGTTACAAACAGTTACAATAACTCCACTTCCTTAACAGTTTTATCAATTCCATTATCCTGACGGTTTTTTTTTTTGACTCCCTATCTTGACCATTACTTTATTCTGCCGTGTTAAAGGTTGCATCGGAGATTGTCAACTCCTTTAAGCTGTCGATTCTCTATGTTATCGATAATTTTGTTCATAAATGACCAATGCTGCTCTCATTAATTAAGTCTATAAGATGTCGATAATAACCAAAAATTGGTCATTTTTTTATATAAGCACTATTTCATACTTATTATTATATGGAGAAGTGTGTAGAGAGGCAACAAGTCGTAGCAACCATATTTGGGCTTGAGTAGCAACATTATCATGAGAGAGAGTTCTACATCTATCATAAAATATTTCGATTCGAGTCATAATTATTATCGATGAAGTCTCGGCTCTAGAGGGGACTCCAAAATCAAGATTTCGAAATTCTCGTGTGTTTCTCTCTGGAAATGTTTTTAGGAAATCTAGTCTGCGGTGGCAAAGCAAGTTTGCCATTGTCATGGGAGAGGCAAATTGGAACTGGCCTGCCGCAAGGACTGATGAGACGGATGATATTCAAGCTGCGATTCGCGAGCCAACCTTTCCTTAATCCTAGTATGCCTGATCATATTAGCTGGAAAGCCTCTTTCTTCAGGTGTCTTCTCGGTTATCTGCTTGGAAGCTATCGGAAATAAATCTACCCAAGTTCCATCGTACAAAATTATTGGGTTTGTCCAAATATTCCCGAGCGTACTTTTACGTTTGGGTTATCATATATAACAGGCTATCCGCCAAGGATCAACTGTTAAAGTGGAGCATCCATGTCATCCCTTTCGCGTATATCGTAATGCTGCTAAGGAATCCAGGGAAGGGACCACTTAGCTCTTTAGCTGTAGCTTTTTCGAAGTAAGTTTGGAAACAGGGTTTGATACTTTGTGGTATTTCTAAGCAAGTACTTTCTCGGGAGGAAGAAAATCGAATTCGCAACCCACCACCACCTAGAAGGGTAGCCTTCATCCTCCGTTATATTGAAAAATACTCGGAATGCATGCTTATATCATGTTTGGCCACATAGGGATAATAAAGTCCATGAAAATTTTACCATAGTTACTGTGAACATGATTTTTGAGTGCATAGTTAAATATGTTAAATTCAGAAAAAATTATTACCAATTGTCAGAAAACAATATGCGCTGAACGGAATCTTGAGGTATAAACGTCTCCTAATGCTCATTAACTTAACTATGTACGATTTGGTAGTAGTAAGACTTGGTCCCCCTGCGATCGTGATTTTTCTACTTAACAAAGAAAGAAAAGAGCTTACGAAGTAGTACAATTTAGAAATGTGGTCCAAACAAGGCGGAGATGTGGCAAATTGGGTAACCACCAGGAATAGTTTTTCTTCACCTCCTGAACTCGGATGCATTGGATTTACAGCTAGAAGGCGACTAACTCCGCGACGAAAACGGGAATCGTCAGGAAATTTTTAGCCGACAGCAAGAGATGATTTCCCATTTGACTAGTGTGAGCCAATGATGCTCCGGACGGCATCGGCAATTGATGTCGACAGCAGGCCTATCTATCCCTCTCTCTCTCTCTCTCTCTCTCTCTCTCTATCGTTTTCTGTGGGTCAAACGGTGCAGGCCTACTCTGAAACCCGTTCAACGGCTAGCCTAGACGCACGAAAGCTGTGACGGGCGATGGAAGCTAGCTAGTAATCATTGCGAGAAAGTAAGAGAAACGTCCAACGCCCGCTTCATTGCTCTGTTGAAAGATTCATCTGATTGCACCTATCAACTCTAATTCTGTACTAGCTGTCGCTCCCGACCCAAATTCCCTTTCATCCACCGTTGCCCAATTCGCAGTTGACTCCTAGAAAACGAGATTTCTCTACTGCCTCGTGAGCATTTTTGCACCATGGACCTGTGCTAATCCTCCATTCGTGAGATCAACAGGATCTTGATAAGCTTAATGCTTATCACTGCTAAGAACACATCATGTTGGGTATTGAATGGACTGTGAGAAGATTGTCGATTGGAATTTCATGACACCATCGAAAGAATCTTCAAAGAGAGTTCACATGTTCTCAAAATCTCAAGAACCTGATTTGCCAAAAATGACATTTGGGGTTGTGTTGCATCCTATGGTCAACAGCAAGAAATTAGGCTTCCAATTTAATGAACCACATTTCATCAAAATACTCTGAACTCACATGCTATTTATAATGTCAATTTAAGAAGAGAGATTCCACATTCTTGTTCTTCCAAAGGAGGAAGGACGGACATATGACCCATCACCCTCCCTATCAATTCTACTGTTTATAGAATCTCAGTTAGCTCAGAGATTGGGGTTTGTCCATGCCTTGCCATGGCGTATACCCTTTGCCCTTTTTCAGTTTCGGGACCACTACTTCATGGGTGATAAGACTCCATAGAACCTTTTTGTTGTTTGCTTGATGGGACTGCAAATTTTTCTAAATTGACGTCTAGGCATCGCAGCTTCGATTCAGAACTTGAATTAATATTTGCTGAGTGGTCCCTCCTAATGGAGAGCGGAGAGGATGACAGAAAATATTTGCTGGTCTTCCTTCATTTGAAATAAGATATTTTAAGATGGTCACAATCTAAAGCATGAAAATCGAATATAAAGCATAATGTAGGAAGGAGAAGAAAGTTACGAACGAAATCAAACAAGATGAATTGAGTTAGACGTGCGGCTTTGGCTAATTAGAAATTGAATGTAAGATAATGAGTTCTTAAAATTTTTCTAGAAACGACATCCCGAATCAATGGCAAATGAATATCTCGATATATAGACTGTCACAACTTTTTGAACGCAGAGGTCATGAGGGTTGTGACATGTGACTCGGCATATGTAATAGGGTCATTTCTCCATTCGCACGGAAGACAAGGCTAAAGAAAGCAACTGTCTCGACCGCCCAATCAGGTCGATTAGTGCAAAATTTCACGACCCTGGACCGCGAGACCAACGGACATCTATCTAAACCCACATAAAAAAATATCATCAGATAGCGCTCAAATTGCATAACTGGCCATCTGTCGACTGTTCAGATCTGCTCATTTAACCCTGTATTATAAGGTGCAAAACTTGAAGGCGCAGAGCTCGAGATCATGGAGGTAGAGGAGGACAGAACAAGAACCAAGAAGCAGATGCCGAGTTCTAGCTCATTAAAAAAACACAGATGATTTCAGGGCCGGATGGGGGGGAATAACAGAACACAGAATCAAATGTGGGGTGGGGGGTCATATTGCAAGAGGGTGATGTCATATTTTTGGATCGGTCTTTGCGCAAAACGTGGCAGATTCCACCCCTACATTATATTCCTGACGCCTGCAAAATTGTTGCTCACGCAGTTCTAGATTGAATCTGCGGCCCCCGAAGCGATAGAGATGGAGATAAGAGAGAGAAAATTGGATTTTCAAATTTTGAAGGCAGTTCCCATGGCCGCTCCCCAAGGGCCATCCTAACTGATGTTCTATGTCCGAAGGGCCCGTGTGATTTCCACGGCGTGCTAAGTCTAGCACAAAGGTCGAATTGCTGGAAATGGGCGGAGGTGGGAGCCGAAGTGGTTGGTTCCACGATCGATTGGATCCAACCATGGATCGACTGGACCTTTAAGTGGCAAGATGACAAACGGGGAGGGGTAGGAGCGTCTTCTACGAGCAAGCAGCCATTGATGCTCGACATCCTGGGCACGCTTGGTGGGGGCACCTGCGGGGGTTGTCTTCACATGCGATGTAATGTTACGAGTTAGATCCTTAAATTTATTGAATTTATTATACGTTTCACCGAAGAAGAAAAGACTGTCACCCTTCCAAGAAGAAGAGGAAGAGAAACCCATTTTCTTTTGTCTGCGTACTTTCGGTCCTAAAGATTCCCGCTGAAGACAGACACAGATCATTGTCTATTTTGAACCGTTATGTCTACTTATCATGAAATCAAACCCTACTTTTCCTTCATGAAATTATTACATCAATAGGACTAATGAGAAAAACTACTAGAGAGAGATGGTCCACCTAATCATATCTTAAATTGAATACCTAGCTGCACGAACTAAATTTCATCCCTTTCTAAAAAATTATAACGTAAGTTACACGCATTTTGGACCGGCTTTCCAATGGCTTATAAGCTACATAATTCAATCCATCGCCGAAACTAAGATGACACTGTAGTTCGGTAGTACCTGCGAGGAAACTCGGGATGACTTTGTGCGCTATCATGCAAGAAAATTCGTTAAATAGATTCCGCCTCACCTTCTATTCAAGAAAAAGCCCAGATGAGTCCAGGTTGAAGCGTTTAACAGGCCCAACTCTACATTCGATTAGGCCGAGCCCATGCGTTTCTAGTTCTTGGTCGTGGATACAACCTGGCCATGCTCATGAATGCACTAAGCACTGCAACTCAGAAAGAAAATACCTCTGAAAGCGATCGACACTCTCTTCGCTTCTTATAAGATCCAGTACGTTTACAGGGCCTAAAAAGAAAGAATATTACACGCAACGATCTTGACAGAGGGGACGGTACTCAAAGCTTGAAAAGGGAAGACAAAAGGTTATCCTGCATGGTTTATTGGAGCGCCTGGCCTTGCGAAGTCAGCAAGATGAATAATCTAACTGCTTGCTCTTCAATTATTCCTTTGAATAAAAAATCAGCAGCGCATTTCAGGCAGCCCAATGAACAACTCGGTCTCAACATCTGTACTTCCGCTTCTTAGACTGTGAATTCGTGCTTCTTTTGGTTGGACTGATGATGTAGACTGCCATGGCATTTCCTTCTCACCGTACTATCACATTACAAATTCACAAAACGACATTTGGTCGACTGTTAGAGCACAACTAAATTCAGAAAGCTAATGCTAGGAATATGAATGTTGATTCAGAAAAAGTACTTCACAACACGATCAAAATAAGTGGGGATCGTATTCAACTTACCAGCAAGAATTTCTCATTGTTTGGTAAACCGACTTTCTACATAAGTAATTCCATCTCTAACACCTTCCCAATACGACAGTAACAACATGCAGATTCGTTTGATAGAATTGGCACAACAACAGTATGGCATGACAAAGTTCCCCAAAGATTGCCACCGGACAGATTCAAAGTAGCAGTATTCATTACAGCCAAAAAGGGGCCCAACAGTCCATCTTCTTAAAGAAAAAAAGCATCAGATGACAGTCAATGGGAACTTGGAAGATAAGTTGTAGCAAAGATGCAATCCTGAAACAGGAATACTACTGCTTGCTTTCCTACTTCTTTTGGCTAAATAATGAAGAGACCTGAAACAATTTGATGCGATTAGATAGAGTGAATAACAATTCTACCTTCTCGTGCAATCTTGCATTTTCTTCTAATAGAAACACCTCCTAATTCATAGGATGAAAGGAGATCAGTCCACCAAATGTTGCTTTGAAAGAACGGCAGAAAAGTTGAAACCAATTTTTTAAGTACAATACCTTTGCTTTAAGTTGTTCGATTTGCTCCTTGAATAATTGGTCCTGCAAATTATACTCCAAATTTTAACTCTCCACTCTAGACTTGAAACGTTCAAGCACAAAGTAACTTGCAAGTGACTAATTCCATTCAACATTGATGGTGAACTGTGAACGCATACCTTTTTCGCTCTGATAGTGCTCAAGCTTCGCTCCAACTGAACACTGACCTCCTGAAGTTCATCAACTGAGCAGGATTCCAAACCTTGTCCCAAAAACTTCCTACATGCACTCTTGAAGTTCAGAACCGGTCATCCTAAAAATACTTCAAATTATAATATGTGAATTTGGAAAGAGAGTAACTAGACTGAGGACCAGACCGTTTTGAGGCTTCAAGGAGTTCAATTTTCCTTGACATGTCGGCAGCCTCATGCTTCAGATGCTGCATCCAAAGAAAAAATTTTTATTTTAGAAAGATAAAACATGGAAATCTATCACTTTTGCATTCCATTAACAAAGGGTACACCTGCAATTCAAATTTAATGGTGAGTGCTAATTTGATTTAGCCAATCTAATTGAGCTCAACATGAAATTAATTTAAGATTGACATGGTAATACTTGTCTATATTGTAATTGGACTGAAATGTCTCATAATCTTTTGGAAGAACTCCCGTGCAAGAATCGCCAATAGTAGTGAAGCGAGGTCAAATTGCACAAGTAACAATAGCCAAGTTATACATCTCTCTCTACGTAAATGTCCAAGAATCCTCCTTCAGACACTCAACCAATCCTGTGGAAGAAAGGATTAAGTATAGAACAATACAATTATGCTTATACAGGAGACCTCTAGGATATGCTTAGCTACTGCAATTCTATCTCGATTTCACCCTTAAAGCACTATGAAGATTAAGACTTAATCCCCACCTTTAGTGCTTACACTTTGCACCCTTTAATATGAAAATGAAAACCTACGGTTTCCACCTTTTACCTACTAATCTATAGCTGAGTTTCACAGCTCAGTCCTCGTATTAAGATTGAAAGCAACACCGTCTATGATGCTCCATTTCAATGCAGGAAACAATAATTTTACAGTTTGGACAGGGTGATCTATTAATTTATTAACAAGCTTCCTAGATTATGGTGCAAACCTGAGTTTTTTAATTTAGAAAGAGCCTGACCCAAAAAAAAAAAGTTCGAAAGAGCAGTTCAACCCGGGGAAAAAAAGAAGGTAGGTTCATTATGGTTGACTTTGATGATTTAGGTAATCATACCGTAAAATAATCAATTTTCATAAAAGCTTTTTTGGTCGAAATTTTCCATAAAAGTTCAAATGCCAAGAAATCGCACCACAATATACATCTATGTTAAAAAACTTTGGATGTGCGCGCTGAAATTTCTTTTGTAATTTGTTCCATGATCCCTCTCACTATTACATCAATGGGTTATGGCATCTTTATAGGCATTTCCACCAACTAAGTACATTCTAGACTTCTCTTTAATGCTGGATTTTTCTGGACTTCTCTTACATGCTGGACATTTATAGGGATAAGTCATCGCCTTAGAAGATTCTATGTTATGAAATACTCCTCCATTATATCAAAATATCTTGTACCATCCAAGTTTTCTAACACGGTATCAGAGCTAGGCATATCAGATGGTTATGGGCGTTTGTCCTCACCATCCTCAACTAAAAAGGCTAGAGCCCGAGCGAGAGCCAACAGAGTCAGAGCGGGAGCCAGAGCGAGAATCAAAGGCTAGAGCCCAAGAGAGAGCCAAGAGAGCCAAAGCCGGAGCCAGAGCCAGAGTCTATGAGAGTCAGAGCCCGAGCTAACAACTATGACTAAGAGAATTTTGATGCCCCGAGACGTATGGGACATCAAAAAGACATGCACATTCAAAGTCAGGTGCAAGTGTTCCAACAAGAGGATATCAGCGATCGTGAAATGAAGACGAAATAAAAGGTATGGGACAAATTACAAGAGAAATTTCAAGGTACGTCCAAGGCTTTATAACACAAGTCCGGAGTATCCCGAAATTGGATCAAGGGGGAGTGTTGGAATTTGTGATCCAATTCTAGAAACTTCAAGATAGATTTGAGCTAGAAAATTCAAGAAAAATTCTGGAAGAGTCTACAAGCTACCATCTCTTGTGTGTTCTAGAACACTCCATCTTATGTTACTATAAAATAATAGTAGCTATTTGTAGAGAAGTCTAGAGACTTCCTCCACCGACTTTGGCAGCTTATATAAAGGAGCAAGTGCTTCATGTTTTGGGTGGGAGCTAACCATAAAAAGCACATCATGTAGCTCCCTCACCAACACTTCCTTCAACTATTTTAAAATTATTTTCATAAAATAGTGAAACTATCCTTGGCCCATAAAAATTTATGTTTATCCCTTGAACTATCCTATCTCATCTCTTGTCCATCCTCTACAAACTATATCATACACGTGCACACGTCACTAACCAAAAACTATAACTAATACCAAAATCATGCTTCCGCATGCTCACATCCAAAAATTCTAACAATCTAAAACATTTTCTAGCATTCCTCCCCACGTGTAAGCTAAACCTTATATGATCAAGAAGTAGATGTAATGCAACCACACAGACTAGATCAGCTTGAAGAAAATAACAAAAAAATTATCATAATGACACAATAAGAGCGAGCATATGATTTGAGGATTTGAACTCTTGATGCGTGCTCTATTATCAGGTAAATTAACATTTCCTGAAAAATTTGAGTTGTAAAAAGTGCTCCACAGCTCATATGAAGCATATCTTTTAATATGTGAATTCGTTCTTCAATAAATTTAACTACTCAGTGCATCTGTAAGTACTTCCCTTCATGTGTAAGTTGAACCTTATATGAAATAGAATACATGGACGTAATCACCTCAAATGACAGCTGAAGATAGAAGGAACAATGCGAAACAAAAAGAATAAGAACAACCGAAAGTGCTTAAGATTCGAATTCATGACCTGCACCTTGACATCATGTCAAACCACCACTTTCTTCAAAAGTTCAAGCTATCAAGAAATATACCCCCAGTATACTTATTAACATTATACTAATCACTTCTGTTTTCTACTACAGAATCCTGCGGAAATAAAAAAATTCTTTTCTGGCCAACATTCGCAGCACCATCTCTAATGGTTGAAGGGAACATCCCCTAGTAGGTACAAATTCATCTTTAGAGCTGTGAGACCATTGTCCCTTTCAAAAAGCACAAGTTCATGCGAGTGTGAAGAATGATTCGCCCACAGCTGGTCAGGAAATAATAGACAATGCTTTACTTTAATACGTTTGGAGATTAAAACAGCAATGGAGTAATTCTTCTGCTTTACTAAAGAACAAGCATCAAGTACAACCTGCTTGTTAATGGGAACTACACTTTGGCCCCATTGACGGTGCTTATCAAGGTCAAGTCTCCCGTCGACTTACTATGGAAGTTATAAGAACGTTGGGACACATGGACCACCATCAAAATATAAAGATCAAGTGGAAAGCCCTTTTTAATGGGATAAAATGCAGCCATCTGAATGTTCATTGAATTGCAGCCCAGCTACAGTTGCTGCACTGCTGTTTTTTAGGTTGTTCCTACATAGATCATTTTCAAACTGCACTTTGATAATGCATGCAGAGAGAGAGAGAGAGAGAGAGAGAGAGCTAACCAGCATATATTGCTCCATGCTGGCCTTTTTTCCCGTATCTTCTTTTGCATATTGATGATATCGCTCTATCGTTTTTTGCATGCTGAAACATCAAGAGTATGGTCAACCCCAGAAAACCAATCTCTACAAAAAACTGATTAGATGAAATTGTCCAATCAAAACGTATAATATCCACCAAAAACAAAAATCTAGAGTCGGTAGATCTTCAATGATATTTGCTCCTAGCTTAAATTGAAAACATTACCAAACAAACTAAACAACAAGCATAGGGCTCATCTCTCCCCTCTTTTGTGGTTGGAAAATAAAGAATTAATTTTTTAACCTATTGAAGTAAAGTATACATTCTAAGTATGATATTTTTGCAGAGTACAGTACCTAGACAGAAAGCCAACTAGTAGAGTCGTTATAACAACTAACGTAGTTATTCCGGTCTGGAAGTGCATTGAGATTCCATCCCCGTTGTCCATTGAACCCGCTCTGAATAATCCCCCCTTTGCCGGATTATTACCGATATAATCATAAAAAGCTAATTTTTCAGGAATTTTAGACCAAGCTTCTGATAAACTTTGATTTTTGGCTAGCCCAGCACCAACTCTTCGATATATTTCTTGCTGGAAGTATCCCTGATCCCATTGATAACGAGTGGGACCAAATAATTCGAGCGAAAAAGCTGCTGAAACAAGTCCATACGATGTATGCAGTCCAATGCAGATGCCCCCATTCCGCCAAAATAAATATTTCATTTTCCACCATACCAGAATGACGTGGATCTATTTTCTTCGAAAAAGAACTAAGTTTTTCTCTATTTTTAGGAAATTGAAGAACCAAGCTGAAAAGTAAAGCAAGGTAGAATCAAGATCCTAAGGAGCGACAAGGCACCAAGTACAACTCCAATAAGTTCATCAAGTTCTGTGGAGAAGAGGCATTCATCATCAACTAAGAAACTGATGATTAGTCAAAGACATCAAGTTAGACGAGAATGTAGTCTGGAACCGGAAAGAAGAGAAAATCGAGAAGAAGTATGTCATTTTACCATACTGCTAGCACGTGAGTAGGCAATAATACAAAGAAAGTGGAACATCAGATTCCTTCACTCAAGAAGTAACACCACCGTACTCTCCTATATGAAGAGTACAATCTCTTGTAAGAGTTTATGAAACATGCAACTTTATGACCCTACAATCAGAAAACTATGAAGAGACTTCCAAAGAAAACGTTTAGTTAAAAGCTATGGAGGAAGAAATCAAGTAGATTGAGAAAAATAAACTTGGGAGCTCCTTGATTGCCCCAAAGATAGAGATCATTGGCACCAAATGGGCGCACAAGACAAAGCTAAATGCAGATGGGTCAATTCAGAAGCATAAGACAAGACTCTTGGCAAAAGAATACTCACAACAACCAAGTATCAACAACAACGAGACTTTCACTCCTTTGACTCACCTCAACACTATATGAGCTCTCATAGCCTCAACGGTACAAAAGAAGTGGAAGATACATCAACAGGATGTGAAGTCACCATTTCTAAATGGATATCTTCAAGAAGAATAATATGTGGAACAATCACTAGGCTTTATCACTAAAAAGTAAAGAAGTAAAAGTTCTAAAGCTCCAGAAGGCCTTCTATGGATTAAAACAAGCACCACGAGCGTGGTATAGCAAACTTGACAAATAGATCACTAAGGTTTCATGAGAAGCATGAGCAAGCCAATGCTCTACATCAAGACCCTCAGTAAAAGTGACATTCTCATCGTCTCTTAGATAATCTTACATATACGGGTAACAATGAGAAAATGATTCAAGAATTCAAACAAGAAATAATAAACATATTCGAGATGACGGACATGGGCTTGATGCACTGCTACCTCGACATCAAGATCAACCAAAATGAAGTCTTCATTTCTCAGAAGAAATATGCTAAGAACCTCCTAAAGAAATTCAAAATGAGCTATTGCAAAGCGGTTGCAACATCATTCGTGACAAATTAAAAGCTTCCAAAAGAAGATGGGCAGAGAAAGTTGACACTTCCCTCTACAGAAGCCTTATTGATAGTCTATCATATCTCACTGCAACATGGCCCCATATCATGGAAGCAACAAGTATATTATCACGCTTCATACAAAAGTCAAGCCAAATTCATTTTGGAGCTGTCAAGAAAATTCTAACATATTTATGAGAAACTTTAGATTATGGTCTTGGGTGTCATTCAAGTGCAATGGCCAAGCTCCTCAGTTCCACCAACAGTGACCGGGCAGACTTAGCTGATAATAGGATTACCACCGGCTATGCATTCACGCTAGAATGTGTAATGTTTTTACGGACATCCAAGACGCCAGACCTAGAAGCACCGTCTAATGTAGAATACGAGTATGTCGCAACTGCTATGACCATCAGTCAACCACTTTGATTTTAAATAATGCCGGAAGGCATTGGAGAAGCCAGTCGGAATCAACTTCAATATTTTGCGACAACTATAGTACGCGAGTATATCATGGAAGAATTAAACTCATCAACATCAAATATCACTTCACACATAAAAGAGTTGCAGGCGCACTTATTACAGTGCTACTGGCCGCCAAGCCCGCCAAGTTCGAAATGTAAAGTATCACAGAAACTGGATTGAGGAGTATTAAAATAATCTATCCAATTCCTAGAGAAATCTAGCATGCATAAGGTTTTCGGAGAATTCGGCGAAAAGAGTAAAAATTGGTGGCTGTTGACTCGGTGGAAGGCTATAAGTATAGGATCTCTTCTGCTGGTTTATACGTGGAAAAACTAGTCTGAAGCCTCCCATACACAAAGCCTTGTAAAATCACATTTCATTATTTTATTCTTACAAGCTCCTTCCCGACTATTCCACCAAGTTGTCTTTTTACAAAGCCAAATAATTAACCTGGCTTATCCAAACTTCACACGTAGACAACCCAAAACTAACAGTTCTTATTAACAACCTAGCAAAATATAGTTGACACATTAGAGAGTTTGAATTTTGCTTGTCCTTATCCATTCAATTTTTCAGTTTAGGTAAAACCAGAAAGTGTTGACTCTCGCATCGTAACTCAATGGAATAATACTATGCGTGCTAAGACCGGTTTATGGAATTAATTTAAAAAGTGTCCTCTAGAGGACTTTTATGAGGTCTGGAAAATGCCTCACTTGCCATACTCATTTTGGAAATCAGTTTTAATATACGTATCATTGCTCCACTCAGTATTGCCACCAAAAGACGGGTTTAATCACACACTCGAAAACTTAATTAATTGTCTCAACCGACTTCTTTCAGTCAAATGAATGTCAAAGAATCTAGATCATGATTATAAGGGCACCAAACAAGAATATAGCAGTGTTTACGTATCACTAAACATAGGAGAAACCTCATTCATGAGCCTTTCTTTATGCCAAAGAGGACATCATTTTGAAGCTGATAGAGTACCTTTTGGTAGGAACTAACTTGCAATTTCATAGAGTCAGGAGCTTATAGTAAGTCCAGGAAACCGAAAAAAAGGAATGAGATTTTATAAGCATGTTGTTGGAATCCTTAACGTCATATCACGTGCAATTTTTTGTAGGACAAACATCATTTTAGTTCAAGAAAAGACAGCTTGAGATTAGCATCTCTAGGTAAAGTACAAATGGCTCAATGCAAAATAAGACCATAGAAACTTGATTGAAATGGGTTAAATAGCAGAATGACGGCCATTAGACGCTCTCGTGCATATATGATTTTATGGAGAGGAGGTACTTATAATGAGGCATGGAAAGGAGTAGACATCGACCACTATACTCTAAGAAGATAAGAGTACTTATTACTTAAGTATCAGCTAACATGGGCGGTGAATGTACCACTAGCTCTTTCTTGCCATGTTAACCATTCACTCGATCAAGAGTCATGACTCATGAGGATGTGCAAAACACGTTATTTCCATATGCCATGACGTTAAATAGAAGTGTGAAATTGGAGCTAGCTTAAGGCACAATGTGTACCCCGCTTTTCGTAGTTCACTATCGCAAGCATGCGACAACAAAATATGTGGAAAAAAGAAAGACACTACACCTACCAACTTGGGAGGATCTCACCTATGTACTCGATCATTCGACTCTTGTCATGTTGTTCTCTATGTTTTAAAGATGTAATCATTCTTGATTCACTAAGATATATACAAAAGGGGAATCCGACTTCCAATGCAATAGTTCATTCAACTCCAGTGATAAGAAGGAAGCTACTTATCCAAAGAGGTTAGCTACGGCGGAAGCAAATTGATGACCATTGAGTGGATATGAGACCTCGTAGGTGCGCTTGCAAATCAAGAACATGGAAGGGAGAACTAGCATGGTAAGATTTTAAAGCCTGTTGAAGTGCCTCAAGATTATTTTTACCAGAAACCTTTTTGATTATTCTCGTTCTATGGACTTTGCTATGGCTTCATTTTGGGAGACTTCTGGTTTTCACTGAACGGTATAATCGACTGTGAAAATCAAATTGTCTTACAAATCCATTGTCACTTTCATTGAAAATCTCGACATATTCCTATAGTGGCTTTATCATATCCATAAGCTCCTCTCTCACTTCTTGGCTTTTACTTAGTCCTTCTCATTGTTGTGTATTGATAATTACAATCAATATTTTTTATAATAAGGACTGAACGCCCTGCCAAAAAAGAGAAGCTAAATCCCTAACTGTTTTTCCAGAAACCATGACACTGGACCTGCTATGGAATATGAGTTGCTATGGTATGCAACAGCACATTAAGTACCATTAGAGTCTCTTGTTTAGACATACATGAGCATACAGACGTTACGAATGTCTTAGAACCAAGTCTCCAACATTTGAGCATGCTATATGACAGTAGTCAAAGTTTGCTCTTTGGATAGAGATGGCTGGAACTGACTACATGATGGATCATGAATAAGTACAAGTTAATTTGCTTACTTAATGCAATTTGAACTTGCCAATTAGAGGTCGCTCTACATTTGACTGCGCATTTTAGTCCATGACCTTTAATGATGCTTGTGTAAAATTCTCACAAATAATCAATACCAAGAGTGTCAACTGATCAGCAATTTAGATATTTGGCACAGAATAGGTGCAAGATATGCAACTATGTGATGACTTAGGTTATATACATAAACCTCAGAAAACTTAACTTATACACAACTATCATAGCTTGTAATTGTAAAATCAACCTCCACATACTGTTAGATAAGTTGAATAGATGGCCCATTCTGATTTTCAGAAACCCAGAAAACATGACTCTTGCAGAAAAGGAGAACAATCTTAGGAAGAAATCAACAAAGACACAAAGTTCTACTAATATACACAAAGACCAAAAGTCTTGCCAATTTTTACTAGTCAAACAACCCTCTGTGCTCAACTTCAATTCACTTAATGTAAACTCGGTAGGGATCATTGTTGGAAAAAAAAAAAAGAAACTCCATGGCGGAAATAGGTCTCAGATAACAGCGTTTGCATGCGCTGATTCATATATTTAAGGATTATGTGTAGAAACACCGGTGATTTAAGCTCCAGATGAATGTGATTGCACCAAATTTTTATTTATACAATATCAGATGAAGTACATGGCACAAAAATAAACTTTTGAACGCATCATATATGCAGTGTAAAAAAGACTTTTTCTTCGTTTTTCTGAAAGAAAAAAAAGTGAACCACTTCAGTGCAGTGCAGTGGGCACCATAGCTAGGTCTAAACGAGTAGTGGCTAATCAAGGGGAATCGCCCCAAAAAAGTGAAAAACGAGACATCATCGTACACTAGACTTTAGCCAGTGCAAGTACCCATTTCTAGCTCCATTTCAAACATTCATTAAGTTTCCCAAGTTCTTTATTCACGGCCTGAAAATGTAAATATGAAAAATCCTTCAACCAAAATAAGAAATCTAACAAGAACAATATATTGCCTGGATGTGAATGAAGTGTTTGAGACGTACTTGGAGCTTGCGAACTCATAAAGTCTTCCTCTTTGAGAGAAGATGATGACTGCGACTTCAGCATCGCATAAAACCGACAGCTCGAAAGCCTTCTTCATCAGCCCGTTCCGGCGCTTCGAGAAGGTGGCTTGCCTGCTCGTTGCATTCTCTATTCGCTTCATCTGAATTTTGCCTCTCGCCATGCTCCTGAAAACGAACCAAGGCAAAAGTAAGCAACAAACACCTTCTCACAAAATAACCCTACGCATCTCTCGACAACATTTTCACCTAAGATACGCGAAAATTTGCTGCTGCTGAAGAAAAGTCTTGCTCCTGAGGCCAAGACGAGAGTTCCTCTCTCGCTATACACGGAAATGGAAGTTACCCAGAAACCCCAAACTGCGTACAGGGCCAAAATCATGCACATCACCTATCAAATTTGTCATCAAGAGTGAGGGAACCATAAAAAAGAACAGTTATGGCCGATTGCAGAATAACTCACACAAAAAGAGAGAGAGAAGGGATGATTTTTTTTCTTTGGATGCTTGATGTATCAATCTCTTTGCTCGGAGACCACAAACACTACTGAAATGTTATGTTTTAGCAACATTCAACTGCTCCCTATCCTCTCTTATCTCCTTCAAGCTCTCACCCACAAAAATGGGAAAAAGCATAATAAATCCACGAGGGGGAAAAGGAAAAAAAAAAATATGACAAAATGGGAAATAGGCCCTCTAAACCGCGAATATATTGAAACAGAAGGAGCAAGGAGAATCAAGACAGGAGAGACTCGTCTCGTTTTGGCAAAGTCTGAGAAAGGCAGAGTAAAGGCGGGGGAGAGAGAAAGAGAGAGAGAAAGAGAGAGAGAGAGGGACATTACATATTGCGTTTCAGAGGGAAAAGGAGAATAAAAAAAAAAACCAGAAAAAGATGTAGTTTCAGGACAGGACTCGCTGGCTCAAGAACAAGGGCGAGAAAGGAATAAAGAAATGGGAAGTCATACCATAAATTGATATAAGGACGCGGCTCCCCTCATCGTACAATGATGTGCCGGGCGATCCAATGCCCTGCTGACAACTCACCGCCCGGTTACATCGCACGATGGTCACATCGACCAATCGCGACTCTCCTCGTCATGTGGCTCGCCTTGTATGGCGAGTCAGCTCCCAACCTACTCTCCTCCTTGGCCCTCCATCCTTTATTGCTGGAGTGTCCTCCCCCTTCTCCCCGCTTAGATTGCTGAGACTTCTGTGTGAATACTGGGGAATGGCTATCTGGGGAACCAATCACTGCTTCTTCTCATCAGGAATTCGTCCGCTGAAAAGAGCTGAGTGAGATGGACGTGGAACGGCGAGAAGCACGAATTGCAGAGAGAACAGCTTTAACTTTTGGAAAATACTTTGTACTCAGCGTCAAGTATCTCCTAAAGATTTGAACACATAGTTATCATGAGCTTTCTGGCCAAATAGATTAATGTGCCGGCTTCTATTTTATTGATTCTCCGCACGGTCTTTCCGGGTCTTTGAGAATTCTCTAATCTCTCACATGGTTTTCCTTTGACCAAATTAAGAATGCAAACTTAACTAAATGTGTGAGAAAGCAACGACGTCCAAAACATCACCAACAATGGAAACGACAGAACCAAAAAATGAAAACAAGAAAAGATTCGTTCCACACAAAAGGATCATGCTTGTTCGTCATCATGCGAGCTAATTTAGCGGTAAGAGTTATTCACAAGTAGAAATTGACAAAAAAATTTGCGAATGCGGGTTAAATTAGCTTCTGACTCCAATGATGTGAGCCAAATCAATTCTTGGACGGTGCTTGAAGCGGATGAAACATCAGGTTGACTTAGATCATGCGACTAATTAATGCTCCATGCGCGGTAGCATAGCCTTTTTAACTTCCAAGGGGGAATAAAAAATTGGGTGTGGTGACCCGAACGAACTTGATGGGTCGTTGCTTCGGCTGGACTAGAGTTACTGGTTGGTCTAGGTTTTCCCTTTCCCAGTCTCCAACATGGGATTTGCCGAAGGAAGTGGTGGGACCCCCGCGTGTCTTCGCACTTCGGGTTCCACGTTGGACCTGTCTCTCTTTTCGATCAACTTTTTTCATCGGCAGAAGTGGAAAATAACTTCGCCAAATATCATAGAAAACTCCAAATATACTATTAAAAATCTTAAATTTATCCACTATAATACAAATATTCCTGTGTGAAGTATATATTCCCTTGTCCAAAAAAAAAAAAAAAAAAAAAGAAGTATATATTCCATCTTCTTCAGTTCCATCTATGGTATATTTATTGAGATTTTTTACAATACAAAAATAATTTTTGGTTATAGTTTAGGATTTTTAATGACACGAAAAAAAAAATGCAAGGAATTTGTGTGATAGTGGGCATAATTTGATTTTTTTTTTTTGTTATGTTAACTAAATTTTTTTATTAATACATGATGCGTTCTAATAATGTATACACATGCCTTTTTTTTTTTTTTTTTTTTTTTTTTTTGGTTTATTGAAATTTATTGGTAATCTTTCCATTTGAACAACGATGGATTGGAATAATTTTTTTTTTTTAATACTGAGGATCCAGTCTAGCTCACTAGCCTAACTCATCTTACGGGAGTACAGCATCGGCATGGATCGAAATAATGTTCGTATCTAAAAAGTTGTAGAACTTTTTCAAGAGAAATATTTTGATTGACATGAAAGTGGTGTAATTAACTAATTGAAAGTGAGATGTAAACACATATGACAATGCTAAATAGGATGGGATTTAAAACATATGGACATTGATGAGTGGTTGGTTTACGCCATTATATCGTAGATTTATGGTGTATCCATTGTGTAAAATGTTTTCTCCTCTTTTGGTGATTAGTTAGAAACAAACTTGAAACATGAGGCAAATGGTCTAATGGACAGGAGATTCTCTTTTCTCGAAAATGCTAGATCAACTTAAATTTGATATTTCAACGGATTCAATTGATCGGCAAAATAGAGAGCAGGGGTTGTTAATGGCGCTAGCGACCCCCAACATTACCATAAGAATAACACATCTGTTATGACAAACCAGCACTATAACCTTTACAAGTTCGAGAACAAGTAGTCTTGAGTTGCGCGAGAGAAAAAGAAGATACCAAATCGACAGGCTCGCAAATTGACGGGTTAGGGTTAAAATCCCTGTTGAAACAAAAATGCTGTAGTCTCTCGCTGGGAAGAGCTCTCTCTGCCCATGGTTGGTAGCTTCTTTAAATAAACCCTAAAACCTTTCTCGAAACCTAACAATCACGATTCCGAAATAACTGTTCTCATTCTCGCCCTTCAGAAGTTGATTCTGCTCCCTTCGTTTTAGCATGGGTGATTGTCCCTACATTTCCCCTCCTAATCTTGCCCTAAATTAGTTGAAATAACCGTTCTCATTCTCGCCCTTCAGAAGTTGATTCTGCTCCCTTCGTTTTAGCATGGGTGATTGTCCCTATATTTCCCCTCCTAATCTTGCCCTAAATTAGTTGAATGAGTGTCACGACCCTTCTTGAGCGAGGTCCGAGGAAGCTGTTTAGAAGTAATATCGACAATGAACTAACGGTCCTTAGTTGATGCTGCTTCTCCCAAGTCCCTATCTCGTGCAACATTGGACTTTTCATTTTAGTTGATCAGCTTATGAGAGAGTTATCCTAATTTGGGGGTCGCTTCTAGCTTTTCGAGTAAGATATCTCACCTATCACGCAATCGGTAATATAGGATTAAGACTTAATTACACTAATCGTTCCAACTAATGTCCTTTCAATAATTAAAGTCATTCGTTTACCTTTCAGGCGTTTCATGCGGTATCTGTCTATCGCAATCAAATATGTAAACAAAGGCAAACAATGCCACAAAAAAGAGATGAGATAAGATACAAAGATAGAAAATTCGAGCTGTACTGGGTAATAGCCAAATATAGTCTCATATTACGACACCTTGGGATAGGACCCCCACGAGCGGGTACCTTGAGCTAGACGCATGATGACTATGAGCCAAATAATATGAAAAGACTAGCTAACTAACGGCAACAAAGTACTAATCAAACATGTATTATGCCTATACCTAAATGCCATTCTAATCTGAATAAGACTAAATTTTTATCATTTTTGTTCTCCATTTTTATTTCTTGCCGCTTACCTCCTTTTTGTCTCACGATTGGTTATTTCCAATTCCCCCAAGGTCACGTCTCTTTACTTTCTTATTTTAAAACCACCAACTTAGGGCCTGTTTGTTAATGTTCTTTATTTCTGTTTATGAACAAAATTTCTGTTTGTTTGTTAGGAAACAAAAAAAAAGAATAAACGCGTTTGTTTGTGTTTTTGCTCCAAATCTATTTTTTTTCTTCTCAGGAACACATTTGGAACAGAAACGAGAAATAAGAAAACATGTTTCTTTGTTTAACAATTTTTAAGAACAAATTTTCTCTCTCCTCTCTTTTTCTTCTCTTTGTTTTCTTCTTTTCTTTTTTTTTTTCTTTGGTCGGCGACCTCGCTAGAGCATCGCCGGCCCAGGCGAGGCCGAGCGTCGCCGCCCGGCGAGGCTCAACCTCACCTTGGCTAGGCGAGCCCAAGCCTCACCGGGGGCGGTGATGCTCGGCCTCACCGGATTTGGGCGAGCTCGAGCTCGCTCGGCCAAGGCGAGGCCGGCGGCCCTCATCGGCCGAGTCGCCGGCCATGGCCAAGGCCGGCGATCGGCCAAAAGAAGAAAAAAAAAATAAAATAAAATATTAAAAAATTAAAAGAAACAAAAAAGAACACAAATTTACCAAACGTGTTTCGTTCATTTTTTATTAGAACAAGTTTACCAAATATGTTTTTTTATTCAAAATTGTTAAAGGAACGTAAAACACTTTTTATATTTACGTTCTCCTAACAATTTTTAAACAAAAATATTACCAAACGCGCCCTTATTCTCTGTTTCTTTCACTCAAAGTCCACCCATTCCTTTTCATTGTTCTTTTTTTTTTTTTTTTTAAATTCTTCTTTCTCCTTTATATCATCCCCACTAAAGCCAAAATTTATCCCTCAATCTAACACAGCAAAACTGAAGGTGTCAAAACCTAAATCAAGACCATAGAAGGCAAGCTTGAGGCACACAAGACATTTGGTCATGCTTAAACATTGAAATATGCATGTAAGAATAACTGTAACTCATGTAAGATTATTAATTAATGGTTTAATAACTATTTGAGTGTAAAAAATGTACTGACTATAAAAAGTGGCAACTCTTATGGAAACGAAAAGAGGCAACTATTATGAGAAGTTGCAATTCCTATGAAGAAATGCAACTCTTATTAAAATTTATAGTTTTTTTTATGAAAAAATGCCACTCCTATCAAGATAGAATATGCTTTAATGGAAGGTACCTATTGATAATCTATAAATAGAGTCTAGTTATCTCTTTACTTAAGACAACGAAACGTTATATTCTATCATATATCAATATGTTGAGACAAAAGTAGGTTAAAGGAAGAAAAATCAGATTTCTCTGTTTTCTTCTTTTTTGTCAACCATCATTCTTTTCAAGGCTGTTTCTGTGGAAGTCGAAATTGATTTCAAAAGTTGGAATAGAAATTTTGATAAAAAAAAATATGGTACTATTCTTACCACAGTTTGATTTATCCATGCTTAAAATCATGATCTATATTTGTTAAAGAACTGAGCGATAAATTTGCTTCTTTCTGGTGGAAGACTAATGAAGCTAAACTTGGTCTGCACCGGAAGGAATGAGACATTCTAAAGGCTAGAAAGAATAAAAGAGGATTAAGCTCCAGAGATTCGATTATTTTTTTGAAAAAAATGGGGCTTGAAAGTAACAGAATCTGTGCAGAAAGTAGCTAAGCTCACCTCAGATCGGATTCCTCCTCAGTTTAGGGTTTCCCGAATTCATATAGAGGCATCCTACGAACCTAGATCGACGGAGGGAACCATCCCTAGCGTTCGTCGCGGTGACTCGCGAATACTCCTCGACAGATTTGCAAGGTCAGTTCAGGCTTCTGTCACAGCTGCAAGTGGAATCTTTTGCTTTGCTTCAAACCCTAATTCATAGGAAGCCTAGAAAGAAAGAAGGGCTTTTGATTTAGTTGGAAAGTCTACAGTTAGTTAAAGCAGCCCAAAGCTCAAATCAGCTCCCTTAGGAAGACCGTTTACTTGCCTCTAATTGTTATGATCTCTTAGGATCCGTTTTGTTCTACTTTGCAAACAGGCTTTGAGAGTAATATAAATACTAAAAAGCAATTTTTAATTAAAAAGACAAAATCGAAAAGTTAAAGAATTGTTGAGGGCATTTTCAGAAGATAAAGACTAATTTTAGTATTTAGCCAAATGCTAGTGGGGACTAATATTGGGCTTGCGGCTTTCCTAAAGCCAGCATTTGGTGGTAAACCCATTGTGAAAACTTGCCAAACACCTTAATAATTTCCCAAGGGTCTCTGGGAAAGCTGTACCAAATGTATTCTTAATCCACTTTGCATACATTTGAGTACTGCATTGTCTTAGAGAGGCCAATTCCATCGCGAATTGGGTCGTCAAAACCTATAGGAAAAATTCACTACCGTAGAACTGGGTTTCTTCACCCGCTAGTCCTTTGGGATCATTTGCATACTAATGCCCATTTCTGGGCCCTTTCTGGTCTTTACTCATTGAATCAAACAACAATTTCGACCCAAAAAGGGTAAAAAGGTAGCGGGTCAGGGTTGACATGATCTACCACCATTCGGCCCATCTAGGCACCGAGAACCCGCGACCGGACCGGGTCACCAATCGGACCTCCGACGGGATGTGATTTTGCAATCCTGGGGAAATCAGCTGGCGATGATGGCAGAAGAAGCAGGGGAGGCGAAGGCGAAGGCGAAGAGGAAGATGAGAGACGGCAGAGACAAGGCCAAGAACTCCAAGACGACGAAACCATCTCCGGTCATTCCCAAATGGCCCCTCGTCAAGCCCAAGCAAGATCTCCAGATCACTCGCCTCAAGGATACCGATCTCTTCACCGTACGAATTCCGCCTCTTTCTCTCTCGCATATCGTGTTTCTTCTCGATGCTTGTTACTTCGTGGATGGAAAAGGTGTTCGTCCGCGTCAAGGGTGTTTGGCCTTTTGGCGTCATTTTGGGATCTCTTTTGGAAAGGACGATGCTTTCGAGAATACGCGGGGCCCGAGCTTTGTGTTCATTGGCTGTCGGTGGTCTCTGAGGTGGCAACTGCTGATTGCCCGCGAGGTGTTTGTGCAGATTCGTAGCGGAAAAAGGGATATTGGGCAGTGAATTGATAAGTAATTCTGGAGGGTATTTCGGGTTGAGAAGCTGGATCGATTTGATGTTGCTTTCAAGAAAGTAGGATTATATGAAACCATGTGAATTCATCAGCTATGAGGAGGTATACCATAGAGCTAGTCATAGTTAGCTAAAGGCAGAGCCTGATATGAAGGCCTCGAGTCGGGCGGCAAGATTTATTGATTCTTTTAGCAGACCGTATTGGCTGTTTGGTTAGTCTTGATAATCAGATGGCTTATTCCTATCTAAATCATATCTCGGGATAATGTTCATGTGGTCTCCGTTACTCTGCTTGAATTATATATATGCGGCTTCCACTGGAATAGCTCCACATCGGGAGTCAACTATCTTTTCTGCATTTATTCTGAGAATAAAGCTGTTTTCTTCCACTGCACGAGTCTCATGCAGTTTTCTGCATAGTGGTTCATATGTCGAGATGGATTGGTGGAGAACTTTGATTGTCAGATCACTACTAAAAGTAGGGTGTGGCAATTTAGTTTTTAGGCCCGCTCGTGCTTATGCTCCAAGCAACAAGGGACCGTGTATTTTAATTAACTAGAAAATGTGTTTGCGTGTAGAATGGACCTGTATTTCTAGTGGTGATTTCTCTTTCATGGTTAAGATTTCAGGTGCAGAATTTTTTCACTCCAGCCGAATCTAATGCATTTGTAAAAGTTGCTGAATCCATTGGCTTTGTTCACCAAGGAAGCCTTGGCCCAACGAAAGGCGAAGCTTACAGGGACAATGATAGAATTTCTGTCACTGATCCCCTGCTTGCAAATGCAATATGGGAATCTGGACTTAGCAAATTGTTCTCTGATATCAAAATTCGAGGGAGGGTTGCTGTTGGGTTGAATCCAAATCTTAGATTTTACAGGTTTGTATTGCTTTATAGCATTACCAAGGCCACATTCTTTACCTTTTCCATGTATAGATGCATCAGTCACACATTGGCTAACTTTTTGAAGGCTCTAAATTGGCAAGAATATAGTGTCGTCAATCTGGGGTAAACTGAAAATGACTTCACTTACTCTGTGCATTTGAGGTCTGATACATGCTTCAGGTTACATTACTGCTGCTTTATTTCTGAATAGTGAATATGCTTCGGATGATTTGGAACCTTTTTACAGAAATTCTACATGGTGAACTGAAAGTCACTTTGTTAATAGCAGTAAAAGCTGGCAGAGAGAATAGTTGTTATCAGCTACTGTAAAGTTTTATTTCATTAATTTGTTGGCGCCTACACATCAGGTACAAGGTTGGTCAACGATTTGGAAGACATATTGATGAAAGTGTTGATCTTGCTGAAGGAAAACGTACCCACTACACCTTACTAATTTACTTAAGTGGTGGTTCAAAGTCAAAAGCCAAGAATGACTCAAGCAACCATAGTAATTCTCCTTCAGAGCTGCTGGTTGGAGGAGAAACTGTCTTCTATAATTCAAGAAATGGTATTGTGGCCGAGGTATATCCTTTCTATGTTTTCTCTGTTTGAAGTTTTTATTTTGGATTCATACAATATAGATTATCTTTGCCCCATTTCGTTTCTGGCATTCTTCATGTTGCATCCTTGAATATGGCATTCTTCCATGTCCTGGTCTACCATTTGTGATTTATCTCCATCTTAACTCCATAGGTCGCTCCAGCTGAAGGAATGGCTCTACTTCATATACATGGTGATAAGTGTATGCTTCATGAGGCGCGCAATGTGACAAAGGGTGTCAAGTATGTCTTTCGTTCTGATGTAGCTTTTGCTTGAGTTCAATTTGTTGATCAAGTCTTTACCAATCACATAGAAAGATAAGTAAGCATAGATACGTTTTGTATCTTGCTGAAGTGAGCTTGGTCATCTTTCAAAAGTGTACTGTATCTACTATGACCATTCTGATAATTTTTGTACCTCCTTCCTTACCCACTATTCTTTGATTTGATCTGATGTTCTTCCCATAAATAATAAGTTTTGAATGGATTGTGACTGGTGAATATGATAACGAGGTGATGTTAGCTTGAAAATTGAAAAGGCGGTATTTCATGTGATGCTTATGCCATCAACAAAGATCAGCTCTTACTGAACCGGAAACATATACAGAAATGGGAAACTAAAGTTATCAGCAAATCACGCGTCACAAAGTAGACACTCATGTCTTACTTGATGTTGGCACATACTTATTGAATCAGAAACAAACACAGAAATGGGAAAACAAAAGAAATTAGCGAGTCATCTCTCTCTCTCTCTCAGTTCACCGCTCCGCATTTTATTCTCACTTCTCCAACTTCTCGCACTCCAACATTTCCGAGTCTTACCATAGAAGCTGCAAACTCACTGAAGAACAGACTTTGATCTTGGGCAAACAAATTTACCATCCACCTTGTCCTGTAATCACTGTACAGTGCTTGATCTGACCCAAACACACCTTCACCCGCCACGAGTCTTCTGTAGTAATCGTTGTCAAAAGTTGACGATGTAGCATCCAGAAACTGTCCCGCATTTCGATTCCTGTTTGGCTTAAGGCATTCATTCTTCAGCTGTTGTGCGAACGCATGGTTCAAGGTCGGATCTATGTCATGAGTCGAAGAGAAGTTACGAAGCCGGGCGTCGAAAGAGGAACAGTGTGAGAAGCCCAGGGTGTGGCCACCAGATAGTGCAACCAAGTCCTTGAGGCCTAAGCCTCTTTTGGCAAAGCTTTGAAGGAGTTGGGTTACGTTGAAGGTTGGCGCCGGCAAGTTGATCGTCTCTGAAGCATTTGATACTCTTCCATCTTTTCTGCCTTTCAGCACGTTCCAAGATGGTCCTCCAGCCTTAACAATGAAAACAATAGGCAATATTATGCCATAATAACTATCTCGAGGGGTTAGTAATTATTTCAATGTGTGGAGCACCTTAGTAATTTTTCTTTTATCGAGGGAATAACTTTTTAAGCGAATCAAGTGATAACTACAAGACCACAGAATGCAGTAATAAGATAGGAAACCATTTGAAACTCTTTTCCTTTTTCTCTCGGGCTTGCTGGTTTATTTTCATAGATACTGCCTTTCTAAAACTGCGATAGTCTAGGCTTTTTTCCGAAATGATAGTTGAGTTTACTGGACTCACTTGTTGCTGTAATTCATTAGAAACCAGTTGTTTGGAGTTTTTTGAGTGAATCTTGTGTAGTAATTGCGAGCATGCAAGAACTAATCTAATGAACAAGGTAGAAATCAGACGAGCTTCATATGCCTTATATATTGGATTTAGAATAAAGCTCAAAATCATTATGAGAAGTACGTGGGAATGATCATGAACACAATATGCGTCATGAGGTAAAATTGGCTTGCTAGGGGAGTTATGGTTGTTACCATGGTAACTACGTCTCTAGCCGCAATGGCGATGATATCAGCACAAGAGACTGTATGTGGACATGCCATTTCGAGCTTTGCTTTGGCATCATCGATCACGTAGAATGCTCGAACCGAGATATTTGGAGGACCATCTTTCTCTGCTTGGTTTCCAGGAGTAGAGTCGAGCAACAACGACGCATCGCATCCCTGTGGGTACGCACCATCCAATGACATGAGAGAGAGAGGAGAGAGAGAGAGAGAGAGAGAGATTTTGCATGTAAGTATGTAGATGTCCATACCCGAATGAAACAGTCGTGGAAGAACATCCTTAGGAGGCGAGCGGGGACTTTGGGGTCGTGCCTTGTGGCATTTTGAACCGTCTGCAATATGATTTTCTCAGCTTGTGGACATGTCTGGTCATAATAATGGGCATCGAGTGTGGCTCTCGATACCGAAACCATCGCGAGTAGAAGGGCGACAATCACGCGAGAGCGAGGCTTCAGCGCAAGGACGGCCATGTTGATGTATCGAAAGCAAGAAATGACCGGATGTGGATATGATGGACTTATGGTCAGATGGACCGCAGTATATATATACCGGAGGAACACGTTCAGGTGCTTGGGGGTGCAGATGTCGCGGACATTTCGCATTTGCTTTCAAGTCACTCAAATGTGGGAAAACAAAATGAAGCTGCCTAAGTTGGACGGCTTTTGGTGTGCTTTGAGACCAAGTATCTCCACCTAAGCTCCAATCTTGGAGGATCAAAAGATATATAAATAAATCCAGATTAACTCGCGAAATCACAATAATCAGATTATGTTTAATGTGTTGCGAAGCAAACGGAGAGATAGATGCTTCTTCTACTGTTGGCTTATCCCCATCAAAGTTAGTTTTAACAGGAGGCGTACGGTTGGTGAGAGGTGAAGTACTCGTCCATGCTGTACTGCCGTTCTTCTTTATGTGGATTGATGTTCATTTTCAGTACTGGTTGGCCACAAGCAATTCAAAGGCCTCTTAACTTGCTTTTGCAGCTAAAGGGAGTTCTTAAACACGAACCATAAAAAATTCATATAATTAAAACGTATAGAAATCAATTATTAATCTAGGCTTATTAAAGAATCATGAGGGGAATACGAGTGAATCTTGAGCACAGGGCCCTGACCGGACTTAAGTGGGCGAATCTAAGGCCCATGAGGGAATGATAGCCCACCCATATTGTGCTTAAGTGGTCCGCCCAATCCATGACTAGACACAACCCGACTGTAGTGTACTTTGTGCGCTTGATTAGGGGTGAGTATGGTTTTAGAGTATGTAGGGTAAGTTTCAAATTCTAAAAATTGGGGAACGGATTTTGACATGCACCTTAACCTAAAACAAGTCTTTGCGTTTTTCTTTTTTTATGCTTGCGCAAAATTTCGCGGTATTTTATGGCATTTAATGATGAATGTTTAATCTGAAATGAATAATATGAGCTTCATTTCCAGCAATATCCATGACCGAAACTTTTACTTTACTAATCTTTTATATTTTTTATGTTTCTAAATATGAGTTGTGGTCAGTGGATTATAAAACCAAATGGTAGTCATTAGATGTGATAATTTACTGCAATAAATCAATTAAGAATACAGATAAAGTCTGAGTAGACTATGGAATTGACCCTAGAACCTATAATGTGGTAAATTCCAAGATAGATTCCAAATTCCAAAATTGGGACTCGATTTTGACATATAAGTTTCAATTAGAATCTAGATCAACCCTGGAACTGCTCACCCATACATTTGGTGCAAGCTTAGACTCTATTTGTTTCATGAAAAATGATCAATTAGATTAACATGTTCCTATAAAATGATTGCTAGTATTACTTGGAATAATTAACCAATAAAAAATATTTTTATTATTAACAATTATTTTTTTCCATACATTCATGGACAATGACAACATTATTTTTTTATTTGTTTTTGTGAGCGATAAAATCGATTAATTTTAGGAAAACATCTTTTAGATTATTCATTTTTTGTGAAAGAGAGAGAACTTTACTAAAACTCTGTTTACTTCGTGGAAAATAAGATATTTCTACAAAATGATTTTCAAAAAGTCATTTTTCTTATTTGGCTTAAATCTGAAAATAAATAGAAAAGTATTTTTCGTTTTTGAAAATAAAAATATTTTTCTTAAAATATTTTGCCTTAACCACGTCATCAGATGCAGAGTTGTTTCATCATCTTTCCCATCTCTCTCCTCTTAATGAGCTGAAACCCCACTAGCTCAATATGGATTCACAAGCTCATCTGGATCTAGAGGTGATCATTCAATTGGACATGTACCTTACCAGGTCTATACGGATTCACAAAGCTCATCTGGGTCCAGAGGTGATCATTCAATTAAATACGTCAGCTAATCTAGTGGGGGTAAACAAAGGGACGACGAAGAAGAAAGTGGATCCCATGGGGAAAATGATTGATCTGACTAGTAGGGAAGATGAGGAAATCAAACCTGAAAGTACAGAGAAAGCCAAAATTACAAAATATCTCTGTAGAATAGGCTCGGAGAGATGGCTTTTTGGGATACATCAGTCGACTGACTCCCACCACCACCATATATACAATATATCAGAAGTCAAAATCAGAAAGCAAAGACTAGGGAACGTGGCACAGGTTGGGGAGGGCGAAGAAGAAGGTGACAGGGGCAGTACAAGTCAGGGGAGGCGGAGCGGGCGGTTCTCTAGGGGAAATGAGCAGCTGTGGAGAATAAGAAAAAGGAGAGAAAAAGATGGGGAAAATGATTTGGTTGACTGGAAAATATTTTATTCGACCTTTTATTTTTCACACCCTAAAGCATCGAAAAATAAGAAGAAAATATTTTCTCAAAAATAAACGAAATATAAATAATCATTTTTTTTTTCTCCCGATAGCGTATAACTTTTACCATTCATGCATATCATTAGAATCGTATTAACAAGTGTCCCTCAATCGTTCGTCAAACGTACATTTGATATAATTTGCAGTATATTAAGTTCAATAAGTCGGCGTCTGATTTCTTTTTTTTTTTGATCTGAGGCGTCTGATTTCACCCGTAAGGAATGATTATAGCTCATTCCCAACGCAAATTACGACGGATGAAGCTGAAGCTCTCGATAAAATTGAATTTGAATGAACGCAAATAATTGGTCGAAACAAAAACAACAAGTGAAGGGAAGACACGCGGCGGGGCGGGGCGGGGCCCGGGCCGAAGGGGGCGCATTTAACGACGTGCTGACTTGGCGAGCACCGGTCGAGCCGTCCCCCCCATGAGAAAGCCTCGCCAGAGAGACCGCCACGCGTCGCACAGCCCTTTCAATCGGATGGCTGGGGGACCGCCCCGAAGAAGAGAGATAGGCGGGGGAAAAAAGGGGGTTGATGGTGGGGGTGGGCCCCACGTATATCAGAACACGTGCGCCCCTCACATGACACGTCTCCCGGCCGCGGGGCCCCACGTTCGGAAATACCCAGAAAGCCCCGCCCTCGCGATCTTATCTCGCCTGCCTAAAAGTGGGGCCCCCCTTCCCCCTTCGCCGAATGCGTAATGCGTAATCCTAATCCCCCGTGTTCTTTGCGTTCGTTTTTCGAGAACAGAGCTCTCCACTAAAAATTAAAATGATCAGGGGAAGCAAAACACAGAATTTCGAGATTGAAACTAAGAGAAAATCATCACGGTCACAGATCGGAGCGAAACCACGAATCGACGATTAGCACGAACTGATGAGTCCTAGAATTAGTAGCGTTTTCAGGATGATGCTGGTCGCGTCCCTCGTTTCTTATAATTATCTGTTTTACCTCGACTGCACAAAAGGATTCAAAAAAGAAAAAACAGGGGAAATGGAAAAGCAGACAACCACCGCCCCGCCACCCTACTACTTCAGCTCTAACCTTCGGTTATCTCGACCGTCGACGACGACCGACCCATCATCATCATCCTATCATCCTCAGGGCTTCGAGCAGGACGACGACGGCGGCGAGTTTGGGCTCCGCCCCAGGAACTGGAGCTCCTTCCGGTCGTATATCTCCAAGGAGAAGTCCTTGAGCATGTGGGGCGCGCCGCTGCTCGTGCTGCCGGTGACCGCGCTCGCCGCCACTGGCGAGCTCGAGGTCGGCGCCACCGTCGACGCCTCCGTGGAACCGCCGTCTCCGCCGCCGGTCGGTGAGGTCGAGATTGGCCGCGCGCCGACTTGGAAGATCGGCGGGATCGCCAGAAACGACGGCTGCGTCTGACCGGACGAGCCGGGGGGTAGCACGAACACCGTCCCGCCGCCGCCGCCGCCGCTGCCGCCGCCGCCGCCGTTAGGTGTTCCCACGGGCCACAACTGCATCAATCCGTGACTTAAACCGCCGCCGCCGCTACAGTACGTGATCGGCGCGAACCCGGACCGGGTCGAGACGGGCTCGCGTGCGTCGAAGAAATCGCTGTTCGAAGCTCGATTCCTCTTTTTCTTCGGAGGATCGCCGTCTTCCTTCGAGGACGAGGACGGCGTCGTCGGGATCTTCAGAGTCCCGCCGACGGAGACCGCGATCGCAGGGACCGTACCGGTCCCCGTCGCCTCGATGATGGCATTCTCCGCGTGCTCCAACAACCACCGCACGGTCTCGCCGTCGTTCTTGTGCCCCAACTCCCTCGTCAGCTGGAAAATCCTCGCCGCGCAGGCCGCCGGCATGCGGATCCTCCGCCCCCGCCCCTCCACCTTCGTGTGGCGGTCCTTGGAAGGCCGCCTCGGAGGAGCCACCGCTCTCTGGAACCGCGGGGAGGAGAGAGAAACCTGCGAGCCTCCGCCGGGGGCGAGGACCGCCTCGCGCTCGGGGTCGCTGTTGGCCAGTTCTTCCTTCAGGAAACCGTTCCGGACTCGCGGTGGCTCGGGAGGCGAAATCTCGCGGGCGCTCCGCTCGTCGCGGTTGACGGCGGCTGTTGCTCTGCTGTCGTCCTCCACGTCCGCGTCCCGGTTCTGGGTAGACTCCATTCGGCTCGAAATGGCAGAAGCACGAACCCGAGGGAGAAAAAGATCACCGCAGGAGACGGGTTTATCCCGAATATTCGAAATCGGGAGGAGCTGCGAGATTTGATGAATAATAAATATTATCAGGAATTATAAAGGTACGAAACCCTGGAGAACGACAACGTGCGCTGCTCTCCAGGAGGCAACGAGCGCAGAAAATGACAGGTTGACCGAGGGGTTCGAATCTACAATGGACAACAGGACACGGTGATGAACGATACGCCGAGAAAACTTTCTTAAGAAAGGAAAACCACAAGGGAAAAGAAGGGATGGAGAAGGAGATGCGGAGGAGGAGGAGGGATTAAGGGGAAGAAAGGAAAATGGAAATGCGAATACAAACCCTAGGGAGAAGCGAGGAGGAAGAAGCCACCGCATGTGCTGTGCGCAGAAGGCGAGGCGAGAGAGGGGGTCCACATCTCGGGGGAGAAAAAGCTGGGGGAGTTGTGGGGCCCCTATTTATGGAGTCTGGGATAATTGGTGGGGGGGGCGGGGAGAAAGAAATGGACGGTCAGGAGAGGCTCCCCAGTTATGGGCCCCGCGAGATGGACGATGGGGCGGAGGGGAGGGAGGGAGGGGCCCCGGGCGCATAGTGGGCCCCACCTCGCTGAGATATCCGCGCAACGATTCGGAGATCTGGTGGCCCTGGAGAAGCGACTTTTGGCAACTCAAATCCGATGGGTGGGGGCCCGAATGAATATTGTCATCGCTTGGTACAGGAACTTTACAGATACAGTGGCCTACTAATATCTTCAACAAAAAAAAAAAAAAAAAAAAAAAATCAATTTTAGCTCCGATCTTAATTCTATCCCAAATCTTTTCTTTTCATAACATATCACCAATACTAGATACTAGATTCAATCTCAATTCTACCGTAAACTCTTTTTGTCTCATAAAAAATCATTAATTTTTACTTAAGTTTCATACTTGTCTCCATTAATGTTTCGTCCAAAATCGCTCTCAGTGATGCGGTACTTTCACGTTAGTGCTCTAATTATATCCAAGAAAATGTCTTTTAGAAGTGAATTTTCATGTCAATTCAAACGATGTCTTATTGGATTTGAAATTTGGGTCAATATTGGAGCAATTAAAGTTGGCTTTTTTTGCTTTTACTCTTAAGAAAGTCTTCATTCCATCTCACTCAGGGATATTTGTTTTGTACTCAATCTTCAATTTCTCCTAGTCAAGAGTCTGCCATCTTTCACTATCGAAGAGCTCGGGCTTGAGGCACTCACCTCGCTCAAACAAATTGTGCTTAAGAGTTTTTCGTCTCTCAATTGATAAAAGACAATTTAGACAGAGAGTTAAGGGTGTATTCAATTTAAATATTAATTAAAACTAAAATAGGAAAAAAATAAGAATTTCTTAATGAAATGAAAATAAATAAAATAAAAAGAAATAAAAGTAATATGATAAAAGGATCATTTCAAGAAGTGATTAGTCTAGAGATAGACTCCTATATCGTGTACTACAAATACTTGGGATTAGAGTAGAAGTTTGTGAATTTTTTAAGTTTATGATAGAATTGAGACTAAGCATAAAGTTTGGAAATTTTTATGGAACAAAAAAAAGTTTATGATGGAATTAGGAATAAACCTAGGCTCTGTTTGTTTTACAAAAAATGTCTTATTTAGAAAATATTTTACTAAAATATTCACATGTATCATTTACAAAATGAATGAAAGAAATTTTTTTCATCTATGAAATTTAATAATTATGTGATAATTTTGGAAAATAATAATTTCATATCATTTATTTTTCGCGAAATAAACAGTACCTAAGTTTGAGGTTTTTTCAATGATATAAGTCTTACTTTTATTGAAAACGAGATGTTTTCAAGATTTTATTTAATCAATAATAAATTATTCTAAAGATTTAAACTATTAAAGGATTGCTGGTTGGATATTTAAAAATTTTAACAACGTTATTTTGAGGAAAACGATTATTAAGGAAAAGTTTTTAAGATTCTCTCTGTAATCAAGAGAGAGGGAGAGAATGCATGTGCGCACCTGCAGTGCGTGCGAGAGGGCCGTACGACGAGGTTGTGGTGGCGATTGCGCCAGAACCAGCAATGAGAGAGAGAGAGAGAGAGAGAGAGTTTTAATGGCCAAACATAAATCATATGGTCAAAGGTTTGTGATTCGAGTGAGTTTTAATGGCCAAACATAAATCATATGGTCAAAGGTTTGTGATTCGAGTACCCTCATTATCCTAAACAGATAATGTTATTTTCGTAAGACCTTCCTCTTTTTAAGGGCATCGCATGCATCATTTATGATTAAGGTTTACTCCAGGACGACTTTCTTTTGTACCGCAATTTGACATTTGGTGGGGTTGGCAGGTTTCCTTGTACCTAATCGGACCGGGTTGGGATGGAATGTCGTTTGGCGTATTATACAGGTTCCCCCCCCTCCACAGCTTTTGAACGATTGGCAAGTCTCGTGCCATAAAGAGCACCAAAACGACGAGATAGTACCCCTGCATCCTGTCCTTTTCAACTCCATGGGATTATTCGGGGATTTTCCGGAAGCGAATAAAGCGCCTCTTTTTTTAGTTTTTTGTTTAGCGAAAAATGTCAATTCATGTTGAAGGGCTTCAACTATGATACTTTAGGCTAATTTCTTATTTCTTCTCCTTTTTTAAATTTTATTTTGATAGTTCTTAATGCATTTTTTATGTCATGAAATGAAATTAGCTGAGAATAGTACGTTATTGACGCGATGAGATTACTATTAAGGGTTGTACCTAAAAAAAGAAGTTATAAAGTATTATCATAGTTTTGAAATAGTAGACCTTAATCATCCAGAAATTTTCAAATTCAATTGGTTGATAAAAGTCAATTTTAGTCCTTGGAATCTCTCGTCAGTATGCTTTTTGTCCAGATCGGTCCATACATGATAGGCATTCTCAATAATATTAGTCTTATGTTTCTTTCTCTGACTTGATCCTGCAGAAAGAACAATCCAATGACCAACTTACAAGAGATTAAAAAGATACTTAGTATATAGTTTAATGACTCAATATTTTATAGTTAAACCTAACTATATAAGAGGCTAATTTTTATAAAAAGTAGCCTATCTTTTCTCCATTCAATATATTAATATTCTTCGACCAAAAAAATAAATGTTAATATTCAATTTCATAGTTAATCAATATCAGAACATAGGGGTTAGAAAGCCACCATAGCAAGGGTAATTTAGAGTCCAATAATTAAATCGCCACGATTAATACATATTTTGATGGAAAAAAAATAGTAAAGTTAGAAATTAGAAGATCGAGGCGCAATAACAATTTTCTACAAGCGGTCTTCATCATCATTAGTGAAAGGTCGCTTGTGGAAAGATATCATACCACCTAGAGGGATCCCAAGAGTGGATAATACAACACAGAAAGGTTGGGGGAAACTCTTTGCTGAAAAGAAACGCAATCACTAAATTGTGAAATCGAACCAATTCGAGCTAAGGTGAATAACATAACGAGGGGATGCTGAATGTTAATATTGAATTTGTATAACCACAGCATCTAGCAGGGCCCAGTTTCTGGAATGCAACTGCAACGCAGAATCCAAAGTAATTAACTGGAATGCACCTGCAACACAGTAATTTGGGAGAGAAAGAAGGTGCAAAGTACTCAAATTAGGATTCTCAAGAGTCCAACCTCTTACCTGAATGAGCTCCTTATCTTATGTAGACATTTTTCTCCGTGGGTCGACGGGTAGTAGCTCACAGATGGCGATACACACTGACAATCATCTAGAATACCCGGCATTCCGACAATGCGTAGTGCTCTACAGTCTACAGTGGTCAAATCGTTCTAAGGGACAATGCATGCGCGGCCTTTCAATTGGTAGAGTCCTCGTTGTGGTTGCCAATTGGATGAGGTTTTAGTAATGTCCAAGGTAGACTCCACACCTTCGGGTATGTTTGGTTTCCCGACGGTTTGGTCCGGACGTGTTGGTCTTCCACTGTCACCTGGGATCCTTTGACAAGTCATTCAACTTATCATTGAACGACATATTCTCTCGTTAACAAGGAGAATGATTTGCACTAAATCACTTCAAAAGAATAAAAACATAACAGGAGATCTAATCAATTTGTCACTTCTGTCGCAAATGAAAGTTCACATAATCAGAACAAGCAAAACACACAAGAATATGAAAGCTATGCGAACCGGATATGTACATGCACTAGTGATGCATAAGAAAATTTGAAACCATTTGCCCCATGCTAAAACCATAAACAGCTGAATTAGCAAGGCCAAGAAGAAACTTCTCAGAGAGAGAGAGAGAGAGAGAGAGAGAGAGAGAGAGAGCTAAGCTGAAGCAGTTGCAGGGCAACTCTCCTTTGGCATGTGATTGGAATCGAGAAAGCTCCAATGAGATCGGCAGTAGTTAATCACCATTACATGCCAAGTAAGAGACGCCCTACCACTGATTAGCTTACATGCACACCAAAGATCTCATGGTATTTCAATGTTATCTACTTCTGAAATTGCTTCTGAGTCATGAAGATTGTGTGCTTCTCAGTGAGCTTTATAAGCAGCAGAATTGACGTTTCGGGGAAGGAATAAGCCATTGAAGCAATATGGCATATGCTAAGGGATATCTTATTCAAGCATTCATAGGGAAGCTGCTTTTCGTTGTGGTAATATCCTCGGGGAACAAAATTTTTCGCGACCCGCATCTCTTTTCTGCATTTCGGTCATCCTCAAAAAAGTTCGCGTCTCAAAGGGTTAAGATTCTTCTTCCTCTAATCCCTGTCTCACCTTTCTCTATACATGCTTTTGAGGGTGAGAAAGTAGGAGGGAACAAAAGATATTGACAAGTTGAGATGCCCTTCCTTATTAAGGACGATGGAGGAGGCAACACAACACATGCACCTAACTGCGTGTCCGCTACTAATTTCTACCACTTCTCACTTGCTTTATTCGTTACCGCTTTGGAGCGGTCTTTGCTTGCATGCATAATAGTGGAAGTAGTAATAAGATTAGTGTATCAGGCAATGTGATACGACTCGTGTTGAGTTTTAATATGGCACATTGGCCTAAATAGCTAATTAGATTAATCGTATAATACTCAACAAATGATTATTGCGTTTGGTTCGTACTAAAGCTTCTTTTTTCACCTTTGGGTGCTTTAGGATTTCCTTGCCCTGGACTAGCTGCGCACGCTTTGCGCATGAGAAATCGATCCCTCTGTCGCTAAATCAGCCTTTACTCTCCAGCATGAATGCGAAATGTAGCTTGATAGACGAGAATTTGCCATGGCAATTTAGATGAAATCGCACTCGCAATGCATATTGGAACTCTAGAAGAAGAGGTCCTGTCTTTTATTTGCTCGATGTTCTATTCCTAGGAACATCATATGAAGGACGAGTCAGATCGAACACAACCTCTCGGAGCCCTAAATACATGTACATAAGTTATGCTTCCACAAAGTCACTTTTATGTCGTCTCAGGAAAGAGTCAACAGCATTGGACACGATTCTATTACGCGGTTTTCACTCCGTTGGAAGCTCTCCCCTGCAATATCTTTTGTCCCATATATCTGCATTCACAGAACAGAAACGCAAAAGACAAACCTTCGTCAGACATTAATAAAATTCATCTCATATATATGATGTAAACGGCAAAACACATATAATCCCCACCTTCCGAGCATCATAACAGTGGCTTGAGGATTTGTCCCAGGAGAGGCGTTGAACGTGGAACCATCAACAACTCTCAAACCATCCACACCAATCACCTTGTAGTCGCGATCGACCACACGTCCAACTTGACACCCTCCGTGATAATGCCAAATGGTCATCACTGTGTCGATACAGAACTGTTCCAGCGAGATGGCGGCGGTTAGGTGGTGGGGCCTCAGATTCACCGGCGATCCCACCATCATGCTAATGAGAATCGCCACAGGCATGTTGTCGTAGCGGAAGCTGGACATTGCTTGAGAGTTGAGGACGTCGATGATGGTCTTCATGCCCTGGACGCACCCCCTCAAGTCCTCAGGTTCTTTGAAGTAGTTGAAGGTGACGGAGGGATTGTCCTTGGGGTTGGTTGTTCGCAGCTCAAGATGGCCTTTGGAGATCGGACCCTTTATCTTCTCAAGGATGAATCCACCTGGCAGAGACGTGTTCACGAAGCCACTCACCGGCGGTGGCATCGTTCGTGGTCGCCCTGTCTGCGCAAGGGATGCTGCATTCTATTAACATTTGCCCAACACCCAAATTCAAAGAAGGAAATAACCAGCTAGGTGAACCTGATAGCCAAAGCCAGATCCACTGGAGGTCTCGATGTAGCTTCCGAAGTGAGTGATCCCCACCACTTGGATGAGCGATACCTCAACGGGCCTCCGAGAGGGGACAAAGAGGGCATTCATTGGATTATCGGCCATCCCTTGTCCGACCATCGGCTGGTCCAGCAAGACCTTGATTCCGTGGTTGTTCAGATGTTGCATCGGCCCAATCCCGCTGAGCATCAGCACCTGCGGGCTTCCCATCGCTCCTGCCGATACTATGATCTCATTCCCTGCCTTCTTCCTCAAGTAGGCCCCGTGCATTCGTCCCGCTTTATCTTCAAAGATCACTCCATATGCTCTTGGCCTTCTTTCCCCTAATTCCACATTATGGGCATTTAAAGAACTTTCCTGGGACCGAATCCAGAGTCGACGGATGGGTCCTTGGATTTGCTTATTCTTAATCTACTCATTCTTATTCATCGACAAGATTGTGGATGATTGCGATTCTCAGATATGAAAATGAAGACGAGATGATGTATTAGGCCTTTATATTGATAGGTAAAACACGTGATCCGAGGATTGTGTCATTATTTTGTTCAAATCAGTTTGAGGAAGTACTTACCGACCGTACTGAGCAAGATCTTATGGACTGTGGCAAATAAGTAGACAACGGTATTGTTGGGCTGAGCATATTCCAGCAAATTAGCCGCCGTGTGCCTATGCCCGCTCCTATCAAAGATGGTGCCTCCAATTTTTGTACCAAGCAGATGTTCGTACGTAAAGCCATTGTCTGGCGTCACCCCGGCTTCAATCAGCCCGTCCCTCACTGCTGACTGCCACTCCAGCACCGGTGGCTCGAATGCCACCTTCCCCTCCACCCACTCATACGATTCCTCCACCAGCTTCTCGTCCCAGCCGGCCTCCTTCACATAGTCCTTGCCTGCACGTGAATAGAAGCCGGCGTTCAGTGCGCTCCCCCCACCGAGGACCCTTGCCCGCGTGTTGAGCACGCCATCCTCGGACACGAATTGCTGGGATGGCGAATTCGGGCCAGTGTCCGCAAGATTCGCAGCGAAATTGGCCATGTTCTCGATGTTGCGGTTGCCGTAGGGGGAGCCCCCTCTTTCTAGGACCAAAACCGTGGCTCCTGGGAGAGCGTGGCAGCTAGCGGGCAGCCAGAGGTTCCTCCACCGATGATAATGTAGTCATGGAATGAAACCGAGGGAGCCGATACCGCATCGTGAAGGAACGTGTAATCCGGAGCTTAAAAAAGAACAGAGAAATTTCAAGGCACTCCAGTTAGTACATTTTTTCATCAAACACCTCACCAGGACAATGTCTTTTGAAAAACCTGTAGCATGACTACAGTTCGTGGGCCCACACATTTGTAAATCTAACTACAGTAGGAGATCTAGACGAAGTACCTTTCTCCGAGTTGCAAATGCCATGGAAGAGGGAAATCACAGCAAAAGCACACAGCAATCTCCATCTTTGCAGACCCATGATGAGGCTGAAACTTCAGTTGACTGTTGCGAAGTGCTTAAGTACTTAGAAATACTGAACAGCACGCCCTTCTTGCAGAACTTGGGAGACCCTACTTTCTCGGAGACGTCTATATCAACGAGAGCTTCAACCTGCTTCGTGACTTTTTCTCAGGGAGTTCAGTGTTCTCGGACAATATGATCCGACCATGTGCAGAGTTGGTTCTTGCTCTGCGGAAACTGGAAATGCAAAAGCAATGTGGGCCACCAAATTCAATCAATGCAGCTCGTGCCTTTTGACGATTCGTTCTCTCAGGCCCGTGAAGATATCTCTTCCTCCCAGGATGAACACAAGACGATTTAATTACCGCTACGCAAGTCTCCTAATTTGGTATGGCTTGGTTCCACCAGTGCGTTCATTGGTGATGTTATGACTGGCTTTTTGTCAATCTTATGCTCCATCAGTGCTCACAAGTCACAACCACTCCAATGACCAGTTTTCAAATGACCATGAAGATTTTATGATCATTTTCTTGGCTATTGAACATGCAACTTGACTTTGCTGCTCATTGTCCTAGAAAGCAATCTCATCTAGGTCGGAGCAAAAGCAAATGGTTCCTGCTTAATTCAATAGAAATTGAAAAATTGATTACCCACCATTAAGAGGCTAAATGGGATTAATCCTTTGAAGACATGATGTTTAGAAAGAAGTCATGTAACGACATCGTTTGGAGCCAAAAATAACTCTAAGGATTGTGTTGGTTATTTGTTTGTAAAACAAATAAAATAATGTTTTTCCTTGTCCCATGTAGAAAAGTTGTAAGGAAGTGGGCCACTCTATATGTGTGGGTGTCTTCCACATTATTCAGAAGAAGATAATGGGCTGTGAGCTAGACTCCACAATACCCACGTCCGGGTCTTCAAATAATTACGCAATTTTAACATGAATAATTATCACTAATCCTCATTTATTGCTTTAATTTTATATTTTGTAAAGTTATCTTGCTAATCATTATTAGTCCAAAGGTTATTTATGTTCAATTGGTATTTTTAGAAGTTCTGAAATTCGGAATTAAAAAAGTTATTATTATTCTTATGCTGAATTTTTATGTCTTTACAAGATTGTCTTTGAAAATGTACCTGTTTTTTTGGTCAGGAAAATGTACCTGTTCACTTGGAACTATTTTTGAAAGGGTTGCTTCTATTTAAAAAGATTGAGATAAATATGCCAATTTTGGGATCAATATTATTAAGTCTTTTTCAAGTTCTCTTTCCAATTATATATATATAGCAATCATTTCAATTATTTATCTTGAGAGATTTTGGAGAAATACTAAAATTACTATCTATCTAGTATTCTCATTGAGACTTTATTGTATTTTAGAGAATTTTTATCAATAACTATTAACAACGTTGTAAGACAAATAATCCTTTAAATAAAATGATATTACGCCTCAAAATTTGACTTTATTGTTCTTCTTAATAGTTCATCATATTTTCTCAACCGTCTACACAAAAAGAGAACCAAAAAAAAAAAAAATAGAACTTGGAGTTGAAATTTGGGCGATTACTTGGCTGAGGTCTTCTTTAGGGATGTGGTGAGCAATAAAAGCTCAACTGCTCATCATCAGTTGGTGAGGCAAATCAATGCGAAGACTGAGACTGTCCTTTTATTTATTTATTATTATACAGATTAGAGATCGAATTTAAATAATCGTGCTTCGGTGAGAACTGAGAATCGACTTGAACCCACGTGGAATTTAATCAGCCACCATTTTTAGAAAATTAAAAGACTTCTTATCCTCGTTTGAAAATGGATTGTCAGCCTTGGGCTCTTGTTCCAGTCCGAAGTGCTTTTCTCAATTTTTGTGCGTGAATGTTAGGTGAGGATAGTAATCACCACCATCCTTCAAGACGCATGATCTGAATTGAGAGAGTTGGCGCATCCGATTAGCCGGTTAATTGAAGTCTTCACGTTCATACCGCGGGAATTGTCCTCACTTGCTTTATGTCCAATGCCACATCTACAAGTTTAGTGTTGGAATTCAAATTCCCGTTGTTTCGCCGAACACCTTTCCAATGTGCATTGATGTGAAAATCAATAAAAAAGGCGAAGGGTCATTTATTAAGTCTTGGATTGAAATGTGGATTGACGAGAAAATTAAATAAATGAAGCATGGTTACTTGAACCTAAAGATAACATGAAGATAAAATTTAAGAACTAGTGTTCATTGGTAAATTAGCAGTGCGTTGCTCAAATTACATTCCTAATACTTATAGCTACTAGCGATGGCTAACAACACTAAGAATTAAAGCTAATAACATACTAAGTGACACCTAAAATTTAGCAATATCTATTTATTTATGGCTACAAAAAATAAATCACTACTCGACGAACATGGCCTCATTGCTCGCCCGGTGTCCGCAAATGGTTACAAAATAACAGCTCATATTTCTCGGCCATTATTATTGGTGGCTTTCAGGATTTTCAGCTCTGTAAACTGGTGATCGTGCTTGCTTCACAATTTTTTTTTTTTGGTCGGAAAGATATTTCATTGATTAATTCGGGGATTCCGAATTACAACTTAACTGAAAGTCCATACATAAAATAAGATAAAGCTCCAGCGGGGGATGGGAAACCCAATTACTTGGTAAGGAGCCGGTGTTGTGCGACTTCGCAAGCCAGTCTGCCGCCCGGTTGGTTTCCCGGGCTTCGTACCGCAAGGTGACATTCAGCATCTGGGCCAGCAATTCTCTGCAGTCCAGGACAGATGGACGAGAAGCCCATGCAACTTCTGTTTGGCCCAAGATGGCTTCCACGGCATAAATGCAATCGCTGGAAATGCACACGGGGGAAGAGAAGATGAGTTGAGTTCGTGCGGCAGTTCGAAGACCTGTCAGAGCTGTTCTTTGTCTTCTCAACCAAAGTAAAGCTTGTTGGACAGCTAGGGTTTCTCCCTCTTGAGCCGATTGAGCACGAAATTTTTGCGCAAAGCCTCCGATGCACACGCCCGCTTCTCCTCTACATATACCAGCAATCGATCCCTCTGATTTTTCAGCCAGCCAAGAGCAATCGACGTTGATCTTCAAGGAGCCCGTAGCTGGAGGCTGCCAGGTGCGCGGATCTGATCTCTTAAATTTTTCCCGTGGGTTCCATTTTTCGTAGAGCTGGTGGGAGAGTAGGGCTTCACTAACGATTTGTTCTTGTGTTTTTCGCTTCCCGTTGAAGATCCAAGCGTTGCGGGCTTTCCAAATAAGCCAAAGGGTGGTCGCGAAGATAGCTTTTTGACTCTCTGTGATTCCAGATCTGAGGTATTCAGTCACCCACCGGTCTGTTCTTGTTATAGAGGTTGGAGAAACATTCATGTCAGTATAATGATGCTGCCAGATCTTTCTTGTCCACAGGCAAAGTCCGAAAAGGTGTTCAGAGGTCTTCGGAAATTGGGAACATAGTGGGCATGTTGGTTCAGGTATAATCTTTCTCCGGTATAGGTTAGCTCTAGTGGGGAGGCCTTCATTGCATAAACTCCACATAAAGTGTCTGATTCTGGGTGTAGTCTGTAGGTGCCAAATTTCTGTCCATAATTGTTGCGGCACCTGATATGAAGATGATGCCTGGCACTCTGTTTTGCTTATGTTGGCTTCTTGTAGTTTATGATACCCGTTTTTAGTTTTGTACTCCCCTGAGTTATGCCCTGTCCAAATTAGACGGTCTGGTCTGGCAAATATGCTGAGTGTGGTTGCTTGGATTTCCTCTGAGGTTTGGCTGTCAAAAATCTCTGTGATCTTGTGATATTTCCATGTACGCGTAGTTGGATCAATAATTTCTGCCACTAGCTTAGGATCATCACGGTTCGCCGGTCCCCCAATACTTCCTGACATTAGCCAACGATCATCTCTCAAGTTGATAGATTTTCCATCCCCGACCTCCCATTTCAGATCAGGTTTTAGGACATCGCGGCCTATTAAAAGGCTTTGCCAACCCCAAGACGGTCTGGCTCCTCTTGTAGCAGTCCATAGATTACCGTTAGGGAAATAGAGGCCTTTAAAAATTCTGCTCCACAAGGCTTCGGGAGTTTTCTCTAATCTCCAAGCTTGTTTTCCCAACATGGCCTTGTTAAATTCCTCTAAATCTTTAAATCCCATTCCTCCTTGTGCTTTCCTCTTCTTCAACACTTCCCAACTCTTCCAATGAATACCTTTTTGCTTGCTTCACAATTGAAAGGATTGTTATGGTTGTAGTCGAAATTGTGGGTTTCATGACTTAAACACCTCTCTTGTCTTTGATTACCCGATTCTTCACTGCAGCTTGGGCTCCCTAATTGACTTAACCAAGCCTCATTTACCTACGTTTGTCGAGGGTAATTGGTTCTAGGATGATTCACCCTAAAACTAGAAACCACCCACAAAGGGCTAGTTCATCAAATTTGAAATTGGGAACCACCCATTTGTTCTTGGATCCACTTAGCAACTGAACCACCAGTCCGATTCCCAAGGGGTTTCGTGGAACGGGCCATGCCTTCCAAGACTCCCCAACTCTTATTGCAAAGAGCGATTGAGTTGAGACTTGAGAGGATTCTTGAAAGAGAATAGAGTGAGATGAGGCATCTATGAGCATCCTTTACGGAGCGAGATTGCCAAATTAGGTTTTTGAAATTTTTAACATAATAGTCTAGATGAGCGGCTCTAAACCTAGAATTAGAAATCAAATCGGCATTCGCTACTTTCAAATTAGAATTGGGAATTGGACCGGTATTTTTTTGTTGAAATCGGATTGAGATTCATTGGTTAAAACTTGGAACCAGGAATCGCCTGGAACCAGCCCAGTCCATTTCTGGGAAAGTCTCGATTCTTTTGCACACTCTTAATACTCGTGATTCAACACTTAGTACTTTTCTCTTGTATCACTTGTAGCAACTTCTCATTACTTTTCACGATTATCAACAATTGCCTATCAAAAGGGCTTAGTAAATTGCTAGGGAAATTACACAAAAATTCATAAATCTATTACACTTATGTCAATTTAGTCTTAAATTTTTCAATAATTTATGACAACCATTCTCATTAAATAGATTTTTCTATTTCTATTTTTAGAAGAGTTTTTAAGCAAAAATAACTGTTTGATAACAAAACAAAATTTCTACTCTAAAAATATAAATTCGTTTGATAACAATATAAAATTTCTTCCTTTTGGACGGCAGCGGACCGGTGGATAGCGGTGATGGACGGTGGCGGACCGGCGGATAGTGCTGGCGGCGGCGGCAGACCAGCGGATATCGGTGACGAATGGTGGCGGACGGCGAATAGCGCGCCGTCGGTCATCTGTCATCAATCATTGGCCGCCGGCCGGCGACCAGCAGTGGCGGTGGGGGCCGGCGAGCGGCCGGTGACCGACGGACGGTGGTTGGCAAAAGAACGAATGATGGACTGGTTGATGAACGATGAGAAAATTTTTTATTTCTCATTTTTGTTCCAGAAATATAGAAGTAGAAAATTTCTATTTCTGATTTCTATTCCAAACCTATTTCTGGAATAAATTTCTATTTAAATCAATAAATAAAAAAAAACGGAATAAGTTTATTAAACGGATTTCTATTCCGGAGATAGGTCCGGAATAGAAAAATTATTTCGGAATAGAAATAGGCGGTTGTCATGCACTCTCTTAATCTTGATTTTTTTACAAATTGTTAATTTAGTCTTAAACCTTTCCAATGTGCTAATTTAGTGATGAACTTTTTGATGATTTGCCAATTTAGTCATAAATTTTACCATTTACTAATTTTGACTGAAAATTGCTAACATGGCATCTAAGTCAATGTTGGTCTTTCTACATGGCATAACAAATATTGATGTGGACTATTTTTGTAATATTTTGAACTTTTTTAGTTATTTGGATTTTTAATTTTTTTTTCTTTTTCTTTTTTTCCTAACCTCGGGCCAATGAGATTGCCGACCTACCCTTGCCAGGTGCTAGCAAGGGTAGTAGCCCTAACTAAGGCCCTTGCCGAACACGAGTGAGGGTGCCACGCCTAAGTGAGGCCGGCAAGGGCATAAGACGCGATGAGGGTGGGTCGACATCCATGCCAGCCCAAGGTTATAAAAGAAAAGAAAACAAAAGCATTTTAAAAAAATTAAGAAAAATATTTAAAAAATTAAAATTTTCAATAAATTGCAAAAATTGTTCATATTAGCGTTAGCTATGCCATATAGGACATCCATCATTAACTAGATTGCTATGCCAGTGATTTCCAATCAAAGTTGGTAAATTGTTAGGTTTAAGATTAAATTGCCAAATCATCAAAAGACTTAAAACTAAATTGGCAAATTTTTATAAGATTTAGGATTTAAATGTTAAATCATGCCTTCGTTTATGGGCTAAATGTTTGAGATAATTAAAAATGATCTGACAAAATTTTATAGAATTGAATAGGATTTATAGAAGATGACATATCAAGGGAAGGTATAGTCAATTCCATGAATGAAACAGTTTGTGAGCGGTAGATAATTTCATTGATCCAACTAATTCAGTGCATTATATGCTTTAGATCCAATTAGCACATCTTTTTGCAAAATTTGTCGAACCTCGTCAAGAGCAACAATAACATTATTTGATCTTGTGTATTTCAAGTATCTCAAACTTCCAATCAAGCTTCTATAATATGTTGAACAAACATCGACACCATCATCAAACTTTGAAAGCTTGGTTCCGCACTCCATTGGTGTATTAACCAAAGTACAATTCTTCTTGTTGAATTTTTCAAGGATATTTTCTGCATATCCTTTTTGGGAAATAAAATCCCCTCGACACTTTGCTTTCACTTCAATTCCAAGGAAATAATTCATGAGACCATTGTCAGTCATCTCAAATTCTTTTACTCTTGATGCCTTAAAAACATCAATCATCATTAGATTATTTCCTATAAAAACAAGGTCATTGACATATAAACAAGGGAATAGAACCTTTTTCTTGCTTCAAATAGAGCGCATGCTCGTATGGACATTAAGAGAATCCATTCATCTTGAAATATGCATCAATTCTAGAATTCTACACTTTTGGTACTTGTTTAAGTCCATATAGAGCTTTCTTCAACTTCAACACTTTGTCTTCACAACTTTTCATAACAAATCCATTGGGTTGTTCAACATAAATCTCTTCATCAAGGATGCTATTAAAAAAATGTTGATTTGACATCCATTTGATAAATTTGTCAATCATTTTGAGCAGCAATAGAAATAATCAATATAATCGTTTTCACGCAAATGATAGGGGCAAAAACTTCATCATAGTTGATTTCGACTTTTTGGTTGTACCCCTTTGCGACTAATCTAGCCTTGTATCTTGTTACTTCTCCATTCTCGTTCTTCTTGACCTTGTACACTCATTTGACTCCAATTGATACCTTATCCTTTGGTAGATCAGCAAGCTACCATGTTTGGTTCTTCTCAATGGCTTCAATTTCTTCATTCACGGCTCTTCTCCATTTTTCTCCTTTGGCCACATCACTATAGACATGTGGTTCACAATCTGCAAGAAGACATATAAGGTGAACCTCATCGGTAGCTTCACAAATGATAGACAATCTCCTTGATCTTAGCACTAGCAGTTCATCGACACCGTTTGAAGAGGTTGGCGATGATGAACTTGAAGAAGATACTAAAGAAGAAGGTGTAGGATGATCCTTTAACTCTGTTAGATCAGTATCACCACAAGCATTCATTTCATCTTTTAGGTTGTCTTCCCACGTGCCATCTTCATCGAACTTGACATCTCTGCCTATATACACTGTTAGAATCAAATAAACAAGAGGTTTTGGATGAGAAGTCATACTCAATAAAGATGAGCATTTTGCTCTTGTCTTCCAGCTTTAATCTTTTTTGGTCCAAGACATGAGCATAAGCAATGCTCCTGAAAATTCTCAAGTGTGAAATACTTGGTGTTCTCCCGGTCCATGCTTCTTGTAGATTACGCCTTCCCACATGTGAAATATCTATTTTAAAGAAAACAACTTCAGCCCAAAGCTCTTTGGATAAATTTTTAGGGTGTGTTTGGGAATGGCTTTCCCAGAGCCCCTTAGGTGTCCAAAGTCTTTTAGGCCAAATAAAGTGTGTTTGGCAAATTTTTTTGAACCCCATTTCCCCAATGCAAGCCTTCCAAAGGCTGAAAGCCCAAGACGGTTGAGGGGTTGCCTTGAGCTTTTGCCTTCTAGGCATGCTAAGTTTTTGTTCATCATCATCTTCTTCTTCTTCTTCTCCGTTGAATATGACCAGCATGATGTGAGTGGTTGTCGTCGAAGGCCAAGCAGTCACTGGCGAAGGATAGGCAACTGGGTGACCCCCGGCAACCCAGATTTGTCGCACTACCTCCATGAAGGGTCGATTGAGGTTATGCGACCAGGTGGCCCTCACTGAGGTTGCGCAACTTTCGACAACCCAGATTTGGGTCGCGCGATCAGCTTGGGACACCATAGGTCGCGTGACCTTGCTGCTACCCATATTCGGGTCATTGGGTCGTCGATTGTGTGACCCATGCGGCGAGGTCGCGTGATCTTCGGCGACCTAGGTCTGGGTCGCGGTGAGGTTGTAGCCCCCTGGTTGCGCCCTTGCTGAGGGTTGCTTGACCCTAGGCAGCTGCTGCCGGTGGTCTCCGAGGGCCATTTGGGGTCTTGCAACCTCATAGGTCGGCCATTGGCGACAGATTTCGATCGCCAATCGCCGATTGCCCTCGTTGACTAACTTTTTTATTTTTTTGTTAATGAATTTTTCTTTTTTAATTATAAAAGTCTTTTGTAAATATAATCTCTCCAAATGCAATTTTGCTCAAAGGTACTTCACAATGGACTTTCAAATTACAATTTAACAACGCAATTTGCATTTTGAAAAACCCCTTTGACTTAAAAGTCTTTTGTATTTTCTTAAAAGTTTTCCCTAAAAGTCCAACCAAACGCACCCTTACTCTTCAACATGCTTCGAACCTGTCAAAAAACATGGAAGGGAGAGGTGGGGGGTTCGAATCCCCACATTCTTGAGGAGGTTGGAATGCGGGCGATTTAGTTTCAAGTGTGGGTTTCGACTCCCACGCTCTGCAAGGAGGCATGACAAAAGTCTGAGAGTGAGAGTTAGAGTAGAAATAGAGTATGACTGACCAAAAAAAAAAAAAAAACACACGTTTCGAATCATGTCAAAAATGGATCTATTTTTTCGTTCAGCTATGCCATTTTGTTGACGAGAATACGGAGCTGTCAAGAAATGCCAAATAACATGATCCTCAGAGAATTTGTTGAATATGATTGAGTTGAATTCTCCACCATGATCGGTCCTTATATCTTTGATAAAATGGCCATTCTCTTTTTCCACTAGGCTCTTGAATTGTTTGAACATATCAAACACCTCTGTCTTTTCTTTCAAAAAATGCATCCAAGTTTTTTGAATAAAATCATCAATAAAAGTAACAAAATATCGATGGCTACTATATGAGTAAGGGGTGATTAGGCCACACACATTAGAATAAATCAACTCAAGCGGCTTTTTTGCTCGATAAGTCAAAAGATATTTTTGGAATGCTTTTTGATAATACACCCTTTACATAATTGATCGGGATGGGCAATATGTGGTAAGCCATGAACCATCTTCTTGCGAGAAAGCAAATTGAGTCTGCCAAAATTGAGATAGTCAAACCTCAAATGCCACAACCATGAAGGGTTATCCATGCATGCCTTCAAACGTTGAGGCATATCATTCTTTATATTGAGAGTAAATATCATGTTCTTTGACATCTTCACAGTCACAATCAATTTATTATTTCTATCTCTTAGCACAAGACTAAGATCTTTCATATGAACAATATAACCTTTCTCCAAAAGTTGTCCCAAACTCAAAATATTGCTTAACATTTTCGGGACATAATAAACATTAGTAATAAACCGACGTGTACCATTTTTCAAGATAATCAGAATTGTACCTTTGCCTTTGAAAAGAATTTTGGAGTTATCACCGAAAGAGACTTTCCCTTTAATTGTCTCATTTAATTCAGTAATCATCTCCTTTCTCCCACACATGTGATTGCTTGCACTAGTATCCAAATACCACGTATCAGTTTGACCTCCTTCATCTTTTTTGAACGCCAACAATAAAACTTGATCAGCATCATTCACTAAGTTTGCCTTTTTATTTGCTCCACTACTCTCCTTGTTCAAGCAATTAGAAGCATAATGGCCAAGTTCATTACAAATAACATCAAATTTTAGATTTAACATATGGCTTGTTGAGTTTTTTCCTCTTCCACGAACACTTCTTTGATACTAGTATCTATCGTCATTTTGAGTAGCATCTCCTTTGCTTCGTCCACGACCGCTTCCTTGAAAGTGACCTTGACTTCGATCATGATCTTGGTTTGTCCCGCGAGTTTGTGTGGTTCTCTTCTTTGCTCCTTCTCATCTCAGATGGTCAATCGCGTTTGGAGAACTTTTTCCACTAGTTCAATCTTTTTTTCTTCAAAACTTTCTTTATGGGCTTGTAATGAACCCATAAGCTCATCGATCGTCATGGCATCCAAGTCTTTGAATTTTTCAATCGCAATAGCAATGTGGTCATACTTCTTGTCTAAGGACCAAAGTATTTTCTAGACAACACAAATATTTGAAATGTCTTCTTCATTTCTTTTCATCTAGTTAACAATCGCCAAAACTCTTATAAAATAATCAGTAATCAATTCAGATTCTTTCATATGAATTACCTAGAATTCGCCTCTCAAAATTTGAAGGCGAATTGTCTAAACTTTCTGTACTCCCCAATGTGGGTTGTGAAGAATCTCCCATGCCTCCATAGCACTAGTAGCGTTCGACACCTTTTCGAACATGGAGTCATCTAAAGCTTGACCGATGATTAACAGGGCATATTGATCATTCTAAAGAATCTTCTCCAAGGCATTTGTCTAGTTCTAGTTCAAGGTAGCTTCATCCTCTACTCATCATAGTCAGTGTTGACAAGTTGTCTACATTGTGGGCTGAGTAGAGCTTTCATTCTAATGGACCAGTTACCATAGTCATCTTTGGTAAGATGAGGGTATTGAAGAGGAAGCTGATTGTTTGTTGACACCACAATTATAAATTGTAAGCTCTGATACTACCTTAATGCTATTAAGAAATACATGAATGGATAGAATACATGAATGAATATTCATTATATTCACCTTATCCAATGTACTTATTATGGTACATTTATATCAAATGTTCTAAGTACATCTCCCTATACAATGAACGTTCATCTCCCTTATCACGTACATGTATCATTTGATACATTGATATTAATAATAAGTACATTCTTGTTCTCCTATAAATATGAGTTTAGTTTTGATGTACAAAATACAATCACACAGAAACACGAAAGTGAGATACTAGAAATAAAGCTCTCTCATCTTGCTACTATCTCTAGTGTTCACTTGCTTTCTCTTCTTTAATCTCTTCTCTATTATATATTCGCCACGCGATATTTTACAACAAATGCAAGTAATTTAAAGATGAAACACTTACAATTCACCCAAAGAAGAGAAAAAGATAGATAGGCTTGTAGATTTATTTCACATTAACAAAAAACAATTACAGGACTCCCCTATTTATAAAATTGTTACATAACCTTTGCTCTTCCCAATAAATAAAGTTAGCGTTCGAGATAAGATTTAGAAACTAACAAAACAATCACAATATCTCACTTTATCTCATCACATCTCTATAAACAATCACTATCTCCTAGAAATACTAACAGACCCATTAGAGATAATATTGCTATTAGGACTCTTTTTTTAATGCAGGTATCAAACAGTTATCGATATCGATGAATTTGGTTTAATTTATTATAAATACAAAACTGCTCCAGTGAGATCATGGCGGTTAGGTGGCGGGGCCTCAGGTTGACGGGCGACCCCACCATTGTGCTAGTGAGCGTCTCCACAGGCATGTCGCCGTAGGGGAAGCTGGACATGGCTTGAGAGTCGAGGACGTCGATGATGGTCTTCATGCCCTGGATGCACCTACTCAAGTCCTCAGGTTCTTTGAAGTAGTTGAAGGTGACGGATAAATTGTCTCTGGGGTTGGTGGTTCACGAATCCTCTCCCCGGGGGTGGCAACATTCCGGGTCGCCCTGTCTGTGCAAAGGTATGTTTCATTCAGTTAGCATTGCCCAAGACCCAAATTCAAAGGAGGAAAAAACCAGCCGGGTGAACCTACCTGATAGCCAAGGCCAGCTCCACTGCAGGTCTCGATGTAGCTGCCGAAGCGAGTGATCCCCACCACTTGTACGAGCGATACGTCGACGGGCCTCCGAGAGGGGACAAAGAGGGCGTTCATCGGATTATCGGCCATCCCTTGTCCGACCATTGGCTGGTCTAGCAAGGCCTTGAGTCCGTGGTTCTTCAGATGTTGCATCGGCCCAATCCCGCTGAGCATCAGCACCTGCGGGCTTCCTATTGCTCCAGCCGACACTATGATCTCGTTCCCCGCCTTCTTCCTCAAGTAGGCCCTGTGCATTCGTCCCGCTTTATCTTCAAAGATCACTCCATATGCTCTTGCCCTTCTTTCACCTAATTTCACATTTTGGGCATTCAGAAAACGTGCCTGGGACCGAATCCAAAGTCGATGGATGGGTCCTTGGATTTGCTTATTCTAATGCTACTCGTACTTATTTGCCGACAAAATTGTCATTTCTCAGATGCAAAAATGAAGAGGAGATTATGTACCAAGTCTTTATATTAAATGGTAAAACACGCAATTCGAGGATCGTGTCATTATTTTACTCAAATCAATTGGAGGAAGCACTTATTAGACCCCTTAAACAAGTAGGTCGGGTCGGGTTTGGATTGGGTTATAAATGGTTCGACCCAAATTAACCCATTTAACCCGTTTATAACCCATTTAGTGCAATGCAAAATTTTTGACCTATACCTGACTCGATCTATACTCAACCCATATCTAACGCACTTAACTAAATTTAAGAAAGCTTATATATTATATAATTTTAAAAATGATATTGCTAAAATAGTTTTATACAACACAAATTTAATGGATAATTTTTATAATTTTTAAAATAATTATTAAAAAATCGAATTTTAATTATTTTATTTTTAAAAAATTAAAATTTTAATTATTTTTATTTTTATTTTTTAAGAATATAATTTTTAATTTTCTCTTTTTCTCTTTTCTTTTTTGTTCTTCTTCTTCTTCGTCGTGGCCGGCGGCCATAGGTGAGCCTCAAGCTCACCTGGCTCACCGACGCTAGTGAGCTCGAGGCTCACCAAATCGGCGAGGCTCAAGCCTCGCCCGATGCCGGCGAGCTCGAGGCTCACTCGGCCGATCGTGGGCCATCGCCATGCTGGCCACCAGAAGGAGGAGGAAGAAAAAAAAAAAGGAAAGAAAAAGAAAAGAAAGTTAAAATAAAAAATAATTATAATTTTGATTTTTATAAAAAAATATTTTTGTAAAGTTAAAGATGGAAGAGAGAGATTGCGAGGTTTTGGTTAAAAGTGGGTTCTAAATCCAACCCATTTAAGACTCACTTAAGATCCACATATCTTAAGTTTTTAATTGTTAAACTCATTTAATTATTTTTTCTAAAATTAAGTGACCCATCTATGACCCATTTATAATATAAATAGATCATATATAGGTCTAAGACCCATTTTACCACCTCTAGTACTTACCAATCAAACTAAGCAAGATCTTATGGACTGTGGCAAATAAGTAGACAGCGGTATTGTTGGGCTGAGCATATTCCAGTAAATCAGCCACCGTGTGCCTATGCCCACTCCCATCGAAGATGGAGCCTCCGGTTCTAGGTACCGCACAGATGTTCGAACGTAAAGCCGCTGTCGGGTGTCACCCCGGCTTCAATCAGCCTGTCCCTCACCGCTGACTGCCACCCCAGCACCGTCAGCTCGAACACCACCTTCCTCTCCACCCACTCATATGATTCCTCCACCAGCTTCTTGTCCCAGCCAGCCTCCTTCACGTAGTCCTTGCTCGCACGTGTATAAAAGCCCGCATTCAGTGCGCTCCCCCCACCGAGGACCCTTGCCCGCGCATTGAGCACCCCGTCCTCAGACATGAATTGCTGGGACGGCGAGTTTGGGCCAGTGTCCGCAAGGTTCGCCACGAAATTGACCATGTTCCTGATGTTGCGGTTGCCATAAGGGGAGTCCCCTCTTTCGGGAACCAAAACCGTGGCTCCTTGGGACAGCGTTGCAGCTAGCGGGCAGCCGGGGGCTCCTTCATCGATGACATATGGTCATGGAATGTTACTGACGGGCTTGATACGGCGTCGTGAAGGAACGTGTACTCCGGAGCTTAAAGAAGAACAGAGAAAAAGGACGAGAAATGACAAGACACTCCGGTTAGTACATCTTTCATCGGCCACCTCGCCAGGACAATGTCTTTCAAGAAACCTGTAGCATGACTATAGTTCGTGGAGTTGGGCCCACACATTTGTAAACCTAACTATAATAGAGATCTGAACGAAGTACCTTTCTCCGAATTGCAAATGCCATGGAAGAGGGAAATCACAGCAATCTTCATCTTTGCAGACCCGTGATGGGGCTGAATCTTTAGTTGACTCTTGCTAAGTGCTTAAGTACTTAAGAAATATGGACCAGCATGCCCCCTTCTTGCAGAATTTGGGAGAGACCCACTTTCTTAGAGACGTCTATATCAGCAAGAGCTTCAACCTTTCTCGTGACTTTTTCTCACGGATTTCAGTGTTCTTGGTATCATCCGAGCGTGTGCAGAGTTTGTTTTTGCTCTGCGGAAACTGGAAATGCAAAAGCAATGAGGACTACCAAATTCAAATAATGCGGCACATGATTCTTGGTGATTCATTCTCTCAGGCCCATGAAGAGGACTCTTCCTTCCAAGATGGACACAGAAAAACTTAATTACTGCTAATCAAGCCCCCCAATTTGGTATTGCTTGGTTCCACCAATGCGTTCACTGACGATGTTACGACTGGCTTTTTGTCAATGCTCCATTAGCGCTCACAACCACTCCAATAACCTCTTTTCTAATGACTATGAAGGTTTCCTGATCATTTTCTTGGTTATTGAACATGCAACTTGACTTTCGCTGCTTATTGTCCTAGAAAGCAATTTCATCGAGGTCGGAGCAAAAGCAAATGATTCCTACTTAATTCAATGGAAATCGTAAAACCGATACCCGCCATCAAGAGGCTAAAATGGGATTAATCCTTTGAAGACATGATTCTCAGAAAGAAGTGATGTAACGAAGTTGTTCTGAGCCAAAAATAACTTAAAGCCTGCACAAAAAGAAAAAAAAATATGAACTTTGAGTTGAAATTTGTGCGTGTACTTGGCTGAGGTCTTCATTGGTGAGGTGGGGAGCAATAAAAGTTCAATTGTTCATCATCAGTTGGTGAGGCAAATCAATGTAAAGACAGACTGTCCTTTTGAAGGATGGTGATTACTATCCTCAGCTAACATTCAAGCACAAAAATTGGTAAAAGCACTTTGCACAAGAACAAGAACCCAAGGCTGACAATCCATTTTCAAATTTGACTAATCTTGCCTGGGTGAGAACAGAGAATCGACTTGAACCCATGTGGAATTTAAGGGTGCAAATGATAACGTTTGTTGGTTGGGGAAGAGCTTTTTTTTCAAAATTAGTTCTTTTCTATTTCTATTAGGAGAACAATTTCGAGTAAAAGATCCAGGTTTGGTAACTACACAAAATTTTTATTTTTGAAATAGAAAAATAATAGAAATGCGTTTGGTAACGCAATAATTTCTTTTTTATATTTATTCATTTTTTATTCTTGCTTACGGATCGCCGCCGCCGCCGTCGCTCGCCGTCGCCGCCCGTTGCCATCGGCCACCAACCGCCACCGCATAGCCCATAGGCCACCCCCTCTTGCGGCCGTCCGGCCACGGGCGGCGGTGGCGGCGGCGGCGGCAATGGCGAGCGACAGGGGGCGAGTTGCGGCGGCAGCGATGACGTGTCACCGGCGACCAACGGCCGGCGGTGGGCGGTGGCTCCAGGCGGTTGAAGGTAGTCGCGGCAAGAGAGAGAAATAAAAGAAAAATAAAAAAGAAAATTAGCTTATTTCTAGAAATTGTTTCCTTGAACAAGAAGTAACTTTTTTTTACTTCTTATTTCTCGCTCCAAATCTATTCTCGGGCTAACTTTTTATTCCGGGATTAGAAAAACAATTTGACGTTACTAAGCGGATTTTGTTCATTTTTTTGTTCCGATGAACAAAAGAACAAAAATTCTTAGGAATAGAAATGTTCTCATGTAGTACCTAATTAGCCACCATTTTTAGAAAATTAAAATACTTTTTATTTTTGTTTGAAAATGGATTGTCAGCCTTGGGTTCTTGTTCTTGTGCAAAGTGCTTTTACCAATTTTTGTGCTTGAATGTTAGCTGAGGATAGTAATCACCACCCTTCAAGACGCATGATATGAATTGAGAGAGTTGGCGCATCCGATTAGCCGGTTAATTGAAGCCTTCACATTCATACAGCGGGGATTGTCCTCACTTGCTTTTTGTCCAATACCAGACCTACAAGTTTAGTGTTAAAATTCAAATTCCTGTTGTTTTGTCAAAAAGTGTCGACAAAACACCTTTCAAATGTGGATCGATATGAAAATCAATAAAAGATGTGAAGGGTCCTTTGTTAAGTCTCGGATTGAAATGCGGATTGATGAGAGAATTAAAGATACAAAGCCTGAAGGTCATCGGAACCAACCATGTATAGGGTACTTGAATGTAAAGAAAACATGAAGACAAAATTGAAGAACTGGTGTTCATTGATTAATTAGCGGTGCCTTGCTCAACTTACATTCCTAATACTTAGAGCTATTAGCAATAGTGAACAACAATAACAACTAAGTAACATTTTAAATGACTCTTAAAATTTAGCAATTTTTATTTATATATGGTTAAAAAAAAAATCACTGTGTGACGATCATAGCCTCATTGCTCGTCCCACGTCGACAAATGGTTGCAAAATGACAACTCATGTTTCTCGACCCTTATTATTAGTGGCTTTCGAGATTTTCACCTCCGCAAACTAGTGAATGTGCATACTCTAATTGAATGGATCGTGATGGTTGTAACCGAAATTGTTGGCTTTGTGACTGGAACATTTGTCTTTGATTCCTTGGTTCTTCACTCTAGCTTCGATTCCCTTATGAATTGAACCAAGCCTCATATACTTACACTCGTTAGGAATGTAACCAAATTGTTGGCTTTGTGACTGGAACATTTGTCTTTGATTCCTCGATTCTTCACTCTAGCTTTGATTCCCTTATGAATTGAACCAAGCCTCATTTACTAACACTCTTTAGGGGTGATCGGTTTTACGATGGGCTCACCCTGGAATTAGGAACCACCGACGAAGGGCCTGTTCCACATTTTTGGAATTGAGGACCACCCATTGGTTCTTGGATCCACCCAGCGGTCTAGTTTCCAAGTAAGTCCATAGAACGGGCCATGCCTTCCAGACTCTCCAATCCCTACCGTAGAGAGCAATTAAGTTTAGACTTGATAGGATTCTTGAAAGAAGAGAGCGAGACGAGGCATTTGTTAGCGTTGCTAACAAACAAGATTACCAAATTAGGGTTTTTGAAATTTTTAGCATGAAAATTATGTGTGCGTGTGTGTGATTCAGTTTGGGGGGATGGTTCCACACTTAGAACAAGAAACCAAACCAATTTGGAACAAGATATCACCCAGAATCAGCCCGGTCCAATTCTATGCGATTATCTGCTCTTTTACACACTCTTAGCACATGTGACTCAATACTTACTACTTTTCTTTTGTATCACCTATTAGCAACTTCTCATTATTTTTATTAATTATCAATAGTCTCCATTTGAAAGGACTTAAGAAATTGCAGGGAAAATTACAAAAAAGAAAGTCCTAAATATTGTCCTTGCGTCAATTTAGTCTTATATATTTCAATTTGGCTAATTTATTATAAATCTTTTAACAATTTGCCAATTCAGTTCTCATCATTTCAAATGTGACACTTAAGCTTTTTGACAATTTGCAATTTGGTCATAAACCCGATGACTTACTAGCATTGGCTGAAAATCGTCGACATGGCATCTAGGGGGTGTTTGGTTGGGCATTCCCAAGGGGCTTTGGGGGGAAAATTTTAGGTGTTTGGCAAAGGCTTTTGAATGCCCATTTGCGAAATGTGGGCATTTTAAATGTTGAAAGCTGAATGCCGGGGGGGACCAGCTTTGAGTATTGGGCATTCCGGACATGCGATTTTACTGTTCATCGCGTCACTATTCATCGTCTCCTCCGCCGTTCACCTTCTTCTTCGCCGTTCGTCTTCTTCATTGCCAAAGGCGGCGCTCAGCTGCGATCTGGCCGCCCAGAAGCCTCGCCTGAGGTCGGGCGACCTTAGGCTGCGTCGCCTGGTCGCACGGACCTCAGCAGGCGTCGCCTGGTCGCGCGGACCTCAGCTGGCGTCGCCTGGTCTCGCGCGAGCCGGCGACTAGGCGAGGCCGATCTGGCCGGGGCGGTGGTCGGCGGTTGGCCGACGGTGCCGGCCGCCGGAATTTGATTTCAGATTTAAAAAAATAAAAATAACCAAAGCTAATTCCAAATGTAAATTTTGCTAAACGGTGTTTATGCTAAGTTGCATTTCAATGCTAAAATTTACCAAATGGTCTAACATTTCCGAAAGCCCCTTTCCCTTAAAGATATTTGCATTCTCTCAATGGCATTCCCCAAAAGCCGAACCAAACAGGCCCCTAGTAGGTGTTTGTTGTTCTACGTGGCATAACAAGTACTGACGTGGACTATTTTTGTAATCTTTTGATTTTTTTTTTTTAATGAATTTTTAATTTTTTCCCCTTAACCTTGGACCGACAAGATTGCCAACCGACCCTTGCCAAGTGCTGGCAAGGGTAGTAGCCCTCACCTAGGCCCTTGTTGAACATGAGTGAGAGCATAAGTCCAAGTGAGATTTGGTTGGCATCCATACCAGCCCAAGGTTATAAAAGAAAAGAAAAGATAAGAATTTTAAAAAATTAAGAAAATATATACAAAATTTCAATTTTTTTAATAAATTGCAAAAGTTGTCTATGTTAGCATTACCCATGTCATATAAGATGGTCATTATTAACTGGACTACCAAGTTAATGATTTTAGATCAAAGTTAATAAATTTTTAAGTTTAGGATTAAATTGACAAATCATCAAAAACTTAAAACTAAATTGTCAAATTTTTATAAGATTTAGGGCTTAAATGCTAAACCACACCTTCATTTATGAGCTAAACTTTCGAGAAAATTAATAGTGATCCAACAAAACTTTACAAAATTGAATAGGGTACATAGAAGATAGACATATCAAGGGAAGGCATAGTCGATTCCATGACTGAAACAGTTCGTGAGCGGTAGATAATTTCATTGATCCAATTAATTCAATGCATTATATGCTTTAGATCCAATTAACACAATTTTTTGCCAAATTTGTCGAACCTCATCAAGAGCAACAATGACACATAAACATCCAAATGCTGGACTGCTCCGGGTCCTCGTCGTCCTTGTATTCTGCATGTAAAAGCTAAAACGGGAAATAAAATGTCATAAACATTGAGGCTCAAGGGAAATATCGAAAACGCGGAGAGATAGCGGGTGAAATAAATCATATTTTCATGTCCCAAAAGATCTTATGATCGTTCTAAACGATGCCTGGGCCCTGGGATACATAGGGAATCCCCAACACACCTCATGAAGACAAAAATTTAACCTGCCGTTTCTGAACAAGAACCGGCTTATATTCACATTTATACTCTTGTCTTTTTGATTTGGGTTTTAATAGACGTGACTGTCTCTAACTCATCGATGATCCCGCGAATCACCGTCCTTTGAGAAGCTATTCTTAAGACACTTCAGAAATCTGTTTCATGATAAATCTCGATCTCAGAAAAATATCAAAAAATCCTAAATTTATTATATGAATGTATATTTAGCCATATATATTTGCAATTTGGCCAGTTTAATCTTTAACATATTGTCAATTTGTCAATACAGTCTTTCGGCTAAAAATCACTGACGTGAACACTCAACATCCCACGTGGCATTACTGGTACTAACGTATACAATTTTTACATTTCTTTAATTTTTTTGGATTTTTCTTTTTTATATTCTGATTTTTTTTTGATTGTTTTGGCCGATGAATGCCTATCTAGAAATATATGTACCTATATTTTTTCACCATGGTGCACATTTCTTGTCATTGATCATCCTCTCTTTCAAGAGGATTCTCGACATGTTAAGCCAACCCTTGAATCTAGAGGCACCAGGCGTTCTAATCTGGCCATGAACAAGATTAGAATTATTTTCAACGAAATTCCACTAACCTATAAAAAGTGGTCCTAACCCTTGACAAAAAGACTCTATGAAGCTTTATTGTTCCCTAGGTGCTATATCATAAGCACGTTAGGAATGTAGTGAACAACACATTTTAATCATTTATGATGATTTTCACAACCTTGCCTTAACATGGTGAGGGCTTGTAGGTCCTTAAATAGTGGTTGATGAGGGTTTCGCAATGAAAAAGGAAAAAAATTATAAAAAAAATTGCTAAAATTATCCATATTAGCAGCAATTGTCTTATATTGCATGACTAACATTCGCAATAGGATTTCTAGCTAAAATTGACAAATTGTTAAAATGTTTATGATTAAATTGATCAAATTAAAAGATTTCGGATTGAATCGGTCTCTAGATAATATTTAAGATTTTTTTGTAATCGTAAGTATTGGTTATGCATCGGTGCAGTAAGTCACCCTCCCCTATGTCCCCACAAAACGACGAATATTAGTTAAGGAAATTTGGATTTTGTTTCCCATAAGAAATTGCCCTTAGCAGGAAACATTAGGAAAATTTACATAGGACCCCATAGTCTGTTGTTGACATTAGGAGACGGTATTAGTTGGTCTTATTAGGTTTACGAGATGCACTTCTTTTTCAATGCAATATATAGTCGAGTATGCGAGGTTTCTTTTCATTGTTGTTTTTTTTTTTCTTTTTGCTTTAGATGCTTTTACTTAGTTTAGCACATCAAGAATATTCAAAGTTCTCTCTATAACTCTGCTGTTCCTGGAAATCAAGTTAGAATTTAATGGATAAGCAGTGAACTTAAGAACACCAACGCGTTTAGGACATGGAAGGAAATAATTATCCTCTTTCCTTATTGATGGTTTTGCAATTCAATTTTGCTTCTTGTAAAACTTTCAATCTCATAGAGAAAGAGGCTTGGGCAAATTGCCTATTATAAGAGATTTAAATAGCTTTTGTTCTGTCCATTTAGTTAAAACACAATTCCGCACGAGGTATGATCATGGTTTTATTACACACATGCACTTCCAATCTTGATAATCTCCACATAAACACGGCTTTGGTTACGTGCATACGGAAATCTTTGGTCATGTCATCGCACCAATTGGATGGTTTTGTTTCTGGTGGTGAACAAAAGCAATATTCAAAGAAAAATACCTGCGCAAAATGATTGACTCGCTCGATCGGGACTCGACCAGGACTCCTTTATAGTATAAAGCGTACGAGAATTATACAGTTCAACATAAGGGAAGGAAGAAAACCAATTCAAAAAGGGAAGAAAAAGGAAGCAGCACAGCAGAAACTGGACATCGATTCTACCTAGTAAACGAAAAATTCTAGCCTTGCACTTGCGCCAGGTCCAAGCGAGCTTAGTGTATTGCAATCATTGGTGATAGCTTCCGAACATGATCTTAACAACTGTAATGTAATGGGCTCAGGTGAACTTGATGCATCCAATAATGACTCGAAGGAAAGCGACCGCAAGCAAGTCTTTGTAATCTGATCTTTGATGAGCTACCTCACCAGCATCTTCCTGTTGCTGATCTCAAAAGGAGCGATTTTTATGACCAGACCGGGGAAAACATCATCGGGGTCGTGGATGTGTGGGTTCCGCTCGACTATGAACGGATCGCCGCACTTGTCGCTGATTGTGTGGAGCGTCTCTCCTTCGCGCACCACGTATATCTCGTCGCAGGGCCAGTCCAAGAGCCGATTCCCTCTCACGCTTGAGACCTTGCCCTCTCTCATGGAGGCCACCAAGATGAGTGCTATGACTGATATGGCACAGCACCACGCAGCCGCGTCTGCAATCGTCCTCACCGCTCTCATGGCGGTCTTGCTCTTCCCAGAGGAACACATGAATCTCTGATAAAAAGGAAGAGGGTCTGCTAATACAGATGAGAATATGCGGTTCTCTACACGATTATACGAAGAGAAAATTCCCACAGAGAAGGTAGGGGAAGGTCTGAGGAGCTGGAGTTGGGGGGTATGCGCTGAGGGGAGGAAGTTGGTTTCAATGACGATATGAATTTGTACTTTGTCTCTTGTTTATGATGTTTGAGTGGATACTAAAGCTTAAACAACTTCGTTAGGGGTTTTCCACAGCGCTAATGTTTTGAAAGCTCGTTGCTAATTTATAAATCTTATCGATTATTAATAAAGTCCATCTTGCCGCCGCAAGAATACTAAATTGGGCTTCCTTGTTTCTTTCTATTTTATCAAGAGGGCACTCTTTTTTTTCTTGGCAATACATGGGTGTGTATTTAAATCAATATATTCCCCTTTCACTTATCATAACGATGAAAATAAGCTTGTTATTATACAATTAAGAATCAAGTGAAAGTTCGACATGTGGGGAATTCTTTTATCTGTTTGAGAGAAAGGTGGCAGCATCCTACGCAAAAAGAACTGAATTTTATCATGATTACGCAACGTTGACATTACCAAGAATTAGTTAATAAGTGTGTTATGTCAGTGTATTCAACCGTGGTGGGTGGATGGTAAACTTTTATTTTAAAATTCCAATTGAGATGACGACATAATAATAGAAGCATAGTCATACAGTTGGTGATCGCGGTCAACAGTTCCGGGTCAACTCCTTTTCCGTTTGGGAGTTCCTCTCTATTAGGTGTGATGTTACTGAGAGGAAGTTCAACTGAATATCTTCTCTTATTTTACACGTGTACCAAACCACATCCATCTACCCACTACAAAAAAACAAGAAAATGTGGCGTTAACAACATAACAGCCTCACCCATAATTTCTCTATGATTGCTTGCGGTCAAGTTAGAAAATTGAACATCTAGAACTTTAGAAGGCAAAATAATGGGTCAAAGACGAGGACATATATTTATAGACAATGTGATTATAATAATTATTATCATTTTTATTAGCACCTTCTAATTAGTGTAATTGGTGACAATGATGTGGTGGGCGGTTGCGTGCAAGTTTAGGAGAGGATGGGACTTCCCCCACTTTTACTCACCACACTGGGGGAGGGAACCTGTAAGCATCAATCACCCAATCACCCAACTAACCAATTTGGACCATTATTCCACAGCAATGAGGTGGAGGTTGTGTTTGCTTCTTCCAAGACTTAAATGATAAAAACAATGAACTATTGAATAAGTAGATTCATTTTACAAATAATATGGCAGACAAGATCCATCGCGGTCAAATTGATATAATGAATGACAATTTCTAGTGCCACCCAGGTGAGTTTCATTGCAACTTTAATATATGGTTGGCTTGGTCTATTAGATTAAGTTTACCTACTTTTTTTTGGGGGGTTGAAAAGTTTACCTACTAAGGTACCATGCTTTAGTGGTTTTCATAAGTGGTTGATGTCAACCATATAATATTTAGGATCAATGGCTTGGTTAAGTATGGATTTCTGTGATACCTGAATCAAACTGAAACTTTTGGGTTTGTGTTGGTTGTGATTTGAAACCTGACTTGAGCACACCTAACCCATTGGTTCAAGTCAGGTTTTCAGGTCTTTTTTGTGGGAAGTATGTTCTATTTCTCTTTCCTCCTCCTGCTACTTTTTGTTCCTTTTTTATATTTTGGGGAGTTCCTCCTTCCTAACATGTGATAATGCTAGTATGAACACTTAAAGTTGGGTGAATAGGTGTTAAATAAGTTTTTGCAAAACTTAGCAACTTAATTCGATTTTTATGAAGACAGTAGACTGAAGATATAAAATACTGTAAACAGTTATATAAGGCTACGAATTAAAGTAAAGAGTTCAGGAAAAGAGAATTGAAACACAATGTTTATAATGGTTTGGCTTAGGCTAAGTCTACGTCCACTCTCCCGCACTGACAGCCCATTGGCTGGATTCCACTAAGAACCAAAAGAGATTTTACAGTCTCACGTTTTTGATTCCACAGTGTAGAGACTCTACTATACTTTCTCAAGGTCTTACAATCATTTGATCTCTCTTTTGAGTACAGTATAAGCTCGACAAATTGTAACAGCAAAGAACTAAGAGTTTTAGACTTTGGAATTTTTATTTCACGCACATCCTCGAATAACTCAAGCGTCCTCTTTATATACTCCTCCATGCCATTATAACCGTTGACACTTTCCAAAGGAGTTCTTCCAATCTACCTATTGGATAGAATCAATTAGGAAGATCTTGAGTTATTTAAGGAATGTGATAATAGCCCACCAATCATGTTCACCCATACAATCAGGATCTAGGTTTCTATAAGTAGAATTTTCCAAGTATATTTCGTCAATCAACGGATATAATTATTCAAATTGATTTCAATAAGAATAATTAATCACGAGATGTGAGATATTCTTTCAACTGTACGAATCAAATCCTTAAAGATATGCTTGTATGTGGATAAGTCTTTTTTATCAAATAAATCTTTTCTTCGTCGGTCTGAAAACTATTAGTGAGGGTAGATTTTGAATCTTGAGTTTGGAGGTCTTCAGACTTTGACGATAGAGTTTGCAAGTCTTTAAACTAAAATGATGGAAACTTTTGTCAATTTCAAAACAGATTAGAAAGTTTTCTCCAACATGTGCCTTTTTTTTTCTTCTCTCCTCACTCTTCATCTTTTCTTTTTTTGTGCTTCGGGGGTTGCTCCTTCCTCCACAAATGGAAGCACTTTGACCCCTATGTCCAGATTTTCAATAGACTTGTCAAACAGGTAGATCGGGTTGAATTTAACTCGGATTGAAAATGGTTAAGCTCAAATAGACCCATTTAACATGTTTTTGACTTATTTTCATGCAATGCAAAATATAGTGGCCTATATCATACTTAATCCATATTGCTAAAATATTTTTCATATTTAACTCAAATCGAGTTTGGAGGGCAGAGTGAGAGCGTGAGATCTAAAAGCAAAAGAAAATAGAGAGAAAGTCCTAGAGGTAGGTTGGGTTTAAATTAGTCAAAATCATTTATGACTCATTTCACACTTGTGTTTAAACTCATTTATAACCCATATATGAATCACAACATTCAAGGTCAGGTTGAGTCTTAGATCTCAAATCAGTGTATTCCCTATTTATTTGTACAACGGAGGCTAGGGCTCCAATTTTGCGGAACTTTATAAGGTGATCTTTTCCTTCTGTTGTTGATTTCCATAGTCTTGGACGAGTGAGTCCTTCCAGGTGATCGGACGACCATGGCCTTGATCTTGAAGTTCCTTCGCACTTCGATTTTGAAAGCGTTTCTGTCGCGGTACCTTGTGAATGAGAAGCGTGGGGTTGCCTCGGAGCGTTGAGGGAGGGTGATGGGGGGGCACCATGGAGGTAGAGGGAGAGGCGGTCGACGGCGTCGTCCCAATTGAGGGTGGAAGCGAAAGAGGATCCCCATGGAGTGGAGTGGACCCAGGTGAAATCACGGCGCATGTTGGCACCGCGACTGCCGATGCCGATGACGTGGGCGTCGACGTGGAGGTTGGAGTCGGAGGCGAGGCAGAAGTCACGAATCCCTCTTGCTTTTTCATCTTTAGAGGGAGAAAATATTAGGTACCCTCGAAGGACCACGTCATTTGTGCTCTGAACGATTCACCGTTCGACACCTGTCCAGCGGCAGGTGAAACCAACATTCAACTTCAAGAGAAACTCCAAAAAACTTTGCACAAGTAATTGCCAAAACCCTAAGCACTTGCCTCAAAGACCCATATGAATTGCCTAATAGCATCAGCAGTCCCCTGGAACCACCTCTTTCCAGCTTCACCCGGAGTTTGAGTTGCCGCAAGGACCTATGTGTGTTACCAAATTTTTTTCATATTAACTGCAGTCGTTTCTTGAGTTAAGTCATCAGGAATCCAAAATAATAAATCGGAAAAAAAAATTATACCTCCACAAATCCATCACCAAAACTAACGCCATTATCAAAGTTGTATGTCCACGAAAGGTGGCGATTGAGGGAAAAGGAATTAAACTACGTTAAGATAAATATTTTTCTGATACCACTGTTAATGCAATTGCTCATTGGGATATCAATCAACCGGTAGCATCCTCCTATAGGAACCTGCAGATTTAAAAAAAAAAAAAAAACCACATAATTGAATATATCGTTGAGAGAGTGCTATGTGGGTAAGCAATGGGCATATACAAATAATCACTGACTGCTGGCTTGGCCCTTCTGCTAGTAAGTGGAAACAATCATGTTCCAGCACCTCCTCCCAGTATAATTAAAGCAACACTCTTCGGGTCTGCTCTTGGAGTTTCCAACATTGGAGCTTGAAGAGTCTGAAATCACAGTTCAAGGAAAGTAACAAGTAACCCACATTAGGGAACAGCATATTGGGATCAAAAGTAAATCTCAGATAAGGACAGACAGGAGAGCATCTTCAACTGAGAACTTCCCCATTTTTAGACAACTAAATTCCCCATATTGAACTGGACTTGCTGTGCACCGCTAATCCAAGCTCTCCAACTAATTTCACGAATATTAGATGACAAACAATAATATGTAGTCAACAAGAAGCCAGTATTTAAGTCGTAGAGCAATATGTAACTCTTTTATGTGTCCATAAGCCACCTACAACTAAGCAATTATCAGGAGTATCAAATAATAGATTTGGGGCTCATATTCTCATCTCTCAACACCTTTCCCTGATACTAAAAGATTATTATGAGCGTGAAATGTTGAGCAACTTAACGACTTCAAATGAGTACTGGGATTTAAGGTATACATCCTCTGTACCTCGCTTTATTTTAAATGAGATTAACCATGAAAGTTTTTCTATTATTATTACGATTAACCATTGAAGTTACTTGAAATGCGATAAAACAGGTAGCAAATTTTGATTCTGGCAATTAAACATGAAGCTGTAGATGATCTGAATGGAAGTAATTTAGATAGATCACTTTCTTTATTAAAATCTAAACTACTTCATTGAAGGAAGAAATAAATCAGAGAAGTATAAAAGAAGTTCATTCGGGACATGCTGAGAGCATAGACATGATGAGAGTAGATCTTCTACATGCCGTGTCCATGATACGGAATGATACTTTGTGAGGAAATTATCCTAATCAATTGCAAAAAAATGCAGTGAATTCAATTCTAGAAGTTTAGAGCTCATCGATTCATGTGGAAAAATTAAATAAACGAAAAACATGGTAATGTCAGATATCATAAAGAATTTAACGGCAAAGCTCAAATAGGGATTCTCTCATAGATCTATACATCCAATGATTTGAACTTAGATTCACCTTGAACATCAGTTTCGTCCACTTCTTCAGCATAGAGCAATACCAACTCCTGCAAGGCTGCTTCCTAATAAAGACAATAAAAAATGACATACGGTGAAGAGCTAGGTTAGGTGCTGATTTAAACCACCAAATAGTGCACATATTTGTCCATGCCATAGATTTTAGAGGGACTCTTTTTTGTTGAGGGAGAAGGAATGCGCTAAGCAAAAACAGAGTCTGGCTTGCTGCACAATTTGCCAACAAAACCGAAGGAAGTGACCAGCTCAGCTTGCTTTGAAAAATAGGATGGAGTAAAAGTTACCAAAAAGAACATAGTGTGGTTTGGTTTGGTAAACTGTATTAATGCAGTTTGTTTGGTTCTGTGCCCAACTGAATGAAAAAGGGCTGTGCTCACCTCCACTATCAACGGTGCAATGTGCATCCACCGACAACTTAAATGGATATATCAATGAAGGTATAAAACATTAAAAGAGCAGCACATTCCATAAAGCTAAATATCTGAAGGGTAGATTGTGAGAGGAGGATGGACACTCCGGTCTTTAACAATTAAATGGAGGATTACTGGGAGCCAATGCCTCTGCAACAAACCGTGGCCCAAGAGCTGAACCTCCTATTCCAACTGAAAGGGCAAGAGAGAAAGCGATCCACGGGAGAAGTAAGAGGGGGCTTAATCTGCAAATTAAGCGTCAAACATAATCAAGTCAATCAATCCATCCGTGTCCGATGCAATCAGCTAAGCACACTAAAAGAAAACCAACGGTCGGCAATTTCCATACACGGTCATTTCAAGTGAATAATACGTAAACGAGCTCTCCATCATTCCAACCGAAAACCAATTCAATTTATCCCCATCTCACGCTCTTCTCAAGCTACTAAGACAATGCTGGCGTTTACCAGAAAACTGACACAGGCATCTACGACGGCAAACCGATTCCCAGGAAAGAAAAAAAAAAGAACACAGGAAACTACGAACTTTCTTACCACACGGAGAGCAACAACGACCGGAATTCCAGAACTGGCCTCACCGCTGACCACGTCCGCAGCGAAATTGTACACGGCGTCGAGCGTGCTCTCAATCTGCGCCTTCAGGAACCGGGGCCGGCGCGAGTTCTGACTTCCTCAACCAGTAATGCCTGATAATGCGGCCCTCGCCCAGGCCGGGTTCACGATCGCGCCCTTCTCCAGCTCCTCCATCGCCTTGAACGCGGCCTGGAACCGAGGCTCCATCTTCTCCACGAACTCGTCCGTGAACCCGATTCGGCTCGCGTCCAAGGAAAAGCCCTAAATCCAGTGCTGGTGCAGCCAGTCCACGTACCTCGTCCACAGCGAGCTCCAGCCCTCTAGCCCGCGCCTCTCCTTCGCCGCGCCGTCGGCCCTGCCTAGGTACACCGAGATCTCCCTCGCGACCGATCGGGCTACCGACAGGGACAGCACCCGGTCAACGGCGGGGAGCCTGGTGCCGCTCGGGAACGAGACCGAGGCCGCCTCCCTCCTGCCGGAGGCCGACGGCTTCGCGGCGGAGGCCGGCGACGTCTTCGGCCTGAGGGAGGGGGAGAACGAGCAGATGTCAGAGACGAAGGACGCCATCGGCGGCAGCGGCGGCTTGGAGTCGGAGTTGATGACGAGTAGTTCGTCGGAGGGAGGCAATCGGACGGAGGCCAGAAGTTGCCGAGAGAACAATGCGAGCACAAACTTTATGCTCGATCTCGGCGTTGGAAACAGTTGGAGGCGAAGGGGGTCGGGAACTAGCTGCGACTGATGGGGCTCTTGGAGGAGGCGACGTGCCAGAGGTAGATGACCGGTGAGGCTTCTTGGAGAGGCGGAGGCGGAGGCGGAGGCGGAGGGGTGGAATGCGCTGAGAAGGAAACAGAGGAAGTGCAGCTCGTCCACGAGGAGAGAGAGAGTCCAGAAAATATTCAAGTGAGGAGAGAGAAAGTTTAAGCGGGACGTTGCGCATTTATTATCCGTGCTTTCTTCTGCTCAGCCGAGCCGAGCCGAGCCACCAGCCGCGGAGTTACTGAGAGAGAGTGAGAAGAGAGAGGAGAGAGAGAAGCGCGAGAAAAGCGAAGAGGTCGACGTGGACCTGCCGCTGGACAGGTGTCGAACGGTGAATCGTTCAGAGCACGAATGACGTGGTCCTTTGAGGGTACCTAATATTTTCTCCTTTAGAGGGATCAAGGTGCAGATGGCTAACGAACAAGAGAAAAGTTTTGAAAAAAAAAAAAAAACCTAGACTTATTACTACAAACTCAATCAAAAACCTTCAAATCGGATAAATTTAGTCATAAACCTTTTCACATTAATATTAATTTAGACCATCTAACCAATTTAGATTGAAAATTACTAACATAAATGTCGGCTATCTTACATAGTATAATTAGCACTAAAGTTGATAATTTTTTAAATATTTTTTATTTTTCTTTTCTTTTCTTCCCTTTTCCTCCTCCTCCTCCATCTTCTTCTTCTTCTTCTTTAAAATGTGGTTGGCAATGGTTGGAGCCCTTGCTTGACTTTGCCTAGATGTGGGTGAGGCCATGGCCACTAGGGGTGTCAGTAACCGAACTGAAAACCGAACCGAACCGAAAACCGAATTGAACCGAACCGAAAAATTCAGTTTTTTTGGTTCGGTTTTCATTAAAAACCGAAATTTTTCGGTTCGGTTCGGTTTTTATCGGTTAACCGAACCGAACCGAATTGAACCGAAAAATAAAAGTGGAGAAATTTGAGTTTAACAGGAAAAAAAAACGAAAACCGAAAACCAAAAACTAAAAACCGAAAAATCGAACCAAACCGAACCGAAATTTCGGTTAGGTTCGTATTCGGTTTGGTTCGGTTTCAGTTCGATTAGGTTTTTTTGAAAAACCGAACCGAACTGAACCGTTGACACCCCTAATGACCACCTTTGCCTGTGGTCAAGTTTTGGTGAAGCTTGCCAGCCACAGTGGGGGAAAAAAAAAAAAAAAAAGAAGGAAAAAAATTTTAATAAATAAATTAAAAGAAAAATTAATAAAAAGTTTTAAAAATATTTTAAAAATAATATAAAAATATGTCAAAGCATCGTATTTCAACTAGTATCACATGGGACACCTAAGATCCATATTAGAATTTCCAACTTAAATTAACCGGATGAATTACAAAATGTTTATGGTAAATTTGTACTAATTGAAATATTTGGGATTTGAATTAATATCAACACGATAAATTCAATTTTCCAATGGATGACGCCAAAGAAGGAGACGATCTTGGAGTGCCTCACATTCTCTAGACACGAGAACGGGTTTTGGCTCTGTTCAGGTACCAAACCGACTTGAACTGAAAATACCCGAACTTTTCTGTTCTGGTCGTTTATTGTTGACACCTCGTTGATAAGGGCCAAAATGAATATTCAGACTTTTGGCCTCTTGAGTCGCGAGTTGCCTCTCATGTGTGTTTAGACCACTAGACCACCCCCTCTCTCTTCCCACGTTTCGTGGCAGCAATGAATCGTATTGAGTTATTGCAGTCGTGAGGCTCCGATTATTGAGTTTCTCTAGACACCTGTTAAGCAATCCAACTATGGATATTTTGTTACAAGAACGATGATGGCGCAAAGCCAAGAACGCTTCCATGTCTTGTCCCACTCGCTCATGTCGATCCGAGCAATAGGGAAGGCAAATCGGATGGCTTAGAATGGGGGTGGGCACGAGTCGGATGAGGACGACTCGTTCCCCCATCGATTTGGCCTTCCTGTGGTCGACGGAAAGGAAGATCCGATATTGATGATGATTTCGGGAAGTGATAAGGCTGCGAGGGCATCATGCCTAACCATACCCAATACCCAATCCTCTTTGAAAGGCTTCTTTGCACTTAGGATAAAGATAAAGATAAAGTGTCATTAGTTTCTCCATGTGTTTCGCCGAATATAATTGTCAATGGAATACCTTCCAGTAAAGGTTTGATTTTTTATTTTTTTTCTAGTAAATTGGGTTTCGTGGTAACTTTGATAGAAAAAGATGCGCACTGAATAAATTACTAACACTAATGGAACCAAAACAATACAAAATTGCAAATAAGAATGATAAATTGATCAACTGAACTGTGAAAATTTGTTTATTGTTGTTGATTGCGAGTTTTCTACGAGTGATTTTATTAAGTTTTTTTTAAAGCCGTGTAAAAAGTGTAATTGTTGATGTGCAGTTATTTTCTAAGTCAAAAACTTCAACTACTTCTAAGATTAAAGTCTTCACGCTCGTGATCTTTACTTGCATACTCTTAACCATAGGCAGTTATAATCTTTAAATCTAGTTTGACTTTTTATCGAACATGTTTTGACCACCTGTTTTTCTATATGTCGACCACTGCTCTAGTCTCCCATTCATCAATGACATCATAAAAAATCAGATGACGTCAATATTGGGCCTCTGTCAATTTGCAATCACGTTACTTGTCTTCCTTGTCGACAATTCAATCCTAACACTTACGATTAAACCTTGAGTCATATTTAAGTGTCAATACTATGCAAATTTAGAAAATTTATGGAAGAATCACTTTCGTTAAAGAGGACATGTATCCGACTTTTTATAAAATTGCTTGGTATATCTAAAGGAAAATTAGTCAGTTGGTCCTATACTTTGGTGGTAAAAAAAAATCAGAGATTTGAGGTAAATTTGTGATAAATATATCACTTTGGTTTTTCTTTTTATATTAAACCCAATGGAGCAAACGTTTGCATTCGCGATCGCAGAGGATGCTTCCCCGCCATGAAATGAATCTCGCAAGACCCGTTTCGCGCCTCTTCTCTAGCTCCGCCGCCGCCGCCGCTCAACCGCCGCCGCGATTCGCCGGAAAATCCTCTTCACCCATCGGCCCCGTCGAAGAGCTCCACGCGCACCTCATCAGAACCCAACGCCACACCGACCCCTCCGCCGTGTCCGATGTCATCCGGTCCTACGCGTCGTCCCCACTCTACCTGCGCAGAGCTCGCGCCGCTTTCGACGCCGTCGAACGGCCCACCGCCGCGGTTTTCAATTTCCTGATTCGTGGGTTGTCGCAGAGCGACCGTGCTGTCGGAGCGTTGGAACTGTATCGGGCAATGCATTTCCAGGAGCGAGCGCGAACCATTTGACCTTCATATACGTTTCCAAGGCCTGTGCTCGCGTCTGTGACGTTGGACACGGTCGAGCGGTCCATGTCCATGCGTTGAGATGTGGGTTCGGTGAGCACGTTTTCGTTTCGAATGCTCTGCTGCACATGTACGCGTGCTGCGGCGATATGGTGTCTGCGCGGAAGGTGTTTGATCAAATGGAGGAGAGAGACTTGGTTTCTTGGAACTCCCTGATCTGTGGGTATAGTCAGTGTGGTGGATATAGGGAGGTCTTGAGACTATTTGATGCAATGCAGGTGGCTAAGGTGACGGCTGATGCCGTGACAATGGTGAAAGTTGTCTTGGCTTGTAATTATTTAGGGGAGTCAGAATTTGCAGATCGTGCGGCGAAGTATATTGAGGAAAACCATGTCGTCATTGATGTTTATTTGGGAAATACTTTAATAGATATGTATGGACGGCGGGGTTTGGTGGAATTAGCACGGCGAGTATTTGATCGCATGCATGAAAGGAATTTGGTTTCGTGGAATGCAATGATCCGGGGATATGCAAAAGCAGGAGACTTAACTGGAGCCCACAGGCTTTTTGACGAAATGCCCAAGAGGGATGTTATCTCGTGGACTTCTATGATCACAGGTTATGCTCAAGCTAACAACTTTGCGATGGCGGTGAAGCTTTTCCAAGAAATGATGGTGGCTAATGTGAAACCAGACGAAGTTACAGTAGCTAGCGTGTTGTCTGCTTGCGCCCATTTAGGATCGCTTGACATTGGAAAGGCAGTTCATAACTACATAATTGAGCATGGCGTGAAGATAGACGCTTATGTAGGGAACTCTCTCATAGATATGTATTGCAAATGTGGATCAGTTCAAAAGGCACTTGAGTTGTTTAAACAAATGAAGGAGAAGGACGCGGTCTCGTGGACTTCTGTGATTTCGGGCCTTGCTGTGAATGGTTTTGCCAATTCTGCTCTGGAGCTTTTCTCAGGGATGTTGAGTGAAAGAATTAAGCCTACTCATGGAACCTTTGTTGGGGTTTTATTGGCGTGTGCTCATGCTGGACTAGTAGAGAATGGACTAGCATTCTTTAAGAGTATGGAAGATGTTCATGGACTCACCCCAGAGATGAAACACTACGGTTGTGTTGTGGATCTTTTGAGCCGCTCTGGCAATGTGGATAGGGCATATGAGTTTATAACAAAAATGCCCATATCTCCGGATGTTGTAGTTTGGAGGATATTATTGAGTGCGTGTAAGCTTCACGGCAATGTGGTATTGGCTGAAATTGCAACGAAAAAGCTTCTTGAATTGGATCCTTGCAATAGTGGAAATTATGTTCTTCTGTCAAGTACTTACGCAAGTTCCCACAGATGGGATGATGCGTCCAATGTGAGAGAACTGATGGAGGAGACTGATGTGCCGAAGCCGTTTGGTTGGAGTACAATCGAATCTAATGGATTACCACCACATAGCTCTCGGGATCATATTCCTGTTAATCCCACCAACACCTTGCATCCAAAGAAGGAATTAGGACTTTCTTAATCCATCATTGCATAGGAGAAGTGAATTTTACAATTGAAGGGCACAAGGCACTGCAAGAGGAACTCAGTTAACTCAGTACTCGCATCTATGGGTAAGAGTCGCACCACAACAAACTTTATCTGCCTCTGGCATGCTGAATGTCTGTGTAATGGGATGCACATGAAGTTACCTTCTCCCAAGCAACTTCTCAGCCACCATTTCAAATGTGCTCAAATTCAGATGTTCTCAACATCGATGAACTCTCTGCGGTGGCAACATATCTTGGGAGTGAACTTATGCTTCCTAGTGCCGTTTTGAGCTGCTATGCGCTGTAGATGGTTGTCTACACTCAGGAATTACTTGGAGCGATCAGTGAGTGTCACTAGCGACTGAAGCTCATTTTGTCAAAGCAAGCGGACACCTCCCTTCTGGATAAAGTCAAATTGCTAGCTCAGTGCAAGATTCATTGGAGTCAGAAGGCACAGTTGCGCACTGCTGATGAAGAGTTCAGCTAGTCATAAGCTATCAGATTTCAGGCTTTAAGAGAACCAAGTTCCCGTTAGCTTTATGTTTGAATCAGCCACAGCAAAATTGAAGTGGAAGCTGCTCATAATAACCTTCAAGCAGCTTAAAATTCTCAAGAGTGCTTTCCTTTTAATGGAAGTTGCAAAACTACCTGAAACGTAGATCAGAGGAAGCATTTTGTTTTTCTGATCGGCGGATAGATGATGGCTGCTATCTGTTAGGCCAACCGGCGATTGGCAAATAGGACCAAAAACCTGATGATAGAAGTTACCTGTATTTGAATGAAATGCATACTTTTGTAATGCAATCACTGCCCATCGCAGCGGCGCATACTTGTCGGTCGTTTCGTGTTGGATTTCTTAACATGGAATCAAAGATGTTCTGCTTTCTATTTCTCCGGCAGAAATAAATTGTGTCCAAAAACCATTACATTGAGGAGGGCTCCGCCCTTACTTCAGTTGCTAATATTAGGGATAAACATAGTCCGGTTGGCCCGGTCACCCTTATACATGACCAACCCGCATAGTGTTGGTCCTCAATTTTTTGGGCCGAGAACTGACCCTATTAAATCTAAATCCGAGGGTCGGTCCGATTCTAGGGTCAACTAGAAACCAATCAATAATTTTTTTTGTTTCATTTTTTGTACTCCTTCAGAAGGTGACTACGTATCGGATCAATCCAATGTGTTCGGTTCGATTCTAGCGTCAACTCAAGATCAACCAATAATTTTTTTGTTTCCTTTTTTGTACTCCTTAAAAAGGCTATCAAGGACCAAAGCGACCCAATAGATTCAGCAACGAGTGAGGTCAACAAAGAGAGGCGAGTAGCGAGTGTCAAATGGGGCAAGCGTTAAGTGGCGAGTAGCATGAATGTTGAGTAGGGCGAGCAACGAGCAGAGCAAGTGTCAGGTGTCGAGCGACGCGAAGTGACTAGAAGCAAGTGAGGTAAGTGTCGAGCAGTGAGCGAGAAAGTTGTTTCTTTTGATCTTAGCAAATTGAAGATTAAGAGGACAAAGAAAACATAAGAAAACAAATACTAGAGAAAGATATTGTGAGAAGCTATTTACGTTTTGGATGTCGTGTGGACTTCTCACAGGCGATTCTCCTCATTTGTAAATTATGACTTCTGTGCTGATAAAAGACATTAAAAGTCTAAATTATTAAAAAACAATGTAAAATTATTTGGACCTCACTAAAGAGCCATTTAATGCCATCGACACCGTTTTACTTAAGATTTTCTCTATATAAAAAATTATAAATAATATATTATTATATCTAATTTAAACCCAAAACTCCTCGAAACGAAGTCCAACCCATACAATGCTAATTTAAGGATCCCAAAATCAAGGACTGATCCAATTTGGGTCTTTTAGGAACCGGACCAGAACCAGCAAGATTAGGCCAATCCAATCGATGATGCTCACCCCTAGCCAGTATTTGCATTTTAAGCTAGCTAAGAAATCAGTAGGCAGCCTTCACAGCAATTCAAAGATTTAGATGAATGTTCAGCTGCTGCAAGTCCGCAGCCCCCGCGCACAAATTTGTCACGGGATTGAGGAAAAAAAGAGAGCATGATCTTGTAATTCAGAAAAAATTAACAAAAGAATGGAGGAGGTTGACTCAGAAAAATTTAACCCTATTAAAATTTTCAGATTCACGGATGGAGGTGCTTCTCAGGTTCATCAAAAGCAAAACGAAGCCTGATAAATCTGATAGACATCTGGCCAAGTACAGTAGTGCGATTGTAGCTATCACAGAAAGAAAACCACCATTCTCATCTTTCTAATTCCTTTTGCGGGCATACACATTATTCCAAAGGCCGGGACAAAGCAAAAATAATAATATTACAGATTGTCATGAGAACAAATTAATGCTGTCAAGGTGAGTCCCTCCATTTCCAGACTCTCACTTGACCAGTTCCATCGCCAGTGAAGAACAGCCCCCCGGGACCGACTTCAATTGCTCGGATCTCATTTTTAGCAAAAATCTTGCCCCTCTCAGCAAATCTAAGGTCAACAAGAGATCGAATCAGTCATAATCTCCTTCATGTTTTGTTAAGATGAACTCCATGGTCAAACTAGATGAAAATGAAAGATGGGAAACTCACGATGGAAGATCATATGCTCGGACACAATTATCATTGCAAGAGCACATCAAGACTGGCTTGACTTCTGAATCATGCATTCCACATAGATGAAGCACACCCTGCAGCATATAACACCATTAAACTTCCGTAAGTGGTTTATGACATGAGGTGCAATAACATGACAAGATGAGCCAGATTTATGAGGCTATTTGCTAAAATACCACAATTGCCAAGCACAAGGAATGGAAAAGAAAGTCTTGGATTTTTTACAGTTCAATATCTGAAAAAAACCTCTCATGTCAGAAAGATCACAACCCCACCCTCATTAAAATCAATGAGATATAACAATGAAAATAATCTGTGAAAATCTCAGTGAATAAAGCATTGACACCATTGAAATTAGACGCTCTCCAAATGAACCAGAATAAACTAATGATATAAGGTATGCAATTACCCTAGAAAGCAGCTACATGCAGAGCTAAGAGATACCCAGCACTTGTTGGAGATTGTGGTCAAAGCTGGGCCACAGATCCTGAAGCAAATTTGCTCCCATATCCTTAACTAAGTTTTGAGTGGTCAATCAAGTTTCTACCCCTAGTGATCAATCCAAAACAAAGGCAACATGAGTTAGCTAATTGGACTTCCAATACATACATGTTCCTCATTGTGCGTGTATGTCACTTCCAAATTCCCACTATCTGAGGCAACCCAGACCTGCACAAAAAGGCAATACTGAATCAAATTATTGTACAGCCACCATCAGAACTTGAAGAGAGACTAAGACGTGACCCACCTTTATTGTTTTGTCCAATGAGCATGATAAAAGAAACTGATCCCAGCAAAGAACAGACATCACAACAGAGGTATGATCTGTCAAAATCTGCATGCATTGCAGAGTTTCGAGATTCCAGACCTAAATAAAACAGCATAGGATAAAAGGATCACAAAAAAGCCAGAACTCATTTTGTCCGCATATTACACAATCCACGCCTTCCTCTGAAATTGGATAACCAAAAGCTGTCGTGAGATGCAAATGTACCCTGATTGAATTGTCCATGGAACCAGAGTAAAGCCTATTAGCTCCAACCACTAATGAAACCACTCCAAGGGTATGGCCTGTAAGTGATGCAGCTGGTTCAAAGCCATTGGTAGCTGCATTGAACTTCCATGCAAGTATGGATCCATCCTGCATCAGGAGGAAATTCTGCTTACTAAAGGAGATGGACAAAAATTATGTTCACCCTACACAATGGCATGCAAAGAGAAACAGACACACGTTTTCCTATCAATGACTTCAGGCAAAAACAGACATATACTAGAGATCAAATTAACTCCTACGAAGAAACAAGGATATACCTGAATACCAGCAAACAGCAGGCCATTACCCACAACCATGGCATAAACTTGTCCGACAGGACCATTGAGACTGAGGTCTGCATTACTTTGTGTGTTGTATGCCTACAGTATCACGACTACTTTATTACTGGCCAAAAACTTCAGAATACCAATACAGTTATGGAGAACAACCATATAAAAAAAAACGTAATAAAAATATGAGAGGCTTATAAACCGCAAAATGGGGAAAAAAATGGAGTGCTTTCCCACCTTACCTTTACGAGATTTGGTAAACCAACAAACACCCATGGACCTTCACTTATTATACAACCAATTTCACCACCAAGATTGACCACACCTGCACACTGCAAGACAGACAAGAAGAATGGAACTAGTCCAGTCAACTCCACTAGGCAGGCGAAATAAACAAAGGCAAGACTCCAGGCATAAGTTCATGCCTTCAGCATAAACCCAATTTCTGGGACAAGTGCTCCAGATCAAGCAAAAACTGTGCTTAGTTGGAATACCAATGTAAGCAACACTGAGGACAAACGTAGCATTTCAGACAATTTTGCAATGACCTTCAGAGCATCCTAAAAGTGAATTCCTCCCACAAGCCCATTAAAAAAAAAATCAAGGTAAGAACATCTTCAGAGCACTTTTAAGCGCATCTGTCCTCCAAGGGTCACAGGAGACAGCACGGTCAAAGAACTGTCAGTATCCTTCTTCATAGACAGACAGCCTAAGAAGCAATAACATGCAAGAACATTGGATCTTCATCTTAAAAATTCAATAACAGCCGAATCCTCTTTCATTACTGAAAATGCCATGATAACATTTTATCTGAAGCTGTTTTGTATAGGGGCAGTACCCCCTAGGTATCGTCTTAATAATATCTTATTTATTATTCAAAAAACAAAAAGGTCCAAGATAACATTATAGATATGAGGATCACATTAAAACTTGGATATCTCCCATAAACTCTCGTGCTATAGATGCCATGCAGTTATGGTCGGCCAAAGAGGTGAATTATCAGCAATACCTAACATATTTATTGGAATGTAAAGCCTCATTGCCGCGATTTATACATTCAAACGGTTAAGGGCACACAACCCAGTCCACAAAGTTAAAACACCTAAGCAGAACTTTTGCAATAAAAATTGAGAAGAGAAAAAAAGGCAACCTGGCCAGACTGACAATCCCAGACTCTTAGCGTCTCATCCTTGCTCCCAGTGTAAAGATTACCAGAGCCGGATGGAAAAGCTATCCCAGTCACAACCTGTTCATTCAAAAAGATGAGATTTTTAAACGAAAAAAACCAATCAATCCACCGTCACTGACAAAGCAATGCTAAAACTACATCGCAGATCACACAATACAAGAGCATTCATATCAGATCAATCACCTTCTGGTGCCCTTCAAGTTGGGTCAACATATCAAAACAATCGCCCAAACTCCAAGAATGCAAGTACCTACACTTATCCCCATAAGTGCAATTCCCTTGCACCCAATAATTACACAATTTCTCCGTCTTCTTCGCCACAGCATTGCCGCCGTGAACCCGGCCCCACGTATTGGACCCGCCGGTGAACTTAGGCCCTCTCCGCAAAAACTGAGACCCCGAATCCTCCGCGAACCGCTTCGGCGCACCCCCGTTGCTCGATGGCTGCGCCGGAGCGGGTAACTCCCTGTGGAGGAAGGGGCACGGATGCCTGGTGCACTTGCCCGCTCTCCAGTGGAAACACACCTTCTGCTGCTGCTGCTGCGGATGATGCCTGGAGTCCGATGCCGTCGACGGCCCGCCGCCGAGCCGCTGGAACACGCGCTTATTCCCCTCCATATCCATAGCCAACGGCCTTCAGCTACGAATCGAATATCCCCAGCAACGAAAGCCTCTCCGCCGCCGCCGCCGCCGCCCTATCGCGCCGATCAATCGAAGCGGTGCCGCGAGGCGAGATGGAGACGGGAACGAATCCGATCGAAGAGGCGAGCTGCTGCGCGGCCACGGGAAATCTTGATCCGACCCGGCGACGCTATCGGGAACAAGAACATGTGCACGACGATCGTTCTTGCTCCGGGTGAAATTTTTGGGGATTTCGGCAAAGTCCGCGACTTTCTTCCCCGCTCTAACTTAAATCTGAATTAACGTGAACAGAAGAGGTCGCATAAGGGAGGAGAATCGAGGAATTAAGGCGAGAATAGGTAACGATCGGAAACCCTAATTTTTTGGATATTGACAGGTGCTCAAAAAGATTTTGGATCGTAGGAGGAAAGCTACGGGGGAAGACAATCGGCGCGTCGGATTTACGAGATGCGTACGTTTACCAAAATTGGGCCCCCGGACTATCCGGGCCGGACCTTCCTGTTTGATCGCGCCTCTTCCAAGCCCGCTTCTCCTAACATAGAATTGTGACTTGCCTAATATAAGGGCGATCGGTATTAGGAAGCGGATGAAACAGGGTCGATCCCTAGTTTGTGAAACTGAAATCGATTCTCGATCCGATCCAATCCCATCTAAGAATCAAAAACCAGATTGGGAGGACCGGTTCTAAGTTTTTGGGATTGAGAACCGAATCGGGAGGATTAGTTCCCAATTTTTTGGACCAGGGACCGAACTAGACAATTTTAAAACTATAAATTGGATCGGACCGACCAGTCGCATAAAGCCAATCGCTTAAAAAAAATTAAAAAATTTCAAAAAAATACTAGAGCTCATGATTTATTGTTATTTTTAAGAAATTAAAAATATATTCTTAAAAAAAAAAAAAAGAGAGTCAATCCAATTCGTCAGTTTGGTTCTCCTTGAAACTGGGATTTGGACTGAAAATCTAGGCGGTTTTCAATTTGGGCAGTCTGACATGCTCATCCCTAGAATAAGTCCCTATTCAATTAACTAGTGGTCCCCCGACGGAGGGGATACATCCTCGGTGCATTTACCTTATGAACTAAGCAACATGATGTAAAATAATTTAAAGTAGGAAACTGCAAAGCGATCGGGTGCTTTGAGTACGGCACATCACGTCAAAATGAACTCCTGCAAGAGAAGTTTTGGGCTTTTCGTAGGATTTCATATTCCAAAGGCTTCCAAAGCACTAGAGGAGAAGTAAAAAGAATGAACCTCCCTATAAAGCACACTTCAAAACAACTAAACGGCATGTGCAGTGTCTGCTCCAAAAAAAATTAAATGAAAGAAAAGCAAGGCAAATCAATTTGGTTCGGCGGACCCATACTCAACCCTAGCCATCGCTACGAACAATAGTTAGCTTGCTACGGTATATTTAATATCTTTCTTGTTTCATTAGCGTCATATTAACGGAGGTTGCTCATATTAACGTTTGAGACTACTTATGCTCTTTATGGCTTAGATCTAAGTGATTGAAAGTTTACAAAAATGCAATATGATAGTGATTAGCAAGGAATTATCGAATGAATCGAGCTTGATGATGTCGCAAACTCAACAATCAAGCTCAGTGCCTCCAGCTTCGTTATCTCCCATCAAATGGTAATGTAAAGAATGCTTCGTTAGCTTCCCTAAGTTCCCCCAGTCTCATCTCCCCACCAAATCAAGCATTAGCATTTTTACATCAATACAACCATTTCTTCATCAATACAACCGTTTCTTCTCCCGGCAATGATTCATCATTCGACTTCAGTACTTGTTTGGTCTCTGAACTTCTTACTTTGCACTTTGCAGCATGATTTGGTCAGCGAACTTATTCTTACCAAAGAACAGAGCATAATAACCATAATGGAGCACATCCCGTTAGCTGCATATTGTTATTACTTCATGGCAGTTCAAAGCATTCAATTACGGTTTCAGGAACATGCCATGCCAAGCAAAGGAACGATGACAGAAAGAAAAAAAAAAAAAAACCCACGGGAGCTCCATACAAATCAACACAATGCAAAGAAGGGTTTCTTATACTTTTGACATCAGGACTGAAGTTGCGACCAGATCTGCAGAGCAGGAGTGTCATCCATAAGCCTCCTAATAAGTCGATTTTGTCACTGGGAATGGGCACGTGGGCTTCCGATCAGAGGGATATAATTTCACGAGGCATGCTGTTTAGCCAGAGAAAGTCTTGTAAACCACGACTGACAAAAGTAAAAATGAAGAAACCTTGAACATCAGTTATTCAGTGAAAGAAATGGCCACACATTCTAGCGCTCACCCGTGATAACAGAACACTTCATTCACTCCATCTAAAAACAAGTATTTCCAGAATCTTAAGCACCAACCAACACACTCAAGTTGAGACAGATCGGGGATTTTCATAAATAAGCCGTTACCAAGTCTCATAACTCCAGAAATCTGAAGATCAACCATTACCAAGAAAACTCAGAATACTTTAAGTGAGCACAGAAGTTGCCCTCGGTGAACATAGAAGAGATGGACAACCCGAGAAAATGTCAAATTAATAGCCTGGCCCCGAAGGTAACTCGGGACCAAATTCAATGGGGAAAAAGCCTCATTTGTGAAATAGATTGCACTGAGTAAAAACCAGATCAATGCAAGATGCATGTCCATATCAACAAGTAGCAGTCAGGATAATCTAATAGAAGCAGAGCAAAATTGTGTAAGTCAACAAGGCTTTAATGTGGCTAGTAAAGGAAGCAAGATAGGATACAAGCCAGGATTGTACTCTCATACACTATAAACATGTACATAGGTAAAATGCTGCCATCTGACATCTACACCTTTCCTCTGAATCCGTTGCGCTAACTAGCGAGCTTGAAGGCATCAATGAAGAGTCCGTAGGTGAAACCCATCTTGAAATTATTGAGGAGAGCGACGGGGAAAGTAACCTTCGGCCGGGTGTAGTAAAACCTGGTGACATACTCCGTCAAGAGAACACAAAGCACGGCGGCAATGACATCGTTCACCCCAATGCTCCGAACGACAAGGAGATTGTTTGCGCGACGTAAAGCCCCTAGAAAGAGATCCCACAAAGAGCGCTCTCCGAGGGCGGCTGCGGAAGTAATTCCTCGAGATCTCAGGGACGATTCTAATGATGTCGATTAGCCTGCGAGGCGTTTCGTCGTCTTGGACGGCTCGAACGCTGAAGGAAGAAGAGGGGAGCCTGGTGACGCGCATTCCGAATTTTCCTTGCGGAGTGTAGGAACAGGGACTGGAGCCCCACTTGAAGACCCCTGGAGTAGTTAGGCTCAAAGAATACGCCATTCCAGTTCCAGGTGATGGAAGGGTTCACCTATAAGAGAGAAAAGAAATCAATTCAATGAAAAAGAGAACGAGAGAGGTGGCCGAGGGCAGGAATTCAAGGAGCTTGTCAAAGAGGAACGAATGGGCAGCTAGGCTCTCGTAGGAGAGGCCAGTCTCCGATCAAATTGGGCGGCGATGTTCGAGATGTTCGCTAGTGCTCAAGCTTTTCGCAATCCAGAATAGGGTATGGAGATTCGGCGATGAGATTGCTAATCGAAAAGCACACGTTCGAAAAGAAGTTTCGGCGACGCGAGGGGGAGAGAGAGAGAGAGAGAGGGGCACCTTGGTCGAGCGTCAGCAAAGGAGAAGTGATGCTCAGCTCCCTGACCAGTGCTGGCGGTCGCAGGCGGCTGAATCGTTTCATCCGCATCATCCATCCGAGGCCAAGCGAAGGAGACGACCTGCCATTGGTAATTTCTTCAGAATCTGTCGATGTTTGTGGGCCTAGTCCAATCCTGTCGGGTCGGGCCAGTTCCATGTCGTCCCCCTCCCAAAAAAAAAAAAAAAAATCCTAGCCCATTTTCGTACGTGATATGACATTTTAGTAGGAAGATAAAATCAAATACAATTATATTGAGCGGATTTCAAGTTTTTACCCAACTCGACCGGTCTTGTTTGAAGTAAATGGCTTTTGAATTGCAATTTTGTCCCTTATTTAGCATCACAAACGCATCATTAATGTTGACAATTTTATGTGGAGTTTTCAAAGAATTCATTATTTTTGGTCCATTCATTTCGTAGAAAATGACGATTACAAAAATTATTTTATAAAAAGTCATTTTCCAAGAAAATAACTATATTTTCTAATGTTCAATTGAGATAAACAAGAAAACATTTGTGGTCGTTTGCTAAAGAAAATTTTTTTCTTTCATGCACTTCTTTTCAATAATTTTTTATTATTTTATTTTTAAAATCAATTTTCAAATTTTCTTTTTCTTTTCTTTCTAGCCACTGCAACAACCGACAATTGGCCATAAGTGAGCTCATGTCTCGCCACAAAGCCGGTGAGGCCCAAGCTTGCCCAAGACCTGCGGTATTGCGGGACCTTGCTAGATTTGACAAGTTGGCCAAAGCTCAAGCCTTGCCCGAGGTTGTCAGAGGTTGGCAACCTGAGTAGGTTGGCAACCTAGAGTAGGGCTCAAGCCTCACCCAGCTTGCCGAAGCAGGTGAAGGCAAGCTTAGCCACAAGCCGATTGGGCTTGAGCTCGCCAACCATAAGTTGGCCAAACTTGACCTCATCAAAATCTGATGAGCTTAAGTCTCGTCGACTTGTGGTGAGGCTTGAGCTTGTTTATGACCAATTGTTGGCTATCATTGTGACTGGTATCTGATCAAAGCCAAGGAACAAGAAAGGAAAAAGAAAAATGTAAAAAATAATTTAAAAAACTCGATTTAAAAAAAAAATGAGTTTGATAAAAGAAAGTGAGATGTAAGAAAATATGGAAAATGTTTCATTAATGGAAGATGTTTTCCTAATCAATTCATTTTCCGTGAAATAAACACTCGAAAATTTGAAAAATATTTTTCTGAAAGTTATTTTCCATAAAACAAACGGAGTAAAATTGAGATTGTCTTTTAGATTATATATTGTTCATTTGTGCCTCACTACCTTGCAAGTCCCTCAATATTATTATAGTTATCTTTTGGTTATGATAATGAAAAACATACAATCGAGCAATGCATATTGAGAATAGCTGACCCATTTTAAAGAACGTAATCTGATTCACAAGCATAGCGATCTGTATGAGACACAGAAGGCAGAATGAAGTGGATGAGATCTTCGTTGCCGCGCTTTAGACCACTGATGATGATCAGAGAACAAGTTTGTGCATTCAGCTCCCGTATGGTGCAAAATATAGTCAGATGTATTGTGAAGAGGCTAAATCTGGCCTCTTAGATGTTCGCTCACTTGGAGGAACATCATTAATAATATGTACTGTGAGGTATACGCTATACGATGCCACCAGAACGGTCCATGGTCACCTGTTGCAGAATGTGATGAAAAGAAGAGAAAGGCCAATCCTCTCGTGCAATTTCTCCTTCATACGAGGACTGTCATGACTTCGCTTTCTCGTCTGCAGGAGAGCAGAAAGGGCATGAATGGGGCTGAATGCGGGATTTACACTGGACGTTTGCCAAATGGCCGAGAAAGGTATTGTCCTGCGACTCGCACGCCTTTCCAGCGATGTGTAAAACATCGATCGTTACGAGGAACTCTAGGGATCATTCGAAAGCCAGCCTCTGTGTGCCAACTAAGCCAGCGTATTGACCCTTCTTAGCCAATAACTCAAAGTGAGTCCCCAGTTCTACAATCCTCCCATCTGAACAAAGTGCAATTTGGTGGGCATTCTGAACTGTACTCAATCTATGAGCAATCACCATGTCGTTCGCCCCTTCATCAGACGGTTTAGAGCATCCTGGACAAGGCGCTCACTAACTGCATCCAGGGCGCTGGTTGCCTGCATCGAAGCACATCAATGACATTTTAAACAAACGAGCAACTACTTCTATAAGAGAAAGACCCCCCCTTAAGAGGTTTCTATCGTAATGGAACCAAAACGAAGCAAAAGAGACCTACCTCGTCGAGTATTAGTATTGGAGCATTCTTTAGTAGAGCTCTGGCAATAGCAACTCTCTGCAGGTAAAAGAGAGTCAATCTCTCTGTCTGTCTCTCTCTCTCACGAATTCACAACCAAATTTTCTCTTACCTGCCTCTGGCCTCCACTTAGAAGGCCTCCTCGCTCACCAACTAACGTGTCATAACCCTTTCAACAAGAAAAACAATCAGCAGACAATATATGGGAGTGGTCAACTAGGAAAGTAAAACATGAGGATGCAGTTGAAAGAGTAAGACCTGTGGAAGAGAGATTATGAACTCATGAGCATTTGCTGCTTTGGCTGCCTTTATCACATCATCCTTGGAAACATTATCATCTGGAAGGCCATAAGCAATATTTTCTCCAACAGACACGGAAAAAAGAACAGGTTCCTGCACCATATAAGTACTTTTTCTTTTTATTGTTTGGAAGTAAATCAGAAGTATTTATCTAAATCAAGTGCATGAAGTACTGCAGAGTGTGTGAAGAAGTTAAATTAAATGGCTATTTTTTATAAAAATCAATGGAACAGCACACGATACAAGAAGAAACAACCCACCTAGACAAAATACAGCATCAATCCCAAGAAGAGACTGATCTCTACCCTACAAGAAGTTCCAGATTTCAAGTACCTACTAGAGTTAAGGTGTTTTAGGTCTTTTGATGCTTTTAATGCACTCCTGTCCAGTCCACTCACATATAACAAGAGCATGCAAAGACAGCAGGTCCAACATGAAAATGGTATATGCTGAGAAATGTCTCTCACTTGTCACTTGTAATCATGGCAAGACAGAACCGACATTTACAGAACCCTGAGAAGATCTAGTAGACATAATTCAGTATCATTGAAGTAGAACAACACCAGGGGCACCTGATGAAGAATTGCTCCTCTAGATGACAATTATCACCAACTTAACTTCTTATTGCTGATTTTAATGTCAGAAAATAGTCACGACAGATGATAACTCAATCACAACAGAGACTACAGATTGAAGACAGTAAATAAGTACTCCCCACAAATGATTCATATGGTGCTCAAATCCTAATTATCAGAATAAAGATTCAAGAAAATACTTGATTTACGATGGACACAGCCTGGGCCCATTCACGTTTATCAAAGGTTCGTACATCCTCTCCTGCAATAGTTATGCGACCTTTGGTTGGCTGCATAAATTAAAATCAAGTAAAAGACTTTTTGGGGATGATACAAGGATTTAGTGTTAAACAAGGAGATGCAAATGCTAAATACTTATTAGTAAACCTCGTAAAGGCGAGCCAGTAGCTGTACAATTGTACTTTTTTTCCTGCACCACTTGGTCCGACCAGAGCAGTCACAGTCCCACATTTAAGTGTTAAATTTAAGCCACTCAGAATTTCCACATCAGGCCTTAAGGGATATGAGAAGTGTACATCTGCAGAAGAAATTTTGGTAAGTTATTTACAAGAAGTGGTCTCTCATAAAGATCGTCAAGTACTCAAAAAGAAAAAGGCGCTTCACTCGAATTTAATCATGCTGCAATATGGTGAAACTTCAACGGTCTGCAATTGAAATTTTAACTAATAGGACAGGATTATAGCAGTATCTTTTAGCATGAGAGCAAACAATACAAAATATCTTATACTACCACTGAAATTAAGAAACTGTCTCCGGGACCCACATTTTTAAATTCTCTCGGTACAACTGGTTTCTTGTTATTGATGACATATCCAGAATTGCTTTTGCACATATCGAAGAGAGAAGATAGAAGACATACATGAAACATAAAATAGACAACTTTATTGAAGCTAAAGAGAATGCACAAATGTATAAGATACCTTCAAGAGTCACGTCGCCTGACCATGCTAAACTGCAAACACTGCTGGCTGATTTCAAGGCTGACATGTAATGGATGCTAGGTGACTGAAATTTTTCATCAAACCCATTGACAAGGAATAGTTTGTGATTTTCATCACATAATTCTTTTTTATGCATCTCTCTTTCTAAGCCATAAGCAAGGGCTTTATCAATTTCTACACTTGATAAAACAGTATTAATCCTATCAACAGCAGCAAGAGTTCCACGAAGATCACCAAAAGTGTTGACAAGTCCTTGAACCTGAAGATGATCATCCATCAATCAATAAAGAGAGGGAAGAAAAGGAAAAAGCCAATGCTTAAGAATGCTAAAGGAAGGAAGAGCTTACAGCAAATGTTAATGTGAAGGTATAACCAATAAAGGATGCCATAGTTCCCACTGATATAGCACCCTACAAACAACATGGCAGCTTGAAATCAATTCAAGCTTCAGTAAGAAGACATGCATATCTATGAAGGTAGTTTATAACCAGTATTCAGCAACCTCGGGCCCATCTCTAAATTGAGAGCTAACAAGTAGAGCATATCCACTTTGAGGATAGGTTGAATTCGTACTTTTATGGTAACTTTTAAGGTACTTTGATGGTAAATTTTATGGTACAATGAAATTCCAAACCCTACTAGAGGCCATAGGAAGCTTTTAGGTTGTAAACAAGCTAAGCAATTATCTTGATTGATGACATAACGAGAAGTCAGATGAGGACAAGCCAATGTCATAGTCTGTGCCTATAAGATAATACTGTGCCTGTTTATCTGCTCCCTTGATGACAATAACAGGTGAGAAAAGAAAAAGCCCTTGTGGTGGCAAGTAATTGCAAAGAGACTGTTTTCTTGAATGAAGAACCCAAATGTTCTTTCTTGTGGTCAGAGGAAACAGAGTGCCTCTTTTGCACGAGATGCATGCAAGTTTCTTTTCGCAGTATTAACTTCCAAGAGAAAACATCTGAGTGATGCACAGATACAATTTGTAGACTTTAAAAAACCAAAATCCCACCTTCAAGGCAGATAAATATACAAATTAGCCAGCATACCCAACAACAAAGATGCAAAGATTTAGGTTTGTTAGAATGTAGAAGATTAGGTTAGGACAATAAGTCGATTTTATGTCTGCAGCATGCTCACCGCTTTCACTTTACTTCCTCCAAGACAGTACAAGGCCAATAAAGAAACATAAACAGCAACTCTAGTCAGAGATTCATTGAGAGATTTAAAAGTGCCAATCTTTATACCACTGTTCTGATATGCCAGAACCTGCAAAGAAAATATGACATCTGCTTAGAACATCGAAAAGATTCCTGCATCAGTGAAACAAAAGCTTAAGGGTCTACACCAAACCTGACTACCAAATATCATCATTTGCCGCTTCTCACCGCCAAACGATCTAACCTGTTACAATATTAGCAAATAAATTAGAAATCCCTATCTGCATAACTAAATCCCAAATAAGAACACTGGGACTGCTACTCCTTGCTAATTGCCAATGAACACTTATGCCAATAACATATGCAATCATACATCACTTAGATATCTCCACTTACTGTGCGAATTGCAGACAGCGTTTCTGTGACACAATCTGCTATGGATGCTTGGGCCAAACCATAAGCTTTAAAAACAGGTGCAGTTGATCTCTTGTATACACCTAAAAAAAATTGAGGAACGCTCACTATTAAAGAGAGAGAGAGAGAGAGAGAGGTACAGTGGGTAAAACAACCATCAGAGTGAATAATCATGACTGAAAATAGAGTTGAAAAATGTTGGTTGATAAAAATTTCTGTTCCTTCAGTCCACAGTATAAAGTTCACCATCAAATGTTCATAGGCCAATTCTTAAGTATTTAATGGCTGAAATTACTTATACCACTTCTCAGATTATCCTTGCACTCTTTTGATTAAAAATTTGTGGTTGAAAATTTGAAATTGCTTATATGACCCCTTGTCTTGTCTCTATCACATACACTTTTTATTCGAAAACAACCATATATCAATTTGAACCATGTTTCATCCTCAAAAACAACAAGGAATAATGAGTACAAAGGAGAATCACACGAAATTATGCCAGCTTGTTTCAGTCTCAAAGAAAGATTACCAACAAAGACTGATACAGTCAGCACTAACACGCCCAGAACTGGTGCAAGTTGGGGGGAAAGAATAAAGAGAATGCAAATTGTTCCAACAACCTACAAGAATTATAAGGATATGTTACTAAAAAATATAGGTATTTCGGAGAACTCAAATATATAACAAGCTCAGACTAGGATGTCAGAGAGCATGCTTCTGAGCACATGCGATAATAGTTCTATTCTACCAGTTAAAGCCAGTTCTGTTGTACAGAATGAGAAGACAAGCAAATATCATCACAGTGAGAGATGATTACTGCACATGCTCACGGTTAAGCAACTTAAGCTCACATTTTCCTTAATGTAGAGTAGCTTGCCTCAGAAAGTGCCCTGAATCCACGATCCCTTGAGATGTTTTCGCTCACAGCATTTTTAAGGGAACCCAAATCAGAAGTCAATAACCCAGTAAGTTCACCAACCTGCAGATGACCATGTTGTTATTCAAATGGTGATATTATCGCCAAAAGAGCTTAGGTCTGCGGATATAATTTAAGTATCTTTGATATGTCTACTCGATTACCAAGATGAAAGAAACAAAGGGCAGAGACAATGATAAATCTAATCGGTTTTGGCGTCTGATCTGTCTCATGTCTCGCTAGAATGAATAGCACCTCGACTTTATAAGATACAAAAACATACAGCTGTCTTTCCATTGTCGAAATAGTATTTTCTTGGGGTTAACTGAAAAGGAATTAGTTAGCATACCTTGTAGCGATCAAAGAATTCCACCTGCAGAGAAGCAACAGTAACATGTCAAGAATCTGTGGTGATGGCACAGTCTCAGAAACTTAACCAGTGACGTAAAACGGAGATATAGAAAAAAACACTAATTTGGATTGCCCTAAAAGTTCTCCCCTTCATCTAACCAGATGCTTCCTCTTACTGCTTTCATTGATTGATACTCTACTAGTCACAACTATTTTGGCTTCGTTGAAGAAATAAAATGTGCCACACAAATTTTCCTGAAGCAAGATTTCTGGGTTTGAGAATAAAGAAGGATCTTAAGGCGGAGGATTTTTTTCTTGTATATTTTTTTTTGAATGTTTTTCCATCACATTGATTTAAACTTAGTTAAAAACAAAGTATCTACAAAAAACGATAACGTGTCCATTTTATTATTAGCCAGTAATCAATTATAGCGAAAGGAAGAAGAAATCGATACTGCAATCACATATGTGATATTCGGCATCTCAATCAAGAAGGCAATGGCTGCATTTACCTTCTGGATCAACACTCTTCTGAATATCTGAGCTCTCAGAGTCGACATGACCTTCTCACACAGTGTTCATGTTCACAACGAACAAAACTGTAAACACCGGTTCAATATACACGACCCCAACCATGCTAAGGAGCTTCCACAACGGCCCCGGTCTCGTGCCGATCAGCAGTTCGAAAAACCTCCCTACCACCACGATCAGTCCATCCAAACGTCATCAATCGAAACCAAAGCAGCGCCCCGAAGCATCAGTCTAACACGATCGCTCTCTACTCGGAAAAGGCTTCATCGTACCATAAGCTATCCCGAACTCCACAACTGCGTACGGAGGAAATACCTGAAAAGATGGGCGAGGAGAGAGTGCAGGTGGTGCCGCCGACGAGAGCAGCCGCCGAAGTTAACTCTATATCATGTGGCTTTATTCGACGTGAATTGCCGTAAGTAATCACAGGCCAGGAAAGTGACATTTGACATGGCTTAGCACCTCATGCATCTATTCAAGTCAGTAAAAGTTTTCTCGTTATTTTTTTTTTCTTTTTTTTTTTTCGGGGGGGAGGGATTTTTAGCCCTTTCTTCTTCTCCTTCATTTTCCTCATCTGTCGTCATCGCTATCCATGACCTCGTTGTCGTGCGTTACCGAGATTATTTCGCCGACACAGAATTCACGACCATCGTCCCTCCTCCCCAGGTTGCACTTTCTCTCTTGACCTCAAATTTGAGGCCATCACAACGTCAAGATATCTCGACTGCCTCAACATTCAATCAGGGTTGCCACAGCCTCAAATCTGACCACGAAATGGAGGGTCGTTTCCAAATCAGAAATTGTGGGGTCTAGTTTAGTGGTGGTTGCGGTGTTCAGCCACAACAACAAGAGGGCCATGGATAGTGACGGGGAAGACGAAGACCATACCGAACGATTAAAAAAAAAAACATCACATCGATGAAAAAAAGTTCAAAGTCCTACTTTAACATTACAATAATCCAAAATGTTTTGCTAGAATTATTTCGAGCGATTGGCTTCGCATTGTGGAAGACGAAGACCTACAGATCATGAAGAAAAGATGACTTGTGCTTTCTCCATTATTGGTCGTTTATAGCCTTTCCTATGAAAGATCGGTCGGCCATTTTTTTATCGTTTACTCTAGGAAGACCGGGACGAAGAACAACGCCTCCGAAACAGGCCCACACCATTCTATTCTTCAACTTCTTCTAAGCTCTATTCAACTCTCACCGACCACGGAAGAAGTCAACTTAGAAACCTTCCTGGAAATTTCTTTTCTCTCTCCCAAATTGAAGTTCAACGGCAATGGAGGACGTTATGCACATAGTCAATCGTCCGAGCCAACCACTCATTGTCGTTTCGATTTTATAAAACGGCGTTCTTTTGAACTACATTGGAAAATCATTATTAGATATTTTCAGGACAACATTGATAGAGAACAAATATCAATGTGCTCTCCACTTCTTGTTATTTTCTCAATTTCATATTACTGGGGGATATGACACCATTAGGTGCAAGGAATTGTGCATTTTACACCTAGGAGTAATGATTTTTATGAGGTCCTCGGAGCTGGTTTTTATTGGCCGACATCATTCTTTAATTTTGTTTTTAAGTTTAGTCTTTGAACTTTTTTAAATGGGTTCCACATGCCTTTCCTCAATTGTAACTTCATATCTTGTAGTTATTTTCAATGTGGAGGTTGAAAAACAACCTTACTATCTAACGCTCTGTTCGTATCATAGAAAACAATTTTTTTGGATTTTCTGACGTTTGATTAACAAAAACTAGTTAAAAGAAAATATTTTCTACCAATGGAAAAAAATTTCAAAAATGGGAAAAATATTATCCACTTTCAAAAGCATAAACTATTTACCATCCTCTTTCTTTCACCTCTTGACCAAGTATTTTCTTTCACCAAACACTTTTACCTTTTACTTTTACTTTCTATTTTAAAAAAAAATCTAGTTTATAATTATTTTAAATTTAAATTTAATATATATATATATATATATATATATTTTTTTTTTGGCTTCTTCTCATTTAGTTAGCCATGGCAAAGCCCGACAACCGGCTATAAGCGAGCTCAAGCCTCGTCATAGCAGCAAGTGGTGTTCAACTAAGGTGGCCTTGGACAATAATAGTAGCATGGCACTTTCAGTTCTAAGCTATTTGTGATAAATTTCTAGAAAGGCGTCGATCAAGACGATGATGATGAAGACTATGAGGAAAACAAAATCGTAGTAGATGCATTTCAACTGATCTTTTACATTTCTCAGCCTCAGCTTTCTTCGTCTTCTTCTTTCCTTATTATTATTTCTATTTCTTTTGTTTGGGATTGGAGGGGAATATGTACTTAATACATAGATACAGATATATGTAAATTTTAACATTTAGCGAGTAGTCAACAGCGATGACGTAAGTCACCATATGACCAGAAAGGGGGCTGCCACTGCCGACGGCGGGTCACCTAGGGCCCTTTCGGGGCTGAAGCCCTCCGGTGACCATGCGGGTTATCCATGAACCATGGAAGAGAGAATTGGGATGAAATTAGAGAGGATTTGTTGGGAAAGATAAACGGCGGACAGAACGAAAGAGGAAGAGAGGCTTCATTGACCTCGTTGTCGTGCATTACCGAGATAATTGACAGGATACACAACCATTGCGGCGTATGCAAGCCTCGCAATGAACCCCCTTCCACGGGTTGCACTTTCTTTCTCTCTCTCTCTTGTAACGTGATCGCAAATTTGAGGCCATCACAATCTCTAAGATATCTTGACTGTCTCAATATTCAATCCGAGGGAGGGCGAGAAGTCGTTACCAAGTCAGAAATTCCCGGGTCTGGTCTGGTCTAGTCTAGTCTATGGGTAGTTGTGGCCTTCAGCCACAAGAAAAGACGGGCCATGGATAGTGACGGGGAAGAGGAAGACCATGTGGAACAATTGAAAAAACAAAAACAACAACATATCGAACGATTAAAAAAGTTGAGAGTCCTTTTACTTTAACATAATAATAATCCGAAATGTTTTGCCAGAATCATTTCGAGTGATTGGCTTGGCACCGGGAAGACGAAGAACCTTCAAATCGTGAAGAAAAAGATGACTTGTGCTTTCTCCATTATTGTTCATCTATAGACTTTCTTTTAAAAGATCGGGCGGACATTTTTTTTACCGTTTACTCCAGGAAGACCGACACGAAGACCAACGCCTCGAAACAAAGCCCAGAAAAGAGGTCAACTTAGAAACCTTCCTGGAAAGTGCTTTTTCTCCCTCCTAAATTTAAGTTTAATGGCGATGGATGGAGGACGTGATGCACATAGTCAAATCAATGGACCCAGCCACTCACTGTCATATTGAATTCATAACACCACCCAGCTCTCTCTCTCTCTCTCTCTCTCTGTCGGTTGCAAACTGTGATGACACCGAAAGAGACTTCATTTGGTCTGATTGACTTTGGCACCAAGGAAGACAGGGACCCCTCGATCGTAAGAGAGAGATCACGTAGACAATGATTGGCTTGCGCTGTTCCTTTCTAATTTCATGGCCTGATTGGCTTGTGCTGTCTCCATTATTGGTCATTTTATGAACTTTTGTACGAAAACTACCCCACTTTGTTCTGCAACTTCTCGGAAACGTATTTGCCGTCTACACTGGGAAGTCTGGGAAGACCAAGAGGAAGAATAACGCCTTCGAAACAAAAGCCCGAACGTCATTATTCTTCGACTTCACCTACACCCTATTTAACCTGCACCAACACCCGAAACGAAGTCAATTAGAAACCTTCCCGAAAACAAGTTCGTTCTTTTTTCTCTCGAATCTGAAGTTCAAAAGCAATGGAGGACGCAGCACGCATAGCGAAATCGATCGAGCTAGGGTCTAGGTACTCCTCTCTCTCTCTCTCTCTCTCTCTCTCTCTCTCTCTCTCTCTCTCTCTCTCTCGTATTTTAAATTGCAATTTTGCTAGGGATGCTGTTGAATTGAATGATGATACTCTCATATTTGAAATTGCGATTTGTTAGAGATGCTGTTGAATTGAATGATGATAAAGATGCTCAATCAGTTCACCCTAGTGTAGACCATCTTTGAGATCGTCCTCGTACGTCATGGACAAACAGCTGAACGTTGATCATAGAATTCAGGTATGGATCATTGACAGCCTCAACGTTCAATCCTTTGATAGCGTGTTTGGTAATCATTCTTTTTGCGGGAATAATTTCGATTAGACATGGTTCTTTTTATTCTATTCTCGAAAATAATTTCTAAGTAATTTAAGCCGTTAGTAACTGTCTAAGATTTTTATTCCTGAAATATAATTACGTTTGGTATCGTTCTCAAAATTTCTCATATAAATCATTTTCTTTTAATTTTTAAATAATTTTATTACCTTTTTCCTTTTTTTTTTTTTTTTTTTCCCTTTCTTTCTCTTCTTCTTCTTCTTCTTCTTCTTCTTCAAGGTTGCTAGTCGCCGACCTTGGGATGATCGGCAACGGCCACGAGGGTGGCAACCTCCTGGAGCATCGTGAAAATTTTGTTCTTTTATTCACGGGAGTAAATTTGCAACAAAAGTTCGTTTGGTAATTTTTTATTCTCGGGAAAAATTTGTTCCCAAGAATAAACTTGGAGTAGAATCAAGAAGTAAAAAATAATAAATAATAAAATTGATTATTTGTTTCCGGAACAAAAGAACAGAAATTTTCTTTGTTTGGTAAGTTGCCAAACATACCTTAATTCGTATAAGGGGAAAAAAAAAAAGAATGCAGTCTAATAAGTATGTGGGCCTAGGAGGAGGCTCACATGCTATTCCTTTGGGCCAGCCCGGTCATGCTATGGATACACACCAAATTCTCCGGTGTCGAGATGGCCCACCAATAAGTTCAACCTATTAGAACAATTTGGGTGTTGACTAATCCTAGGTGTCCATTGGATTATTATTTCAGTTTGATATCATATTTAACTCACTTTGAGAATTTAAATTTGAGCCTGCTTTATCTCCTACCTTGACTTGTTCGGATTTGAACTTGTTTATGCCCATCTTTTTGACCATGGTATGGTACAACTATGATTACATCGGCGCTGCAATTACTTGTTTGGACTCGATACTTACTAGTAGAGATAATCACAACCCTTGATCTTGTGGGTTACATATGGGTCCACAAGATTTAACACCAAAAATGTACTTAATCCATGGACCTCGATCCAAGCAATTAGGCTCTCTTTTAACAAGCTTCTATTGAGTATTCTCGACTTACTTGGCTTAATTACCCAGTCCACATGAGCCGTTAGATCACTAAGGTCTCACATGATATAAAAATTCATGTGATCTAACGGCTCATTTGGAGTAGGCTAACATACAACAAGAGTACTTAATCATTTCCCTTTTGAGCCAGGGTCATTCGGATGTGAAATTAAATGAAGTTGGAAGGCAGCAAACAAGCGAGGTAAGTGGACTTTTCTCATGCTCTCTATCTCTCTAGAGTTGGAATGATCTAATAGGTCTCACTTGCTTCTTACTATATTTCTATCTTGAATCCAAAAAGGTAGCTGATAGACTATCCAAGAACGTGAAATCTCTGCTATTTACTCGTCTGAACTAAAACGAGCTATGGAGACAGCAGAAGTGATTGCAGCCACTTGTGGTGTGAGGGAGGTATGAACTATCACCATATCATCATCTAGCATTATGTTGGATGACAGTTACCCATTGCATACACAGATATCCATGAATGCTATTCAACAATTTCAACTCATAAAACCATACCGAGTGACAATTTATGCAGCTTCAAAAATCTTTCCTTACTTGTCACGATCAATTTGTCGTTCTCTTGATAAGAAATATTCTTTCTTCATTTGAGCTGGATGAAACTTTGTACTCTTGTTTAAAAACTTTCCTAGTGCAAAGTCTTCTTTCCAATGAATTCATACGGCCAGGCTTTCCATAATGAGTGAATAACTGTGTCTAGTGTCCGTATCCTTCGGTGTTGTGCTGTAAATATCTTACGGTTCCATAACCTGTACCTGGAGCACTTAAGGCATACCTATGTTTCCTCGCATTCACTCAAATAAACATGTGAGTAACCAAGCATGCAGTTTTGTCATCATCTAAATCATCGAGAGAGAATTGACTACTCAAGTCCTAGGAATAGGCGACACGCTACTTAATAAAGTCATACGCTTTAGAATGCTTTGGAAAGAGCTGCCGTTTAATCCTTGGAAATGATAGAAGTGGCTGAACACCTGTACAAAATTTACTGAATCTTTTCTTGAATCAGGTTATCAAAGATCCAGATCTACAGGAACAAAATCCAGGAAAGCTTCAAGGCCTTAGTGAAAAAGAGGCAGCTAGCCTTTATCCCCAGAGTTATGAGGCCTACCGGTTCACAAGGTGAGATCAAGAAATCCCGGTATGAGCTCGACCAAAATCAAACGGCTAATTGCTCATCGATTCTTATTTAGGCCTCCTAAACTTTAGTACGTAACTAACTTCCCATGTGAGTCTTTTACAAGTTCAAGAAGTTCCAGAATATGCTGTCACGCTAGTGCAGAAGCGAGTTGAACTGGTTACTTTTCGGTGCCTAGATATTCTTTGCAAGTGACACGCAAGGATAACATTTTAGTATCAATTTGTGACTTTCATCCGGTTCAGAAAATGGTAGCTAGGGTTTCATCCGTTTTTGTTCCTTTCACTATGCCGGTCAAAATGCGCGAGAATTTTAGTCAATCCCTATTGAGCTCATTAAGTCAAAAAAACTCGCATATTTCCCCCATTTCTAAAGAACATATTCGTGTGTTAGAAAAGGATGTTAGATTCTTGGAGAGCGTGGACTTCAACTTGGTTCTTCAAAGGAGAATTGTTTGATCAGGGCTTCGCATTGATTGGTTTTATACGCAGGACGGTGGTGAAAGTAAGGATCAGGTTTACCGGCGATGCACTAGTTGCTTGCAAAACATTGGCTTAAAGCACAAGGTAAACCGGCATTATCATGAAATATTGCCATTAATCCATGTCTAGCCATTCCCGAATTTCGCTTTGCACAATAAGGTTAGAGCTGGTATCTTTGTAGAGTGGAAGACCACAAAACTCATTCACAAACTATTTTGAGCTTACCTGCAATTGAAATTTAACAACAGAATTCCATGACATAAACGACTTTGCACAAACTTTATAAAGACTAATGTTTTACTTAGGATAGACTTGCGGTAGCTTTACTATTGTTAGACTATTTATCCATTACACCACGCATCAATCAAACAACTTAAAATTTTTGAAAGAGTTGTAGTAGTCCCATAGATTTTACGCAAATGACAGCTCTCATGACCTCCAATTTCTAGATCTGCCCCTACAGGCTATGGCCCGACAATATTTTGTGAAGTCATGGAAGCATAAGATCAATGTGTCTACCTTGCTTATTTGCCAAAACTACACACAAAGCCACCAAATTTAAGCACACAAAGGGTAAATATCTGCGCGTCTATAATTTGTCGGAAGATGCCTATGTTAATGTCCGTCTATAGTTACTCGATATAATATGAATGTGCGTGTACATTCAACTTTCAAGGTTATACCCGGATGCATGCACGCATGCGTGTGTGTGAGAGAGAGAGAGAGAGAGAGAGAGAGAGAGAGAATCTTGGATGGCTTGGAGCAAAAATTGTTGCTTCAATGGTTCTAAAATTTGTAGACTAGACAAGGGACTATCGACAGACACTTCATTCTAATCCCTTGACATTTATTCCTAGAAAGAGTTTTAATTAGCTTGGAAACATCGGCAATCGGAAATGAATGCACCCTTCACCATGCAGGGAGCGAGTAGTGGTCGTCACTCATGGAACCGTGCACAGGTGTATCTACCGGCAGGCTCGCCCGAATGAAGGTCTTTCACCGAAGGTGCAAAATGGTTCGGTCAGCATTTTGCACTTGTTTAGCAAGGACGACTGGGTCATAAAGTCCTGGGGTGATCATAGCCATCTCAACCAAACGGAAGAGAGCTTCTAGTAGCATTTTGAGATATATGGTGAGAGGCAAATTGGGTATTTTACTTGACACTAGTTCTGTATCCATTTCGATCCCATTGAAGAGTCATGTCGTCACTTCGCCAATGTATGCGAGAGACCCACTCATTAGACAATGCTTGACAATTGACAGAGTCAAGCGTGTCCAGTTACTTGAGCAATAAAATGTTCCATATTCTTATATGATATGATACCATACCTTATGTACAATACATTTTCAGTGATGATATCTATATTATATCCGATAAGTATCTTCAGTAATTTTCGATGTCCACCTCTGCCATTGGTTGTTTCAACTGAGAAACGTTCTCTCTAAGCAAGCACTGGCTTTTTTAATGAACAAGGCCAACATCACTTGACATACATTAAGTGCTTCGGCTGAAAGTTACCGCTCGAACCCCCATTGGCCGACCACCTGAGAGCACAACAGTAAAAGCAAAGTTCAAAGGAGTACAAGATCCTCATGGTGAAAGAAGATCCTCACCCATGTCATGACATTTATGAAAACAACACTTCAAACATATTCAAGAGAGTACTCTTTCTAGGGTATCCACTTCGTTTCTTACTAGTTTGGTTTCTCCCAATTCTTTGTCTCGTCAATGGAACTCTTTTAGTATCGATGCAAATTGATTCAATTCTATGAAAATAGATTGGCAACATCTAGGTAAATTCAGGAGATGTGTCATGATATTAATTAAACGAATCAAGTAATTAATTTGGAAAAATTTTATTCAATACATCACTCGAAATGTCCTAGTAAAGTAGAGCCAGTTGTAATTTTGATCTTAGATAATAGTTATTGAAGCAATTCTTATGTTACTATAGGATATGACTCACATCAGGAGCCTCCACAGCCTGCCCTTTTGATATATTGGAATGGTAGGTTTCATGGATGCATTCCTTATGATGTGTCAATACCTACACATCTTGTATTCTTGTGCCCCCAATCAGTACAATATTTTTTTCTTGTCCTTGTACCTGGCAAAAAATTAGTTTTATTTTTGTATATTTTTTAAAATGAATTTTTCATTATTTGTATTTTAAAAAAATCAGAAATTTTTATTTTTTTATTATTATTTTTCTTTTTCCTTTTTCTTTTCCTTCCTCCTTCTTCCTCGTCCTTCCTCCGCCGCCGCATGTGACAATGGTCGGCTACCCGGCAAGCCGACCAAGACCCGTCGCCACATCAGCGAACTCAAGCTCCGGGTGATCTCGCTCGAGCTCGCTAGAGTTTCGTCGGGCTTTGGTGAGCCGCTAGCTCACCGGATCTGGCGGCGGAGCACCCATTGGACGAGGGGACGCTCCGCCGCTGCTAATCGTCGACATCAAAGGAGGAGGAGGACGAGATAAAAAACCTAGGGCTTCGTGAGGGCGAGAGGGCTTCGTGAGGGTGGAGATCTAGCACCGCCGACCCCGCCGCTACTAATCATCGGCGTCGAAGGAGGAGGAGAACGAGATTAGAAACCTAAGGCTTCGTGAGGGCGAGATCCAGCATCGCGGATGAGGCGATGCTCCGCCGCTACTAATCGTCGGTGTCGAAGGAGGAGGAGGAGGATGAGATCGAAACCTTAGGTTTCGGGAGAAAGAGGGCAGAAATGGCGGATGCGTAAGGAAAGAAGCGCAATAGAAGATTGCGCAAGAGTGCGCGTAGAACGGGAAAATGATTTCCTCTTTTGAAAAAGGAAATCATTTTCCACAATCTGATGGGAGATTTTTCATTGTGGAATACAAATAATTCTTTAATGCGAAAATTCATAATAAAACAATGATCTTTGATCTTCATGATTTTTCACAAATAAATAAAGATGTACCTTTATCCATAGCGTTACCCTTTGATGATAATCATTGTGAAAAACCGAAGAACTCAAATCAAATGAAGAAATCCGATTTCTCTCCCTTAACCCACTATTCTTTAATGTATTCTATCGATGGAGGAGAGAGTATCGAGTTCTTTTATGTTATTGTTGTTCGTGTAGACGAGAGAGAGGACCGGACTCTATTTATATGCTTTGTTTCAATAGGTGCCTTCCATCAAAGCACCTTTTTAACTTCCATAAAAGTCACACCTCTTCGCTTTATTAGAGTCGCTACTTCTCATAACCAATACATTACTTATTTTATAGCATTTCAACTATTATTAAACCATAATAAATCATATCATGTAGGCCACAATAATTCTTACATTCTCTCACTTGGCCTATATGTTTTTCCTTTCATGATTTAATAAAAACTATAATGTGCACAATAACATTATGCTATAAAATTTTCATTAAATTGACAATCACATAATAATCGCAATTAAGTAAAGAAAACTAATGCGAGTCATAGCAGGTTGTATGTCATTAATCGACATAGTCCCTTCTATGCACTACAACTATAGCACTTTACTTAACATGATCCATAAATGAGAAGTCTTGTAATAGTCCAACTATAATGTCTCTTTAGAAACTATCCTGTTTAACATTCATCTATTTTCATAATGTATACTAAATATAAAATAGGAAATATCAGAAACACGTAAATGAGCTCAAAGTGTCAAATACATAAATTTAATATAATCATAATACAATCATTAATGACGTCTAGTAATGTCCATTCTTTCAGCATGTTCATTAAATGTTTTAGGCGATAGTCATTTTGTTAAAGGATCTGCTATCATAAGGTTGGTGCTAATGTGCTCAATTGACACTCTTCGTTTCTGAACTTCTTCTTTAACAGACAAGTATTTGATCTCCATATGCTTAGCACCCTTAAAATACTTGTCATTCTTAGATAAGAAAACTGATGTAGAGTTATCATAATAAACTTTTAGCGGCTTGGCAATCTTGTTGACAATCACAAGCCTTGAAATAAAATTCTGCAGCCATAATCCATGAATAGTGGCCTCAAAGCATGCCACAAATTCGGCTTCCATGGTGGATGCAACAATAATTGACTGCTTCACACTCTTCTATGAAATTGCCCCTTCAGCCAGAAGAAACAAGTAACCAAACGTTGATTTTCTTGCATCAGTACATCCGGTTAAGTCGGAATTTGAATATCCAATCACCTCGAGATGATTGGATCTTTTATAATTGAGCATATGATTCTTCATTCCTTGCAAGTATTTAAGAACTTTCTTTGTAGCTTTCCAATGATCCATTCTAGGATTACTTTGATACCTACCCGGCATTAGACATCAAAATTGATGTCTAGTCCGTGCAAGTTTGTGCATACATTAAGCTCTCTACAATAGATGCGTAAGGAATATTTTTCATTTGTTCTCATTCTAATTCAATTTTAGACATTGCATAAGGCTAAATTTTCTCACCTTTTGAATTGGAACTATTCCTTGAACATTTACTCATATTAAATCTCTCTCAAAATTTTCTCGGTGTAGACTTTTTGAGACAATCATAATAATCATTGTGATCTATCACGGAATATTTCTATTCCTATCACATACATTGCCTCTCCCATATTCTTCATTTCAAAATTCTTAGAGAAACTTCTTGGTTTCATGTAACAAACCAATATCATTAGCAGCAAACAAAATATCATCAACATACGGAAATTAGAAAAATAAACTTGCTCCCACCAATCTTCATATATATACACCGATCAACGGTGTTTTCTTAAATCAAATGAAGTTATGGTATCGTTAAAATGAAGATACCATTGTCGGGAAGCTTGTTTAAGTTTATATATTGATTTCTTTAATTTACATATCATGTGTTCCTTTCCTTTAACTGAAAATCCTTCGGGTTGGTCCATATAAACATCTTCTTCTAAATTCCCATTAAGAAATGTGGTTTTTATATTCATTTAGTGTAACTCCAAGTCATAATGAGCCACCAAAGTCATAATAATTCTAAGCGAGTCATTCTTAGAGACTGGTGAAAATATCTTTTTATAATCAATGCCTTATTTCTACATAAAACCATTTGCAACAAATCTAGCTTTATGTCGTTCAATATTGCATTTTGAGTTGCGCTTGGTCTTAAGGACCCATTTACACCCGAAATTCTTACATCATTTAGGTAATTCAACAATATCCCAAACTTGATTTTGATGCATGGATTTTAACTTTTCTTCCATGGCATTAAACCATCATTAGAATTTTCACATTCCATGGCCTGAAAAAATGAACTTGGATCATTTCCAATTCTTAGGTCAATTTCGACTCTTGTAGATAAATCATAGTCATCAGAAATAATCGACATCCTTTCTCTTTGAGATCTTCTTAATGCTATTTCTTGTGATTCAACTATTGGAGGTTCAATATTGATATCCCCATTATGGAGTGTTTGTTCATTAATTTGTTGTTCTCGATTATTGTTAGATTGTACTATAATATCAGGAACAACAACTTTAGAAACTTTGGGCATAGGAACTTCTACCATTACTTTTTAAAAGCAAGCATCATGCACTCTTTCATTCCCACTGATGTCACCATTCTCAATGAATCTAGCATTTTCAAATTCAACAATTCTTGTACTATAATTAGGACAATAAAATTTATACAATTTGGATTTCTTTGCATAACCAATGAAATAACCACTGGTTTGTTTTTGAATCCAATTTCCTTTCATGTAGATTTTAAATTATTACTTCTGCTTGATAACCACAAACATGCAGGTGTCGTAAACTAGATTTCATTCCCGTTCACAGTTCAAAGGGAGTCTTTTGAACTACCTTATTAGGAACCCTATTTAATAAATACATAGAAGTCTTTAAAGCATACATCCACAAAGACAAGGGTAAAGATGAATGACTCATCATACTCTTAATAATTCCCATTAAAGTACAATTACGCCTTTCTGTTGCATTATTTTGTTGTGATATACCTGGCATTGTGTATTGAGCACAAATGCCATGTCTTTCAAGAAATTTAGCAAATGGACCTGAACATTGTCTTGATTCATTATACTTTCCATAATATTCACCGCCTCTATTCGATCTTACTATTTTCACTTTTCTATCTAATTGCCTCTCAACCTCTTTAATATACACTTCAAGTGCATTCACTGATTGAGACTTATCATGCAATAGATAAATGTAACCATAACGTGAAAAATCATCAATAAAGGTGATAAAATAAATTTTCTTGCCAAAAGATGGAACATTGAAAGGACCACATATGTCAGTATGTATAATTTCAAGAAGTTTTGTGCTTCTTGTGGCACCTTTCTTAGTATACTTTGTTTGTTTACCTTTAATACAATCAATACACACTCCAAAGTCAGTAAAATCCAAATTTGGAAGAATTTCATTCTTCACTAATCTTTGCATTCTTTCCTTGGATATATGACTCAAACGTTTATGCCACAAGTAAGCAGAATTCTCATTCACCAAACTTCGTCTAGTGCCAACATTATGATGCAAGATCATTAACGTCTCAACAAGAGTATTATCAAGTTTAAATTTGTAGAGACCATCACATAAAGTTCCAGTTCCAATAAAAGTATCATTCTTAAATAAGCTCAAAGATACATAACCAAATTTACAATAAAATCCCGCTACATCAAGTCTTGGCAAATAAATTAACTTGCGAGAAAATGTAGGTATATAAATGGTTCGAAACAAATCTAAATAATACCCAGTATCTAAGATCAAACGATAAGTGCCAATGCCTTTAACTGGAGCTTTGTTTCTATTCCCCGTAATCACATAACTTTCATTTGGCTTTATAGTTTGGATCGTAAGAAATCCTTGCATCATATTTGACACATGAATGGTGACACCAGAATCAATCCACCAAGTATTATGAGAAACTTTAGTAAAGTTTGATTCAAAACATACTAAAGCACAATGCTTACCTTTCTTTTCGAATCAAGCCTTACGTTTCAAACAATCTTTCTTCAAGTATCCAATTTTGTTACAAAAATGACACTTAATAAGATTGTGTTCCTTCTTGTGGATTTGAAAAGCCTTTGAAGAGTCATTCAAAACATATAATCATTTCTTCTTGCTCCTTCCACCTTTCCTCTTGAAATTCCTTCGAACTTCTTGATGACTTAAGAGATGAATAGAATTGGCTTTTTGATTCTTTATCCCTATTTCCTCTTGAACTAGCATACTAGCCAATTCATTCACATTCCACTTATCCTTTATAGTATTGTAATTCATTTGAAATGGCCCATATTGCTCATGAGGTAAGGAATTAAATATAAATTGTACTAAAAAGTATTCATGCACATTCATTCCTAAAGTCCTTAACTTTGCTGCCAAATTCGTCATCTCAAATATATGCTCATGCATGGTACGTAAACTATCATATTTTATGGTGGTCAGTGTGCTCATCAATGTACCAGCAAGTGACTTATCAGCAGTTTGAGAACACTCTTCCACAAATTTCATAAATTCCTTAGCATTGTCGAGTCTTAGGAAGAGAAGTCTTTAAGTTGTTTGCAATTGTCATTCGCATGAACATTAAGCTAAGTCTATTCGATCTTTTCCAAGTTTTATGGAAAGACATTTCATCATTGCTACTTTTATCAGTAATAGCAACTGGTTTCTCAACTTAAAGCGCTAAATCAAGATCCATGACACCTAAATGAAACTGGACTTGTTCACTCCAATAAGAAAAATTCACCCCATTGAATAAGGGAACAGACGAGGCATGCGAATGGAGTGAAACAAGTACATATATTGCAAATGTGCAAGAAAATACTCATACATTAATGCCTTGAGAATATTACCTAATCAGATTCAGATTAAACTACACATGCACATCATAGTTCTCCTTTGGGCGATTCTATGATATACAAATATATATAAATTATATTGATGCTAATAACTTTTATTTGGTAATTGTAAATATATGTTATTAAAATTTATTTGCTATCTTTGGATATACAAACAAATTTAACGAGTCATATTAATTACCAACTATCATGTTCACGAATTATAAGAAAATAATTAACCTTTGGGTTAATCCCTAAGTTCTTATAATAAATGAACTTCAATATACTCATAACACCAATAATGATATGAAACTTATCAATTTCATATATAGCATCAATTAATCATGGGTAATTGAATAAAACAATTTACAATATCAAAAAGTCAAAAGACTTCAAGATTTGGCCACTTTGGTGACTAACAAACCATTCATAATATGAATTTTTAATATTGTAAAATACAAATATTTACCAAATTGCACACAAGGACAAAACGTAATCAAAGCATAAGGACAAAATCGTAAAATCATAGTTCCATAAGGGAAAAACCATAAATTTAATATCCAGCGGCAAAATGGTAAATAATTAGCAAGGGCAGAATCGTAATTATAAATAAACAGGGGAGAAAAATAAAATAAAATAAAATAAAATAAAAAAATAGTGCCACGGTCGTCGGGTGCGTGACGCGCCTGCATCCACCGCAGGCGCGTGCCTCGCACACGCATGTCCAACCCGCAAGCGAGTGCAACTATCGCGAGTGTGGGATCCACGCGCACAGCAGTTGAGCGCGCATGAGAGTGCGTGATGCATGGGTTCCACACGCCTGCAATTGCAGCGTGCGCGTGAGACCCACGTGCCTTCTTCCTCGCACCCAAAACACTTTTCTTCGCGTTTTTTGGCCGTTCCGCCGCAATTTTGCTGGCCGTTTCTTCTCCGACAACCCATCCCAGACACAAATAAATAATGGGTTTTGAAGAGCATGCCAGCATGACCACATGAGTCCAAGTTTCGGTAAAAATGACCAAGAAATTGGCCTTTAATCAAATGAAAATTTCCCAAAATGTAAATCCTTAACCACCGCGACTTCTGCCGCCTGATTAGCCTCCGGCAAATATCGATATACCAGAAAAACTCATGGCTAATGTTCCTCATGGTAGTGCAACCTTATGGGTCCAAAATCAAGCGGTGGGTTGCTGGATTTCGCCCGGAATCAGTGAGTTTTTGACTTGGCCTCAAAACTTTGAATTCCTCCATTTTTGTCCTTTTCTTTTTTATGAAAACGTTCTATCATTCGGATTTTCTTTGATAGAACCCACCAAAAACATTTCAACAACAACAAATAGTATGAACAGGATCATTCAAGGAAACATCATACATAAATCATAATATTTCTATAAACGGAAAAATCATGAGATCATAAACCTAGCTCTGATACCAAATGTTAGATACCACAAATAATTATTTAATGCGGAAATTCATAATAAAACAGTGATCTTTGATCCTCATGATTTTTCACAAATAGATGAAGATGTACTTTTGTCCATAGCGTTACCCTTTGATGATAATCGTTGTCAAAAATCGAAGAACTCGAATCAAATGAAGAAATCTGATTTATCTCCCTTAACCCACTATTCTTTAATGTATTCTATTGATGGAGGAGAGAGTATCGAGTTCTTTTCTATTATTGTTGTTTGTGTAGGCGGAGAGAGGACTAGACTCTATTTATACGCTCTTTCAATAGATGCCTTCCATCAAAGTACCTTTTTAACTTCCATAAAAGTCATACCTCTTTGTTTTATTAGAGTCGCAACTTCTCATAACTAATACATTATTTATTTTATAACATTTGAACTATTATTAAACCATATTAAATCATATTATGTGAGCCACAATAATTCTTACATTTCTGCCATCCGTACACCGGAAATTCCAAAAATATTTTTCCGGAAGTTGTTTTCCGAAACGAATGAACTCTAAGACTAAGTTGGGTTCAAATTAGTTCAGTTTGCTATCCTATTTATTTCACTTTGACAATTTGAGTTTGAGTCCTTTAGTGTGTCATCTTGGACTTTACACTTTTGGATGAGCTTATTTATGCACATATTTCTGCTTACCATGGTACTCTACAATTATAATTAAGTTGAACAGGGCAAATACTTGTTTGGACTCGATCTTTCATAGATGGAGGTAAAATCCTTGATCTTGATCTTGCTGGTCACGCATGGATCCATAAGATTCACAATGGATCTTGGTCAAGAGCTCTCTTAGGAACAAGCTTTTATCAGGTTTTCCCAGCCTACTTAGTCATGGGTTCACTCTAGTCGAACGCTTTACATGACATTGATTAATGTAAGTTGAGAGTATTTAATAATTTTCCATTTGAGCAGGGCATTTGGATGTGGAAATAAATTATGTGGGGAGGCTGCAAGCGCATGTTGTAAGTGGACTTATTTCATGCCCTACCTCACTTTGGAGTTGGAATAATCTAATGGATCTCGCTTCTTATTTTTATATCTCTCTTGAAATTAAAAGGTAACTAATAAACTGTACAAAATATGTGAAATCTCTGCAATTTAGTTGTCTGACCTAAGACGAGCTACCAAGACAGCAAAATTCATTCCAATTGCTTGTGGTTGGGTGGAGTTATGAATGTGTTAGAATATTTGTAATTGTTAAAATATGCATCGAGTTTAAGCCCGTTGAACAAACATAGTCCAAGTTAAACCAAGCAACTCTATGAATGTCCAAGCTCTGTTTTTCTTTTCTTTTCTTTTCTTTTCTTTTTACTTTATTTGTTTGTGCATTTTTTTTTCTAAACGCGCAACTCAAGAATGAAGAACATAGCTAGAGGGAAGCACGCAGCCACAAAGCAGGAAATCCCAAAGCATTTCTTCCAAAAGATCACTTCACATGAAACACAAAGAGTTGTTTACCTACTAAACTTGTTATGAAAGTGCTAATTAAATCCTAAAATTTTTAAAAGTGCAATCAAGTTCTAAAATTTGTCAAGAAAATATAATCAAGTCATAAAACTTTTTCAATCAAGTTCTTCCATTAATTGCATTTTTGTGTTAAGTTTTAGGATTTGATTGCATTTTTTGAAAGTTTTAAGATTTAATTAGCACTTTCATAATAAGTTTTAGGATTTCTAATCCCTTTTGTCTAAACATTTTGATATCGGGTTGTCACGCCCCAAACCTCAAGCGCGTGCACATCTATCGGTGGTCAATAAAATTACGACATTCCTAAGTGCGTCGCCGGCCAATCGATTCATGCACATGCGAAGCGAAATAACAATTTCAAACAATAATCAACATGGGATAGAAAAGTGGGACAATCAATTTTCACAAAAGCCACACTTTATAAACACATCGAGTTTATATACATAAGTATAAACCAAAAGAGGCTACCAAGCTAACCCTATCCCGGACCCTAACTACTTGGGATCTGGGTCTTTCATGACTCCATCAGGGATGTCGATGTCTAGAGGCTCAGCTACCTCTACTACAAGCTCCTCACCCTCAGGCCCCTAGTTCGTCTCGATATTAGCTATAATATCGGCATCCACAGTAGGGTCAAGATCAACCAAATACTCGTCCTCAACGGCAGGTCCATTGAAGCCATCCAAGGGGCCCTCCTGAACATCATTAGGCCTGTGACGAAACCACACTTTGAATCGATGAGGTATAAAGGCGAGGTAGGCCCTCATCGACCCAAATAATGGTAACAACGAGCTCATGGGTTCAGTTGGGATTCCTGTGGATAGGGAGTATGGTGCGCTCGGTCTCTGCCTCTCGCGGCCACCCAAAACAAACAGGTCTCACCTCCATCTACGGAGCTGAAAAGTTAAAACCCACGACTGCGTGAGATAATGTTTTAGCGAGTTCACGCCCTAAACCCATTAGGAAGATAATGCCTAGAGGCAGCCTAAGCACACATCAAGTGAGACTTACCTCACCTCCGCACCTTCCTATACGTTAGTATGGCTCATATAACAAATGTATATAGTAAATGCACTCAACAATTGGAATGCCTCACTTTCAAATCAATCAAGTACGGGGGTCTCGATTATAAAGCCAAATTGTTATGACACATCACATTCCGTGCCACACAATTTTGTCTCATAATCAGGCACATTTATTTCAATCATTCATGCATCCCAATTGATTATGACCTAACGGCCACGGTCAACTCAACAATCAGCGGTCATTCGGCATAGCCAAGCATCGTCTCGCCCCATTGAGTATAGCAACGTGTACATCTAGATGGCATTTTCGATGAGCATCGGCCCAGCCTCCATTGCAACCGGCATCTGTTGACATGGGGCATTCCCGAAGGAGTATCGTTCGGCATAAAAGCTCATGACGGGTTCTCATAATGTTTACACGCACATCTAATACTGGCCAAAGATATCGTGTTTTGCACTCAAATGTCTTAATTTAAATAATGTGTTTGGCATGTTTTCTTCATATTAAAAACATCTGGTAAAATAATTGTGTGTAGGTACACGCCAGATTGACCCATAAAATGCAATATTTTCACTTTTAAAAATCCCACGAATTTATATAGTACATAAAAACATTTTTGGCATAAAAAATCGACACCTAGTATTTTTCTAATTAAATACCAAAAATTCATAATTTTGAAATAATAACTCAAAATTATCAATCAACATCTAATTGCATAAATTAACACTCAATTGCACAAACCAAATACACCATGACGATCGGCACAAAATTCGACAACCGGCTATCCTCGTATAATTTTCTAAAAATAATAAATAATTAAATAAATGCAAAATAATTAAATAAATCACTAAGTACTCTACTTACACTAAACTAACCACCTAATTGGACTTAATTAACTAATCTAACCTACCAAACTAATTAACTAAAGTCACTAACCACCTAATTGCTAAATTAACCTAATTACCTAATCTAATTAACTACTAAACAAACTAATTTACTCTAATCTTCCTTAACCTTAACTAAACCTTCGTTAAGCTAATTAAACTACCCTAATCATAATTAACCCCCTAATTAAGGTTTAGAAAGTAAATTCCTTTGGTTTAACGGTGATGAGTTCACGGCGACGGCGCGAGGCGAGTGAGACTCGGGCCTACGACGACACTTGAGGAGGTCCGAAAAGACCCAAAAACGACCCTTGAAGCTCACAGCTCAAGTTGTGAGTTTCAGTTCTACCTTGGGTTGGACCAAAGGCTATGGCGGCTAAAACAGGGCAGGTGAGTGGCGGACGGCAATGGAGACGAGCTAGAGCGAAATCGGGACAAGCTAAGGTGGTCAGTTGGTCGCTCGATAGAACGGCAGGGACAACAGACTAGTGTGGGATGCGGCGAACGTGCAGGATAGCGTGTGAGGTTGGCAGACGGCTCATAGGCGACCGGCAGGCTTGGGCATGGCTTGAACGGCGGCGAGGGGCTTGGCGGTGCAACAGCTAGCTTGGTGAGGGTTGGCTAGTCTTCTCAACTGGTTCTCTAGTTCTACAATAGCACAATGGAGGAGAATTGCTAAAGAAGAAGAAGATGAGGCTGCTGTTGCATGGAGGGGGGCAAGGGGCCACAAAGTCAAGCCAAAATATCCTAGAACTCAAGTGCAAGGCCCCACCAACCTTCAGCCACTTCCAACAGTTGTTTTCCCCTCCCAAGCTTCCCCAACAAGCCAAGATAATGCTGAAATGTTGCAGCCCCCCATGGCCTATGAATTTCAAGCATTTCACCTTCAATTCAATTCAAATTCACTCCAATTGACTTCAATTAAATGGCCATAATGCCAAGGTAGGAGCCCACACCAAATTCTCACATTCCCATCACCAATTGATCCAACTTGGAGGCCAAAAATTCACACAAAAACGGTCCTCTGAATTTCCCAGTTTTAAATCGTCTAATTTTGATTTTTTGCCAAAAATCCAAACTTGCCGAAAATTCTTCGAAGGATGAGTCGATATCCTAAAAATAAATCATGACACACTGGAAATTTCGATTCTTGAAACCGGGTTCAATTTCGTGGTTAATTTTAATCGGACGCGATTTTAGCGTGACCTAACCTACCGAGTAGCTTTTAGAAATTTTTAACGCATTGACTTGTGGTCAATTATTTTCGATCCACATTATACATTTTCGACTCATAGGCAATTCTTGATTGTTGAAAAACCTCAAGGTTTCAATTACGGGCACAGGGTACAGAATTGACAGAAAAATCGATTTAGTGCCGTTCGACAATAATTTTGCAATCAGGTTAAATCACCCACAATTTAATTACATGCCTCTGTTGAATCGACTTATCTCTGGTCTCTAATCAATTTTAACGATGCCGTATTGACATTTGCAGATTAGTATGGTTGAGTAGTCGATTTCTGATCAAATTCTCAAATCAGTTGCATTTATCTTCCTTAACAGCTTCACCTGATAAGTTGGTTATCTCATGAGTGATCAGCTTAGAAAAAAAGACTATAAGTGCGTCAATGAAAAGCCCATTTCATTTAGTCGAAAGTAGGGTTGAAAATTAGAATGTCACACTGGTTGTGTTCGATGGTGTTTCATCATGATTTTTAGAACAAAAATGACATGGTTAGAACGCAATAAAAAAAAAAAATCAGACTACAATCAAGTTTAGTAATCAATAAAATCCTTCGGTCGTGCAACCCATGACCATACACACTTAGAACGGTCGAAAACTAGAAGCACATAAATATGAATTTGGTTTGGGATTTCATCGAACAGGTGGCATGGAACTGATCGAAAAGAGAACCTCAACTGTTTCGAACCTAAATTATATCCTAAGTTCAGGTTAATCTCAAGCCAGATATTCGTAGTCAGTGAATTAAACCCTAATAATCGAGTTTCTATATCCACAGACAATTGGTATTCTCAGTTATTCCTCTCTCAAAATAGGGTATTTTCAACTTATATTATTACCTTACTATTGAAATCGAATGGAGCAATGTCTCGGAGATTCAAAGAGAGGAAGTGGCTTTTCAGGTGCTTTGCTCATCGAAATCAGAGCTCGTAGGAGAGTTCTAATAGAAGTTGCCGTTCTTTCAGTTCCTTGGCCATGAAACAGGAGAGCAGAACCGCGAGGACATGGCCCTGGAATGATGAGGATAGCCAGTGACTAATGGCGCCGAAGGGAGCATTGGAGAAATTCTTTGAAGCAATGGCATGGGTTCCAATCGCCAGAAGAGGGAACGGAGGTTGTTACTCCAACTCCTCCTAGATGGAAATCCAAGAGTTGCAATACAACTTGCAGAGATGCAGATGAAATCCAATGACGACAATAGCTGAGCAAAAATGAAAGAGAGGAAGAAAGGCCTGAAAAGGAAAAAGGAACGAGAAAATTTTTGCTGACTTAGATTAAACAAAAAGACGTGAGGTGCCAAGATATGTCATTTTCTAACCAGTCATAGTTTATTTAGTAATCCATGTTGAAAAGAGCCATGTGATATGGAGTAACAATTAATGGAAAGGGCAAATGGAATCCATTATAAAAGTTCAAAGACTAAACTTAAGCTACTACATTGAGCATAGAGAAATCAATTTGAGGACATCATAAATTATTACTCCTTGTGTAAAAAGCCATTTTTGCACCTAATGAACAGTGTTATATCCCTTAGTAATATGAAATCGAGATAAATAATCACCGGTGGAAAGCACCATCAATATTGCTGTCTATCGAAGTCGTCTCCAAGAGTCTGTCGACAATTTTTTAATGTAGTTCAAAATGACGTGTTCTATAAAACCAAAACAATGGGGAGTGTCCAGATCGACCGATTTAAGTATATGCATCACGTCCGCCTTTGCTGTTGAACTTCAATTTGGGAGACCGAAAGATCGCTTCTTTCCCGGAAGGTTTCTAATTTGACTTATTTTCCAGGTCCGTGAGAGAGAGAGAGAAGTGTGATGTAGACCTTCAGACCATGAAGAAACAGATGACTTGTGCTTTTGTCCATTATCGGTCAATCAAGAACTTTTCTACGAAATATCAGTTCCGTCGGAGACGAAGACCAACGCATCATGAACAAACCCACGTGGCTTTGTTCTTCAACTGCTCCACATTGTTTTTCTTTTTTTTTTGGTAAGGACTGCTCCACATTGTTGAACATGCACTGACCCTACAAAAGAAGCCCGACAAGAAACCTTGCTGTCAAGAAGTTTTTCTTTCTCTCCCTACCGAATCTGAAGTTCAACAGCAATGTAGGACGCGATGCACATAGTCAAATTGGCCGAGACAGTCGCGTCTTGTTCAAACTTTAGGTATGATCTGTTGATAAACTCCTATTAGATTTTGAAGTTGACAAAACTTTTATATTTCTATTCTTATTCTCATTCTGAGGAATACTATATAGTCTCTGGAATTCTATCAAAGTCTATCTTATATCAAAAGTCTGCCCCACTGTGACAAAGACCCAGATTGAACTCAAGTGAAGAACGAAAAAATAATCAGATTCGAGATTATTGTTTTTCCTTCAAGGATTCAGTACGAACAAGATATATTTGACTTTCTGGTTAGAAACCTCACTTACCTTTTTGGAAATTATTGATGAAATCAATCACGGAACAGTAAAATCATTTTTTTTAATGGTAAAATCAATTTGAAAGACAAGTTTATTTGGAAAAAAATTTACTTATGGAAATCAAGATTCTGATTGTATGGATAACCAGGATCATTGGACTTTCTTCTCAATCTTTAAATGGCTCAAGATCTCTTTGGTTGATTTCGTCCAACGAGTTGATTGGAAGAATTCCTTTAGAAAATGCCAACTGTCACAAAAGGCAATGAGGAATATTTAAGGAGGTTTTTCAAGTCATTTGAAAGAGAGCGTGAAGCTAGAATTCCAAAGTCTAAAGCTCCTCAAATCACTTGTTCTTCATCGAGAGTGCTCATGCGTGTATTCGAAAGAGAGAAAAACATTAAGGAGTGACTTAATGAGAGGAAAAAAAAACTCTTTACTGAGTAGTCAGTGTTATACTATTGTAATTTTCTTTCGATTCATAGTAAAAACTAGCCAGAAGGCTGTTAGTGTGGCAGAGTGGACATAGACTTAATCTAAGCCGAATCACTATAAATCTTGTATTCATTTCTCTTCCCTAAACTCCTTTAATTTATTTGCTGTGATATTTTTTTTAGTTTCGCTAATATCTTATTTGAGTCTGAATATTTATTCAAAGTCTATTGTTTAACATACTCAATTTAAAATAAAAACATTTTTACTTCATCTTTAGAAAAATCTTTTTTTACACCTATTCATCCCCTTCTAGGAGTTTATACTGGATATTCAGAGTCTATTGTTTAACAGACTCAATTTAAAAGAAAAATATTTTTACTGCATCTTCAGAAAAATCTTTTTTTACACCTATTTATCCCCCTCTAGGAGTTTATACTCTCTCTCTCTCATTTCAACACTTGTGATCTTGTCTGTTGAATTGAATCATGACAGAGATGGTCGATTGGTTCCCATCAGCATAGACCGTGCTGAGATCATCGTCATGCGTCGTGGACAGACAAAGTGGACTGTCGAGAAAATTATTTGGGTACGAACCGAAGACAGGCTCAATCTTCATAATCTCATTTTCCTTTCAATTACGAGTTTATTGACAGGAGTGTTGCGTATTGTCTTTTTCCTCTTCGGTGCCTTCAATTCGTCGGAAGTCGGAATAATGAACCTTCTATAGCTTTGCACGGAGTTCTACTGTGCCCAAGACGGCCCCGTTAGAAGACTGAGTTGGGTTCAAATTAGTCCAGTTTGCTATCATATTTATTTCATTTTGATAATTCGAGCTTGAGTTTGTTAACTGTCATCTCGCACCTTGCCCTGTTCGGTTTTGAACTTATTTATGCACATCTTTCTATTTACCATTTTACTCTAATTATAATTAAGTTGAACAGGGGAAATACTTGTTTGGACTCTATTTTTCATAGATGAAGGTAATTACAGCCCTTGATCCTGTTAGTCACACATGGGTCAACAAGATTCGAGGATTGTGATTACACTCGATCCATGGATCTTGGTCAAGAGCTCTCCCTTGAGTGAGCTTTTATTGGGTATTTACGGTTTACATGGTTATGAGCTCACTCCACATGAGTTGCTACATCACATGGGTCTAACATGACCCAACGACCATCATGATCGAACAGTTTTAAGACCCCAAACATTTTTGGTTTTAGAATAAAGATGAGCTAAGCTAGGAGCTCTATCGATTCGGGAGAGATTAATCTGTCCCATTGGGTATCTAAAAAAGGGAGGAGATCATTGAAGACTGTTTTCGCAATAAATAAGCAAGAGAAATGGCAATTTACGTGAGTTTCGATGTCCTAGCGGGAGTAGAGATGGTCATTATTTTGATCTTTCATAGAAGTGGTTCGTTTCTTTTTCTGCCTAACCAGAGTTAAGCGTGTGATGATAGGAGGTGTTGCGCCCCTCATCATCAGAGATCCAGGCTGTTCTGGATTCACTGGCCAAAGAATTTCTTCGTTTGCAAGGATCTTTTAGAACTCCTCGCGGAGTTCGGCTTGACGGCAGAATGACCTTTTTTGTCTTGATTTAGACTTTGAACTTTTGAAAATGGGTACGATGTAGCCATTCTGTTCATATTAACTCTATATCATGTGGCTGTATCCGACGTGGATTGCTGCTTGAGTAATCACCGGACAGGAAAATGACATGACTTGGCACCTCATGTCCATCTATTCAAGTCAGTAAAAGTTTTTGTGTGTGTGTGTGTGTGTGTGTGTGTGTGGCTTTTTTAGCCCTTTCTTCTTCTCCTTCATTTTTCTTCATCTGTTGTCATCGCTATCTATGACCTCATTGTCGTGCATTACCGAGATTATTTCGCCGACACAGAATTCACGACCATCGCAACATGTGCGAGCCTCGTAATACATCCCTCCTCCCCAGGTTGCACTTTCTCTCTTGACCTCAAATTTGAGGCCATCACAACGTCTAAGATATCTCGACTGCCTCAACATTCAATCCAACATTGCCACAGCCTCAAATACGACCAAGAAATGGAGAGGAGTCGTTGCCAAGTCAGAAATTGTGGGGTCTAGTTTAGTGGTGGTTGTGGTGTTCAGCCACAACAAGAAGAGGGGCCATGGATAGTGATAGGGGAAGACGAAGACCATATCGAACGATTAAAAAAAAAAATCAACAACACATTGAAAAATGAAAAAATGTTCAAAGTCCTTCTACTTTAACATTACAATAATATCTACATTGTACAAGAGGTGATCCATCAACTAATGGTGAGAAGAAGGAAGCACAAATTCCAAGGCATTCTAAAATTAGATATGCAAAAAGCATATGATAGAGTTGAATGGGATTTTCTATGTGATTATATACTGAGGTTGGGCTTCAATGAGAAATGGGTCAAATAGATTAAACTCTGTATTTCATCGGTGTCTTTCAGCATACTAATTAATGGTGAACCTTCAACTAAATTTAGACCCACTAGAGGTATCTGACAAGGGGATCCCCTTTCCCCCTATCTATTCATAATTATGGCTAACTCCCTATCGACTCTTATGAGAAAAGCTGTACAAGATGGAAGCATCAAGGGTATTCGCTTAAATCCTACATGCCCAACCCTCTCACATCTCCTCTTTGCTGATGATGCAATATTTTTTATAGATGGAACGATACTAGAAGCTTAGAATGTTGCAAATATCCTCAACCAATACTGTTTTGTGTCAAGACAAGCCATTAACCTTAATAAATCAGCACTTTTCTTTAGGAGATATTGCCCTCAGAATCTTCAACGGAATATAGCTGCTGCCCTCCGCCCGAGCACTGCCCAACCAAATTCTGCAGATCCGCCATCCTGCACCTCAGCCCGCACTGCCTCACCCGTGCCTGCACCAGCGACATCCGCAGCTCCGCCGCCGCGCCTCAGCCTGCGCCACCACCGCCTGCGACCTGCTCGCCCATCACTGCCGTTGGTCCGCCCACGCTTACTCCCATCGTGCTACCATCCTCCTGGAGCCCCCCTTTAGGTAGTTTATTTTTATTTTATGTTATTTTATTATTTTGTTTTAAGTTTCGTTATTATTATAAGGTGGTTTCCATTTTATGAATTTTGTGGGCATTATCCATAGGGATTTTGTCTGGAATTATTGTAATTATTAATTTAATCCGAGAGACATTGGATTATTTTTTTAATTATATTACTTTTTGGGCTTTCGGTAGAATTTCAATTGTTAAATCATTATAATTATTTATTTGATCCGTAAGACTTGGATCAGATTTTTAATTATTTTGAGCTCTTTGTCGTGATAATTAGGGTTAGAATGATCGTTAATTTGACCTCGTAAGACAACATGTTATTTTTTCGATTATTTTAATCTTTTATTTTGCTGATATTTTTATTTAATATTTATTTATTAATTACTTATCTTTTAAAAAACCTAAAAAAATCAAAAAAATCAAAAAATCAAAATTCTGCATGAGCATATAGGTTTAGTAAATCAGACATATAGGTTTAGAGAATTAGAATTTTCTTAGGATTACATTTTTAGCATTGCATATTTTAGAAATAAGTTAGAGTTGGACATAAATTAATTTTTTAGATAATGTTCACACATTTTAATTATTTCATTTTTCAAAAAATATTTTTCTAAGATAGGATAGGGTTTAAGTCAAATTAATCCCTATAATAAATTAGAAAATTATCCCTTTTAGATAGTTTAATTATGGTTTTTATTAATTCTGAATTTCAAATAAAAAATACAAAAATACAAAAATTTAGGTGCATGTTAACTAGTTCGCATAAAAGGATCATTTAATCAGAATTTGTTAGTGAAGTTAGGACATGAGGTGCATAATAATTAGTTTGCATAAGAGGCCCATTTAATTAGAATTTGCATATTAATAAGATTAAGTTATTTAGTTTAAAAATGCATTTTTATAAAAGAATTCTAATTTTTAAGAAAACCCAAAAAGAAAATGATTGATTGCTTTGTGTGATGCAATTTATAAATTAAGTTCTCTTTTAGGTGAAGGAAGTATGACTGCCTTACCAATAGTGGAGACCCAGTCGGCACCCGTGTGGTCACCACATTTGCATGATAGTAATTTAGGTTAAAATAAATCAAGCGCCCGCAAAAAACATTTTTGAAAATTAAAAAAAGTAATGGTATCGAAAGGGCATTAGAGTAATTTAGTGTAACCAAGTCTCCATACCCTTAGTCTCTGGTTCGTAGGAGTAAAATAATTCTCCCATTATTTTACTTAGGTGTCTAATCGACCTACCGTAAACTGATTAGTGGTGACTCATAGATAATAGTCATTTGCATGTTGAATATTTGAACTTTAAGTCGCGAATTGGTATGGGCTTGGAAGAGCCCGAGCTAAGTTTAAAAACTTAATAGTCCATTAACCTAGTTTTAGGTGGTGCACTCGAAAATTAGGCCACGACAGCTTGGCGATTCCGCTAGGGACTTGTGTTAAAACACTTAGTGGACTTAGGCCAATTTTTCTTTTCTTTTAAAAATATTTTTGTTTGGCAACGAGGATCCCAAGTACGTCCCTAACATTTTTAAGGTGTTAAATGTTCTTGTAGATGGAAGGTATAAGGGGAGTAGTCTATGCTAACCTTTGTCTTGCAGGTTGGAGTGTGGGATTAATGATTTATTTTTCCATGATTAGAAGTGTTGTTTGCATTTAAAATGTTATGCATGTTTTATTGTTTTTAGCACTACACTATAGCACATACAACCTGTGGCCGAACCTAGGCTGCGAAAGGATTTCTAGGATGGTGTTGAGAATGATACTTCTTCCAAAGCGAGACTGCCATGTAGAGGTTGACTTTCTCTTCTCCGAAAGTCTTTTCATGGTGTCGAATGTGTTTGTCCATATCCGTGAGACTGCGTGACTATTGGACATTCCGTTCAATTGAGCCGGAGTTAGGGGGACTTGACACGTTAATGTGAGACTACAACGGTCAGATCATCCTCTTAGCTCCACTTTGTTAAGCCATCCAGATATAAATCGAGCCTCACATTTCATGTGCATGTCTATGAGATTGCCGTTGATTTTCTTTGATGAAGTAAGTCTTCTATCCCTATACCATGCAATTTATTTTGTTGTACTTTTGAGTCGATCCATGACAATCTAGGTTAATCATTGATTTAATTCATTTGTCAATTAGAAATGAAATGAGGAAATTGCCATGCAATAAATCATTTTTAAAAAAAGAGAAAGTTTTGGAAAATTTGTTTTCAATTCATGTCTAGGAAATTTGGTCTTGCTAGGGTGTCTATTTTTCTAGCTCTCTTTTAGGAAATTCCCTTCTTATACAAACTTTTCATGAATAAATGAAAAAAAAAAATGAAAAAATCAGATCATTGTCATGGATTGGCTATCTATTTACGCTTCGTGCTTATTCTGTTCATTTCTTCAAATTAGGTAACAACGGATCCACCACGCTCACCTATTATTACGCGGTCAAAGGCTAAAATGGCTTACCAAAACAAGATGCGCGATCGCATGTCCTCCATGGAAGAGCAACTCCAACAGCTAGCTGTCTCTATACAGCTTATAACAGCTCAACTTCAATCCCTCCGAGTGAATCCGAATCCCTGCGCCCGCTCTCCCGAAATGGTAGCTCCGAGGCTGGCAAATAGGGCCCAAATGAGTGACGACGAAATGCCTGAGTTGGAAGATGACATGGTCCTTGTTGGAAAGACCAAGCTTGACAGTGTTCCCAAGACAGATCAGGATGAGCGCATTGCAAAGCTGGAAGAGAATGTGAGACAGCTGCAGGAGTCTCAAAGCTCACTCCCGTTTGACCTCTCGGTCTATGAGAAGGTCAAAATGCCGAGCAAGTTCAAAATGCCGAAGTTCGAGAAATATGACGGGACATCTTGTTCGAAATCTCATTTGCAGATGTACCACGTGCGCATGGCCCAACACGTCAAAAATGAGCCCCTTATGATCCAATCGTTTCATGCGAGTTTGATCGGGCCCGCACTAAACTAGTACGTGATGAAGAAAGTAAACCTCCTCGAAACCTGGAACGAAGTGGCAGATGTGTTCCTCAAACAGTACAAGTTCAACATGGACATCGCGCCTTCCCGAGAAGACCTAGAGCGGATGGAAAAGAAAAGGAACGAATCATTTAAGGAGTATGCTGTAAGATGGCGAAATCTAGCAGCTCAAATCACTCGTGAGCCTACTAATAAAGAATTGATGAAATTGTTCGTCAAGACTCTCCTATCTGAGTTCCATAACTGGATGGCTAGCACATACGTTGAAGACTTCAACCGACTTGTTCCCGTAGGAGTACAAATTGAGATTGGGATAAGAGAAGGGTGGTTTACTGAGCCATCTAGCAAAAGGTTTTCTACCAAGAAGGAGAAGGACCTTGAAGATGAGATTAATATGACCTATTCTCAACCTAATCGTGGTCGCACTCCAATAATTAAGATTTCTACTTAGCAACAAGGTGGAGACCATCAATTCCCTGGTCGACGATGTAATGTTAGAAGACAGTTCACACCTCTTCCTGGACCCCTATCCAAGGTTTTGCCTATCCTCCAAAAGAAGGGATTACTCTCTACTGAGCCAAAGCGACCAAATCCCGAGCATTATCCTGCATATAATCTCTCTGAAAAGTGTGACTATCACATGGGAGAGGTTGGTCACTCCACTGATGATTGCTATGTTTTGAAGCATAAGATCCAAGACTTCTTGGATACAAAGGCATTCTCTTTTAGCAGTAATCAGAAAAGTCCTCCGCCCAACCATGATGGACGCGCAAACGCTGTCGTTGAGTGAAGAAGTTCTTATCTTCTAGGACTTCAAGTTTTTTAGGATTTCATGCTTTCTGAGATTTCAATTATTGCTTTCGTTTCTAGGGTTTGCTTGTTTGCATTTTTCATTCCAATAATGTAATTCATTTGATTATATTCAATGAAATTACAATTTTATTTCCAATTTTGAGGGCATAATGAGACACACCAAACCAGTCCGGTGACGATATCCAACAATGAAAAGAAAATATCATCCAAGGAGAATTCTGAGGACTAGGCTTCTTCATGCTTCCTCATCCAAAAAAATAAAATAAAAAATAAAAAATTACTTTTGAAGCCATTTCCAAAAGTATGCATTAGGTTAGCACTGTTTAATTTTCTGACTCATTTACTTCATGTTTGAGTATTACTTTTTCGGTCTGATGAGAAGGCATCTGAAAAGGCACATTAGGTTGCAATGATAGATCAATTGGCTCAACTGTTACTCAATAGATGTTGAACTGGGAGCACTACAGATTCTAGTATCCTATTCATGCAAGTTCTCTTATGCAGTGGAAAAAGCGGATAGGAACAATCCAAAGACATCAACTGCCGAGGCAATCCCATTGTAGATGAATCCTTGAATGAATGCTTAAAACCATTTTGCAGTGTGGAAAACTATTTGTTTTGGAGTTGATAATTTTTCATGCCTAAAGCTGTTGAGCTCTTCTTCTTTTTTTTTTAAAAAAAAAAGGGATTTTGCATGATGACTTTTAGCCACCAATTCCACTAAAGAATATCAAGATAGACTAATTTAATGAATGATGTGGAATTGATTGAGCATACTAAATGAGACGAGTCGAGATGATGAAAGGCAAACCTTATCCTATACACAGTCCCCTACTCATGCACTAGTGAGATGAGTGTAGGAAGGTTCATATACACAAGGTAAAGAGTTCTCTCACAAAAGGAACGGCAACTGAAATGATGAGAGGCAGTTCATTTCTTTATCCCAAATACTATAGGTGATCCATTGCTTAACCCTTTTGAGCCAATACACTTATGGATATTCTTTTCAAATTACCCCTATCAAGAATCACCCCACATTGGGGCAAATGGGAGATAAAATGATATCATGAGGTGAGGAAAATGAATTGAAATTTTCTTACTCTTACTTGCATCAATCTTCAAGTCATGCTATTGCATTGAATTCATGTGTTAACTTAAGTGCCTTAGGATGATGAAGAGCATTTCTTTCTCTATCTTACATACTTATACCATTTGCATAGCCTACTTGAGCCTGCAATTTCATTTCTTTAAATCCAGTTGGTGATCATCCCCCACACTGGAGCAAGGCAAAAGGCAAATGAAGACTCTTGAAAGTTCGAGTGTCATTCAAAATGTTGCTTGACGCATGCATTGTGCGCAAGGATTGAAATCAAAATAGAATTGAGGGGCATGAAAAAGCAGTGTGCCTGGTAAAAGTAAGGCCAATGCCTAGAAAAGAGAAAGAAATCAAACTCATAATATAATGAGTCATATCCCCAACAAGGCGATACTAAAAAACTCAAATGCTGTTACAATCAATGGAGTTATAATATGAAAATCTTCGACGGTGGAGAAGGAAAGTGGTGGAAATGTCAAGATGATCACCAACTTTGACCCCCCTAAACACTTTTTAAGCCTAATGATCCTTTCATTTCTCAACCCATGAACCAAGCCTATGTTACGTCTCTGGCAAAGTTTCTTCAGATTAGGGCACTTGAATTAACCTAAGGGTTCACATGTTTTAAGCATAGCTCGAAGAAGTGCGAGCAAGATTATTTCTTTCTCATTTTGCAAGGTTCTTGACTTGTAAACCCAGAGATGATTGCGAAGCTATTCTTTCAATAGCCTTGACTCAAAGAGTCTTTTTGTTAAGCCGTTAACCAAGCCCACAACATGGTCCCTGTTGAAGACCTCTCAGATTGGTAAGGTTGTACCGCTTGCAAGAATACTCGAACCCCTGTTAATATGGTGAGATGGAGTGATTCTCTTTTAAATGAGAGTGAGTGAAAGTTCTTTCTAACCGAAAGTCTCTCATTTAGTATTCTTAAGAAATCCATGTCATGTGTGAAAATTATCTTGAACGGTAATTCTCTAGTGGAAATTTGGGTAATGCAAAGGTCATTATGCATGAACCTCGATTAAATTGATAAAAAGTTCGGTGGATTTTGAATTGTGCGTTCCAGAAGAGCATTAATTGCTTATTTCTTTGGTGAATGCATTTTTGCTCTAATCATGTCTGACAGATAATGTTTTCTCAAAGACCTAAGAGCTTCTGACATTCAGGAGGTGAGAGGCCTCCACAAGATATCTAAGTTCCAAAGGACATATCCCCCAGAATCAGAGATATCACCAGGTAAGTATATCTCTACCCATACTTCAAATACTTATCATTGTGTAGGTATTCTCTCCCAAGTGCATCAACACTTGACTTAGTCAAGCTGTCTTCTATATTGACCCAATGTACTTTCATAGCCCGGTGTTCATTAAATTGACCTGGCGTGCTTTCGTAGCCTAGAGTCCCTTTCATTGACCTGGCGTGCTTCTGTAGCCCGGTGTCATTTATATTGACCTAGCGTGCTTTCGTAGCCCAAAGTCCCTTTCATCGACTCGGCGTGCTTTCGTAGCCCGATGCCCTTTAAATTGACCCGGCATGCTTTCGTAGCCCAGAGTCCCTTTCATCAACCTGGTGTGCTTCCGTAGCCTGGTGTCCTTTATATTGACCTAGCGTGCTTTCGTAGCCCAAAGTCCCTTTCATCGACCCGGCGTGCTTCCGTAGCCCGGTGTTCTTTATATTGACCCAACATGCTTTCGTAGCCCAGAGTCCCTTTCATCGACTTGGCGTGCTTCTGTAGCCCGGTGTCATTTATATTGACCCGGCGTGCTTTCGTAGCCCAAAGTCCCTTTCATCGACTCGGCGTGCTTTCGTAACCCAGTGTCCTTTAAATTGACCTCGCGTGCTTTCGTAGCCCAGAGTCCCTTTCATCAACCTGGTGTGCTTCCGTAGCCCAGTGTCCTTTATATTGACCTAGCGTGCTTTCGTAGCCCAGAGTCCCTTTCATCGACCCGGCGTGCTTCCGTAGCCCGGTGTCCTTTATATTGACCCAACGTGCTTTCGTAGCCCAGAGTCCCTTTCATCGACCTAGCGTGCTTCCGTAGCCCGGTGTCCTTTATATTGACCTGGCGTGCTTTCATAGCCTAGAGTCCCTTTCATCGACCCAGCATGTTTTCGTAGCCCGATGTCCTTTATATTTACCTGGCATGCTTTCATAGCCTAGAGTCCCTTATATCGACCTGGCGTGCTTTTGTAGCCCGGTGTCATTTATATTGACTTAGCGTGCTTTCGTAGCCTAGAGTCCCTTTCATCGATCCGGCGTGCTTTCGTAGCCTGGTGTCTTATTTATTGACCCGGCGTGCTTCCATAGCCCGGTGTCCCTTGATATGACATGGCATGCTTCTGTAGCCAAAGTCCCCCTATCAAAGTGGCGTGCTTCCGTAGCCTGAAGTTCCCCTTTTTCGATATGGTGTGCTTCCGTAGCCCAAAGTCACCTCATTAATTTGGGAGACATATCTTTAAGGATCAGAGATGCCACCAGGTAAGTATATCTCTATCCATACCTTAAATACTTGTCATTGTACAGGTATTCATTTTCAAGCACTAGCACTCGATGGAGTTGCCCCCCAAAGATTTTTCCAGATTCATTCTGATCAAGGCGACCGAAGAATGGTTCGAAACCTGGTTAGATGATCTATGCTGCAATGCTAGGCGACCCATAAAATGGTATGGATCCTGGAAAATGAATCACTAACCGTAGAATGATATGGGTCCTAAACACAACCACACACTGTCATACTAGGCGACCGAAGAATGGTACGGGTCCTAGGAAGCAATCTCTTTGTGAAGCCATGTTACTATTTTGGATGACCATAGAATGGTACGGGTCCTGGAAATGTAACGCCAATCTATCTTGAATCATTCTACCCTCATTGCAAGTAAGTAATTCTAGGTAAGTTCCTTTATCATTTGCATTTCCATGCGTCATTTAAATTGCATTAAAAAAAAGGAATTCATTTTCCAACAAAAAATCATTTAATGCATGTGCATAATTAAAATTAGGTCTCAATTTGTTTTTGAAGGCAACCTCTACGAACTCACCTTCAAAAAGGGGCAGCTGTTGACACTTACTTTTGGAAAAATAAAATTGCATTTTGAACAAATAAAAGGAAAAAAATGAAAATTGGAGAAATTGGTTTGATTAAATTATGCAAGGAACTATGGAATTCTGATGAATGTCCGGATTTTGTTAAATACAACAACAATTTTGAAATCAAGTGAAAAATGGGCAAGAATGGAGCTGATTACCAAATCATACAAATTTGATTTAATGTGACAAGAAATGGTAACTCGGGAAATGCCATGTAAAGAGACCATTTCGAATCACTATAAAAGAGAGGCTCATTTTTCATGACAGGGGGGGCGAAGAATGAAAATTTGAGGAAAAAAAAAAGTCAGAAGCTTTCGTCCATCTTGGTTATAAGAAAAAAAACATTTCTCTTTTCTTTCTCTGACAAGAAAAGAAAAAAGAAAGAAACAGTGAGAGAGAAGAGACGTGAGTGCAGCGAGAGAGAGAGAGAGAGAGACAGGTGAGGAGAGAAAAAAAAAAATAGAATCACTGTGCATCTTCTTCCTCCCATACCCATCGCCTGCGTCCTCCTCGCAAAGCTCGACGTGCCGATCTCGCTCGTTAACGCCCCCTGAAGCCCACTCGCTACTGCGCCACTGCGAGCACCATCGCCGCGCCTGACCACCGATGCAGCAACCCCTCGATGCCACTGTCGCACGCCTCCGACGCTAACCGCCGCGTCTCTGCACCTGCAACCAGCTACTGCCCAGCCCGACGCCGAAGCTCCGACGAAGCCCGCCGTTCCTGACCTTGCCGAGCGCCACCCACCACCGCACCAACGCCCGACGCCCTCTCGCCGCTGCCCGAGCGCCGCTCTTCGGTCGACAGCCATCGACGCCTCCTTTGCCATTCGTTGCCTCTGGTTGCAGTGCGAACGCCTCCTAGCAACCCACGCCCAACTCCTCCGCCGCTACTGTTCTATGTTCCCTTTGCGGTGTCGCAATGCTGCCCTCCAACGCCCAATAGCCCCCGGTTACGCTGCCCTTTGCCCGAGCGCTGCCCAACCAATGCTTGCGAGATCCGCCGTCCCGCACCTCGCCCCGCGCCGCCTCACCCTCGCCTACACCGGCGATGTTCGCAGCTCCGCCGCCGCGCCTCGGCCCGTGCCACCACCTCCTGCGACCTGCTCGTCCATCGCCGCCATTTGGTCCGCCCGCATTTACTCCCATCGTGCTGCCGTCCTCCCCGGAGCCCCCCTTTAGGTAGTTTATTTTTATTTTATGTTATTCTATTTTATTTTTTTAAAGTTTCGTTATTATTATAAGGTGGTTTCCATTTTATGAATTTTGTAGGCATTATCCATACGGATTTTGTCCGGAATTATTGTAATTATTAATTTAATCCGAGAGACATCAGATTATTTTTGTAATTATATTAATTTTTGGGCTTTCGGTAGAATTTCAATTGTTAAATCTTTATAATTATTAATTTAATTCATAAGACTTCGGATCAGATTTTTAATTATTTTGAGCTATTTGTCGTGATAATTAGGGTTAGAATGATCGTTAATTTGACTCGTGAGACAAGATGTTATTTTTTCGATTATTTTAATCCTTTATTTTGCTGATAGTTTAGATTTAATATTTATTTATTAATTACTTATCTTTTAAAAAAACTAAAAAATCAAAAATCAAAATTCTACATGAGCATATAGGTTTAGTAAGTCAGACATATAGGTTTAGAAAATTTGAATTTTCTTAGGATTACACTTTTAGCATTGCATTTTTAGAAATAAGTTAGAGTTGGACCTAAATTAATTTTTTAGATAATGTTCACACATTTTAATTATTTCATTTTTCAAAAAAATAGTTTTCTAAGATAGGATAGGGTTTAAGTCAAATTAATCCCTAGAATAAATTAGAAAATGATCCCTTTTAGATAGTTTAATTATGGTTTTTATTAATTCTAAATTTCAAATAAAAATACAAAAATACAAAAATCTAGGTGCATGTTAACTAGTTTGCATAAAAGATCATTTAATTAGAATTTGTTGGTGAAGTTAGGTCATGAGGTGCATAATAATTAGTTTGCATAATAGGCCCATTTAATTAGAATTTGCATATTAATAAGATTAAGTTATTTAGTTTTAAAATGCATTTTTATAAAAGAATTCTAATTTTTAAGAAAACCCAAAAAAAAAAAAATGATTGCTTGCTTTGTGTGATGCAATTTATTTATTTGAATGTTTTAATAATGGATGAGCACTTGTGTGGTCACCACATTTGCATAATAGTAATTTATGTTAAATAAATCAACTGCCTGCAAAAAAAAATTGAAAATTAAAAAAAGAAATGGTACCAAAAGGGCATTAGAGTAATCTATTGTAACCAAGTCCCCGTACCTTTAGTCTCTGGTTCGTAGGAGTAAAATAATTCTCCCATTATTTTACTTAGGTATAGGTGTCTAATCGACCTATCGTAAACCGATTAGTGGTGACTCCTAGATAATAGTCATTTGCATGTTAAATATTTGAACTTTAAGTCGTGAATTGGTATGGGCTTGGGAGAGCCCGAGCTAAGTTTAAAAATTTAGTAGTCCATTAACCTAGTTTTAGGTGGTACACCCGAAAATTAGGTCTCAGCATTATTAAATTTTGGAAAATTTACTGTTCACTCGACACTATTCACAAAATATTGTTCACGAGCATTGTTCACACCATACTATTCACAACTGTTCACGTGCACTGTTCATATGCACTATTCATCCATAATGCGAAAAGTTGTTTAAATTCATGTGGTTTAATCCTATGAAATGAATGAATGTGTAAATGCATGGGCATCCGCATGAATTGAGTGATGATTTGTGCAATTGCGTGGTGATTGAAAAGTGATATTTAATTAGAAAATACCGGGTGTCGGGTTTTGACACTGAAAATGGTTTTTAGATATTATATCAAACAGTGGGATTTCAAAAGAGAGGAAATCACTTTTCAAAGCTCGAATTGACCATGTACCCACACATGACTACTTTTCCGGATGTTTTTAATATGAAGAAAATAGGCCAGGATCACTATTTTAATTGAAACATTTGAGTGCAATGCATGGTGTCCTGAGCCAAGATTGATTGGTCGTGTGTTGGTTAAGAAAAACCGTCCCGAGCGTTTACGTCGGACGTTACCCTATGTGGGATGCCCTCACATCGGGCTCCGGTTGCTGCAGAGATAGGCCGGGCCGACGGACTCGATGCTCCTTCGGGAATGCCGTCAACGTAGTGACAAAGCAGTGCTCAAAGGGGTGAGACGATGCCTGGCTACGCCAGTAGACGGCTGAACTGCGAGTAGGCCATGCCCGTGTGTTACCGTGATTATGATGCTTGGCTACACCAGTAGACCGTCGAACTACTAGTAGGCCGTAACCGTGTGTGGCCGTGATTACGATGCTTGGCTACACCAGTAGACCGCCGAACTGCGAGTAGGCCATGCCCGTGTGTGGCCGTGATTAATAATTGGAACGCATGGTTGATTGAGATTGTTATGCCTTATTATGGGGTAAAATTGTGTGGTATGGTATGGGAGTCATAACGGTTTTACCTTATAGTCGGGACACGTGTGATGAATTGATGCGCATTGAGTGGTGCACTGATGTGCAAGAACGCATGAGAATCATGGCATCATTGGTTCTAGTCATGCATGAGTTGAAAACATTATTTATGGCACGCACGCATGAATCGATAATGTGCAGGGTGTGGCAATGGCTAGGTGAGATCGCTTGTGACGCAACTCACATGTGATTGATGAACTGCACCATCTAATGGCCATGTGCATTGCGTGTATTGTGCTGAGATATGACGTGCAGGTTATGGCATGCCAGGTAAGATTGCATATGAACCGACTATTGATTGTTGGTTGTTTGCTTGCTTGTGGGGTGGTTCTGAAAACATACTCCTGTTGGAGAAATCGTTCTAGAAGATTTTGAAGCTGACAAAACGTTTCTATCAGTCTAGTCTGGATATTTGCAGATTGTCTGAAGACTTTCTAATCACCAGACTCAGCAGACTTAGAACTCAAGACTCAAGAATCAAGACTCAAGACTTAAGACTCAAAATTATTCTCATTGAGTCTATCGATTCAAAGTGTCGAAGGAAATCCAAATCAAGAAAATGATTAAGGATTTCATCCCTGGAGAAGATCTTTTGGCTGGATAAATATAACGGATTCTTTGATTCGTATCTAGATCAATTGAAGATCCGATGATCGACGAAGTATTCTTGGAAGGTTCTATTCATGGAAACCTAGATCCCGATTGTATGGGCGAACAGATTGATGGGCTATCGTCGATTCCTTTAATAGCTCGAATGATCTTCTTGATTGATTCCGTCCAACGGGTAGATTGGAGAAATTCCTTTGGTAAGTGCCAACGGGTATGATGGCATAAAGGAGTATAAAAGGAAGACGTTATAGTTGTTTTAGAAGTATGATCGATAGAGAAATTCCAGTCCGAAGCACCTTGATTATTAGTCGATGTACTCCGAGCGAAATTGTATACACAGAGAGTGTCTATACTTGGTGATACCTTGAGTGAGTGTGGTAGTTCATCTACACCCGTAAATCAAGGAAGATCAACGCCGTAACATCTCTTTGTTCATAGTGGAATCCAGCCGATTGGCTGTCGGTGCGTAAGAGTGGACGTAGGCTTGAATCAAGCCGAACCACTATAAACCGCGTGTTTAATTCTCTCTTTCATTCACCGAGTCTTACGATTGATTGTTATTTGTTGCAATTCCTTAACCTGTCTAAGTATTGTGCGTCTATCAAGAAAATCGTTTATATACCTATTCACCCCCTCTAGGTACTAGCACTAGCAATATCAATTGGTATCGAGCTCGTGTTCTTACTTTATTTGAAGTGTTTTACTTGAGTAAAAGATTCATGGCTAGTATCCGGCACCGTGGGCGATGGAAGGGCAAAGCAATACCAGACCTCCCTACTTTGATGGAAAGGATTACAACATCTGGAAGAACAAAATGAAAGCCTTTCTACGATCAAAGGATCCTCTGGAATGGGATGTTGTGGAAAAAGGGATCACTCCTACTGCTGCATCAGTCTCTGAAAGAGGAAAAGAAACAATTGAGACCAGTGGAATGACTCAGAAGAAATAAATAAGAGACAAGCACTCGATGCAAAAGCAATTTACTCTTTATATTGTGCTTTGTCACCAACTGAATATAACAGAATATCTTCTTGTGTTACAGCAAAAGAAGTATGGGATAGATTACACATCACCTATGAAGGAACAGATCGAGTGAAGGAGACCAGAATCAACATTCTCCTTGGTCAATATGAATCCTTCAAAATGAAACCAAGAGAACCTATAACCGATATGTTTAGTCGTTTTACGTATATTGTCAATGGTCTTGAGAACCAAGGACAAAAATCTCCGATCCCATGAAAGTGAACAAGCTTCGCGTGGACTCTCTAAGGATTGGAATCATATAAAGACTTCAATAAGAGAGACGCAAAGAATTATGCCACTATCTGTCGATGAGCTTATTGGAACTCTTCAATCTTATGAAGTGGAACGAATCAATGAAGACGAAGATCCAAGAGGTAAGAAATCCATTGCATTAAAATCAAATGATGATTTCGATGATGCAGATTCGAAGATGATCCGGACGATGAGGAGCTTGCTCTTATGATAAGAAGATTCAGAAAACCGAATAGGAAAGGAAGAAGGTTCAACTCCAAGAAACAAAGTTTTCAAAGACAGCAATCCAAGTCTGTTGATAATGAGGAACCGAACAAAGATGTAGTTTGTTTCGAATGCAAGAAAAAGTGACACATAAGACCCAACTGTCCTCTTCAAGAAGAAGAAAGGAAAAGCTGAAAAGTTTCAAAAGCACTCAAAGCCGAAACTTGGAGTGATACCGAGTGTGAAGAAAGTGATGATGAATATGCCAATCGTGTCGATGGCACAATCGGACTCGGACTCGGATTCTGGATCGACTCGAGCCGGTGAATTTGAGGTAAGTGATTTTAAAATTCTGTCAAAGTCTCTAAATATATTGATGAACCGTGTTTTAGTCTTAAGACTTCTCTCAAAAGAGTTTCCGAACTAAAAAGGAAAACTTAGGTTTAAAACAAAAAGAAAACATTTTAGAAGAAAGAATCAAAAGTTTAGACTTGAATGTTTCGACTCTTAAAGAAAAGAAGATAATCTCTTAAAAGAAAATACTTTTCTAAAAACTGACTTATCAAATATTTCAAAGAAATTTTCTATAGGATCTGAAAAGTTGAAAAAGTTCTTTCAGTTCAAAGACCTTATTTCAATAAGTCCGGTCTAGGTATGACAAAGCAGAAACAATTCCCTTGATTGATTTTCCTAAAGTAAAAGAAAGAATTAAGAAAAGACCATCGAAAGAGGCTTACAAAAATCATTTCAAGAAAGTTTTTATAAAATCTATAGGTCGAAATGCTCTAAGATGTTCAAAGTGTAACAGTAAGGATCACTTTGAAAAAGAGTGTCCTATGATTTGGAAGCCTCGTTAAGAAAGCATGGCCTTATAATGTTTATTCTACTAACACCAAAGGACCCAAGAAAATTTGGGTACCAAAGAAAGTTTGAGACTCTCTTTTGAATGCGGGTCTCCGTCAAGAAAAGGTAAAATGGTATCTTGACAAAGCGGATGTTCAAGACACATGACGTAAGACTCAAATTGCTTCTTAAAGCTTATTCAAGTGAATGGAGGAAAAGTTTCATTTGGAGGAAACAGCAAAGGAAATATTGTGGGATTTGGAACTGTTAAAATTGGAAATCTCACAATAAACAATGTTTCTCTAGTAGAAGGACTCAATTACAATCTTCTCAAAGATTAGTCAACTATGTCATACCGGATTTAAGATTTTCTTCCAAGAAGGAACATGTTCGAATCAAGCAAAGACTCTACTCGTCTTTCAAAGGTCGAAGACATGGAAATATCTACCTCCTAGACGTAAAACCGAATGAATCGCATTGCTTTATCTCAATTCAAGACGAAGCAAGCTTATGGCATAGAAAGCTCGGCCATGTCAACATGAAGCAATTGGCCAAAATCTCATCAAAACATCTTGTTCGAGGACTACCAAAATTATCATATCAAAAGACCAATCCATGCACTCCATGCATTCTGGGAAAACAGGTAAGAAATTCATTCAAACCAATAAATCATGTCTCTACTAATCATGTATCCGCCGCATATGGATCTCTTCGGACCAACAAGAACCGCAGTATTGGAGGTAAGAAATATTGCCTAGTAATTGTAGATTATTACTCCCGTTTTACTTGGGTATATTTTCTTGCAAGTAAGTCGAAACATTCTCGTATTTTGAAAAATTTGCTAAAAAGATTCAAAATGAAATTGGATGTGTTATATCAAGTATAAGAACAGATCATGGAGGTGAATTTGAAAATCAAAATTTTACAAAATTTTGTGATGATTCTGGATTTAAACATGTATTCTCCTCTCCATATACTCCTCAGCAAAATGGAGTTGTGGAAAGGAAGAATCGATCTCTTCAAAGTAAAATTTCTTCACGATTTTGGGCCAAAGCTGTTTCAACAGCATGCTATATAATCAATAGAGTCTTTCTAAGACCTATTTCGAGAAACCCCTTATGAATTATTCAAAGGAAAGAAGCCTATTGTTTCATACTTTCATGTTTTCGGATGCAAATATTTTATATTGAAAAATGCAAAAGATCAAGTTGGTAAGTTTGAAGAAAGATCAGATGAAGGCATCTTCCTTGGATATTCTACATCAAGCAAAGCCTACAGAGTCTATAATAAGAAGAGCCAGTCTGTGGAGGAGTCAATGAATGTCAAATTCCAAGACTCTACGCAAGATGAGTCCAGTCAGACTCAGCATGAAGAGTCTGAACCTGCTCCAGACCCTCAAAAGATTACAACTCAAGAAGCTTCTCGACTGAATATCAGCATCAAGCTTCTCAAGAAGACTCAAATAAAGAAAGAGATCTTCAACTCAAATCAACCAAGAATCGGAAGCATAAATCCAAATCACCCTAAAGATCTCATTATCGGAGAAATTAATGAAGGAATTCGCACCAGATCCAAAAGGCGTGAAGAGTCTAGTGCTCTAGCTCTTATTTCTGAAATTGAACCAAAAAGCATAGAAGAAGCTCTATCTGATGAAAGCTGGATTGAAGCCATGCAAGAAGAGCTCAGACAGTTCAACATTAATGACGTCTGGGATCTGACATCTAAACCAAAAGGTAAAATTGTTATCGGAACCAAATGGATGTTCAGAAATAAGATGAATGAAAAAGGAAAAGTCGTACGAAACAAAGCAAGACTCGTGGCAAAAGGATATACGCAAGAAGAAGGAATAGACTATGATGAGACTTACGCTCATGTGGCAAGGTTAGAAGCTATTCGTCTATTACTTGCGTTTGCTTGTTATAAAAATTTCAGGTTATTCCAAATGGACATCAAAAGCGCTTTCCTAAATGGATTTATCCATGAGGAAGTTTACGTGGAACAACCTCCGGTGGTTTGAAGACCCAAAGAAGCGACTCGATCTTGATCGAAAAGGCTCGTATGGTTTAAAGCAGCACCTCGAGCTTGGTACGATGACTAAGTAAGTTCTTATTAAAGAATGGTTTTGCCAAAGGTAAAGTTGATACTACTTTATTTATTAAAAAGGAAAACAAAAGTTTTTTACTTGTTCAAATATATGTGGATGATATCATATTTGGATCCCCTAATGAAAATCAGGCAAGAAATTTTCAAAGTCTATGCAGGATGAATTTGAAATGAGTATGATGGGAGAATTAACATTCTTTCTTGGTCTTCAAGTAAAGCAATTGAAGGAAGGAACTTTCATCTGTCAAGAAAAATATGCTAATGATCTTGTCAAAAGGTTTGGATTGGAAAATTGCAAAAAGACTCGATATACCAATGTCAAGTTCGTTGAAAATAGACAAAGATGAAGAAGGGAAGAAAGTTGATCAAAAGCCGTACGTAAGTATCATCGGTTCACTTCTTTATCTTATCGCCTCTAGACGACATTTTGTTGAGTGTTTGCATCTCGTGCTAGGTTTCAATCGGATCCTAGAGAATCTCATCTCAAGGCTGCAAAACGTGTTATTAAATACATTGCCTCTTCTTCAAGCATCGGTCTATGGTATCCTAAGGAGGAGACTTCAATCTTCCGGGATATTCGAAGCCGATCCGCCGGCTGCGAGTCGATAGAAAGAGTACTTCAAGAACTTGCCGTTATTTGGAAGCAGGACGTGTGTCTTGGTTCTCAAGGAAACAGAGCACCGTGGCTCTCTCTACAATGTAAGCAGAGTATGTAGCTCTTGGAAGCGCTGTTCGCAAATTCTATGGATAAAACAACAGCTACAAGACTTTGGGATTGAAGACTCATGCACGTAAATCGATGTGACAACACCAGCGCAATCAATCTCACCAAAAATCCAATACTTCATTCAAGAGCAAAGCATATAGAGATTCGACATCATTTCATTAGAGATCACATTCAAAATGGAGAAATCTCAATTCAATTTGTTGATTCGAAAAGTCAACTAGCGGATATATTCACAAAGCCTTTGGAGAAAAATCAATTCGATTTTATCCGTACAAGACTCAACATTTTGAAGCTTGAAGAGGTTAAAGTCTGAAGAATCTATCAATCAGACTCTAACCCTCAGACTCTAAATTCTCAGACCCAGACCTTCATTGTATAGACTGTAAGTTATTTCTTTATCTCAAAAAGGTACGATCGTTCATTCAGTTATAATTGATTGATACCATCTTTAATTTCCGTAAATAAAAAAATTGGAAACATGCCTTTTCAAAAAAGGGATAATCTCTTTTAAAATGGCAGTTATTATTTTTAAAAGAAAGACGACGTTCACTTTTCTTCGTATCGATTGCTATTTCCTTTTCAAAACCGAGTTATATATACACAGTTTTCTCTTTTTACTCGATTCTCAAAACCCTAAAAGGCATTCTTCTCTCAACCCTGTTTTCTACTTCGTATTCATACTCGAGAAAGTTGTCATTTTTCCTTGGGAAAGCGAGTGAAGGAATCTTTCATTGACAAGAAAAGATGTCTTCTTCGAGAAAGTCGTCAAGGATCGCAAGTAGGGGTCCACAGAGAATGAAGGAGGGACCTACGCACTTCGATCTCACCGAGGAAGATGATTTGTCGGGACAGCAACAGAGTCTTGTTCCCTCTCCCCCTCATCACTCACCATCTACCCCACAAGATGCGGGTCATCATGAGGAGGAAGTCATTCTAGAGGACGTTGAACCCGTGAGAGCTCAAAACCCTCTTTTATTTACAAGCTCTATCGTGCGTTGAAAGCTTCGGTTCTCCTCTCGAATTATATAGATGGTTTCCTTAAAGATAAGAATTATGGGAATGAGTACAAATTTTTGAAGCGAATGGAGGAATTGGGAATTGCTCCCAAAGGAAAGGCTGAAGAGGCACTTGCGAACATTCCAAGTGACCCTCGTGTTGGAGGATCGAATCCCATTGAGGGGAACGAAGATGATAAAATGTTTAGTGATTTTCAACCGAGAATGGGCATTGCTGCAAAGGTGAAGGGAAAGAAGATGGAATTGTTTAAATCGAAGGAACAGGAGAACCTGTTCTTCAGACTGTTAAAACGAGGGGTGATAAACCCCAGGAGTGTTGATTTTGATTTCATGGATACTGTTAATGTGAACTTAAGGGAAAAGTTCGAACCGCTTCAACTTGAGCAAGTTTTGCACCGATTCCACGATGGTTATGCACACTTGACTCGCATATTTCTATTCGAATCTCGTTTTCTAGATGTGAATAGAATATCATTGGTGTTCGAGATCGGGACTATGTGATAGATGTGGACATGCTAGCGGACATAATTGGTGTTGAACGAGGACGTTATCAACCAATCAAAGTCTCGATTGCTCGTGCTACTCGAAGCTTGTCAAAAACAGAGATACGAAGGGAAAATTACCTACTCGAAGATGAGTGCCATCAATATTGTGCTGCACAAAATTGTGATCAATTGCATCAGCCAAAGTCTACATCAAAGACTCGATGTATCTAATTCGGAAGCAAAATTGATGTATGCAATCAACTCAGGGAAGAAGTTCTCTCTCCCTCATACTATTCTCTTCCACATGTACAGAGCAATATCGAAGAACAAGGGACAATTGCCTTACCCAAATCTTGTGACCAAGATCTTCAGACACATGAATATTGAACCGCCACACACTCTCTGTGTTCGATCGTGCGACAAAATGGTGATAGGTTTGAATATGTTGACGAAGATGCGTCTGAAAGAACTGAGCAAGGAAATGGCAAAGTTCAAAGTGAAAACTCCACTCTCTTCTGCATCAAAGAGAAAAGGGAAGGAGCCCATTGGTGCTCCATCCAAAAAGAGAAGATCTCTCATCTTGGAGGATGAAGAAGAAGAGGAAGATCTTACTATTCCCGCAGACGGTAAGGACTAGACGTTCTGTATCTCGATCAACGGAACTTCAGTCAAAGCAAAGAGAAGAAGAAGAGCAGCGAGAAAAGGAGAAAGAAGATGAAGAAGAAGAAGAGCAGAGAGAGAAAGAGATAGAAGCTGAAGAAGAAGAAGAACAGAGAGAGAAAGAAAAAGAAGCTGAGGAAGAAGGAGAAGAAGAACAAGAAAAGTCTGCTGCTGAATCTAGAGAGAAGGAAACTGAAGAGCATGATCATCACTCCTCCCATCGTGATGTCTTAGAGACAGGGGGAGTTGGCGAGCAAGATTTTAATATCTTAGAGACAGGGGAGTTGGGGAGCAAGAAAAATCCTCACCTCATGCTGCTCCGAGAAGAGGTTCAAAGCTTCTCAATTGCTCGAAGAAGAACATGATACATCATCAAATCTGCAAGGTTATACGAAGCGCCATCGTCCGCATTCACTCCATCCGAGAAAGTAAATGCTAGTATGCGACAGACAATTCAGCAGATTTTCATCGTATTCTTGATATTCTTCTCGGAAATGCGGGGCCAAATCTATGCTCGGACTATGAGATTCAAGCGATCAAGAATGCCGGACAAGCATCTTGAGCCACCCCGGAGGACGGAATGAAAGACCTCGCTCTACTGGCTTCAAGCTAATGCCAAAGGAGAGGAGGTAGCTCAATTAAGGGAAGACTTGAAGAGGCTCGAAGGCATAGTACAGTCCATGAGAGACTTCCGGATCGTGCGCATTCCCAAGCGGCACTTCGACTCTTTTCTCACCTTTTTACCGATGACAAAAAGGGGAGAAGAAATTTGAACCAACCAACTTTTTTAAACCTTGATTTTAAATTTGTTTTTGTGGTTGTGAGTTTTTAAGTTTTTAAGTATGACTTGTCCGAACTTGAGTATGGACTGAATTTGGCTGTGGATTGTGACGCTTGACTCGTTGGCATTTATATCGAGTGTTGTTATATGGTATTACTCATGAAAGTCTAACCAATTTTCTGTGGATGCAGAGTCTGGTTGTTTTATTAATCTTTATGAGATAGCCATATTGCTTGAGAAATGTTTTTGCAGGTCAAGGTTGTTCAAATCTACAAGAAAGTTTTGTCATCATCAAAAAGGGGGAGATTGTTGGAGAAATCGTTCTAGAAGATTTTGAAGCTGACAAAACGTTTCTATCGCCTAGTCTGGATATTTGCGCATTGTCCGAAGACTTTCGATCACTGGACTCGGCACCCAGACTCGGAACTCAAGACTCAAGAATCAAGACTCAAGACTTAAGACTCAAAATTATTCTCATTGACAGTCTATATGATTCAAAGTTGTCGAAGGAAATCCAAATCAAGAAAATGATTAAGGATTTCATCCTCCGGAGAAGATCTTTTGGCTGGATAAATATAACGGATTCTTTGATTCGTATCTAGATCAATTGAAGATCCGATGATCGACGAAGTATTCTTGGAAGGTTCTATTCATGGAAACCTAGATCCCGATTGTATGGGCGAACAGATTGATGGGCTATCGTCGATTCCTTTAATAGCTCGAATGATCTTCTTGATTGATTCCGTCCAACGGGTAGATTGGAGGAATTCCTTTGGTAAGTGCCAACGGGTATGATGGCATAAAGGAGTATAAAAGGAAGACGTTCTAGTTGTTTTAGAAGTATGATCGATAGAGAAATTCCAGAGTCTGAAGCACCTTGATTATTAGTCGATACAGTCTGAGCGAAATTGTATACACATAGAGTGTCTATACTTGGTGATACCTTGAGTGAGTGTGGTAGTTCATCTACACCCAGAAATCAAGGAAGATCAACGCTGTAACATCTCTTTGTTCATAGTGGAATCCAACCGATTGGCTGTCAGTGCAGAAGAGTGGACGTAGGCTTGAATCAAGCCGAACCACTATAAACCGCGTGTTTAATTCTCTCTTTCATTCACTGAGTCTTACGATTGATTGTTATTTGTTGCAATTCCTTAACTGTCTAAGTATTGTGCGTCTATCAAGAAAAATCGTTTATATACCTATTCACCCCCCTCTAGGTACTAGCACTAGCAATATCAACCCCGAGTTCAGTTGGTGTCATAATCGGGAGACTAGGGGGAGGACTTGCTAAGATTTATATCTCATTGGTTATTGTATAACCATTTTCAAGTCCCTAGTGTGAAGAACCTGGAGCTTGAAGCAAAAGGGTCAGGAGCATAGATGACTCAGTAGTTCTTTATAAGATAGACTATCTGTATAAGCTTGTGGTGTTTATGAAAGTGTATATGACTTGAAACTGGTTGTCCTGCTTTTCTATCTTGTGTATGTTGTTGTCAAGGGATTTGTTAACTCACTTACGCATGTGCAATAAAATGACAAGGATCAGAGACAAGTCCTGGGAGCGTCGCAAAATTTTATCAACCACCAAGGAATGTGCGCGCGCTCGAGGTTCGGGGCGTGACACATATCCTATTTTATTTTCAAAGACATCAACACACGAGCATCGACTAACTTGAATAATCTGCATAGGCCTTTAAATATACCACTTCATCTTCATGAACTAAATAAAACTCTGTCCATGAGATAACTAACATGGCTCAAGTAGTCATTCCAAGTATAGTAAATTCCATGATCTATATCAAGTATTTAACCCATGCTGAGCATGACATGCCAACCGAGGTTGAGGTGGAGCTTGGAAAAGATGTAAATGCATACATGGCCAAGGACCATCGCGACATTAATGAACACCTGAACCACCAAGGTGACAAATATAAAATCAGTCACATTTCTAACTTTAATATTTCATGTAATAAGACGAATGCAATCAAACATGAAAAATACAAAAATTGATTGATGACACAAAAAAAAAAATGAAAAGATGCTACAAAATTAGGAAAAAAATGATTAGAGTACCTCAAAGAAGGAGGTGGGGAAAGAAGGTTGGGGAGACCTCAGCGAGCCCATGAGGGGCCTAGTGAAGAAAATGGTTACCACCTACATGAACGTGTAGCGGCAGTCAACCCCGTCGGGGTTCCACCTCGCCATCGTCAACCCAAGGAGTGAGAACACGTTGAGGATACCCATCAAATCCTCTTGTCCTTCTTTATGTATGTCAAAGCCTCGCTCATCACTCCTATGTCTATCCAAATTAACAAAATAAAATTATCATCACCGATCCACATAAATCATTATCATATATGAGAAATTGAAAATTTTAAAAATTAAAAAATATTTGGAGCCCTATTTGTCTCCCTTTTACTTTCCTCTTATATATATAATTTTAGATAAATGTGCCAACACACTAAGTCAACAAGATATGAATACTCAGATTGTTGCAAGTATCAAGCACATTCCCAAAAAAATAATAAAAAATCATTGACCAAATATATGAGATTGTTGAAATACACCACTACCTTTTGTGGTACATATCATATATCTGGTCAAAGTAATAGCCCATCAAATTTGAGTACAGTATGGAAGGACATTCATCTAAACCCATCACCATATGCAGTCGAAGTAATATATCAAGTAATATCCATCATTTTAACAACTAGCTAAGCGTGTGGGATCTAAGTTAGACACTTCTTTTCCATGGTTTAATGCCATGCCAACCACATGTTTCGCCTCTCAAACAACTAGAAAACACGTATCTCCTCAGTCAGCCGCCAAATTTTGATTCAAGAATGCACATATAGAAGTCGGACCGAAGCATCACGAAAATCAAGAAAAATTCCAATTCCAAAAAGACATTCCCAATTGAAACGCCATCTTTCTATAGTCATTGGAACAAATGATCCACTTTTTGAGACCAATTCGAAACACAAGACTATGAAAATAGGCACCTTTTCAGAACAAAACCAACCATTCACGCTGCCACATCAAGAAAATCAACATGTGAAAGTAGAAAAAGTAAAACTTCATCAAGAGCACAAAAACCAGTTCCATTCATGCAAAGTCGATAAGTCTTATCATAGTCAATGGATGGGCAACTCTATGTAACATTAAAGGAAATCAAAGCAAAGCTTGAACAAATTCAGTTATATACCAAATAACGACTATCAGTTCAATAATGTCAATACGCTCTTAAGTCAATGAACAACAAGAACAATTCCATACCGACCTAGTTCGACATATCGCAAATAGGGTAATCAGCAATCGGTCGATGAATCGATGAGACCCTACCGGACTTGGATTCCGTGCTAGGTTCATAATAAATTAGTACAGGACATTCAAAATCAATGAAACATATTCGAACGCAAGCGATCTTGGTCTTAGAGAAGATGACATCTCTGTCTCTTCCTTTATCAGCACCGAGGGCGAAGCCTTACCTTGTCAATGAAGCAGATCCGAGTCGTGGCAAGCAACCCATGGTGGGTGCTGATTGCCGGAAAATTATGGATTCCAGTGTTGGTCAAGTGGAAAGAAGCTCTCGGTGGTGTGTTTCTCAAGTAAGAGAATGGCGTTTCTCTTCACCTCCACTCCACCAACGAACGGATTATCCCTTAAATCCGCCGGCCTCCATGCATGACTGCTAACAGATTTTGTTAAACCTGTTGGACGCAAATTGCGCAACCCCAAGATCTCCATAACTAGAACAAGAACATGCATAATTGAGTAGAAAGATTAACGCACCTGTTTTAGGACCCATTGTTCTTGAAGCGGAAGCAGAAACATAATGTTCCACGCGCAAGACATTCTCCTCTATTGCCCTCCATATCACTGGCTCAATGAGGCGGCCCCTCTCACGTTTAGCGTTCGGTAAATGCCCCTTAGGTGAGGATACAGGTGAGAATTAGGGTAAGAGGAGAGACTTGAGCACTATTTATAGAGTTTCCAACCAGTCCATCTCATTATAGGCCAGGCTCAACTCGGCCCACACTAGCCAGCCCATATTAGACTAATTAAGAAACATTTTATCTCACTTTAGACCAACCCTGTTTTATGGTAACCGTAAAAACAGTAAATTACAATATCAATTAATTTAGTCCACATTAGGAAAACTCTTACATTCTCCCACTTGAACTATATTAATTGAAATCGTATTGTATGTGCGCACATTTGGTCCAGAGATAATTCTTAATAGTCAATCATATCCCATAAAGTCTTAAACACCGAATAATGGCGGTAATTGCATGTATACACACAGAGCCTTTCATGATCACGAATGTTCTTAACTTTATTAATATTGATTCAATATGGTAGTGTAGCAAATGAATAACATCTCTCATAGAGAGATCTCATTTGTCAGTCACCATTCTCTTCCCTTAGGCGTCACAAAAACGTGTGCCACTAGAGAATGTTTTATGGTTTCAATGAACCCACATATGTCTTGTCCTTATGGTTAACATTTATTTATGTATCACAAGACATATGCACAAGGTTAATAACCGGATGCCCGGATGCCCCTAACCTTCACTCAAGGTTTATACAATCCCTTAAGACTTTATCAATATGTATTTAACCTAATAACAATACCTTCAAAAATATTTTATTGAATGCAAAAGTTGATACATATCAAACCGTTACAAAGTATAATGAACACAGATGAAACCTTTATCAGAGTAAAGCTAAAATAACTCCCACTAAACAACAGCATCTCATGATGCTCATAGGCCCATGCTAACGATATGTCACTTAAATACACACGGGCGTAGGCTTTTAGTAAGTGGATTTGCAATCACATTATCTGTGAAAATATATTATATTAAAACGTCACATTTCTGTACCGTTTGCTTTTGGTCAAAAAATTTTACCACTATATATTTAGACCTCTTGAGATCTCTGTAGTAAATAAATAATACTATAAATTTGTTATCTCAATACAACCGTATGGGTCTATCCATAAAGTTAAAACGATTAACTTCTTCATGAGGTTCTGGAGCTTAAAAGCCCAAATAACAGCTTAAAAGAATATTACTAACACTACTTACATAGTAAAAGATGACATAGAACTTTATTTACTGCATTTACCGCTAACATAAATATGTATTCCGTTATTGATTGCATGTCAACAGAACAACTAGCAAAGTTTATATCTAAATACCCTACTAACTGCAAGAATTGAACATATCTATAAATTAGCATATAATCTCTTGTCTTCTTTAAGTACCTTAAAACTTTCTTGACAGCAACCCGGTGATCATGTCCTAGATTTGACCGATATCTACCTAGAAGTCCCGTCACAAAGACAACATTTAGTCTAGTGCAAATTCGAGCATACCTTATACTTTTAAGTGCAATAACACAAGGTACACCATTTAATTAGATTTTCTCAATATCTAAATAAAGACAATGTGATAGATTTAGTCCATCACCCTTAACAACAGGAGCAATTCTTGGCTTGCAATAATATATATTGAATATTTCCAATATACAATCAGCAAAATATTCTCCAAGAAAATCTAATATAATATGGCAAAAACAATCCTTATAGACCTCGGTACATAGGATATAAGATGTCTCAAGATCACAACTTGTAAGCAAAATATTATGTACATAAAGTATGAGAAAAAAATAAATTTCCTCCCACTAACCTTGCAGTATATTGAATTACTTTGTTCCCAATTAAACAAAATAACAACACTATGAAACTTTAATAATATTGTCTGGAAACTTGCTTAAAACTATAAATAAGACTTTCAGTCTACACATAAGTTTACTTGAAACATTTGTTGCAAAATTCTTCAATTGCACAATATAGATTTTGTATCTATTTGGCGTAACTTTATATCAAAATAAATTATTAATGCCACGTTCACTTTGAAAGAATATTTAAAGAAATAATTATTTCTTCACTATAAACAATACACCCCTCTTTCAGAGTGAAAACTTTAGTTACCAATTTGGCTTTAAATTCCACAATATTTATTTGAAATTCTTTTAGTTTTGCACGCCAATTTGCAACTAATGAATTTATGATCTTTAGGCAAGTAAGTTAGTTTCCAAACACTATGATGTTTCATAGATTGTATACCGCATTTTATGGCATCTAATCACATACTTAATTGAGAACAAGAAACGACATTTATATAAGTTGCTAAAACAACCATGTAGTGGATATTGTAATCATGTTATCACAAATAGACTATATAGTATGATGATATAACTTATCGTCTTTTCCTAACAAATCTTCTTAATAAAGCTACAACCACTTCATTCTGTACTTGAGAGGTTTAAGAAATTTAATTATAAACTATATCAAGAATAGTACCTTGAACCTCAACAAGTTTAGTCTATGATACAAGAGATTCCATAATTATCTGTATAGGTAAAGACAAAAACATAGTAACATCTATCATACTATTATCTTTAATAGTTTGAGAGCAGCTATCCTCTACAATTACGTCAATCTTTAGAAACTTTAAAGTATGTGATTCCATAATTCTTGTACCTTCTTTAGGGTCATAAAATGAATACCCCTTTAACAATCTAGATAAGATACAAAATAATTCAAAGTGAATCTAAATTCCAACGCACTTAATATTGGATTAGATAACCTCATTTTTGCATGACACCTCTAAATTTCATATGATTCAATTAATTTATGTCCAATCTATAACTCAAAAAAAGTTCATGAAACGACTTTGATAAGAGACACATTTTGTATGTGAAAAAATTGCTTTCACAATATCAACTCACAAAAAATCAGATAAATTAGTCTTACTAATCATACTCATCACCATGTTCAATATGGTGCATTTATGCCTTTCGGCCAAATCTTTTTGTCAAAATTTTCAGGTATAGTAATTAAATTACTACCCTAGAATCTACCAAGAATTTGACAAATGACCATTTAAGCATTTCGCATTGTCATACTTGCCAAAATATTCACGGCCATTGTTAAGCCTGACAACATTTTAAGACTAATTGTAATTGTTTTATTCTTTATCTCGGTCATTTTCCTTAAATAGAAAACTTTCGGAAACAACCTTTTAATCATATACGAGATGTATATGTCATTAGGACTTAAACACAATCTTTACAGATATGTCCTAATTTCAATATCAAACAAGACATAATTTCAAACAACTAAGGCTTCAATCATCTTATAACAGTGCAGTCCGTAGGCAAACCTCTTTTTAAGTGTTCCAGAATGGAATGCTTTATGGACAGTAAGCAAAATTCAATTGCTATTTTCTCAAGCAACAAATCATATGTCCACAACTTAAAATTTGAAGCAGTAAAAACCTTAATAATAATGAAGTTATTAATTACAGAAAATGTGACTGAAAATTAAGCAATATATATAATTAGCATCATGTGAGTACTATGTAACTTGACGTACAAGTACACATCCAGAGAGTTACACGCATAATCATATAATCACCTTTGGGCAGAATACATGACATGCAGTTGTACACTCCCCACATGATAGCGGTTATGAGAATATATTCCAATTCTTCGTGAATTCATCACCTTTGGGCATATGAATTACTAGAATCAGTCACTCCTCCACCACACTATCATGTATCCCTCCATGAACTAATATACAATCATCTCCTTTAAGAGTATGACTACACATTAGATCTAGAGACATCACAATCATCATATGAGACCGAAATTTCTCAAACCCAATCAAGCGTGCCACTTTGGCGGTCACTACGTAATTGAATCATTGAAATTCTCTCATACCAAGGATATAAACTTTACTTCTCACATATATCATATACATGTAATTTTAACTTTAGTGATAGGGGCAACATATCACCAAAATCACATATCATGCTAATTACATTACTTTATTCATTAATAAAAATTAATCATACATATATATATATATATATATATATATATATACATCGAACCTAAAAGACATATTCCAATGAGATCATTGATCACAGTAACACAAAAAACTTCTCATAACAGAGAATAAAACATCTCTTATGCACCCCGATTACATATTACCAGAACAACATAAAAAGAATGCTGATCTAAAATATCTCTCACAAATTAACATCAATAGTAATACAGGGTACACCAAATCGACAAGCTTGACAGCTGATCCATTATCACTCATGAGTTCATACGGCAAAACATGACTCCAAGGCCAACAACTGATTTATTAGCCAATTATTAAGTAACAAATTATCGTTGTAATCAACCAATGGCCTATTAATTGAGTCAAACCAGAGAACCAAATATCGAAAATTTAACAGTAGATACTAATGCTCTACATAAATATTGTCATACTCCTTAACCATAAAAATATTCAACTTGATAGACATTAACAAGTGATCAGATGAGTTTATGTATAATATGCAGTAACTTAATTGACATGCATTACCCACATACAGCAAATATTTTAATCAGTACAATCAGTTTGGTCACGAGTTCTTAAGATATCCATCATTCAAAGATTACCAGCGTGTCAAAGAATATGCTTGAGCAACCAAAGTTTCATAATATTTACTGTTTCTCATCAGCTTAATCCATAGCTCAATTACTATTCCATAATGGTTGTATCTCATTAAGCCAACTTCAGTTCACAATAAAGTTTAATTTTTATTAATGAATCACACCATTATAATGTTTCTGTGATAAGATACATGTAACCCAACACTTATATTTTCAAAATCACACAAAATATAAGAAAAGTACGCAAAAATACACTAAAAATACACGTATTTAGGGTTCCGTATGTATTTTCACATCCATAAAATATCAAACATGTAAAATAAATATACCACGAGATAGGAAATCACCATATGAGTCCAACGCCGCCAGCTACGCGCCTCCGTTCGGCTCCACGTGCTCACACGCGCCGCCTGAGTGCGCGGCGCGCATTCGACGCCCAGGCAGCGCGTGGCCGCGCGTGCGGCCTCCCCCGACGATGCGCCGCCAACCCTATTGCTCATCTCGTCTCCCCCAATCCAAATTTGTGATTTAATTTAATTTTTATTGAACAAAAAGTCTCAAAAATCACAAATTATGGTAAGATCCGTACTAATTAGGGCTAATCCGTACAAATTAAGGAAAAATTAATTGCATTCAAGTTCTAAGGTTATGGAGGCTCTGATACCACATGTTGGACGTAAATTGCGCAACCCTAAGATCTCAATAACTAGAACAAGAACATGCATAATTGAGTAGAAAGATTAACGCACCTATTTTGGGACCCATTGTTCTTGAAGCGGAAGCGGAAACACAATGTTTCATGTGCAAGTCCTTCTCCTTTATTGCCCTACGTATCACTGGCTCAATAAGGCGGCCCCCCTCACGTTTAGCGTTAGGTAAATGCTCCTTAGGTGAGGATACATGTGAGAATTAGGGTTAGAGGAGAGACTTGAGCACTATTTATAGAGTTTTCAGCCAATCCCTCTCATTACGGGCTAGGCTCAACTTGGCCCACACTAGCCAGCTCATATTAGATTAATTAAGAAACATTTTATCTCACTTTAGACCAACCCTGTTTTACGGTCACCGTAAAAACAGTAAATTGCAATATCAATTAATATAGTCCACATTAGGAAAACTCTTACAAAACCTACTTAAAGTAAGGCTAATGAGAAGCAAATCGCTAGAGATCCGAGCAACTTGCTTGCCAGTTTATCTTTGTCATTTACTAGGTCATATCTTTTATATTAATTACAGCTGAACAAAAATGTTTCACGTTCCACTTCAATTTTTGTTCCTATTGTTGCAAGTAAAATGATATATAATGTGATTTTTAAGTAACGGAATATGAATGTAATTACTCAATTCGGTACAAAATAAGTAATCCACACATGGACAATCACCAGAAAATCACTTCAATATCGTCTAATTATAATAACTCTATATAAGACCAAATCAAAACAAAAATGAAGAAACTTTATCAAGAGAAAAAAAACAAGTAGAGTTTCTAATCACGCCTCAAATTTGTTAGTTGTAATATCTTGCCCGACTTAAAACTAATAGAAGTCCAAATCTTTAAATATGACCATATTATTTACTTTAAACTTTTCTGCTATCATTTTTCATTTTACTTAATGCTGTTTCTTATAATTTTCTTACACAACTTAAATGATCGATAAGTTCAACTCGAGCTATAGCTGTATAAGTTAACTTGAAAATCAAAATTTGTGATCAATTTGTGACTATCCACAAATGAAACAATATTTTTAAAAATTTGAGTACATTGGATTTGATTAACAAATGCCTTACATTGGAGTTTAAATTAGATAAACATACACGTGCAGTTGCTAATTTGATTTTCATTATATCTATAATAGGTCAATATTTTTCGTGGGTGCACTGCAAAATAATTGAGTTTTGCTTAAGTAGTTATTCAAAGTGAAAAAATAAAAAATAAAAATATCAAACATGTAAAATAAATATACCACGAGATAGGAAATCACCATATGAGTCCAACGCCGCCAGCCACGCGCCGAACGGAGGCTCCACGTGCTCATACGCGCTGCCCGAGGGCGTGGCGCGCGTTCGATGCCCAGGCGGCGCGTGGGGGCACGTGCGGCATCCCCCGGCGATGCGCCGCCGACCCTCTTGCTCGTCTTGTCTCCCCCAATCCAAATTTTTGATTTAATTTAATTTTTATTGAACAAAAAGTCTCAAAAATCACAAATTAGGGCAAGATCCGTACTAATTAGGGCTAATCCGTACAAATTAAGGCAAAATCACTTGCATTCAAGCTCTAAGGTTATGGAGGCTCTGATACCACATGTTGGACGTAAATTGCGCAACCTTAAGATCTCCATAACTAGAACAAGAACATGTATAATTGAGTAAAAAGATTAACGCACCTGTTTTGGGACCTATTGTTCTTGAAGCGGAAGTGGAAACACAATGTTTTATGTGCAAGTCCTTCTCTTTTATTGCCCTCCATATCACTGGCTCAATAAGGCGGGCCCCCTCACGTTTAGCGTTAGGTAAACGCCCCTTAGGTGAGGATACATGTAAGAATTAGGTCAAATATTTTTCGTGGGTCCACTACAAAATAATTGAGTTTTGCTCAGGTAGTTATTCAAAGTGAAAAAATAAAAAAATAAAAATTCACATGTAGCAATTAGATCACCTTCTTATTGATTTCATTTCCTTTTTGAAAGAAAGAAATAATGTTCAATAGCTAAGGAGTTTCTTTCTAAGATTTTTTTCCAAATTTTCTTCATGTCTCTTTTTTGTGAAGGTTATGATTGCGAATTACATTTATCACGCCCCAAACCTCAAGCATGCGCACATCCCCCTGTGATCGATAAAACTTTGCGACTTCCCAGAACACGTCACCAGCCCATTCATTTTGTTATGCATGCAGAAGTGAAACAAATCCCCTGACAACGAAACTCTGGGATAGAAAAGCAAGCAATTAATCACAACCAAAACAAGCCTTTTATAAATCAACGAAGTTTACAAACAGGGGTTTACAGCCAAACGTCTACAGAAAACCAGCTCTCAAAAAGGAATTATCCTACAACCTACTAGTCGGACCCGTTCACCAGTCCTCCGGACTTCACCTTTGCAACTCCTCAACGCAAACCAAAATGAATTGGCCGCTCCGTCCTCAAGGGACCTGAAAATTTGAGCCCACGATGGGGTGAGACAATGTCTCAGCGAGTTCTACCCCTTAAGACTTGATTAGGAAGAAAATACACTCAGGAGTGGCCTAGCCATGCAATTCAGAGGATTTACCTTGCCTCAATTCCTTCCTACACGTCAGTACAATTCATATTCAAACAATGCTCGCACAAGCTGAAACTACCGACACACCCATCGGTCTATCAATTCAATCAATCCAATTGCTATCATACGATCCGCACATCTATCAATTCATACCATCTATTAAACCATACCATCTATTCATCCATCAATACAATCACTGTCATGCCCCGAACCTCGAGCACGTGCACATCCCGCTATGGTCGATAGAAAAGCGACTTCCCAGGATACGTCGCTGACCCATTCATTTTAATGTACATGCGGAAGTGGATAAATAATCCCTAGACAAAACTCAATTGGGATAGAAAAGCAGGATCACACTTTTAAAACCAAACCACACACTTTATACACATCATACCAAATCATTTATAGGACTAGGCTATTAACAAAAGATCAGTCCTCAAAAACTAAGCTGTCCTATAACCAGCTAGACGGATCCATTCGCGAACTCTTCAATCACCACAGCACCGGGCGTCGGGTCCTCCACCAACCCATCCGGAGGATCAACAGCATTCTCACCTAGAGCGGCCTCTAAAATACCATGGGAATATCAAAACACCGAAAGGACCATCCAGAATCCATTGGGTCTATAGCGATACCACGCTCCGAATCGATGAGTGATCCTATAAGGAAGGTTCTCATCGACCTAGACGGTGGTCACCACTAGTTCATAATGACTTACGGGATTGGCAAAGTCAAAAATCCTCTCAGTGACCCTCACTGGTCTACCAAAAAGCTTCGGAGGATCCGCTATCTAGGGACTTGAAAAGATGAGCCCACGACGGGGTGAGACAATGTCTCAGTGAGTTTTACCCCCAAGACTCGATTAAGAAGAAAATACGCCAGTGGCACTCTAACCATACAAATATACAGAGAACTTACCGCGCCTCAATCCCTTCCCGCACGCGCATACGGTTCATAATTCAACCAATCAAATCAGTCCCAATGATTCAATTCAATCATACTATCTATGTGGCACCCCTTGACGGCCCCCGAACCGTCTGAAGTATTCAATTGATGACATTCTTCAGGGGGTAAGTCTTGCCAGGACCCAAGTCCAAACATATAGTAACTGCCTTCTTCTGGGCCAAAATTTATAAGTTCTCAATAATTGATGGAGGCTCTAGATAAAGTCAAACCAAGTCTAGCAGAAGATCAAAAAATGTGAATGAGAGTTACAGGTTGAACAGCTAGTACGGATCCAAAGTAGACACGCATACACGAAAAATGCAAATGGTCCGACTAATAAATTCACCCAAGTGAGAACCGTAAGTATAATCACTGACCTATCCTTTTGTGAATCACGGCTCCGTGGACCGGCGGCATGCCCTCAATCTGGGAGGGAAGATCCTCATGCCCTCCCATCGCTTCCATCAAAAGTTTGAGAATCCTCAAGTTCCCCATCTCCACTGCCAAGTAAAGCGGGCACTTGCTCTCCTTGTTCTGCTTATTCACCGATTCCGAGCCTCTACGTAGGAGAAGATCTGTCAACTCGTAGTTACCGTTCTTCACAGCCTCATGCAATGCCGTGTTTCCTGCGTCGTTCGCCATGTCCAGAATACTGCTGTAGCCGAGGAGGAGCTCAATCGTGCGGATACTGCCAGCTCTTGCCGCGACATGAAGCGCGGTGTCCTTTCGGAAGTTCACCTCGAGGACGAGCTGCTCGTCATGGATGACCCTGAGGAGGGCTCGGAGGATGTCAGCCTCCATGATACCAGCAGCGACGTGGAGCAACGAGTTCCCAGAAGGGCCACGCACGTCCAAAATGTTGGACAATGAGACACCCTCTTCGGCAGAACAATTTTCGAGGGATTTGATGAACTTGTCGACGTCACCTTTTTCCATGGCCGCCTGTAGCTGTTGAATCATACGAAATTTGAATCTTTCTTGATGGGGGGTTCCGTTGACCGACTCTAGTGCTCTCAATCTGGCCATTCTCGGCTCCCAGATTTCATAATCATCAATATCTACGCTCGCGCTATCGCTATCCATCTTACAACTCTGAAATGTGAATGTCGCCTTCTCCAAAGTAAGACGAAGAACTCTTTTTTTTCTTTTTTCTTTTTTTGGTAAAAGGTAAGTAGTATATAGACTTTTGCACAAAAAGCTATACAGCTGTACAGCAAGGGGATCCCGATATCAACTTACACTCAGAAATACAGGAAGTCCAAACGAATGGAAGGGGGCCGGGGGGAGAAAACGGGAGGGAAGAGCTGTTAGAACTCTTATTGCGGCGTCTCTTCTCCAAGATTACATACCCGATAAAATATTCGGTATTCCTTGAGTGCCTCATGGGATTTGCACAAGCCTAATCATTTCATTTTCTTATTTAAGATGAGAGAAGAAAGAGAGTAAAGGGAGTAGATATTCTGTGCCGAGGGAGAGGAACAAGAAAGATTCGAAACCTTGCTTGCAGATTTTTTTAAGCCAAAAATAAGAATCATCCGTATTTTATGCAAGGTTCGGTTCAAGTAATTTTGTAGTGGGTTCTACTTAACATTTATATCTTAAACAAAAATAAAATGAATTAGCTTGAGTCTGCACATCTCACAACTAACGAATGGATTTGCAAAAATTCTCTTGAGTATGCACATACGTGTCACTAAACCAAATTTTGCAAAACAGTTCAAGTCATAACTTTGCTTGTGATTGAACTAGATCACGCAACTCGATTACGATATTAAGATCAGTTGCCCAAAGCTAACTAAAAAGGAGTATTGCTCTTTATTAACTAGCGACTTCAAGTGATTGGGATTTGCTTAGTGCTCATCTTAGACTGCACATGTGGGTGAATTATGTTAGAGAAATCTCACATAAGAGAATTGATATGGTGTGAAACAGTTAATATATCATAATCAACCCATAACTCATTGACTTAGCCTTTTAAATTAAAATTGGATCCAACTAGACACATTGATGGGCTAAGGCTTGGGCTCCCTCTTGGTAATCTCCTCGAATGAAGGTATCGGATTTCTATTGCGCACTCCCAATAAATTGTATCGAAGCCAATGGTTGCAATTTCCAGGCAAGTGGGCATTATGGTGCAGCAATGCGGGCCCATAAGAATGCAGTTGGGCCAGAAAGATACATAAATTAAGGGAGGCAGACCTAACACTGAGTTTATCACACATGAGGGGAAGATTGTTAGGATGCATGTGTGAATGAGTTGTATTAGTGAAAGCTCACATTGAAGAATTGATGTGGTGCGAAGTAGTTAATATATCTTTAATGACCCATAGCCCATTGGCTTAAACTTTTTAGTGAAGGTGGGTCTAACTGGACACATGGACGGGTTCGTTCTTGGCTCTCTGTTGGTGATATCCCCAAATGAACGTGTTAGACTTCTGTCATGCATTCCCAAAACCTCGGTGGGATTTGCTTGAAGAAAGAGAATTTCTCAAAGTGGGGCTCCTTAAATATCTAATAAAAAAAGAAGAAATATCGATCATGCATTTAAATGGTTACTGATTCATAGCAAGATTCAGGGACGATCAAAGCGTGAATATTGCTAGATGAGATTTTTAAGGGTGCCTATATGCTCCCAAGACTCTACGGTTATTCATGACATGACGTGGTCAAATATAAAAGAGTCCCACTAGCATAACGACACCGTTGTCTCAATTTTATATTGGTGTCTGTCTCGGCGACGCATTTCAAATTGCAAGAGATAGGGCCACCGGAAGAGCAAAAGAGCTATGGTCCTTGAGCAAGTAACGAATAATTGAACTGCAATCTTTTTCATTTAAAAAAAAACAAACTTACAAGATGATATCATTAAGCAATTAAGATATTCATTAGATGCCATTCACTAGATTCCGTTCTTAAATTGTGGACATAGCCCCAAAATAGAAGGAAAAAGATACTGAATGTAGTTCATTATCTTCTGCGTTCACAAACTTCCTCTAATTCATCTTCCGTCATAACTAGTGCTAGTTGACAATTTATTTTCAAGAAAAATGCTTAATTATACATTGACTTCTTAGTCATAAAACTGCATAGGTAATGATCTTATATAGCAATATTATATAACCAATGCTTTGATAATTTCTTTATTTCGTAGAGGGATAAGTACACCTAAAGTTAAAACTTATCTCGAAAATGCAATGCAATTTAGTTATAAAACTTTTTTAAAATATGTATTTAAATCTTAAAACTTATTAAATTGATGCAATCCAATCATTTCATTAATTCCGTCTAATTTAAATGCTGAAAAATACTAACATGATTTTTTAATTACTTTCTCTCTCCTGCGTGATGTTGACATGGTTAAAACGACGCTATTTTGATCCAAATCTGACTTTTTAAAGCCAAATTTTTATTTAAATTTAATTGCAAAAATAATAATTAGGTTATTCTCTAAGTTTTTAGATATACATTTGAAATTGCCACAAGATGCCTAAGATGTCATTAGAGCTATGTAGTGTACTCAAAGTCAATATCAATCATTCGGTTTCTCAAACAAGTAGGGACTAAGGTCAGTAAATTCTGAAATTTTTATACGATTTCTCAGATGAGTTGTTGCATAATCATTATGAATCATTCTAATCGGACCATATGGTGTACTCAAAGTCGATGTCAATTATTCGGTTTCTCAAACAAGTAGGGACTAAGGCCAGTAAATTTTGAAATTTTTATACGATTTCTCAGATGAGCTGTTGCATAATCATTATGAACCATTCTAATCGGACTATTTGACTATTTTTATTTTTTGGTAATGAACGGGGGCCAAAAGAAAGGCCCCGTTAATTGGACCATTTGAAGATTTTAATAATCTTAAGAGATAGATGTAAAGGACAATAGGATGAGGAACGTTCCAATTTTTTGTAATGTTCGAGAGATCTATTATATTTACGGTGACTAACAGTTATTTTGAACCATTTTATGATGCAATTTTATCCACCATAAAGAAAAAAGTTTATTAGGATGTCACCTTTAATTGTTATGAGTCGTAATAAGTTCTTCTTTTTTTTTTGGCTAAATATTGTAGGGCTAAAATTGTCTTCAGATCTATTGTATATATAGCATAGTATAACTTAATTTTCAAGATTAAAGGAAAAATAATCATAGTTGGCAATTAATTTTGTACTATGGCGTATACTTGAAAATACATAATCGAAGAAATCAAAGGGTCAAATTTCATGCCTATGAAAGTGTTGTAAAATATTGCTGAAGCTACCGGATTTTGTAATTAAATCAGAGCAAAATTGTCGGAGAAATAAAACAATGAATAATAAAGAACCCCAAAGATTTAGGTGGTTTGATCAACATATTGGTTTCACTAGAGTCAGCCGCATTTAATCTAATAATCAACTAGAGGATTCACAAATTACAATCGCTAACACACTTGAAAGTTTCTTAGTCCTAGATCACTCTCCAAACCTGCAGTGGTTATAGCCTCACGTAATTGCTCAATAAAACAATCAATGATAATCACCTCGCGGCTCATAAAAATCACCTCTCCATGGAGAAATGTCTCGACTATATGTAAACTCTCTCCACAAAAATTATCACTTGTTCAGGACTCTTTTGTACGGCCATAGAGAGAGTCCCTTGTTTGGCCAAAGTCTCAAGCTGTTAAATGGATGGATCGGGTTAGGTCGAAAAAAAGTTAAATCCAAATTGACTCGAGCAATACAAATTTAGTAACCTATACATGATCAATCCAACCTATTTTTCCAAAATAATCCATATTTAATTCATCCAATGAAAACCTGTACCTTACTTGGATAGATGCTTCATATCAAAATTAATAAATATATTAGCACAAAAAATCAGTATATAAAGTAAAACAGTAAAAAATATATGTAAATTGAAATTCTTATAAAGAACTAGAAAAGGGTGCTGTGCCGCGATAGCTCATACCTTAAAATGCATGCTTTATTGATCCAAGTCAAATTAATCCTTTTTCTCGTCGTCAAATCCGATTTATCACTAAAAAATTTAATAAGCGGAAGATGCATAGCAACTTGTTAATCTGTGGGTGAACAAGATATCATCAAAATCATATAAACATGGTCTAATGAGAGGAGAGTCTTTTTATAAAAATAAAATTAAAAAAAAAAAAACGGGTTTGAACTTATCTAAATTCTGTAACTTTCAATTTTTTAATGTTAAGGATTGTCATAATCAAGCTTGGAAAGCCCTACGTAATTTACTTTATGACATTCCAAGTCGCTTCTCCCGATCAAAAAGTTGATTGTTGGACTTGAATGATTAAAATTTTTTAGAGAGAGGGGAGAGAGACGGGGAGCTTAGAAGGCCAAATAATAAAACGTCGGGCCTAAGAAATCAAAATTAAACGTTATGTAAGTAATTATTCAATGGATTCAAGATTTTCAATGGATTCAAGATTTTTAAAATTTCTAGCAAAGAAAAGGGAATCATTACACCTGCCGGTCATTTGTGAATATTGAGGGCAACTGCCAACAAACAAATCATGAAAAACAAAAGAGAGGTACAAAAAAGTCGTGGTAGGTCATTGAATTATAGAGGGAGAGTCTAATAGTTGGTTAAGCCTACACGATCTCTCAATCCATTTAAGGCTCATATTTACTTGGGCTTTACCATTTTAAAATCTATTTGTAACTTATTTACTTAATATTACTAAGTAGGGGTGAGCAGTTCCTGAATATCTAGGTTCTAATAACCCATCAAAACTGATAATGCTATTAAAATGGGTCATAAACCCACTTATTAAACCCTATTTGGTTAAGTGGATTGCAAATAAATCATCTTAAAATTTAAATACAGATCTTAATGGGTTTTAAAGTAAAAAAGTCCAAACCAAATGGGTTTTAGTGAGTCTATTATAAACTCACTTTCAACCCATTTAACAAATAGGTCAAACTCAACCTACATCTTCTACTCCGCCTAGTCTCATCTTCTACGGTTCATGGCCTGAGCCCTGCTCAACACTTCGCCAATGGAAGCCCTCCCTCGCGGGATCAATCTGCGCAAATTCCATTCCCCGACCTCTCACGGCGTTCATTAGGCAAACCTGAATTAACCCTTCTCGATCGTTGTTTTGCATTTCCAACGACTCCAACTTCCACGTTTCATTGTTGAAAATCCAAGTCTTATCTTCTCCTCACAATTTGTGATCTCATTCCGTTACCAAAGCTAGCGATCACGACCCTGACCATCACCACCACCACCATGACAACAACCACAACCGCCGCCACCGCCACCACCACAACAACAACGGAGGAAACACAAAGTTGAGTGGACCGCGGAGGGCATTAGCAAGTTCGTGAGAGCCATAAGATGGGTGAACATGGCGAATTTGTTGAGGGATAATCTGCAGGTGTGCTGTTGCTCGGCGGCTTTGTTTATGGCTGCCGATGCTTGCCCTTATCTGATTCCAAAGCCGGTGGTGAAGCCGTTTCAGAATTCTTTGATGTTCCCCGCCCTTGTTATTTGCGACCTAAATGCGCTCGAAGCTTTGTTGCTGGAAAATGGAGCCACTGTTTGCGGATTTTGTCCATTTCGTTGTGCTTGCCAACATTGTATGGTCTGTCGGAAGCAAATAAAGGGGAAATTTTCTTTTATTAAATGGATTTTAGTGGGTTTTAGAGGTTTTTCATTTTATGACTTGAATGTGATGGACCAAGTTGAGCCAGTTAAAGCCTTTTTCATCCTTAGTGATTTTAGATCACCTATACCTGGAGATCTATTTTATTCATTATCTTTTTCTTTTTTTTTATGCTGGAGGAACCGCCTCAGCCGGTAACCAAAGCGTAAACCCCCAGGTGCCTTAAGTGGGAGGACCCAACACCCCCTGTAGCATACTTAAGACGCCAAGTAACTCCGCCAGCCCCTTTGCGTTGCAAGGGCTTCGAACCTCTCCCCTCCCTCGCAGAGGATCACTGAAGCCTACTCAGCGGAGCCACCACGGCCGATGGTTATTTTATTCATTATCTTTCTTGTTCCTTCTGGAAAAAATTTTCTTTTATATAATCAACATAGTTTTTTTTTTTTGGGAACCATCTACACTAGTTAACTAAATAACAAATCGAAAAAAAAAAAAAAAAAAAAAAACTAAGTTACAAATCGTACAAATAGTATTTTCCTCTATAATATCTCTTTTTGACCTTCACACTCCTGTTCATATTATGAATCCAAGCACAAGCCGGTCCATGGAGCCGCCCATTCTTCAAATGCAAGAGAAAAATCGCTAAAAATGAATCCCTAGATAGATCGGATATAGATCACTAAATTTGTATTTATATAAATTGGTTGAAACAAGTTAAAAACATCCGTGTAGGTTGGACCATTCTCGACCTAACCCAACCCAACCATTTGGCGGGCCTATCGCCACCTCATATATGAATTTTTGTTAGAAGTCCATCATATATAAATTAAGGAAATAGATTTATAATCCATTTTAACAGCTCTAAGCCATTCGGCACCTAGCCTAGTGATAAGGGAATTGGGGGGTGGGGAAACTAGCTATCATAGGTGTAGGATTTGACTCCATGCTCTACAGAAAAGTAGAGTAAAAGTCTGAAAGTAATGTGAGAATGAAAGATAGGAAGCGCTCTAGCAAATCTAAGAAAGGACACTGCACCACTCGAAGACCTACTTCTCTGGGTGATAATTCCACTTGCGGCTTGAAGAAAACTTCAAACACAAAGATCTCCATTTTGAGTCATTATGGTACAAATGGATCCACTCAACCTTCTTGAAAAGGAAGAGTTTCTGGATAGTTGGGATGCTAACCTATTGCTCTTGGGCTTGGAAGAGAATCCTACACCTGAGATCCAAGTCCCGACCCTATTTCCGCTGGAGGATCGGAGATGGCCAATCAGTCTCCCTCTGGTTTGATAATTAGCATCAGAGAGGTCCATTAGATCTTATTTACTCAGATCCGATGATTTTAAATTCTGATTTATCCAAGTGTGCCACGGTGGCTGACCTTTTCTCACTGACGGGACAGGCTTTCAAGATAGTGATTGAATCTTGGGACCAGTCCCTCTCTCTCCTCTCCAGAGCACCAGATCGTTTTGTTTGGAGCGAGAGCCCTTCTAGTCTCTTCTCAGTCGCCTCGGCGTGGCATATCATCAGAAGAAGAAATGATAGGGTTAATTGGGCTTCCTTTATTTGGAATAAGGCTATCACACCGAGATATCAATTCACTCTCTGGCTTATTACAAAGAACCATCTTCCCACACAAACCTTGCTTATGTCACATGGCTGAATTGGGAGAGAGGTTTGTGCCTTTTGCAAGCTGACGCCTGACTCCATCGATCATCTTTTCTTCGGGTGTTGCTTCACTACTAGCATGGCTTTCTTTTGGACAGCTAAATGCAATCTCCTATGGCGTAACAAGACATGGTCTGAAAATCTTCAATAGGTGATGAAATTCCTCTTTGGTAAGGACTTCTATCGCTCCATTGGCTGCTTTTCTTTTGGTGCTCTTTGCCACCGTATTTGGAAGCACAAGAACAACATACTCTTCAAAGACCATACTGTCACAGTTGTGGCAGTTAAAAATCACCTCATCTATGTAGTGAAGGATAAGGCCTTAACCTTCAGAAATATTGAAGATAATCTAAGAAACAGAAGACTCCAACGTAAGTGGAGGATAGATCCTTGTATTTTCCTTGAAGAGGTTCAGGGACAGCTTGCAACTGGGTTGCAGCCTTAGTCTCCTCGGGCTCTTGATGCTTGATAGCATACGCCTTCTCCATTCGGCTCTACCTCTGCTCGCCTTGTTGGTATGGCTGCTATTCTTCTACGGCGATGACTCCTCCTGGTTGCTTTCTGTCTTATTTTGTAGCTGGTTGTATTCGTGAGGTTGGTCTCCTTGTGGCTTCCTCATGGCCCTACGCGGCCTTCTTTTCCCGACTGTATAGGCTTTTGTGTGCTTTGGCCGCTCTTGTGGATTCTTTTACATCCGGCTCCCTTCCACTCGCATAGACTTTTGTCTTGATGAGTGCAAGTTTTGTGGTGCCGGATCTTGTGTAAATGTTGGTTCAAAGCTCTATATATTATTATTCTTACAAAAAAAGAAAAGAAAAAAAGATCTCCATTTTGTGTGGCTCTAAGGAATCCACCTACCGGGCAGCAATCTTGGACGTGACCACAAAAACACTCTCATATATATTACATCGATGCGTAAATAGGAGAGTGGATTTCGATCCTAACAAACTTGGTTTAATAAATTAATCTACATTTTTCAATCAGGGTTGGGTTTCGTACACGTTCTCATACTTGAGACGTAATTCAACCAAAAAGGACAAGGCGCATAATTAATTAAAATGAAGGGAACATAAAGGAAAACAACATGTTTTTATTGAAGTTCATCTTCTTAAGGTAATTTATCGCATGCCAAAAGGAGGATTTGGAATGTGTTACTGCACCTAATACTATTCACAGCACTCATGTTTTTACAGTATAGCATAGTAGCATGTGATATCAAGAAAATTATATTAACATTAATATTTACTAACAAAGGATGTGCAATCCTATATTGACACGAGAATCATTATTACAGTGAGATTACAACCCTATCAGGCGAAACATGTATATATTTTTGGCAAAGAGCTAATTAAGATATAATTTGGGTTCCAATCCACACCATCCCTTTTTCCTTACCGAAATCTGGTAATGGTTCAAGACCTTCAAGAATTTCAAGAGGGCAAAAGTCTTGTAAGTCATCCAGTATGTTTCGGGAAATAGAAGAGAGGCCAAAGGGACAAATAACCCTAAAACCTAAAAATATGGAAGAGCGCAATGATTCCGCTGATCAAGGCAACAACAGCGACCCAATGACGTTTGTTTACGGTCACGTAGACCCCCGTCGAGAAGGCCCACGGATATTATGGCAATCGCTATGAGCAGTGGCCTTCCTTTTCTAAGGAAATAATGCACCGGCCGAAATTCATTGGAAACTGCATCTTAAGAAGGATCACAGCTGCAATTATCGAGCTGGACATGACGACGGCGTTGCAGATCATGAAGACATCATACATGGGTTTGATCAACAGCATAGTGATTCCAGTATCCGGTTCAAAGCCATTATATCCCCGCGAACAAAAAAGCCGGCGGCGAATGTCATAGCAGCAACGAGTGTTGTCATGACCATACAGGTATTCTCCGAGTCCTTTAGTCTCCTCGACTGCAGAGTCCCCACATCTCTCCCCGGGTCAAAGCCTTCTGGCCGGCAAATTACTGTCTTTGCTTCTGGATGCTTTAGCAGCGTTAGTAAAGGTACTGCTAATAGCTGGAAAGCCTAATAGAAAAAAGACCGTTATTATATATGAAGATGGACTAACAATCAAAGAATATAGATGTGAAAGGAATGAAACCTTTCAAGGAATACAGAGACTTGCCACCGCTATCTTTTCTGAGCTTACTGTAGAAACTTGATCTCGGTAACTTCCGAGGGGAGTTCAAGGGGTCAAAAATAAACTTTAATTCCTCTCATTGCTCCCTCCCGAAAGGAAGTAGCCACATTCTTAAGCTTGGAATCACGGAACATGTAATCAACTACCGAGTCCTTCCCATGCTTTTGGCCTTCCTGAAGATCTAGCAACTCATCCGGAATCAGCCAAAGCCGTAGCAGATTCTTGATAATTTCCAGATGACCCATCTTACATGCAATGTGAATCGGAAGATAGCCATTTCGGTCACCCTAAAAGGCGCTCAATGGGAAGTTGTTGACCAAGAATTCAACTCCATCAACGTAATTCACGGATGCTGCTAGATGAAGAGGAGTAGCACCTCTTCCATGTTGTAAATAAAGTAGTTATTTCTTCTGCTCCGACATTTCTTTCAGCATTTCTACATCAGTAGAGAGCAGGAAATGAATAAAAATGTGTAACGCTCATAGCCAAGCATCTAGAAACTTTGCCCTCTAACGATTAAATTTCTCTTTCAATTTAACAAAAATGCAACATTACATTGGCTACGTATCAAAATCTAAACTTTTGGGGGAAATTTTCAGTATAAACGCGAGAGCATGCTTCCAAGCATAGAGATGTACATTTCCAATAAGCAGTTTACCACGTCGGAGTAACCAAAGGCAGCTTTGACATTAGTCTCTTCCTTGGCAAATAATACAAGTAGTATAGTATCTCCAAAGGCTTACTTATACTATGAGTATCTACTATTGAAGTATTCGATTGATGACATTTTTCGAGACCCAAATCCAAACATATCTTAACTGCCTTCTTCTGGGCCAAACTTTATAAGAATTTTTTAATGATCGATGGAGGCTCTAGATAAAGTTAAACCATTCCAGCAGAAGAACCAAAAAATGTGAATGAGACTAACAGTTTGAACGGCTAGTAAGGATCCAAAAATGTATGTGGTCAGGCTAATAAATTTACCAAAGTGAGAACCGTAAGTACAATCACTGACCTATCCTCTGGTGAATCACGGCTCCGTGAACCGGGGACATGCCTTGAGCATGCCCATCCTTTTGCTTCCATCAAAAGCAAGAGATTCTTCATGTCCCCCATCTCGACTGCCAAGTACAGCGGGCATTTGCCCTCCTTGCTCTCCTGATACGCCGATCTTGAGCCTCGACTCGAGAGCAGACGGGTCAACTCGTAGTGACGATTCTTCACGGCCTCATGCAATGCCGTGTTCCCCATATCGTTCGCCTTGTCCACAATACTACCGCAGCCGAGGAGGAGCTCAGACGTGCAGATCCTGCCGGCTCTTGCGGCGATATGTAGCGCAGTGTCCCCTCGGTAGTTCGCCTTGGCAGCGAGCTTCTTGCCGGGTTTGACCTCAAAGAGGGCTTGGAGAATGTCCGGTTTCCAGATGCCCGCTGCGATGTGGAGCAACGAGTTCCCAGAAGGACCCCGTATGTCAATAATGTCAGACAAAGTGACCCTCTCTCTCTCCAACAGAATGCTTTTCGAGGGCCTCCATGAGCTCGTCGACGTCACCTTCCTTCGCGGCGGCGCATAGCAGCAGATGCACGCGGTATTTGGATTCGGGTTGAAGTTGTGTTCTATTAAATACCGACTCCAGTGCATTCAATCTGGCCCTTCTCTGCTCCCATATTTAATGATCACCAATTTTTATGCTTTCGCCATCGCCATCCATCTTAGAACTCGGAAACTTGAATATCGTCCTCTCCAAAGTTAGACCATGGTCTGTCGAACTCTTCTGCGGTGTCTCTTCCCCATGATTAGATGCACGATTCTGCTCTCCTTGAGTGTCTCATGGGGATCACACGTATCAATCGTCGATTGCCATGCGCTGGTGCAGGCCATATCATTTCATTTTCTTAGGTAAGACGTTATTATCGAATGAGATCCCCTCTGCCCAAAATTGATTGGTCCGGACCAACACAGTACGCGATTATGCCCACCGTCTAACTTCAATCATAAACCACGAACAAGATTTTGAATTTCTTTTTCGTTTTCTCTCTCTCTCTCTCTCTCTCTCTCTCTCTGCACGATACATATCCTACTTTTAGTCTCGAGCTACTTTGCACAAAGTTATTTGGACCGACCCCACAAATGGAGAAAAGAAAGGTGAGAGAAGAGAGAGGAAAGTAAAAGGAGAGAAAAAGATTATAAAGGGAGCAAATATGGAGAGTAAAGACAGACTGACAGTAAAGAGAAAAAGAAACTCGCTCCTTTTTTTCTTCTTCAGCAAAAAGTGAGAACCATCCGTGAACTGTGCTGGGTTCAGTTCACGTGACTTTAGTATGTAAATTGGGTCTCACTTAATATTTAAATCTTAAATAAAAAATGAATTGAATCGGCTTATGTTTGCACACCTCGCAATCAATGAGTGAATTTGCGAAAATCTCTTGTGGCGGTCAAGGTATCTAGTATTTTCTCTAATTGCACCACCACAATTAAAAGTAGTGACAGCAAATTATATTCACAAAAGTGTTACTAAACAAAATTTTGCAAAATAATTATAGTTATAACTATACACGTGATTGAACTAGATCACGCAATTCAATTACATTATTTATATGAGTCGCTCAAAGCCAATTTAAAAAGGAGTATTGCTCTTATTTATTATTGACTTCAAGACATTGGGACTTGCTTAGTGTTCGGTTGCGGGATTTGCACACAGAAAGCAAATTCCTCAAAGTTGGACTTCTTAAAAATTAATTTCTTTCTCTTATTTTGTCTTTTTTTGGTCTTTATCTTTTTCTCTCACAATTCTCTTCATTCTCTCTCTTCTCTCTCCGTCATCTTCTTCAACCTTCGGCCATGAAAGAGGATTTGAGCTAATCTTACCCTCTCCTCCCTCTCTTATTGATTTTGTTTTACTTTATTGCTCTCTTTTTTACATTTTCTTCACTCCTAATTTAGATTTGGCAGCTATTTTTTCCAATTTAATTCTAAATAAGAGTTTGAACTCTCCTAATCTAACTCTTAATATGAGAGTTATCATCTCTCGATCTAGATATGGGAGTTCAATAAATATGCTTTAGGGGAGTCGATACTATAACGACTCTAACTCCATCTCTAGGGTCTTGAGCAGCATGGGTTATTTCATGACATCTCAAGCTTGTCGCCATCCTGATTCTTTTTATCTTATTAATAAACATATGCGGAAGCATGAACAAACAATAGTTAAAAGACTAGGTCATACATCACACAAAACACATTAGTTTCTATCACAACTGTACATTTACAAGCCCTTTCTCTATGGGCCATCTTTCCTTTCTATATCACACCACAAGACAGACAGGAGAATTCCTATCTCCTCTAGTTTGATTGCAACTTTCAACACTGACGTGAGACATCCATGCCTGCAAGTCTGAAAAATAAGATAGTAAGTCGGAAGACTCAGTAAGCAAAATTCCTAATTCTCTACTAGGAAAGCATCTCATCACCAAAGCCTAGCAAGTACAAAACTCGCAATACAATATTGATGACAAATCAATAGCAAACCCATTGCTATCTCTCGACTATCTACATGCGATCCACTTTCAACTTACCAAATAAGCTATTTCACCAAATAAGTTTATCAAACAGCACATAGTAACATGCACAATAAATTCATTAACCATATCAAACAATTCTTCTCATACTTTCAAGGGCTTCTAGCGTCAGGCTGGGCATTTGACCTCAGGTTAGGCATCCCATACTTTCAGAGGTTTCCTGACTCAACCAGAGCATCCGGCCATCAAGTTAGGCATCCCATACTTTCAGGAGCTTCCTAATTCAAGTAAGGCATCCAATTCTCATTAACGAGATATTGCCACCAACTTGGATGGCAACGAGCTCTTTTTTCCTATTCAAGTGCACACACAAGTGTATTACATATGCCAGTTCTTGTCTTTTGTATTAACTGACTTATACATGACTCGAAGGCGTGCTCATTCATGCGTGTATGACATGAATTCTTGTACTACACTAACAAACATGTCGGGAATGACCATTGGTCCGTAACTTGAACCGATCACTTAATGCCAATCCCCAAACCGAACAAGGCTCGAAAACGGCACGCCTCAATGCCGATCCATGACCTTGAAGCTTGGGTTCACCTTGCTTTTGTGAAGATCCTAAGCTCGACTGACCTCGGCTTCGACCCAACATGAACATACTTCATGTCAAGAATGACCCTTGGTTCATGGCTTAACTCAAACACCAAACACAAAGTCCCCACACCAATCGAAACATTAAACCGGCATGCTTTAATGCCTTACCAAGACCTCGTGAGCTTCAGCAATCCCTATACTGATCAAGACTTGGAACCAGCACGCCTCAATGTCGTTCCAAGACCTCGCGACTTTGGGCGATCCCCGCATCGAATGAGACTTGGAATTGGCACACTTTAATGGTGATCCAAGGCCTTGTGACCTTGGGCGACCTTGCCTTGTGTTGAACTTAACCTGAATGAACCTCGGTCTTATTCCGAGTGTGCACAACTCAAGCACATGTTCAAGCACAAACATGACCAGACTATACTAAGGATTTTACATCTACCCATGGCTTGAACAGGTGAGCACATAACTAAACTCAACAATGGAGCCTGCCACCTTAGAGAAGAATTAAGGATCCTATTTACCTGGGTAAACCTTGAGAACTTACTTGAATGACTCGATGAGGACGATAGTGCGAGGCCGAGAGACAGGAAATAAATGGAAGAACAGTGTGTGAATGGCAAAAGGGCTACAATGACAGAAATGAATGGAGGCTCCTCCTATTTATAGACACCAACTTCATTATTACTCATCCAAATAACTCAATCATATTTCTTGGATGGCACGGTTATGATATTAAGGTGGCAAGTGTGGCAAGCTTAAGTTGCAATGTGCCATGCCTATTACAAAAGGTGGCACATCTAAGGGCCTAATATTATGATTGGAGACTTACTTATTTCTCTCCCATTGAACCACTTGTACCATACCATCATGGCTTTACCTAGTTGTTCTCCAAGGAGGATCTTATGGCTATAATGACCATATCTTCCATGGATATCTAAGCATATGTGTCACCATTATTGTCATTACTTGGCCAACTTGCTCTTCAAATGAGATCTTAGGGGTAATGATGACCAAATCTTTAAAGGCCACATAAGCCCATGACAAGTCATTCTGATTAAATGCCTAAATTTGATTAATCATGAAGTTTGGATATTTAGCACATGCCTGAATTAAAGAACTTGATTTCTAAGTTTTAGGCATCTAGAATATTCCATCAAGTTCTTTTCTAATTGGTCAACTTAAGCCCTTAAGTCCTTTGCTTCTCTTGAGCCATCATTACCAAATCTTTAAAGGACACCTAAGTGAGATGAATCATCGTTGCATTTAATGAGGTATTCTAAAATCTTTTATTATGTCTTCTCTTGATTGGCATATTTGTCCAAGAGTCCCTTACTTAATTCTCAAGGTGAATCTTTGGTAATCATTATTGAATCTAGAAATGCCCATCTAAAGTGATGAGTCTTCTTCTTCATGAAAGACCTAAGGTGTTCTAGAATGTTTTCTTTTGTTCATTTCCAAAGAATATGACAAACATGGGAAATAGGCCATTGGAAGTGCAACGAGGACCGGGCAAGGACTTTTTGTGTTCATCCCCTAACAACCATTTCGACACATTTGAGGTTCATGGCGAAGCCACTTTCAATGTGGTTGCCGTAAGCAAAGTTTGCCTTCTTGGCTAGATCAATGGCCCAGGGCATAGACTCAATGATCAACTCTTGGACCAACTCTAGTCAAGCGGACTAGCTCTTGGATCGGCCCCAAGCCTGGTCCAAGCCAACTCTAGATTGTCGTGTGGCTGTTCGAGATCGGTCAATTCGTAACCGACACATGGTCATATCGAGTCGAATCATGGTCATCCACGGTTAGTACATGACCAAGGGGAATCACCTGCAATTGGAACATCACCGTTCAAGATCGATCCATGATCATCCATCGATCCGTGGTGGAATGTGACCATTCTTCGATTAACCCTTATGGTCGGGCAATCATCCATCAACAGAATGACTCGAGTCCACTTGCGTGATCATTAAATTGGTTCATGGCCGATCTCTTGATCCATCCATGATCGATCCTTACCATTAACACCCCAAACTCATAGCCACTCTTGTAGGTCGAAAATAAAGATGTTACAGGTACCCTTCTACTCTATTGGTGCACAAGTTCTCTACCTCGAACTTTAATGGTGATTATAGAAGCTTTGGTGTCTTTCTGAATCACGAAGATTTGCTTTCGCAAGTTAAATCTATGTTTATTAAACCTATTTTGGTTGTTTTTGATGATGCTAATACGAACACCTAGAGGGGATGAATAGGTGTCTAAAAGAAGTATTGACAAATAAATACGGAATAAAATAAGTTGCAAGCAAAGTTTGAATAAGGATTAGAGTCTGATAAACGAACCACCAGACTTCTAGTAGATGTTTAGAATTTGTTATGCAATGGAACAGACTTCTAAATTAACCTATAAGAAGAGTTAAGGGACACAAAATTTATAATGATTCGGCTTAGATCAAGCCTACGTCCACTCTTCCACGCTAACAGCCTTCTAGCTGGATTCCACTATGTGATCAACAAGAGATTACAACTTTAAGTGCAAACACTCAGTAGTAGATCACACTATCTTGCTAAATTACTCTTTTGGTATTTCTCTCACAATTACAAACGTTTAAGCTCACAAAAGACAAGTGTATAATCAAAGTTCGATCAAACTTTGGAATTATAGATTTTACGCTCCGTCTCTTATTTGCTTATCGGTCCTTATTCTCCTTAAATATTCATCCACTCCCAAACTAGCCATTGGACAGTATCTAGAAGATCGTCTTCCAATCTACCCGTTGGACAAATCTGTATCAAGAAAATTTAGTAGCCATTGAGTGATAGAAGTAGAATCTCAAATTGATTCTGATCGCCCATACAAACAGAATCTTGATTTCCGTAAGTAAAGTTTCTTTGTTTAACAAGTTCTTGTCTTGAAGATCCAATTGTCAATCAATTAGATTAAGTCAATCAAATCTATCTTGATGTAGAATCCAAACCAAATTACTAGCTATTATATGTTTAGGGCTTGTGTTATGTTCTGTCGAGTTGTCTCATTCTGAACATGTTTTGTTCTGAACTTTCATGTTCTGGATGTGTATCTCGTTCTAGACCTTGTCACGTTCTCAACATGTGTCTCATTTTGGACCTTATCACATTTTAGACTTGTGTCTCGTTCTATATGTAGAGTTTGAGTGTCTTCCATTTGAAATAGAGTCCGAGTATCTTCCGTCTGAAATAGAGTCCAAGTGTTTTCCGTCTAAAATAGACTTTACAATATGGACGTAAGTCTGAATATATTCTTCTTCTGAACATATTTAGCCTTAAGGTATGGACACGGTCTAAATAAGTTCAGTTTCAACATAGAATTTATCTTATGGTTCTTTCAAGTATAGACTTCAACAATATCATTTACGCATTCTATCATCTGCATAATCTATTACTCAACCATTAAACACGTTAGTAGCCTTCGATATATTTTGTCATCTTCAAAACATCATAAGGGATTTCCCTAACAGTTTCTATATAATGATAATCTAGAGGAAACCGAATCTAGGCACAAACTACCAACTGGCAATGTTGCAATTATCAAAGAAGGAATTTTCAATGTGCGGTCATCATTGACAAAAATATGAGATCCAACGATCATTCGCCAATTATTTTGCTTGATAGATCCATATTTGTGAAACAAATGTATGTTTAAACCTATTGGTACTCTCCTTAATCCTCCTTATTTTCTGGATTTGGCTTGTTTTGCAATATTTTGGACTTTCCTCTATTTCGATTTGTTTTGTCATGAAATCTATGTACTTCCTAGGAGTGAGCATGACTCTAGCTTCTAGGGTAGAATCTGAAACCTGAGAACTGGATCAGTGGGAACTTGTAGATTCCATTTCCAAGGTATGTAAGGTAAGTTTCAGATTCCCAAAAATGATAAACTTATTTTGACAAGTAGGTTTTAAGTTCATAGTTGGAGGAACCTAGAAACTAGAACCTATAGCCTCTAACCTGTAACCTAGAACCCGAAACAAGTTTTAATGTTTTTCTTGGTTCATGTTTTTGTGTGATCTTACAATATTCCATGCCGTTGTACTAGTTTGAGCTTCCATTTTATGACTAAGACTTTTACTTTATTAATGGTCATATTTTTCATGTGTCTTTATGGTCAGTGAATTATAGTGGCAAGTGATGATCATTAAAAGTTTTAATCCACTGCAATCGTTCAATTTATAATATAGTTGGAACTTGGATTAATCCTAGAACCAACCCTGGAACCAGTGACAAGATAAGTTCGAGGTTCTAGGGTATAAAGGTTAGGTTTCAGGTTCCAAAAAATAAGGAACCCATTCTAACGGGTAAGTTCTATATTCCAAATAGAACTTGTACAGAACCTGAAACTGTTTGCTCCTAGTACTTCTTATGTATTCTTTTTAGCAGTGAAATATGCACAAGAAATTCAATAGCCAAATATAGCTAGTCACCGTTTGGAAAAAATTACACTACTAAACAAAACTCATTAGTATCATTAGAAAGATCCAATAAATTTCGAAAATGGGGAAAATACATTTTAGTGTTGTTTTCCATATTATTGAAAATATCATTATGTATTTAAATGGTTACTGTTTCATAACAGTGTGTGCAAAGCGTGTGCAATCTAGAAGTGATCAAAGCATGAACATTGTAATTTTGCTAGATGAAATTATCAAGGGTACCTATGTGCTTGCTCTTCAGTTATTCATTACATAATGTGGTAAAATATACATTATGTATGAAGGATTCGTGATAGCGTAACGATACCGTTCTCTCAATTTTATAAGGTGTCATTTTATCGACACATTTCAAATTGCAAGAGATACGCCGCCGGAAGAGCATAAGAATCATGGTTCTTGAGCAAGTAAGGAAAAATTAAACTGCATTTTTTTTATTTTAAAAAAATTACAAGATGATACCATTAAGCAATAAGATATTCATAAGATGCCATGCTTAAATGGACGTAGCCCCAAAATAGAAGGAAAAAAAATACGGAATGTAATTCATTATCTCTTGCATCGACAAACTTTCTTAATTCATCTTTTCGGTTGTAACTTGTGCTGATAAACATTTTATTTTCAAGAAAAAATGCTTAATTAAATATTTACTTCTTAATCGAAAAAATTATCAAAAAGGTTATAAACCTATATACAATTGTGTCAATTCGGCTCTAAGTAATTTTATTTTTTTTTGCCAATTCAGTCTTAAACATTTCACAATTTACCAATTTTGGCCAACCGGAACGTATGTGGATGTCAATTGACGTCAACTGTTCAATTGACGCTCATGTGGACAATTTTTAATAATATATATTTTTTTGAATTTTCTTTTCTTTTCTTCATTCCTCTCCTCTTTTTTTTTTTTTTTTTTCCCTATAGTGGCCAGCAAGGGTCACAGCCATGGCTCGGCCTTGCTCAGACCTAGGTGAGGCAACCTCGCTCACAACCTATGAAGCACGGACACGTTCGGGAACCTTCCGTGTCATGTCGGACACGTGATCAACTCTTCTCGACACGCGAGTCGGAGCATGTACGAAATCGCAAGAGGCTAGGTTTTTGGAGCGAGTCTGCAAGCATGAAGGGAGAGTGAATTGTTGTAGAAGGCGATGGAGGGTCGAGACAAGGGCGAGGGAGAGGAAGCGAGGCTGCGGAGGCAAGGCCGCAGCGCTAAGGCCGTGACGGTGAAAGAGAGCTGGAGGAAGAGAGAACCATGTGACCAAGATGGCCGCAATGGGGGACCGAAGACAAGGCTACGATGGTAAAAGAGGAAGGACTAGAGGCAAGGTAGTGAGCAACTGCAACAAGGCGACCAAGAGAGAGTATAGATTGAGAGAAAGAGGATCGTGCAATGAAGAAGGAGGGAGCGGCCAGCGTTTTTCGAGAGTTTTCAAGGTTGCTCTTTTTGTTTTAGGAAGAAGGATTTCTAAAAGATAAAGAATGGGGATGCCGTGCAAGGAGGAGGAGGAAGAGGAGGAGGCTACGATATAGGTTTCCAAGGAAGGGCAGCAAAAAAAAAATGGGGGGTGCCGTGGAGGAGGAGTCTAAGGAGGAGGAGGCAGCTAGGTTTGGGTTTCCAAAGAGGGCTGAAAAAAAAATTAAAAATGAGGTGCCGTGCAAGGAGGAGGTGCCTAGGAGGAATATTAGGCAGCTAGTGTTTGGGTTTTCAAGGAAGAGCAGGAAAAAAAATTAAAAATGATGGTGCCATGAAGAGCAAAATAAATAAATAAATAAAATGGGATGCTCGTCCAATTGGGCGGGATTTGTCTTTTTTTTCTTTTCCTTTTTGGAGGGAGAGAGTGGAGGGTGATTTCAAGAAAGAAAAAGGATGAATAATGTTGAATAATAATAAATTATGATCACCATGAAAAATCATAAAATTATTTAAATAAGTTGACTCTACTCTTTATTTTTGAAATAATCATATGTATTTATAATATAACATATCCCAACGTATCGAAATTCTCTATTTTTTTTAGAAATGACGTGTCGGCGTGTTATGTCGTGTGTTGCATGTCCGTGTCGATGTTACATAGCTCACAACCCCCAAGCCTCACCCAGATCTGGGCAAGATCTAGTAAGGGCCACAACCCTCGTCAAAGCCTCGCCGGCCACTGGGAAAAAAAGGAAAAGAACAAAGAAAAATAAAATAAAATAAAATATTATTAAAAGTTATCCATATCAATATTGGTCGGATGGCTAGCACCGGCTAGCCAAAATTGGCCAAATGACCTGAATTAGCATGATTGCAAAAGGCTTATGACTAAATTGACACAATTACAAAAAGTTTAGGACTATTTTAATAATTCTACCTTCTTAATCATATGAAATTGCATAGAATATAATCTTATCTAGCAATAGTATCTCATCCATGATTTGATTATGTATTTCGTGTATTGTAATATGCATAGTTGTTCTTGCCATTATGTTGTAAGCTTTGAAAATTTTCCAATACCCTGAATGAGGTCTTTTCGAGCGCAACTTGACTTAAATGCGAAGAGTCAAATTTACATTCATAACGATATTTCCATTAATCTTGGAAACGACATTTAAGTGTTTTTTATTTCTTTTTTGAAATTTAATACATCTTTCTAATGATGCTAATACGTTTTATTTAGTAATAACTTCTCCATACTGAGGTTGGCTGTATTTTGATTTTTAATTTCATTTAGGTATATGTGCTTTCTGCCGGCAAATCACATCGGGCACTAAGCAAGAATTTTCAAGGAAACGGGATAAACTGCATTTGGGACTAGCTAATCCAAAGGCTTTTGGGCCTATGAAGGCCCTTGACCAAATACTAGGACGTCTGGTAGATTTTTATTTGGAACCCTAGAAATGCATTACATTTTTAAAATCTTCTAAAGTCCCTTGGACCACGGCATATTCGTAGGAACTTTGGCATTAGCATTTTTGGAATGCTAAAATATTTTTTTTTCCTTTAAGTCCCTAGATAGATTTTCAAAATTCTAAAAATGCATTCACCCCCAACAACGTCACTCTCCATCATCGGCAATGCTAGTTTGACTGTCCGCAAGCTAGATTTGTCACCAACAAGCCTTACCCAAGGTTTGGTGACCTTAGGCGACGATTGCAAAGCTAGATTTGGCTTGTTGATGACCTAAGCCCTTCATCAAACGTCGACAAAGTGTTTGAGTTCTTTTTATTTAAAGAAAAAAAAAGATTGTAAGAGTCATTTGCAAATGTGATTTTTCCAAACACTATTTAAATAAAGTTGCTTTCCAATGCACTTTTAAAGTACAATTCCAAACACAATTTTCATTTTGAGAAACTCCTCTAATCTAACGTCATTTGCATTTTCCTAAAGGTTTTCCCCAAAAAATTAACCAAACATAGCCAAAGAAATTACTCAATTGTCTTGGTTTATAAGAGGTGGAGACGACCATCATAAAATCATCGTCCAAAAGTGGATGGTCGAGTGTGTCGTCCTCTTTGTCTATTTCAAGTATTTATAAATAGGGATGATGACACAAATGGTCCTTAAACTTTGGTCTAATATACAATGTAGTCTCTTAACTTTTAATTTTTTCAATATTATCCATGAACTTTAACCTAATGCACAATATAGCCCCTAAACTTTTAATTTTTGGCACATATTCAATTTAGTTCCTAAACTACTAAATTAAATATTTTTATATAGTTTATAGACTAAATTGATTATGTAGCAAAAATTCAAGAATTGTATTATTTATTGGGTTACGGTTCAGGGACCATTGAACAAATTAAAAATTTAAGAACTATATTAAATAATTGACTAAAATTCAGAAATCATTTGTATTATTTTTCCTTATAAATATTGAAGCTCTGTGACTATTTTCTCTTTTTCCCGTTAATTTCTTCACGTCCTCAATAGTTGTTTTCTTGACTCCATCTCGATCTTCACTGCTCACGACTTTCTATACGTCTTATTGTCCGTCAATCTTTGGGTCTTTACTTGCAATCCTCCTCATTCAAGCGCGCAAGAAAGATATCTGTAGCTCTTCTTCTTTAATTATTGGGTTTTGTTTCTAATGCAGCACCACATCAGCGCCGCTTGTTCTTTAAAAATATTGGGCCTTGTTTTTTGTTTAATGCGGCGTCATACTTAGCGCCGCATCAATCCACCCCACTTCTTTAGCAATCAAACATGAACGAATTGTTCATGTAAGACATTATCTCTATGTCAGCACTCTGGCAACGAAAGAAAAAGAAACCCAGCAATGATCGTCGCTGTTAAGAAGTGCTGCAGGTAGACAAAAAAACATGCGTTTGGGAACTGCATTTCCCAAGCCCCTTGGGCATGCAAAGCCCTTTGGGCCAAATACTTGGTGTTCCACAAAAACAATTTTAGCTGCATTTACCAAATGCAAGCCTGCAAAAGGCAAAAAGCCCAAGGCAGAGGCAGGTCAGGGGCTGCTGCCTTGGGCTTTCTCAGCACGCTGGCCTCCAAGGCTAGTGAAAAAATTCTCCCAAAATTGTCTCCGCTAATCTTTTATTTTTCCGAGTTTACCCCTGATAACTGTTCATCTTCTTCCCTCTCTCTATTGAACAAGACCAGCATCTTCGCATGGTCGCCGGCGAAGGGTAGGAGGTGCGGTGAAGGGCTAGTGGTCCGGCTAGGATCTCGCAACCCTTCGACAAGGGTCACCACGCGGAGGACGTGATGTGGCGAGGGTCTCAATGACCAAATCACGCAGCCCCGGTGACCTCCGCACGAAGGTCGCAGCACAATGGGTCACGTGACCATCCAGCAAGGGTCGCCACAACTCGGATCTTGCGATCTAGGTTGCCGCGATCCAAATCTCGTGATGTGACCTCCACACGAAGGTCGCCAAGGCCGCTCGATCTTGTCGCGGCAACCCTCGCCACGCCACGTCCTCCGCGTGACAACCCTAGCCGAACCACCTCTCCTTCGCCGCACCGCCTGCCTCTCGCCGCACTACCTACCATTCGCTGGCAACTATTAGCTCTTCGCCAGCCAACTCTCCTTTTTTTTTCTTTTTTTTAATAATAAAAGTCTTTGGCAAATTTAATTTGTCCAAACACTATATTGTTCTAAGACACTTCGCAATGGACTTTCACAAATACGACTTACCAAACACAATTTGCATTTTGAAAAACTTTGTTAACTTAAGAGCCTTTGCATTTCTTTAAAGACTTTTCCCAAAAGCCTTCCCAAACTTATCCAAGGAATTCTTGGTCATGGTTTCGGCATAATCTAAATTCTAATGCACGACATTGGGGATTAAAATTAAAATTGAAAGCCAAGACAATGGATAGACTCTAAAATCCGATAAACCAAAGGTGTTATCTCTTTTTACCCTATTTGTAATGTTTTCATTCAAGAGCTGCTACCCTTAGGCAGAACATAAGATGTGCAGCGTCATACATATTTATATGTGAACTTTGTCTTGAACCTTTGTGTTTGATAAGGGTTTTGTCCCCTATATTATTGTAAAAAGATAAATGTACAAGAAAATACAATTAAGTCTTAAAATTTACTACGAAAGTATAACTGAGTCTTAAAATTTTCAAAAAGTACATCAAATCCTAAAACTTATCAAATTAATCCAATCAAATCATTTCCTTGATTATATTTTTTGAAAATTTTAAAATTCAATTATATTTTTTTATTGAATAATTTGAAGGTTTTAGGATTCTTGATAAGTGTGGGAACTTCGGTACAATTATCCTTATAGTAAATTTAGCCAATAGAGAGAGAAGAAAACTCTTCAGCTTGAACCACCGCCCGCCGCGGTGGCCGCTGATTAAGCGTCGTCTACGCAAAGGAGGAAGGTTCGAATCTTCGTGGACGCGATCTTGTCATGTCGCGCTACTTACCCAGGGGTTAGCGGTGGAGGCCCCCGGCGCCCCAGGATATAATCTCCACCGCGAAGCGGCGTGCGGAGTTCCCTGGATACCCAAAAAAAAAAAAAAAAAAACTCTTCGGCTTGTTATGTTCTCAAAGCTCACAGGAACCACACACTGCCTGTCCCCCCTCTCAAGAACCGCGCGGACACTCGCTCTCGCTTGCTCACCGCACTCGACCATGTCCACTCTCCTCCACTTCGCTCCTCCCTTCTCTCTCCTCAAACGCCCGCCACCCGCCTCCTCCCTCCTCTCCCCTCACCGTCCCGCCCTCCTCCCGGCTCGCCGCCGTGGCTCCTCCTCCTCAGCCGCCGGCGCCGGGGGCGGCCCCATCAGAGCCCACAAGGTGGTGATCGAGCACGGGGGCCGGGCCACGGAGCTGGAGGTGGAGCCGGACGAGACCATCCTTTCCGAGACCATCCTTTCCAAGGCCATCGACTCGGGCCTGGCCGTCCCCCACGACTGCAAGCTCGGCGTGTGCATGACCTGCCCGGCCCGGCTCGTCAGCGGGTCCGTCGACCAGAGCGAAGGCATGCTCAGCGACGACGTCGTGGAGCGCGGCTACGCTCTCCTCTGCGTGTCGTACCCGACGTCGGATTGCACGATCAAGACTATCCCCGAGGAGGAGCTCTTGTCTCTGCAGCTCGCGACTGCTAACGACTGAAAATTGTTTTTTAATTTTTTTTTTTTTTGGGTGCCTGAAGGTGTCAACATGTTTCTTTTCCTTATGATGAAATTAGGGGTGTTGGTAAATTTTTATGGCGAGGGATTACGAATAGAGAGTTCTTCACTCTTCTTGTTCTGAGAATATTCATGGGTCGACATTCTTGGATTGCATAGCTGTATTGGTGGCTAAAGACAAATCAATTCTGGAAGTTGGGTATTCTACTACTGTTAAGGGATGAAGATAGCTAAAAAGGAGTGTAGTCATGATGTGGCTGTGGCTGATTCGAGGAGATGACAGGAGAGCGTTTTAGTTCAATCCTGGAATGTAAGAAATTTTATTGTACATTGAATGTGCAATCGTGGCTCCCTTAGCATTTGAGCTCTGAGGACTAGGGGTTTCAAGCAGAGACGCAAGTTTGAATTTTCTCATTGTTAATGTGACACTAGGTAAACACAGGGAAGGTAATTTTAAGTGGATTAAGTTAACCTGCGCATTGAAATGCTTGCATTCGGCCTGTGGTTGCAAATGGGATGTGGTTGCCTTGCCTTCTTGGTGGTGGAGGGAATGTACTTATCTTAGTTACATGAATTTGTTTAGGAAGTCAAAGTTGGAGTTTTGGGATGAAATCATTCAGAAGGGAGGAGATTTCTTGCTTATCTGGAATGGGGTTTGCAGGAATCGTGAGATAATTGATATCTTCTCTGCAAAAAAGTAAAAATGTCATGAGATAGATACATTGATTTGGCAGACAAGTTATGATCGACAAGAATTTCTCTCAAAAATTTTCTTGGCTTATGGACAAAATCCGTCATTAATGATATAAACTTGTCTATCAACATAAGGACTAGAAACAGTGTACAAGAGGTTTGTTCTACTTCTTTCTGTTACAGCTTGCACAGGATATTCTTGTTCAATGTTCCATCCGCAAAAAATGAGCAGATATTACTCTCGCTTTCTCTGCAAAAACTCATCTCCAGGAGAAAAGTGATGCCTTAAAATGCCAGGCAACATTCTCTAGATCATATAAGCAAAAGTTGCATCTATCCATAAACAGTCACCACCAGCACAGCAGAATTCCATTCTGATGTGCACGCAATTAGAGAGCTGATGACTTCACTTCTAAATTTGTGGCGTGATGGCTGGCTTTCTTCGTTTTTCGTTGCTTAAGTTTCACCTTCACGTTAACCCCATTATCAATAACGGCCTGAAGCACAATCATAAGCTTTCCCTCTAATTTCTCCCCTTTCCTTGGCGTATAAATTATGTCATGAATGTCATCAGCCAGCGCTCGCTGAGCCAGAATTTCGCCAACAGCAGCACAAGCAGCTGCATTTCTAGTCGAAGCCAGATCGAACTTCATGTCTTTCGAAATAGAATGTGCCACAACGACGACCTTGCTCGTTGCCCTGTGAATTATACATGCACGAACGGAAGCCTTTGAAATGTAAATATCCAGGCAAAACGGTTCATGGTAAGGACCTGTGAGTTGATTAAATGTCGGAGTCCTCAGCTTCTTTTTGTTTGAGGTGCAATCGACTTCGGCTCCATCCAGCAGAGAAGGCACATTCTTCTTCTTTGCAGCTTTGGGAAGTTTTTCATTTCTGGTGATTAAACCTCAGTCTTCCTTCTTGGTTTCCTTTGGATCTTCTCGCCGCTTTGGGGATTTCTTCCTATGGAATTTGAAACTGTACTCTTCGAACTCCTTGGATGCCTTGTCAATTTTGTAAAAGAGATTGCCTCTTATCCGCATGTTATCAATCTCATCGAAGTCGGCCTCTTCCTCAACAGATGAAGAATGATCCTCATGCTCATCTGTCGTTTCGGTCAAATTGTCTGTTCCCAGCGACCTCCTCGATCCCTGCCACGCCTGTGCCAACCCAGTCGAGACCCGCCACTGGTCGTCATCCACAACTTCAATGGCACAACCATCTAAAGAAGGCCTGCTATCAGCAAACAATGGAGAAAGCTGCATTCTCTCCAAACCGCAAGCAGTTGTTGTAGGCCCACTATCAACCAACTGGGACCAACCCTTTTCGATTCCCTTGTCAGCAACTTCAGATGCACTCCACCGACGTCGGAAGAAAACGAGAGCTGACCACCGACGTTACCGCGACGCCTCTTCTTAAGAGAGCAGATGCCATCGTGTACCTTGAGAGATGTTGCGGGATCGTGGAAATAGAACCGCCCCGACAAAACGCTAAAGCCGCCAAGAGCAAGATGATTACACAAGGAGCTCTGCGTAAACACCCATTAACTGCGGCGCACGAGCTGAAAAAATCTCCAGTGGAGCAATTCATCGAACACCTCATGTGCAGGTGACCCTATCTCGTTCGTTTCCTCGCCAGCAGAGAGCGACAGAAGTTAGTGGACTCAGCTCGACGGGCCGACTCTGCTGACTGCCGAGGCTTTACAAGTGCATGAGGCGTTGATCCCCTTATCTCCTGATTCGCGGATCGATTGTCGCGGGGGTCAACGGATAAGGTGGAGAGACCCTCTAGCGTTCTTGGAAGCGCCTCGTTAGCAAAACAAGATTCGAAGATTTATCAAAATTGGAAGTGTACGGGGATTATATGGTGTCAACGTAAACTGGCTTTCATGGCAGTGGGCGCTCTGGATAGCCTACTCTCTGCAAGTCTTGAAGGAGGCCCAACTCTTTCTTCGATCCGAAAGAGACCCATGATGTTTCGGGAGAAAATATTCAAGTGATTGCAAAGCTCAACCTCAATCGCTGCTGTGGCGCGCGTTTTGCATTCATACCCAATAAAAATTGACATGTCAGCCGAAGTGAAATAAAGAAAATAAAGGAGAGTTTGAACCTTACCGGCTAAAATAACCTTACCAGCGAACTTGGTAAGTACATGGGAAAACGAAATTCACAGATTGACACGTGTCCTCACCTGGACATGATATTAGGAGAGTTTGAACGTCACCGGATGAGCCAACCTACATTAGCTTCTTCTAAATACATTAGCACGGAATAACTATGTCTTTTAACCATTTTCCCAATGACATCCACTTATTTGGCATTTCAAATGTGTGGTCCCAATAGATAGGAGAATCCATCTCGGGGTTGAGGCAGCATTTGGTTGCATGCACGATTGATCGAACCCGACAGAGGATAGGATTTAGTCAGCCCAAACTTGTCTCACCATCGTTCCTAGAAAATCTGGAGTCGCAAGGTTATCCCTGCCGAACGAAATCCGCAGAAGAAACCTCGAACCAAACGCTTTCGCGCTTCAGCTTCCTCTGTCTCTTAATTAGATTTTTGAACTGCCATGGTGAAGGAGTCCGGACTTTTGACACATCCGAGGTAGCACACTTGACCTCACTGGAGCCCCCACCCCGGTGTCAAATAGCGATGTTTCTGTAGAATCCACCACAGGAACAGCTCAAAATCCGTCCCCACGCTGTCTACATCCTTGTCATGTTTCTCTCTATCCTAAGCCACTCGTGTCATCGTTTCGACGTCCTTTCTCAGTCGCATTATGTTCCCCTTCCAGTGTGTCCACACTACATATTTTATTGCAAGCGTCGAACATGTAATGGAAAGCATGCATCAAACAAAATCAAGCATGGGACGTTATGAGAGGGACACCAGTAATGCCTCGATCCCGTAGGCTCAATCGAAATCCAATCCGGTGGAGAGGTCGACACCAATAATGACGGAATTGTCTAACAGAGGACGCGATTAGACGACACATGATTTAAGTTCATCTGTTCAGTGTCCACCGACCAAACACCCAACATTGGTGGGAAAAAACAAAGACAGTTCTGACCCACGAGTTTCGAGATACCATAATCTACCTAAGTGCCGGCGAGAATCACTCACTCTAATAAAGAAAAACATGGACCATCTCCACACATCAAATTAAAGAAATCAAGTTCAAACCTCATAGGAAAACCCACCAGAAAGTGCATAGCAGGGAAGGGGAAGATGACCCAAGCGGCAGGGTATGTTAATAAGTCTTTTTATACTATCTATGACCATTAACGGTAGAATTTGATTGCATATATCCATATTACTTAGGTGACTTGCCTGAACAGATTTAAATATAGAAGATCAATTTGCACAAATGACAAAGCCCAGAGGATCAAACTATACTTAACCAGTTATTTCAAGTAGGTCTTTGTCAATAATGGGTACTTGGTTGTTATTAACATATGATTTATGTTGAGAAAACTCCTACTAGGTTTTGAAGTTGGCAAAACTTTCTTGGTCTTGTTTATATTCTGAAAAATAGTAGAGTTCTAAAGTCATATCGCAGACTCTTGTCAAAATCTATTCATTCCAGAAGTCTTTCCCACTCTAACATAATCCAAATTGAAACCAAGTTCAGAACAAATATATAATCAAACTCAGGATTATTGATCTTACGACGAGGATTTATTATGAAAGTTATAGAGATTTATCTTTAATATCTAGCTTTCTGGCGAAGAATCTCACTTACCTAGGGGTGTACTTGGTCCGGGCGGGCGATTCCCGACCTAAAATCGGGAACCGCCCGCTAAGGACCGGTTTCGAAAAATTGAAACCGGGATCCACCTGTTTGTTGGCTGGATCCACTCGGGAATCGATCCGGAACCGGACCGCCGGTCCGGTTCGGTTCTTGGGTGGATCCATGGAACCGATCTTGACATGAAACAATTTTGGTTTTCAACATAAAATGACTACATGACATAAAGCAAGCCAAAGAAAGAAAAATCACATTTAAGTACGTGGAGATGCGGATGGCGGGAGAAGTAAACGCAGCGAATCTACAAATACGATCTGCACATAGAGAGTGTTGTGCCGAGTGATGTCTACATACATGTATCTTCTTGTAATAATAGACTTAACGCAAATGAAGATTACTGCTTGGGAGTTGACTCAGAGCAGTCCCCGAGCTATCATTCCTTCACGGAACAAACCTGGAATGGAGTGGATCGAAGCAGGTCGAGGTTCCAAACAGCTGGAGCTACCACAGAAATGCATAAAGCAGAGTGTCGCTACAATTTAATGGCAAGAACACTCTAAAATGAACAATACAGTCAATAGCACATAAGTCACAACCTGACACTCTCTACTAAAAGAATCCCATCTTAGACAAAAAAAAAAAAAAAAAAAAAAAAAAAAACTTGTAACATTCGTGTATAATCCATCCACCTTCACTAACATATACCAAAGGGGTAATCCCAGTTCCTTCACTTAAATGCAAATCATCATCAATTAAGAGTTCGGATTCACTACAACAATACAGAAACCGCACTCCATTTCGGGTAAGCATCAAAGGTGAAAGCATGTGCAATTGCATAAAACTCAACATTGCAAGCAAAAGCCTAGACTTCAACCACCATAAAACATTCCATTTCCCACTTTCAAATTCAAGTACACGCATGACCACAGGCGATAGAAGGCTCCAAAATCAAGCATTTCAGAAACAAGCAATTCCCCGCCTACGATTCCAACAGGAATCAAGAATTGCACATCATGGGTGGGGAGAAAAGAAAAAACTTTCGCAACAAGCGAGAACCTGCAAAATAGGGTTGGGGCGATTGCAACAAAACCGCTCCACCTCCAGAATCGCATTCGTGCCTCTGCTCTCACTCCAAACAACACCCCAACACACCTCCTTCACCCAAAAAAAAAAAAACCCATTTGAGAATTCAATCACGCAAGATAGAACCAAGGAAATTAGGCTCCGCAATAGAGAGAGAGAGAGAGAGAGAGAGAGAGAGAGAGAGAGAGAGAGAGAGAGAGAGAGAGAGAGAGAGAGAGAGAGAGAGAGACAGAGAGACATAGAGACAGAGAGAGTACAGGAAGTAGTCGTAGGCACCGACGATGAGGAAGTGGTCATAGGCAGCGACGGAGGCGCAGCGACTGGTTCGAGATCTGCGGCATCGATGCCGTCGCCTTGTTGTAAGGGCTGCAACGGCGTCGGATTGGCGAGAGGGGCTCGAGCAAGGGGGTGGACAGCGAGGCGGAGGAGCAGTGGCTGTGGTGGGTGGCAACCGACGCAAGGGGGCGGACAGCAGTGGCGACGGCATTGACGCTCGGGGAGGAATCGAAATGGCGATGGATTAGGAGAAACCGAGGAAGAGACACAGAGAGAGAGAGAGAGAGAACCGAAGACGAAAGGAGTGAGATGAGATCTAGGGTTTCTTTTAGTAATTTTTTTAATATTAAAAAGGTTCCGGTCCGATCTGGGTGGGCGGGCGGGCGGATCCGCCCATGGAACCAAGAACCTGGACCGGTTCCCTCAAGAACCGCCGATTCCGGGTGGTTCCGATCCTATTCCGGGCGGTCCAGGCAATTCTCGGGTATTTTGCACACCCTTACACTTACCTTTTATAAATACATTGATGGAATCAATCATGAATTAATGAAATTAATCTTAAAGATAAGTTTCTTTTTTGGGAAGCATCTACTTATGGAAACCTAGATTATGATTATATGGGCAACTAGAATCAACGGATTTTCATCTCAATCTTCAAACGGCTATAAGATTTTCTTAATCGATTCTATCCAACGGATTGATTGGAAGAAATTCTTCTAGAAAATGCTAATGGCTAGTAAGGCGTAGAGGAGTATTTAAGGAGGTCATTCAGTCTATTTGAGATAGTGCATAAAAATTGAAATTCCAAAGTTTGAAGCATTTTCAATCACTTGTTCTTCAACGACAATGCTTACAGATTGTATTCAAGAGAGAAAATCACAAGAAGAGTGACTTAATGAGAGAAAAAGAAATATTCCGCTGAGTGTTTGCACTCAAAACATTGTACTTCTCTGTTGATACTTTAGTAAATTTTAGCCAGAAGACTATCAGCGCAAGAGAGTGAACGTAAACTTGATCTAAGCCGAACCAAATCTCATGTGCAATTTTCTCTTCCTTCAACTCTCCTTATTTAAGTCAGTTACACACTTACAAATCATTTTAGAAGTCTATTCTATCACATAATAGATTCTGAACATCTACCAAAAGTCTAGTAGCTCATTTGTTAGATTTTGATCCTTATTCAAACTTTGCTCGCTACTTATTTTATTCCATATTTATTTGTTAAGACTTCTTCTAAACATATATTCACCCCTTCTAGGTGTTCGTTCTAGCATTTTCAATTTGCACATTCTTTTTTAGTAAATATTAGTAGCAATATTTGTATTTTCGAGACAAATAGCTAGGTTTTGAAAATCCAGGGTTTTAAAGAATTATCAGTACCGTGTAATTAGTATTCTATTCTTTTCATTTTTAATTTATAATATCTTATTTATTCCCTTTTTTACATTGCTTTTACATGTTAATTCATGATCAAATGATCAATTAATTGGACGCATGTTTCAGTAGGATTTTTTGTCACCATTTTTAAGCTATGAGAGATTGCACTATCTAGCTTCCTTTGATTGTTTATGCATGTCTAAGAAGTAGAAGACTGTTGAGGACATTACCACCATCACGGTTCGGCCACGTGCTGGCGCTAAGCTCCAGTGCCAGCCTCTACTTTACATTTATCAATGACCATAGAATTATTTGTCCCCCGTTATACGAATATTGAGTTTCCAGGATACGAATAATCTTTATTTATATAATGGCTTAAGGGTACATTTGTTTGAGGAAAAGTATTTTTTTGGGAATTCAATTTCTAGACTTTCATACGTTTAGTTCGCCAAAAATGATTAGTCAATCTAAAATACTTTCCGATCAATTAAAACCTTAATGTATAAAATTAGGAAAGTAAATTTCTTAATCTAAGAATGTGAAAACACTTTCTAGAATTGCTCATCTTGAATTTTTTAATTTTCATTTTTTTTTTCTTTTATTTTTCTTTTATTCTTTTTCCTCCCTCCACCGGTTGCTAACCTCAATGATTGTCGACTAAGGTGTGTTTGGTAACGCTTTTGTTCCGGAACAATTTTTTATCAGAAATTATTATTTTTATTCGTTCTCGGAAACAATTTCTAAGCATTTTAAATCGTTTAATAACTGTCCAAAATTTCAATTCCCGGAATAGAATTGCATTTGATATTGTGTTCAAAATTTCTATTCCAAATCATTTTTTTTAATTTTTAAATAATTTTATTACTTTTTTCCTTTTTTATTCTTTTCTTTTTTTCCTTTCTCTCTCCTATTCTTCTTCTTCAAGTGGCCGATCGCTAGACGAGAGCCGGCGACCTCACCAAAGTGTCACCAACCCTTGGCGAGAGGTCGCCGACCCTCATTGGCCGAGCCTCGTCGGTGGCCAAGCGGGCCTTGCCGGGGTTAGGCAAGCCTCGCCAATGGCTGGTGGGCAACAAACGGCAACCGCGGCGATGGCGGTAAATGAAGAAAAAGAAAAAAAGAAGAAGAAGAAAAGAAAATTATGAGCTTGATTCTTAGATTTGTTCCAAAAACAAGAATCAACTTTTTTTTTATTTATTCTTGATTCTGTTCCAAATCTACTTCCGAGAACAAAAAAATAGAAATTTGTTCTCGGGAACAAAAATTTTATCAAACACGATTTTGTTGAAAAACTATTCCCAGGAACAAAATAATAAAATCTGGCATTATTTGGCCGGTTACCAAACAAGCCCCGACTAGCCACAGGTACAAGTCAGCTTCTACCGAGCTCGACCTCGCGGCAACAAGCTAGGGCCTTGCTAGCCTTACCATGGTAACTCGGCCATCAATGAAACTCGGCGACTGGCGGAGGGAGGAATAAGGAAAAAGAAAATAAAAAGAAAAAAAGAAAGAAAATAAAAAATAAAATAAAATAAAATAAAACATTTATTTTTAAAATTGAATTTTTTTGTGCTGAAGAAGTCATGAAATTGAAAATATTTTCCAAATGAGATCCAAACACAAGAAAACATTTTTGATCACATATTACCAAACAAAGAAAAACTAACCATTTTTCTTGAAATTGGCTTACCAAAAAATATTTTTCAAAAACATTACGTTTTCAGTGAAACAAATTTAAATTCTCGCTCAGTGCAAGAGTCTGGTGGGTCATGCCTTCAAAGTTAATTAGTTTGTGGCTCCCTATCTTTAGTATTCTGCTTGCATGCAAGATGAGCGGTGACACCAGGACATTTGCGACCCGACCATACCCATATTTTTAAAATACATCTATATTTAATTCATCCAATGAAAACCTATACCTTCATGTAACCCATTTTAAGCTTTTCATGTGTATATATTACTTGAATAAATATACCGTATCAAAAAAAAAATTAAAAAAGCACAATAAAAAAAATTCATTGTATAAAGTAACAAAAAAAAAAAAAATTATAGATTGAAATACTTAGAAAGAACTAGAAAAATGTGATGTGTTGCGATGATCTGTATTGTGAATGCATGCTTTATCGATCCAGGGAAATTGAATCCTTTTTTTTTTTTTGGTCGCCAAATCCAATTTATCACAAGCATTAAGAAGCGGGATATGCATAGCAACTTGTTAATTCAACCTGCGGGTGACAAGATATCATCAAAATTTTACAAACATGGTCAAAATCTAAATTGTGTTGCTTTCTATTAAGGTTCATGAGCGTCATAGTCAACTTGTTAATGACATTTTATGTCACTTGTTCCGATCAAAAATTTGACCGTTGGACTTAAATGATTCAAACTGAAAAAATTGAGAATAAGTATGCCAAAAAATAATCATTGGGCCTAATAAACCAAAATAAAACATTATGTAAGTAATTATTCGACGCATTGAAGATTTTTAAATTTTTTAGCAAAGAAAAGGTTATCGTTTGACCTGCCAACCATTTGTGAATGTTGAGGCAACGACCAACAGACAAACCATGAAAAATGAAAGAGAGGTACAAAAAGGTCACGGCAGGTCATTGCGTTAAGGAGAGTGAGAGAGTGCAGAGGAAGGCCTTATTTGGTTCAGCATTGGGAATGCTCATTTGGGATCTAAAGAGGTTTGGCCAAATGCTATGGTGTTTGGTTCATTTTTTTGGAGACATTGAGGAGATGCAATTGCATCTCCAAGGGGATTGAAAGGGCTTTGGGGGAATGGAGGGGGAGAGGTCCATTGGAAAGTTGCATTTTCGGAATGCAACTTCCACTGTTCATCTTCATCGGAGAGAAGCCGATCGGAGGCCGTCGATCGCCGGCCAAGGGGTTGCGCGCGCCGGTAATGCGCCGGTGACCGCTGGCCAAGGGTCCCCCGACCCCAGCGACCATCGCCCGACCCTAGGCAGCCGTCGCCCGGGTCGCGCGACCTCGTGGTGGCCGTCGCGTGGGTCGCGCGACCCGGTCGGCCGTCGCCACAGGGTCGCGCGACCCGTCGGCCGTCGCCCTGGGTCGACGACCCAGCGGCTATCGCTTGGGTTGCACGACCCTAGGCGATGGTCGCCGAGGTCGCACGCCCGGGCGACCAGATCCGGCGGTCCGACAACCGAGTGGCCGGACTTCAAAAAAGAAAATATATATATTTTTTTGTTTTTTTAATTTAATAAAAGTCATTTACAAATGCAAATTTTATCAAACAGTATTTTGGCCAAAGTTGTATTTTAATGCAAATTTCACCAAACGATATCTGCATTTCGAAAAACCCTTCACCCAAAGGTATTTGTATTTTGGCATATGCATTCCCAAAAGCCGAACCAAACGGGCTCGAAGTCTAAAAGTGAGTTGGGCTTTACTTTCGTTCACTAATCTATGTAAGTACTCAGTCCATCGTGTATATATATATTAGTTAAAAAGTAGATTTATAACTCCTTGTGAAAGCTCTAGCAAAATGTAAGAAAGTCCTCTGACTTGAAGACTTACTTCTCTGTGCCATAATTCCACTTTGCTGCTTGAAAAAAATCAACTTCACGCACAAAGACCCCAAGACTGTACGATCTCCTTTTTGTGTGGCTTTAAGGAGTCCGCTTATCGTGCAGCAATCTTGGATAAGACCACAAAAACAGACTCTCATATAATAACATTGATGCGTAAATTGGAGAGGATTTCGTTTCTAACAGACTCAGTGTAATTAATCGATCTAAATTCTTCAATCGCGGATTTCGTGTAGGGTCTCGAACTCAAGAAATAATTCAACAACGAGCATGAGGCACCAAATTAATTAAAACGAAGGGAGCATAAACGAAAATGACATGTTTGAACTAGAAATCTTAGTAAACATTTGAACTAGAAATCTTGGCAATCGTGCCATGCCATGCACAGGGCTCTTGTTTCAATCACACAATACTTTTTTTCAACTTGGGCACATAACTGACATTTGTTATTTTGAAATCCTTAGGTTGATCTATGTAGATCTCGTGATCAAACTCTTCATATAGGAAAGCATTCTTCACATCTGTGGACACTTGAATTTTTTTCGACAATTCGAGAGTTTATTTCAATAAAAATGAAGATCAAAAAGTAAAAAAGAAAAAGAAAAAAAGAAATAATAAGCAAATTAACAAATAAATATAAAAGGGACAAGTTCGATTTTAGGGCTAGGGCGCGTGAAGCCCATCTTGCGCGGCTCAATCTGATAAACCCGTCAAGTTGAAGGAATTTCTCTCCCTCTGGCCCAGCTGTTAATTGAGTTCCATAGATTACCGAGATCCTTTGAAGCTCGTGGGCCTAGTGTTTAATATTCAATTTCGAAATACTCTCTAAAAAGCCCAAATATATAGATAGCCCGGCCCTTGCCTTCACTTTCTCTCCGAAGGTTCATTCCTCTTCTTCGTCTCTGCTAAGTAAAAGGAAATTTTAACACGCACCCAATTGCATGGATTTGCTGGGCCAGCTTAAAGAAATTAAACTATGCTTTGAACTGGGAGAATATAATCAAGCCGCCGGTTGGGTCGCTAAGGCACACACCGAATCGGCTCTCCCAATGAACTGGATTATTAATCCCCCTCATCCTCTATGATTGATTTTATATTCGGACATCAAATCTTTTTGTAACCTAGTAATGAAATATTGTTAATTTTCGACCCAAAAAAAAAAAAAAAAAAAAAAAAACTAAGGGATGAGCGAAGTAGAATCAGAGGTCACGTAGATGACAACGCCACAATCCAATCGCTTATCTCTCTTCTATTTATTTCACGCCCACTGTACATAAATTGGACATATATAGAGATAAGCAGTTCCAAATTTCGTACAAGTTCCACCTAAAACCTATAATTTACCATTTGAAACAGATTCCTCATTTTTTGTAACCTAAAACATATTTCGCATACCATTGAACTTACCATGTCATAGTTCGTAGGGTCAGTTCCATAATCTACCTAAGTTTCATGTATATTATTAATTTAATGATTGCAATGAATGACCATCATTGATCATAATTTATATTTGAACCACCTAAAAAAAAAAAAAAAAAAACGAAATATTACCAAAGTAAAAGTCTCAGTTGTAGAAAAGAAGCTTAGTTTAGTGGTTTTGGATTATACACTAATTATCAAACGTGATAGAATACCAGTGGATCTCCTGAAGACATGAACCAAGGAAAAACATAAAAATTTATTTCGGGTTTCGAGTTTCAAGTTTTACTTATCTAAAACTGTGCATTTTGGTTAAAGTTGCCCTTATTCCGAGTTTGTTCAAATTCATGAGAGAGGTGATGGAATCTTGGGTCCTGGTCTTCTAATGATGGTTTTGGCATTTGACATATTATCTAATTTTGTGATTATGATTCCCAATATGACATTGATTACCTGAGGATTTAACGTGGTGCTTGTGATGGTTTGTGTGATGTCTTGTGCCCATCTCATTGTCATGCATGCTGAGTATGATATAAAATGCTACGTGTGATTGTTGTCGCGTTGCATGAGCTTTATGCATGCGATGCATAAGATGGTTTGTGATGCTCAAGGCTGTAGACTTTGGATGCCTCGATGCCAGGTTGGGTGTCGGGAGAAGAATGCCTTGGTTAAGAACCAAGATGCCCGAGTTATAGTAAAGATGCTAGGAAGGGTAACCCGGTTCCTCCAGATATCTAGGGGTGTAACACGGTTCCCCAAATGACCTTGCGATGCTAGGATACAGTGAGATGCTTGAGGGGGTAATTGGGTTCCCTTGGATGCCTAGGGGTGTAACACGGTTCCCCATTTATCCTCATGATGTCAAATGGGTATGAGATGACCGGTGTGTAACAAGGTTCTTCGGAAGATGGTGCCAGCTATGTTTTTCTTTGAATGGACCAAATGGAGTCATGAGATGGGGGTGGACCCGAATGATGATGTGCATGAGAAATGTGATGTGTGATACACCCATTGCATAATAGTGTGATCCTTGTAATTATGGGTGCTGCGTGTTGCAGTAAATGCATACTAGACATTACCCGAGTGACCGTAGATGGTCTGAGGTATGTCCTGTGATTATACTTGTGTGCTTATTTGCTTGGATGTAGTAATGAATTTAATCTCATGTCTTGTTCTTCAAAATGTTCTTTACAGGGATTAGTTCCAGTCATCCAAGAGCTTCCACCCTTGGCAGAACATAGAATGTGCGCTAGACATATTTATGCAAATTAGAGGAAGAATCATAAAGGCCCGGCCTGACCCATGTCCTCATGCAATTTGCCCCATATATTACACGCGAGAGGAACCTGAAAAGCACTTATCTGACTGGCACAAGAAGGACATACAAACAGATTTGGTCACCTTAGAACCTGTGAATGGTGAGGTTTCTGTGCATTTGTTATCTATTACTATCTTTTCAACTTTCCTGATTTTATGTCTCGAGTATCTACTCTTTGCTGGATTGATACCATGGCCGAAGAGCAATTTATCCCTCCAATCATCCAACCAAAGTTCAAGGATTATGCCGGGGAGACCAAAGACAGAGAGAACAAAACAGCGGCAAGAGCCAAAGACTTCTGCAAAGATGTCCAGATCAAGTTTACCTGAGGGGTTGTAGGTTATGCAACCAATCTGATTGAGGGCAAGGCTAGTGAAAAGGGGAAAGGAAGGAAATGTAAGCATGATATTAATTTCCTTTCTATATACTTGGATTATATATGATATGTTCTAATATTGCGTTGATAGATTGAGGGCAAGGCTAGTGAAAAGGGGAAAGGAAGAAAAAAAAAAGAGAAAGCATCATTGGGCTGGCTATGGTATTTATACAAATCCAAACTATGATGTCACAATCCTAATCATCACATTTAGTATAGGAGAAATGTTACCAACTACATTATATATGTTTGCCTACTGAATATCAACATTAGTAATGGTTTTTATGCATTTAATTGTTGTTCATATGCATTGTGTTAATGCTAGATATCCGTGTAAGATTCATTAGTTGTATGAAGTGATGAAGTTATGCTGTCAGTTGTCTTAGCAACAGCTTGGAACGACAAGCCAACAAGTGATATCAACCCCTGGGGCAGAATTATCTTATTGCTCCATGCGAGAGGGAAGAGAAGGACAGTAGATATTTGCCTTTTGTTGCGTAATCAAAAAGACTCCCTCGGTACTTTCGCTTCCAGTTAAATAAAATTGGTTATTGTGAAACCAATGGTAAGTGCATAACCAGAACAGCTGCAATCAGAAAATTTAAAAAAGAAAAATCAGATTAAAGAATATATTGAACTACTGAATAATGGCCAACGCCAGGAGATCAAGAATTGTACTTGTCATTTGATTGTGTAATGGTGAATTCATGTAAAGCAGATAATCTTTTACCAACTGTAGAAGCGAGTTCGATGATTCTGAAGTCGAGATTATTTGACCTCTGATTTTGAACTTTGTGGTTGAATGAAACCGAAATTGCAAGCCCGGAACTCGGGGAAGAACGAGCGATTAGAGAGGTGAGAGACGAGAAAGTCGTTTAGGGGTTGTTTGGAATTTCTTGAGTTCAGGTTTTCCAAGTTACCAATCCTCGTAAGGTAATTTGTAAGGTAATTTATAGGTAGGTCTTTGCCAATAATGGATATGTGATTCCCTTACTAGAAAGGTAATCCGACACTTGTTTTTATTATTGTCAAGTATTATTTTCTTGTTATTTAATTATATATTAGATACCAATACCTAAATTTTGAAAATCTCGGGTCTTAAAGAATTATTAGTTTTTGTCCATTAGCACTAAGTAAGACTTAATAAGATTCTACAAGGAGGATAATGCCGAAATTGGAGCGGTAGGGGTCTTCATACTTTTTGCGTAAAATGTAGAGGATATTCTAGCTCAATTTCCTAAAAAAGCACTAATTTTAAGTCAAGGTCCAATTTTAGCCCAAATATTTTGGTTGTCTCATAAAAATGTATAAAATCTTTCCAATTCCAACCTAAACTTCTTTTTATCTAATAAAAAGGCACTAACTCGTGTCGGTACCTAGATTTGGCTCCCCTTAAGTTTACATCCAATGCTGTAATTAAAGAATGGATGTATCATTCCAAGTATGCATCTCTAATGTATCATTCCAAGTGTGTGTGTATATATATATCTCCCTCTCTCCCTCCCTCCCTCCATGTGTCAATCCATACCGTTTTTGTTCTTTTCTCTATTTTTTGTCCTAGATTTGACTACCAAATGAAAGTTTGTTTGTTTTCTATAAGATAACAAAAAAAAAAAAAATTGGGTCAAAATTATGACCTAACTTATAGTTATTGCTTCTTTTTTAGATAAAAAAGTTTGGGTTTATTAGAGAGAGACTAGTAAATCTTGAAATTTCTAGATGATGATTGTTAACACCCAAATATTGATGACTCATTTAATTATTCATTAATGGCATTAAAAATTATGGGTTAATTTTTAATTCTTAGAAAAAATAATTTTCATTAAATTGCATGGCATATAGACATTATGAGCATTTGCATTAATAATAAATAGAGTTTCTTAAAGAAAAAAAAGTGGGAAATTAAAAGAAAAGCGAGACCAGGCCGGGGCTAGGCTGGCCCGGCCTTCTTTCTTTTTTTGTTCTTCTATTCCTTTTCGCCTGGACCCGACCAGCCTCTCTTTTCTTTCTTCCCCCGGCCCGGCCTCCTTCACTGCTTCCTCCCTTCCTCTTCTCCTCACGCTAGTAATAGGAACGGACGAAGGGGGCAGATAAGGACGACGTACGCGACGGAGGACAGAGGTGACAGAGCGCAGAGCGTCGACCGGGAGTTGGTGGTCGGGGCCAGGGCAGCAGCGGCGGCTGGTGGTGGTAGGAGCCATGCGCGCTTGCTAGCCAAGCTTAAAAGAGAGGGAGCGTGAGTCTAGACCGGGGGGCTCGATTCGGAGAAAAGAGGGACACGGAGTGAGAGAGAGAGAGAGAGAGCCTCGAGCGAGAGAGAGGTTCAAGAGAGAGCCAGGGAGCCTTGGCCTCGCGTGAACCCCGTCCGACGGTCTCCTCCGGTCGACGTCCTCAAGTTGGACCTGTAAGACCCTTTATTTTCCCCGTCCGGACCCTGTTTTGGGCACGCCGAGCTGGAGCTCGAGGCCATCCGGCTCACGAGAGCTCTGGCCCCGCTGTTTTCCCATTGAGCTACTGTGTGTTCTGGTTCCCTTGTCGAGAGTCCTGGTCCGGATTTGAGTCTCGGTCGAGTGGGAATCTCTCGTTCCTCTAGCGTATTCCACATGTTCGATAGAATGCCACAACGAGATCTAGTCTTTGTGCCTTCGTCTTTGGCCGAAATCTAGTTGTCCGTGCGCGTCGGGCTCTATTGTGATGTTGCAGTGGTGTTGGGCGACCTTGGGCATCGGCTGTGTAGTCGTTCGCTACGTTCCCATCGTCACCGTTGTCTGTTCTGCGTTTGACTGAGGAGGGTGAGCTCGGCCGCCGGCGGGGAGGTCGGCCGACGAGTGGCGTTCGGAGTGGACGACCGATGAAGGGTGGTGGTTCGGCGGCGGCTTGAGCTCTGGCCGAGGCTTGTCTAAAAAAACGAAGGAGCTTCGGGGGATGGACGTTGCTCGAGAAGAGACGTCGTGAAGAAGACGACGTAGAGAAGGAGGGGTGAAAAAGCGTGAGAAGCTCCTAGAAGCTCCCAGATCATCTGGGTTTCTCTCTACCGTATGGTAGGTGTTCTCCTTCTTGTAGCTTCGCAAATCTCTTTGAAGAAGTTCCCTTGAAGAGCTTTTCCCTCAGACTTTCATTGTAAGAATCCTCTTTTCCTTCTCTTGTCCTGTCTTCCTGTGTATTTGCCTGTGTCTTCTCCCTCGTATATTTTACCCTCAACTGTAGCAGCTTTTTTCTCCTCTTTTACCTTAGCAATCGCCTTTTTGTGCCCTAACCATGCCAATGTTAGACGTGATTTTTCCCTAGTTCTCTTTTTCCTCTTTTGTTCTTTGTTGACCTTAAAACCCTAAATATCGTCACTCCCAATAGTCATCCGCTCCTTCTACTCGTAACAGCTTTTGCCCGAAGTAGACCATCCTGCCCGAGTGCTCTGTTCTTGTTAGAGAAATCTTTCCAGAATATTTTGAAGCTGACAAAACGTTTCTATCAGTCTAGTCTGAATATTCACAGATTTTCTGTTCAGAGTCTAAAGACTTTTATCTCACCAGACTCAGCACTCAAGACTCAAGATTATTCTCATTGACAGCTTTTTCTAATCCAAAGTGACGTAGGCAATCCGAGCCAAAGTATTTGGTTGAGGATTTAGTCTTATCCTCGGAGAAGATCTCTTGGCTGGATAAATATAACGGATTCTTTTATTCGAATTCAAGATCGTTTGAAGATCCGATGGTCGACGATATATTCTTGGAAGGTTCTATTCTTGGAAACCAAAGTCCTGATTGTATGGGCGAACAAGATTGATGGGCTATCGTCAAGTTCCTTTAATAGCTCGAATGATCTTCTTGATTGATTCCGTCCAACGGGTAGTTTGGAGGAATTCCTTTGGTAAGTGCCAACGGGTATGGTGGCATAAAGGAGTATAAAAGGAAGACGTTCTAGTTACTTTATAGCATGATCGATAGAGAAATTCAGTACGAAGCACCTTGATTATTAGTCGATACATTTTGAGTGAAGTTGTATACACAAAGAGTGTCTATACTTAGTGATACCTTGAGCTAGTGTGGTAGATCATCTACACCAAGAAATCAAGGAAGATCAACGCTGTAACATCTTTTTGTTCATAGTGGAATCCAGCCAATAGGCTGTCAGTGCAGAAGAGTGGACGTAGGCTTATAATAAGCCGAACCACTATAAATCGCGTGTTCAATCTTCTCTTCCCTTCTCTCAATTTTACTTTGATTATTATTTGTCTCAAATTTATCATCTGTCTAGTATTGTGCAATTACAGAGAAAAATCTTTTATATATATATTTACTCCCCTCTAGGTACTTATTCTAGCCATATCAATTGGTATCGAGCTCGTGTACTCACTTTATTTGAAGTGTTTTACTTCGAGAGAAAAGATCCATGGCTAGTATGCTAGCACCGGGGCTGGTGGAAGGGCAAAGCAATACCGAGACCACCCTACTTTGATGGAAAGGATTACAACATCGGAAGAACAAATGAAAGCCTTCCTTCGATCAAAGGATCCTCGGAATGGGACGTTGTAGAAAAAGGAATTACTCCTACGGCTGCATCGAGTCTACGAAAGAGGGAAAGAAACTATTGAGACCAGCGGAATGACTCGGGAAGAGATAATAAAGAGACAAGCACTCGATGCAAAAGCAATTTACTCTTTATATTGTGCTTTGTCACCAACTGAATATAACAGAATATCTTCTTGTGTTACAGCAAAAGAAATTTGGGATAGGTTACATATCACCTATGAAGGAACTGATCGAGTGAAAGAGACCAGAATCAACATCCTTCTCGGTCAATATGAAGCCTTCAAAATGAAACCGGGAGAATCTATAATCGACATGTTTAGTCGTTTTATAGATATTGTCAATGGCCTTGAGAATCAAGGACAAAAAATTTCTGATCCTATGAAGGTTAACAAACTCTTGCGAGGTCTCTCAAAAGATTGGAATCATATCAAGACCTCAATGCGGGAGACACAAAGAATTATGCCATTATCCGTCGACGAGCCGATTGGAACTCTTCAATCTTATGAAGTGGAAAGAATTAATGAAGACGATGATCCAAAAGGTAAGAAATCCATTGCATTAAAATCAAATGATGATTACGATATTCTGATTAGAAGATGATATGGATGATGGGGAGCTTGCCCTCATGATAAGAAGATTCAGAAAACTGAATAGAAAATGAAGAAGGTTCAACTCAAAGAAACAAAGTTTTCAAAGACAGCAGACCAAGTCTGTTGATGATGAGGAACCAAACAAAGATGTAGTTTGCTTTGGATGTAAGAAAAAAAAGGGACACATTAAACCCAACCGCCCTCTTCTTCGAAGAAGAAGAAAGGAAAAAGCTGAAAAGTCTCGAAAGGCTCTCAAAGCCGAAACTGGAGTGATACTGAGTGTGAAGAAAGTGATGATGAATATGCCAACTTATGTCGATGGCACAATCGGACTCGGAATCAAACTCTACGGATCGGACTCGGACGGTGAATTTGAGGTAAGTGATTTCAAAATTCTGTCAAAGTTTCTAAATATATTGATGAACTGTGTTTTAGTCTTAAGACTTCTCTCAAAAGGATTTCCGAACTTAAAAAGGAAAAATTTGCTCTAAAACAACAGGAAAATGTTTTAAAAGAAAGTGTTAAATGTTTAGACAAAAATTTTTCCACTCTTAAAGAAAATGAAGATAGTCTTTTGAAAGAAAATGCTCTTTTAAAAACTGATTTATCAAATATTTCAAAGAAATTTTCAATAGGGTCCGAGAAATTTGAAAAAATTCTTTCAGCTCAAAGACCTTACTTCAATAAGTCGGGTGCAGGTATGACAGCAGAAACTATTCCCTTGATTGATTTTCCTAAAGTAAAAGAAAGAATCAAGCAAAGACCTTCGAGAGAGACTTACAAAAATCATTTCAAGAAAGTGTTTGTAAAGTCTGTAGGTCGAAATGCCCTCAGGTGTTCAAAGTGCAAAAGTCCGGATCACTTTGAAAAAGAGTGTTCTATGGTTTGGAAACCTGTTAAGAAAGCATGGGCCAGTACTGTTTATCTTACTAACACCAAAGGACCCAAGAAAATTTGGGTACCAAAGAAAGTTTAAGACTCTCTTTTAAATGCAGGTCTTCGTCAAGAAAAATGTAAAGTGGTATCTTGACAGTGGATGCTCAAGACACATGACAGGAGACTCAAATTGCTTCATAAAGCTTGTTCAAGTAAATGGAGGAAAAGTTTCATTTGGAGGGAACAGCAAAGGAAGCATCGTGGGATTTGGCTGTGAAAATTGGAAATCTTACAATAAGTAATGTTTCCTTAGTAGAAGGACTCAATTACAATCTTCTCAGCATCAGTCAACTGTGTGATACTGGTTTTAAGATCTTCTTTCAAGAAGAAACATGTTCTGGAATCAGTAAAGACTCTACTCAGTCTTTCATGGGTAGAAGGCATGGAAACATCTATCTCTTAGATGTGAAACCGGATGAATCGCAATGCTTAATCTCAATCCAAGATGAAGCGAGATTATGGCACAGAAAGCTTGGACACATCAACATGAAGCAATTAGCCAAAATCTCTACAAAGCAGCTTGTTCGAGGTTTACCCAAATTATCATACCAAAAGCTGATCTATGCACTCCATGCATTCTGCAGGGAAGCAGGTAAGAAATTCATTCAAGCCATTAAATCATGTCTCTACTAATCATGTACTGCAGATTCTTTGCATATGGATCTCTTTGGACCTTGAGAACCCAAAGCATTGGAGGTAATAAATATTGTCTAGTAATTGTGGATGATTACTCCCGATTTACTTGGGTATATTTCCTTGCTAGTAAGTCTGAAACCTTCTCGTATTTTGAGAAATTTGCTAAAAAGGTTCAAAATGAAAAATGATGTGTTATCTCTAGCATAAGAACAGATCATGGAAGTGAATTTGAAAATCAAGATTTTACAAAATTTTGTGATAAATCTGGCTTTAAGCATATGTTCTCTTCTCCATATACTCCTCAGCAAAATGGAGTTGTGGAAAGAAAGAATAGATCTCTTCAAGAAATGGCTAGAACTCTTTTAATTGAAAGCAAGATTTCTTCACGATTTTGGGCTGAAACTGTTTCAACAGCATGCTATATCATCAATAGAGTCTTTTTAAGACCTATTTTAGAAAAAACTCCTTATGAGTTATTCAAAGGCAAGAAGCCTATTGTTTCATACTTTCATGTGTTCGGTTGCAAATGCTTTATATTGAAAAATGCTAAAGATCGAGTTGGTAAGTTTGAAGAAAGATCAGATGAAGGCATCTTCCTTGGATACTCTTCATCAAGCAAAGCCTACAGAGTCTATAACAAGAAGAGCCAGTCTGTGGAGGAGTCAATGAATGTCAAATTCCAAGACTCTACGCAAGATGAATCCAATCAGACTCATCATGAAGAGTCTGAACCTGCTCCAGACCCTCCAAAGCTTACAATTCAAGAAGCATATCAGACTCTGGAAGACCAGCATCAAGCTGATCAAGAAGATTCAAATAAAGAAAGAGATCATCAACCTGACAAATCAACCAGTAATTGGAAGCATAAGTCTAGTCATCCCAAAGAACTCATTATCGGCGAAATTAATGAAGGAATTCGCACCAGATCCAAAAGACGTGAAGAGTCTAGTGCTATGGCTCTCATTTCTGAAATTGAACCAAAGAGCATAGAAGAAGCTTTATCTGATGAAAGCTGGATTGAAGCTATGCAAGAAGAGCTCAGACAGTTCAACATTAATGATGTCTGGGAATTAACACCTAAACCAAAAGGTAAAACTGTTATTGGAACTAAATGGGTGTTCAGGAACAAGATGAATGAGAAAGGAAAAGTCGTACGAAACAAAGCAAGACTCGTGGCCAAAGGATATACGCAAGAAGAAGGAATAGACTACGATGAAACTTACGCTCCAGTAGCAAGGTTAGAAGCTATCCGACTATTACTTGCATTTGCTTGTTATAAAAATTTCAGGTTATTCCAAATGGACGTCAAAAGTGCTTTCCTAAATGGATTTATCCGTGAGGAAGTTTATGTGGAACAACCACCGGGGTTTGAAGACCCAAAAAGTTAGACTCGGTCTTGGACCGAAAAAGGCCTTGTATGGTTTAAAGCAAGCACCTCGAGCTTGGTACGACAGACTAAGTAAGTTCTTAATACAGAATGGTTTTGTCAAAGGTAAAGTAGATACTACCTTATTTATCAAAAAGGAAAACAAAAGCTTTTTAATTGTTCAAATATATGTGGATGATATTATTTTTGGATCCTCTAATGAAACTCGTGCAAGAAATTTTCTAAGTCTATGCGGGATGAGTTTGAAATGAGTATGATGGGAGAGTTAACATTCTTTCTTGGACTTCAAATAAAACAATTAAAGGAAGGAACTTTTATTCATCAAGAAAAATATGCTAATGATCTTGTCAAAAAGTTTGACTGGAAAAGTGCAAAAAGACCGACATACCAATGTCAAGCTCTCTAAAGATAGACAAAGATGAATAAGGGAAGAAAGTTGACCAAAAGCATGTACAGGGAGCATCATCGGTTCACTTCTTTATCTTACTGCTTCTAGACCGACATTTTGTTGAGTGTTTGCATCTGTGCAAGGTTTCAATCGGATCCTAGAGAATCCCATCTCGGTGCTGCAAAACGTATTATTAAATACGTTGCCTCATCTTCAAGCATAGGTCTTTGGTATCCTAAGAAGGAGACTTTAATCTTCCGGGATATTCAGATGCAGATCTGGCGGTTGCGAGTTGACGAAAAAGCACTTCGGGAACTTGCCAATTGCTAGGAAGGGGACGGTGTCTTGGTTTTCAAGGAAACAAAGCACTGTGGCTCTCTCAACAATAGAAGCAGAGTATGTAGCTCTTGGAAGTTGCTGTTCGCAAATTCTATGGATAAAACAACAGCTACAAGACTTTGGCATTGAAGACTCATGCACAGAGATTAGATGTGACAACACCAGCGCAATCAATCTCACTAAAAATCCAATCATTCACTCAAGAGCAAAGCATATAGAGATTCAACATCATTTCATTAGAAATCATGTTCAGAATGGAGAAATCTCGATTCAATTTGTTGACTCAAAGAACCAACTAGCGGATATATTCACAAAGCCTTTGGAGAAGAATCAATTCGATTTCATCCGTTCCAGACTCAACATTTTGAAACTTGAGGAAGTTAAAGTCTAGAGACTCTCAAACCATCGACTCGAGACATTCATGGCTATAGGCGTAAGTTGTTATTATATTCAATCTCGAAAAGGTACGATCATTAGTTCAGTTAATTTATAATTTCCGTAAAAATTGGAATCATGTCTTTTCAAAAAGTTTAACTTATATTTGGCAGTTATCGATTTCAAAAGAAGCGTCTGTTCATTTTCCTTTGTGCCGATTGGTTTTTTCTTTTTTCTTTTTTTTTTAAATCGAGTTATATATATACAGTTTTCTTCGCTTAAATTTCAAAACCCTAAAAAGACATTCTCCTCCCAATCCTGTCTCTACTTCGTGATCATCTTCGAGAAAGTTGTCATCTTTTTTTGGGAAAGCGAGTAAAGGAATCTTTCAACGACAATGAAGGATGTCTTCTTCGAGAAAGTCTTCAAGAATCGCGAACATGGGACCACAGAGAATGAAGGAGGGACCTACCCATTTCGATCTCACCGAAGAGGAGGATTTACCGAGTCAGCAACAGAGCCCGATTCACTCTCCACCACGTCAATCGAGGACGCAGACCCTGTAAGAGTCCAAAAACCATCTTTTATTTACAAGCTGTATCGTGCGTTGAAAAGCATTGGGACTCCGCTGAACTACATAAATGATTCCTTAAAGATAAGAATTATGGGAATGAATATCTCTTTTTGAGACAAATGGAGGATTTGGGAATTGCTCCCAAAGGAAGGGTTGAGGAAGCACTTGCGAACATTCCAAGTGATCCTCGTGTATCTGGACCGAATCCGACTGATGGGAACGATGATGATAAAATGTTCCTTGAATTTCAACCTAGAATGGGTGTTGCTGCAAAGGTGAAAGGAAAGATGATGGATTTGTTTAAATCAAAGGAACAAGAGAATCTGTTTTTCAGACTGTTGAAGCGAGGGTGATAAACCCTAGGAGTGTTGATTTCGATTTCTTGGATGCCATTAATGTGAACTTGAGAGAGAAGTTCCATTTGCTTCAACTTGAGCAATTTTGCTCGGATACCACAGATGGTTATGCACAATTGACAGCATACTTCTATTCGAATCTTAGCTTTTTAGATGCGAATAGAATATCCTTGTGTTCGAGACCAAGTATATGTGGTAGATGTGGACATGTTGGCGAGATATAATTGGAGTTGAAAGAGGACGTTATCAACCGATCAAGGTTTCGATCGCTCGTACTACATTGGAACTTGTCAAAGATAGGTCCACAGAGGGAAGAATTACCTACACAAGAATGCGTGCCATCAACATTTTGCTTCACAAAATTGTGATCAACTGTATCAGGCCAAAGTCTACATCCAAGACTAACGTGTCTAACTCCGAGGCGAAATTGATGTACGCGATCAATTCAGGAAAGAAGTTCTCTCTTCCTCACACCATTCTCTTTCACATGTACAGAGCAATGGTGAAGGACAAGGGCCAATTGCCTTATTCAGGTCTTGTGACCAAGATCTTCAGACACTTGAACATTGAACCTCCACATACTCTTTGTATTCAACCATGCGACAAAATGGTGATGGGTTTGAAAATTGTGACAAAAATGCGTCTGAAAGAGCTTAGTAAGGCAATGGAGAAGTTCAAAGTGAAGACTCTAGCATCTTCTGCATCAAAGAGAAAAGGGAAGGAGCCCATGAGTGCTCCATCCAAAAAGAAAAGAACTCTTATCTTGGAGGATGAAGAAGAAGAGGAAGATCTCACTATCTCTGCATTGAAACAGACTAGGCGTCCTGTACCTGCACCATCAGAATGACAGATGAAGGACAAAGAAGCAGAGGAAAAAGAACAGAGAGAAGAAGAGAGACAAGCAAAGAACAGAGAAGAAGAGGAGCAACAAGAGAAAGAAACTGAAGAAGAAGGAGATGCAGTGAATGAAAAGTCTGCAGATGAAGCAGGAAAGAAAGGGAATCAAGACGCTGAAGAGCATGACCATCACTCTTCCCCACCGAGGTCTTAGAGACGGGGAGATGACGAGCAAGGAAGAACTACACCACATGCTGCACCGGTGAAGGTGTGAGTCGCTCACCAACAAATCCAGAAGATTTTCAGGCTTCTCCAATGCTCGAGGAAGGAAATGATACGTCAACTCGAATCCGCTTGATTACCCGAAGCTCCATCGTCTCGCCTTCACTCCATCTGAGAGAGCAAATGCGAGCACACAGACGGACAACGCAGCAGATTTTCGTCGTATTCTTGATGTCCTTCTGGAAATGCAGGGTCAAATCCATGCTCTGGACTGTGAACTTCAAGTCCTGAAGAATGCTGGACAAGCATCTTTTGTTACCTTGACGGATCAAATGAAAGACCTCGCTCTTCAAATTCAAGCAAACGCAAAAGGAGAAGAGGTGGCTCATCTACGGGAAGACTTGAAGAGGCTTGAAGGCATCGTACGATCAATGGGAGATTTCAGATTGTGCGCATTCCCAAGCGAGTTGACTCTTTTCTCGCCTTTTTAATGATGACAAAAAGGGGGAGAAGTGCAATTTGAATCTCTTTAAACTTTGACTTCAATTTTCAATTTTTTGTGTGTTTTTGAGTATGACTTGGGTGTGAACTTAAATTTGACTGACTTTGGTGTGGATTTTGATACTTGATTTGTTTGCATTTATATCAAGTGTTGTTGTATGGTTTTACTCATGAAAGACTAACCGATTTTCGTGGATGCAGAGTCGGTTGATTTTATTAATCTTTATGAGATAGCCATATTGCTTGAGTAATGTTTTGCGGGTCAAAATTGTTCAAATCTACGAGGAAAGTTTTGTCACCATCAAAAAGGGGAGATTGTTGGAGAAATCTTTCCGAATATTTTGAAGCCGACAAAACGTTTCTATTAGTCTAGTCCGAATATTCACAGATTTTCTGTTCGAGAATCAAGACTTTTATCTCACCGGACTCAAGACTCAAGACTCAAGATTATTCTCATTGACAGTTTTCTAATCCAAAGTGACGTAGGCAATCCGAGCCAAAGTATTTGGTTGAGGATTTAGTCTTATCCTCTCGGAGAAGATCTCTTGGCTGGATAAATATAACGGATTCTTTTATTCGAATTCAAGATCGTTTGAAGATCCGATGGTCGACGATATATTCTTGGAAGGTTCTATTCTTGGAAACCAAGATCCTGATTGTATGGGCGAACAGGATTGATGGGCTATCGTCAAGTTCCTTTAATAGCTAGAATGATCTTCTTGATTGATTCCGTCCAACGGGTAGTTTGGAGGAATTCCTTTGGTAAGTGCCAACAGGTATGATGGCATAAAGGAGTATAAAAGGAAGACGTTCTAGTTACTTTATAGCATGATCGATAGAGAAATTCCAGAGTCTGAAGCACCTTGATTATTAGTCGATACATTTTGAGTGAAGTTGTATACACAAAGAGTGTCTATACTTAGTGATACCTTGAGCTAGTGTGGTAGATCATCTACACCATAAAATCAAGGAAGATCAACGCTGTAACATCTCTTTATTCATAGTGGAATCCAGCCAATAGGCTGTCAGTGTAGAAGAGTGGACGTAGGCTTATAATAAGCCGAACCACTATAAATCGGGTGTTCAATCTTCTCTTCCCTTCTCTCAATTTTACTTTGATTATTATTTGTCTCAAATCTATCATCTGTCTAGTATTATGCAATTACAGAGAAAAATCTTTTATATACCTATTCACCCCCCCTCTAGGTACTTATTCTAGCCATATCAGTTCTCCCCTGTTCCAAAATCATTCTGCCTAAGTACTCTGTTCTCCCCTGGCTGAAATATCTGCTATAAAATAGTAAAATTGATTAGGGGGCAGATCTGAACCTTTATCCCTTTTAAAAGCCCCAATCATTCTGTAGCTACCCAACATCTTGCGCAAAGGATAAGCTGTGTTCTTGAAAGAAATACTTGCCTCTGTTATTTCTCTGCTGAAATAGTTCTATTACAACTTATTTGAGTCTGTGAGCAAGACAGAGAAAATGAATGATCGGGCTACTAATGAGAATCGAGTAGAGGCATTATGCAGAAGCTTGGGCAGATTATGGTCCGAGGATGATGTGATAGATGTTACACAAGGAATATCTGAAGAAAAATTGAAAGAATGCCGTTTAACATTATTTGGAAAACTCTATTCTCGTCCTAATGTGAATTTTCAGGCTTTTCTCAATACTATGAGATTGGCATGGAAGACGGAAAAGGTGTCATGTACTAAGCTTGAAACAGGTTTTTCTCATTTTCCTTCGAATCTGAAGATGAAAAACAAAAAGTACTTGACTCCGGGCCGTGGTCCTTTGCAAGCAACCTCCTAGTGCTTCAACAGTGTGATCCTGACATCCCAGAAATGTGTTATGATTTTGAACATTGTCCCTTTTGGGTTAATCTATATGGACTTCCATTTGGCAGAGTGACGAAGGAAGTTGTCAAAGAAATAGCTTCCAAGATCGGTGAGGTAATTGATGTAAAGTTGGAAGCCAAAGGAAATAGTACGTATAAAGTTGGTAAAGCCCGAGTTAATCTTCACTTAGGCTCTCCACTTAAAACAGGAGTAGTTCTCAATTTGGGTAGCAAGAAATTATGGATAGAATTCAAGTACGAACGGCTCCCGCACTATTGTTATTCTTGTGGAAGGATTGGGCATTATGCCTCAGCATGTAAAGAAATTCCCTATGAAACTACAAGGCAGGAAGAGGATTTACCAGGTCATTTCGGCAATTGGTTACGTGTTGAAGTTAGGGAACTCAGCCCTTATGGTAAAATATTCTACGGAAAACATGTTGAATTCCTTCATGATCCTGAAGTTGTGCCAGAATCCCCCCTTGCTGCGGAATTTCAGTATAATCAGCACTCAAACCAAATGACAGAGCAGCCCACCCTACCTATCAGAAGTCAGCAATTTTCGGAGGAAGAAATGAAACAACAGGTAGATCCTCTTCATCAGTCTCTCGCATTACCATAAGGGAGGAAAAAAGCCCACAGAAAAGAGGAAGCAGCTGTCTAGATGAAGATGAAGAATCAATGATGTCTATTTACACCGAACAGCTGAAAGAAAAAAAGGTAGAGGGAGAACACTAGTCAGTAAAGGAAAGAGGCCAGAATAAGGGCAAAACTAAAATTACAAAAATTCCTACTTCAAAGAAAGGGAAGAGATTTTGTCCATACGGTGCTCAATTTTCAAAGGTACCATCTAAAGAAAAACTGCAGCTTGTGGATATTCCTATCACGGAAGAGGAGAAATCAATGCACTAGGCTTTGGTGGCTAGCCCTAACAAGCCACCAGGTCAGCCATGAAACTTATCAATTGGAATTGTCAGGGGTTGGGCTCACCCCTGACAATTCGAGCTTTACGAGCCCTAGTGTCTCAAGAACGGCCAAATATTCTATTTTTAATGGAGACCAAAAATAAAGAGCAGTTGGTGCAAAATTGGCGACATAGACTGAAGTTCCAAAATAGCTTTTTGGTGAATCCAGATGGTTTTTCAGGCGGTTTGGCGATCTTTTGGGATGAAATGGTTACTATAGTTGTGGATTCGTCTTCTGAAAATTTTATCAATGTGCAATGTTGGCTTCACGAAAATAGGCAGCTCATGAGAATCACCTTTATACACGCTCCAACCAGTTTTAATGCTAGAATACTCTTATGGGAAGAATTACAACGAGAAAGCACATTCAATCACCTACCTTGGCTATGTATCGGGGACTTCAATGAAATCCTGTATCATTGGGAAAAGATGGGAGAGATTAGCAGAAAACTTTCGTCTCACAGCCTTCAGAGACTTCCTACATGCATGTTCTTTGATGGATTTAGAAAGTAAAGGATGCGCTTTCACATGGACAAATCGAAGGAGTGGACAGGAAAATGTCAAGAAAAGGTTGGATAGAGCATTATGTACCCTGGAGTGGAGAATAGCTTACCCTGCCGCGGAGGTCATAGCCCTACCAGCAATAGGCTCTGATCACAGTCCTCTCCTGCTGTCCCTGAATCCTAAAATAGATCGTAGAAAAAGAGAGTTCAGGTATGAAGCATATTGGGCTGAGGATGAAGATTGTAGAAAGCTTGTGAAACGAACTTGGGATGATTCCCAAGGAAAAAATATGGTTGAGAAACTAAAGTTAGTAGCTGCAAAACTTGCTGAATGGGGTAAAAGAAGATATCACAATGCATATAAACGGATAGAAGGGTTGAAAAAGGAACTGCAGACCTTGATGAATAGTCAAGATAGCGACTATGACCAGCAAAGAATTCAACAAATTAATCAAGAAATCGAATCCCTTTGGCGACAAGAGGAGATGTTCTGGAGCATGAGATCACGAATAAAGTGGCTGCAATGGGGAGATAGAAATACAAAATTCTTTCATGCTACAACTATTCAACGTAGAAACCGGAACCGAATATCCATGTTATTGAATGAGCAAGGGGAATGGGTTCGTAATCAGGAGGAACTTCAAGCCATGACAGTTAATTTCTTCAAAAACCTATATATGTCATGTGGACAACGAAACTTTCAGCCCATCCTGGATTATATTCCAAACTTGGTGGATGAACCTATGAATCAATATCTTATTGCTCCTATCACAGTGGAAGAAATTAAAAATGCTGCCTATCAGTTGGGATCCAATAAAGCTCCTGGGCCAGATGGGTTAAATGGCATATTTTTCCAGCACCATTGGCAAGACATTGGAGAAGATATCTGTCGGGAGGTTCAACAATTCTTTGAGACCGGATCCCTGAATCCAGCCCTTAACCAAACACAAATCACTCTCATCCCCAAAATCCAAAACTCAGAAAAGATAGAACATTTCAGACCTATCAGTTTGTGTAACTTTGCCTACAAAATCATTTCCAAAATCCTCACGAACAGACTGAAACCTCTATTACTAGCCCTAATCGAACCAGAACAGAGCGCCTTTATGGGAGGTCGGCAAATACAGGATAACATCCTAATTGTTCAGGAGGTCCTTCATAGACTAAGAACTCGTGATCGACAGAGACATTTCCAAGCGGTCCTTAAACTTGATATGCAAAAAGCGTATGATCGGCTAGAGTGGGATTTCCTTCAAGCATGCCTACAGAAGATGGGGTTTTGTGAAGAATGGATTAAATGGACCATGCAGTGTGTTACCACTGTATCTTATAGCATCAGGTTTAATGGAATATCCTTACCATATTTTCAACCAACTCGGGGTATTCGACAAGGTGATCCATTATCCCCTTATTTATTCATTATTGTGAATAATGTTCTATCTCATTTGTTAAAGCAAGCCATACAAGCAGGCACTCTTCGGGGAATCAGGTTGAATAGAAACTGTCCCACTCTTTCATACTTATTTGCAGATGACTCGATCTTTTTCCTAGATGGTACAATCTTGGAATGTCAAAACTTGGCGTCTATCCTTCATCAGTATTGTTATGCATCAGGCCAAGCTATCAACCTTAACAAATCAGGGATATTCTTTAGTAAAGGTTGTCCAGAACAACTGCAGAAAATATGGCGTCTGAGCTGAGAGTTCCGGTTATTAAGAAAACAGGGAAATACCTAGGATTCCCTTCGGATTGGGGTGCCTCCAAAAAAGAAGTCTTCGCGTGGATTCTAGCTAGAATAAATATAAAGTTGGAAAGTTGGAAGGAAAACTTGCTATCAAAAGCGGGAAAGGAGACACTTCTCAAATCAGTTGTACAAGCCATACCCCAGTATGCTATGTCTATTTTTAAAATTCTAGCATCTATTATAAGAGACATAGAAAGGAAGATTGCTAACTTCTGGTGGAGAAACAACAACAAGACGAAGGGTCTTCATTGGAGAAAATGGGAACTCCTTAAGCTCACAAAAAAGGAAGGGGGACTTGGATTCAAAGACCTTCTCACGTTCAATGTTGCAATGTTAGGAAAACAAGCCTGGCGCCTTTCTCAACACCCAGACAACTTATGGAGCCGACTTATGAAAGGTCTATATTTTCCTAACTGTGACTTCTGGCAAGCAGGAAAAGGATCGCGCCCATCCTGGGGATGGCAAAGTATATTAGCTGGGAGAGAAGCAATAGCCCCTCAAGTAATGTGGGCTGTGGGAAATGGGCAGAAAATCTCAATCAGAACAGATAAGTGGTTGAAAATAGGTGTATTAGGAGGACCCGCGTTAAGGAATGAACCTTCCAAAGTTGCAGATTTGATAGACTTTGAAAATGCCGAATGGAAAGAAGACCTATTGCGAGATATGTTTGATCATAACATAGTGACGGAAATTCTAGCCACCCCTTTCGGCCTACCATCTACGGAAGATAAACTGGTTTGGATGGATAATAAATCAGGAAGATATACGGTGAAGAGTGGATATTTGTGGCATAGAAAAAACACAATGATTCATCGACATCAACAGCCAACAACATCCTACCAGGTTAGCCCCGACTTGTGGAAACGAATATGGAACGCAAATATACAACCTAAGATAAAAATTTTCCTATGGAGTGCTTGTCAGAATGCTTTGCCTACAATGGAGAACTTGTATAAAAGGAAAATAGTACCTGCGCCTACATGTTCAATATGTGGATTGGAACCGGAGACGATCGAACATATATTTCTCCTCTGCCCATGGATTACGCAGATATGGACTGAGCCACCCCTGCAAATTCAAGTGAATCGAGTAGGATTGACACGCTTTGACGATTGGTTATGTCAGGAGCACTTAAGATCAAGACTATCACATAACTTTGAACTGCTTGCGAATGTATTATGGTGCATATGGAAGGATCGAAATCACCATATATTTAGAAAGAGTCCCCTCAACTCACATCATACCCTTTTTAGAGCCATCAGTTCTCAAGAAAGTTTCATCATATGGAATCCCAAACCTAAGAATCAGAAGAAAGAAACCGACTTACACAACAAATGGCAACCCTCGAAACCCGGTACTCTCAAAATCAACATCGATGCATCTTTTGAGCCTGCCTACATAGATAGATCACAGTTGCATTCAAACCAAGAGCTTTCATTGCACAGAATTGAAGGTTTTTCAGAATCAACCCGGGAACTACAACCAACAATCAAAGAAATTCAAGACTCGAACACCGATTCCTTTACCTCCATCCTCCCAAAGTTTGACGATTCATGGAGTGAGGTTGAAGAAGACCATGAAATATGTGTAATAACACCACCAGAAGCAAATGAAGGAAGTTGGGACCAGATACATCTACATGAAAACAGTCAATCAGCGAGTCCCACCCATAGTCCACAAGGCTCGGCTTTACCGCCAACAACAATTCCTACGAGACTAGATCTCACAAAGAAGAAAAAAGGCAAAGACTTCAATAAATCAATCTTAAATCTGTTCCACATGATTGCCCAGCGAGCTGTTTATACAAGACAGAGCAAACAAAACCCAAACAATATCCTCTTACATACTGACTCAAGCACACAAAGTAGTAGCAACGAAGAGCAAAGGGAGAGGTCATCTCTGCATTTTAAAGAAGGTGAAGGTACTAGAAAATAGCAAATAAGCCCAGCTCTGAAAAGACAAGAAGAAGGCGGGATCTCACGCACCTTGCTGTGACAATCCTTTCCAAACGGCACTGCGCCGCGCCTCAACAGGGGAGCCAGGACAACTGGTTGCTCCAAATACAAAGGAAAAAGACACATTTGCTGGATCTGTTCAACTTTTTTGAAAATGGAATGGATGCCGCTGATTGTGTACAAACGGAATTCGTCTCAAAGTCTGTACAGCAACCTCAACTGACTTGCTCGCCGGATGATGGCAACAATGGGAGGACAGATCAACTAAAAGGAAAATTTGCAGACGACCACGGAAAAAGCTCGACCTCAGAACAGCACGGACAAGAGCTCGAATTCCCCACTGGCTCTCAACAGCGACACCCTCCCCTCAAAGGTGCTGTAGCTTGTATCTGCAGGGACGAGATGGGCAGAATTATTGATGGCTTTACGAAATCTGTGGAGGTGAGATCAGCGGAGCAAGTGGAGGTAATGGCTTTGGTGGAAACCCTAGATTTTATTTCATCGAAATTGGTCCCAAATAAAACTGAAAAGGAAATTCTCATACATTCTGACTGTAGTACGATGGTGAATGGGGTCCTCTCTTCAAAAACCTGTGGCTGGGAGATACAACCACTAGTGGATCGGGCGAAGCAAAATCTGGAACACATGTCAGGTACCACTTTAGCCCATTGTAGTCGAACCACAAACAAAGTGGTGACCTGGTTAGCTAAAGCCCATCGAATGGGTTGTCTTAATAGGAACTGGGTTAATAACCCCCCGTCGCCTCTTTTAGATCTATTATGTGTGGATGCTAGTGTTGTATTTGCTACAAACGTTTCCTAGTAATGAAATTATGCTTGCTTGACCAAAAAAAAAAAAAAAAAAAAAGGAGGGGTGAAAGCAAAGGAAACAAAAGAATAATAAAAATAAAAGAAAAAGGACAAAATGGAGAGGAGTAGATTAGCATCGGCTTGATTGATTTAATTAGGTTTGGGCTAGCCATAGGTTTAAGTGGGCTAGCGCGTGCTTGGGCTCTGGCAGATGTGATTAAAGTTAGGTTGATAGGTTTGGGCTTAGCTTGAGAATTTTCAGATATAGGCTTGGTCTGGTTAAAGTCGGATTGGGCTCCAATAGCTAAGCCCATTTCTTTCTTGGTTCTAATGGTCTAAGTTCTTGGGTTCAACCCATATTCGGACTGGGCTCAACAGCCCGGCCGGAACCCTTTTTTTTTTGGATTAAAAATATTTTTATAATATTAAAAATTAAAATTAATTAAAAATATTTTTATAATATTAAAAATTAAAATTAATTAAAAATTCCGATTTTTTTTTATTTGTTCTAAAATCAGAAAAAATTTAAAAATTAGTTTTCGAGTAGTTTTCTCTTAAATTGTAGGAAAACCATCAATAAAAAAACCGGGCATAGAATTGAAAAAACTCTTAGGTCTTTATAATAGGGTTTCAATATGTACTTTTTAAAGACGAATTATCAATTGATTGCATGCTTTCAATATATTGATCGTGGGTCCCTTTAACCTAGTTAAGAATGGCATTTTCTTATTTCTTAGGGTCAGATTCTTGCTTTTCCTTGCAATTTGTTTAATATATTATGGTTATTTATTGTTACTTTAATGATTATCTACCCACATAATCACCTCAAATATTAGTCGATAGTTTAAGGCTGCATTTGGTTTATCATTTGCAAGGGGCTTTTAGCCTAATGCAAATGCTGAAAGCTTAAGGGTGCGTTTGGATGGGCATTTAGAAAGCCCATTTATCCCCAAAGCCCCTTCAGCCCAAATATGGGTGTTTGGCAACCAATCTCAAGGAGCTTTCAAATGAAAGCCAGCCATTGGGAATGCTGAAAATATTTTTTTTCTTCCGAAACTACCCTCATTAGTTTTTCATATTTCCGTTATTGCCCCTGTATTTATTTATTTTTTAAATGAAAAAGGAGCAGCCCTTCGCCGGGGCAAAGGGCGACGGCGCCGGCGAGCGGATCGCGCGCCGGCGGCCGTCGGCTAAGGTTGCCCGAGGTCGGGCGACCATCGGCGAGGGTCGGGCGACCATCGGCGAGGGTCGCGCGACCTAGTCGAGGGCCGCCGGAGGTCACTCGACCTCAGGTGACCCTCGGCGAGGGTTGCTCGACCTAGGGGCCGCACGACCCAGGTGGATCGTTGCTTGGGTCTCGCGGCCGCAGGCGGCCCTCGCCTGGGTCTCGCGAGGGTCGTGCGACTCGACGCGACCTCTAGCGGCCCTCGGGCTGGGTCGCGCGACCCTCGCCGAGGGTCGCCCGAGGTCGGGCGACCTCCGGCGACCCTCGACCGGGTCCGCGACCCTCGCCGAGGTCGCCCGACCTCGGGCGACCTCGGCCCGACGGTCGCCGATGCTAGATCTAGCTCGCCGGCGGCCGCAACCCTTCACGGGTCCAGGCGAAGGGTTTGGCTTAATATTAAAAAAAAAAAAAAGAACATATATATATATATTATACCCATCAAAGCCTCTTGCGAAATTTTTTTTTACCAAACGCACATTTAACTCAAAGTCCATTTGTAAAATTTTTTTACCAAACACAATTGCATTTTCCCCAAGTAGTTTTGGGCTTTCAGCATTTGCATTGGACTCAAAGCCCATTGCAAATCTTGAACCTAACGCAGCCTAAAGCTACTTGAGGAAATGCGATTATGTTTGGTAAATTTTTTTTTGCAAATGGACTTTGAGTTGAATGTGTATTTGGTAAAAAAAACTTTCATAATGGGCTTTGATGGGTATAACATATATATATATATCTTTCTTTTTTTTCTAAATTGAACAAAACCCTTCGTCGGTCCGACGAAGGGCTACGACCACCGATGAGCTAAATTTGGCTCGCCAGCGACCATCGGCGAGGGTTGCGCGACCCAGCTGAGGGCCATCGGAGGTCACTCAATGGCCGTCGGTTCGGCGAAGGGCTGCCTCCTTTTTCAATTAAAAAAAAAAATAAATAGGGGCAAAATCGGAAATATGAAAAATTATTGAGGGTAGTTTTGGAAGAGAAAAAATAATTTTAGCATTTCACTGAATGCTGAAAGCCCAAAGCTAGTCCCTACTAGGTTTGGGCTTTCAGCATTTTGAAAACAAGTTGAAAGCTAAAAGCCAGCAAAAAAATTGAACCTAATGATCCAGCATTTCCCCAAGAGGTTTTCAGCCCTGAAAGCCCATTGAAAATGCTGAACCAAACGCACCCTAAAAATCAATCCAGACTATCTAACAAACACCTTTTTGAAATGAAGAAGATTATGTATTGAAGATGCACTAATTGATCAATTAGTGTAATCAAGTCCCAACCCTGAATTTTCTAATTGTGTAGGAAGTAAGGTATATTTTTATGTCTCACTTGGTTTCTAATAAATCCATAGACTAGCAGGGACTGCTCATTAGAAAATTCTTATAGTGTCAATTGGACCCAACATCGAATATCTCAATATCGTGCGAGATATGGGCTTGGGAGAGCCCATAGTTAAATGGGGCAGTAGGCCCGCCTTTCAAGCGATACCGCTAAACTTATGTCTTTTCCCCTCCGGATGGAAAAGGTAGGTCACAATGGTGATCATAAAAAATAAAATTATTAGTTATGAGAAGATTATTTTTGCGTTAGTCAGTTTCTCTAAATTATTTAATAGTTCCAAAACCCTTTTCTAATCAATTGGCGATTAGAACAAGCACCAAACACTTTAAGTAAATAATCAGAATATTAATTACCGTCACAAGATTTATTCATTTAGATACGTCTTGTGGCAAAATAATTACATTAGCATGGCATTACCGAATTTTACATGATTCATGACATCAAAATCTGGTATTTACTAAGATAGGATATGCAGTCATTCCAAATCCTAGGAAGAGTCATCTGTGAGTTAGCAAGTGAGGTTCTTCGTCTTTATAATGAGTAGACATTATGGTTTACTAACATGTGCTAATCACTTGAGAAAATTAGTCTTAGCTTGAGGTAGCGTGCAACCATTATACTGATTCTTTTTCTTTTTGGAGGTATCGTTTAGTTGTCAAATCTGAATTGCATTCTTCTTCCTTTGCCATTGAATCAAGTTCTTCACTTAGTATATACACTCAATTCACTGTAATTAACATATATTTTGAGCCATTTATCCCTCATATGTTTATTTGGCATCTATCATAACAATTTTATTATAATTATTATTATATGGGGTAGTTCTTGGAGCGCCAAAACTGACATTTTTCTTATTTTATGTATAGCATTGTATAACTCAATTTTCAAAATTAAAGGAAAAACTGTCCTAGTTGGTAATCAATTTTCTTCTATGATATATAGTTAGTAGTACATAATAGAAGAAATTAAAGGGTCAGATTTCTTGCCTATGAAAACATGAGGCGCCTAATTAATTGAAGCGACGGGAGACACAAATGAAGGTGGCATGTTTTCATTACATGTTCATCTTCTTAAATTGAAATCGAATTGGCATTTGTTTTTACACCTAATACTATTCACAACACTTACGGTGTATGGTCTATCGTGTGATATATGGAGAATTATTTAAACAAAAAAAGCAAATAGAGAAATTAACACTAATGTTTACTAATAAAGGATGTCCAGTCCAATGCTAAAATGAGAATAATCAACAGGGTCATAGTACATCCCTGTCAAGGCGAGATTAATATCTATTTTTGGCACAGAGCTACTTAAAATAAAACTTCGGTACCAAAGTTAAGACATGCAAAATATAGCTTCATTACGGCACAAATTTTCATTCGCGTCTTCTCAGTTTTCTCAATCCTCACCATCCCTCTTTCCCCGCCCGCACTTGTTAATGGTTCCGCGAAACCTTCGAGCATTTCGAGAGAGTGCTCACGCAGCCGCCGCTTATTGTCTACATTCTCGAGCGAGCAGGTGGTTCGGCCCTTCCTGCGGCTCATATATTGAAGAAATTGGTATAAAAGCTGCAACGAAGTATTTCACGAAGATATGGGAAATGCGATTATGATTACGAGGCGCCCACCGAATGGTAGAAACTGAGCCAAGGTAAAGTTTCCAGATACGGATGAAGGCAGTGATTCCGATGATCAAGGTGACAACGGCAATCCAAGTGTCACATAGACCCCTGCCGTGAAGATCACGAACATTGTGGCAAGAGCTATGAGCAGTGGTAGCGTTGACATACCAATGGCCAAACGCACTGGATCCAAACAATTTCTATGTGCCCAAAGAAGGTTCACAACTGCAATTATCGAGCTGTACATGGCGACGTTGTTGCAAGTCATGAAGACACTGTACATGGGTTTGTTTAACAGCGTAGCGATTCCGACATTGGTTCAGAGCCATTATATCCTCCAGGAACTAAAAAGCCGGCAGCGAATGTCATAGTGCCAATGAGCGATGCCACAACCATATGGGTATTAGCCACGTTCCTTAGTCTATCCAAATGCTGAGGCTCTGGAAATTTGCGCAGGCCTAAGTCTTTTGGCCGGCAAATTGCTGTGTCTTTGCTTCAGGGTGCTCCGACACGTACTAGGATTCTTGCTGTCCTTCTCTGGTTAAAGTGTAATAGGAAAAAAAGACTATTCTTGTCCGTGAAGATGACTAACAATCAAAGATTTACAATTCAAAAAAATGAAACCTTCTCAAGTGATACATAGACTAGCAAATGCAATCATTTTTGAGTTTTTTTTAGAAACTTAATTCCGCGTGGGACATTTCAATTACTTTTGCCTCTCACACAAAGAAAGTAGCTACAATAACAGTGGGAAAAAAAGTAGATAAGATGTTAATCCATTTTGTAGATATCATCACCTCATGAATTGGAGCATCAAATTTTTTCCGCTCATTGACAATGTCAAGAGCTGTCAAGTTGTTGTAATTTACAAGCTTAAGATCGGATCTGTTGCATCGAATGAGTAAAATCACAACTTTGCATTCCCACTGTGATGTGGCCACATGTAGAGGTGTATTTCCTTCCTTATATTTCGCATTTATAAGCTTCTTAAGGTTAGGGTTGCCAAGTATGTAGTCCACTACAAAGGCCCTTCCGTACTTTGCTGCAACATGAAGTATATTTTGCCATTCCTTAAGACTTAGCGACTCTTCTGGGTCTGGCCAATGTTGAAGTAGCTCCTTGATTATTTCGAGATGACCCATCTTATAGGCGACGTGGATCGGAAGGTAGCCCTCTTCATTGCCCTTAAAGGTGCTTGAAGCAAACTTATCAGCTAAGAATTTGACTCCATCAACGTAATTTACCTGTGCAGTTAGATGGAGGGGAGTACTTCCTCCAGTATCCCTTAAATCAAATAGCTCTTTCTTCAGCTTTGACATCCTGTCCAACATTTCTACGTCATTATAGCAGGAAATGAATGAACTTGCTCATGGCCAAGGGTTAGTTTCTCTTAGAATAAAACAAAAATGCGATCGAATAGACATTGGGAAATGCTTCAAAGCATAGATATTCATTTCTAAGAAGGAGATTACCACATTGCAGTACTCAAGGGCGATATCGGTCTCTTCCTGTTTTACAAGAGGTCCTTGGACAATAATATGAGTAGTGTAGTATCTACAGCAACTTATACTACGAGTATCGACTACTGATATTAACTCGGTGTAAGTTTTGCCATGACCCAAGTCCCAAGATACCGTACCAGGCTTCTTATGGGCCAAAGTTTATAGGAAATTTTCAGTGATCGATCCAGGCTCTAGATAGAGTTGAACCATTCTAACAGAAAAACAAAAAATGTGCATGAGACCTACAGGTTCAGTAGCTGGGATGGACCTAAAATAGACACACCCATAAATTTGTACGGTCGGAATGATGAATGTACCACAGTTAGAGCCATAAGTGCAATCACTGACCTAACCTTTGGTGCACCACGGCTCTGTGAACCAGCGACATGCCTTGCATCTTGGACCAAGGGGCTTCATTTTGATAAAGCTAGTATGAACACCTAGAGGGGGTGAATAGGTGTTAAAAGAAGTTTTGTAGACTTAACAACTTAATTCGACTTTTATGAAAACTGTAGACTGAAGATGTAAAAGACTGTAAACAGTTCTATAAGGCTACGAATTAAAGTAAAAGGTTTAGGGAAAGAGAATTGAAACACAAGATTTATAGTGGTTTAGCTTAGACCAAATCTACGTCCACTCTCCCGCACTGATAGCCCATTGGCTGGATTCCACTAAAAATTAAAAGAGATTTTCCAGTCTCACGTCATTGATTCCACAGTGTAGAGTCTACACTTCCTCAATGTCTCACAAGTATTTAATCTCTCTTTTAAGTACAGTTTATGCTCGACAAATTGACACAGCAAATAACTTAGAGCTTCAGACTTTGGAATTTTTCTTTTACGCACATCCTCGAATAACTTGAGCGTTGTTGACACCTAAATTTTGGCAATCCAATCATTAATTTTTTACATAAAAATTAGGGATTAACTTTAACCCCTAAAAAATGGATCCGAACAAATAAAAAGAAAAAAATGGAAAAAATGGGAAATTGATTTGATTGATTATGCATTGAACTTTGAAATTCTAATGAATATTCAAATTTTGTTAAATGCAGAAGCAATTTAAAAATCAAGTGAATAAATGGCAAGAATTTTTACAAAATAGAAGAAATTTGAGAAAAATCGAGCTGATTATGAAATCATGCTCTGATTTACAACTTTGATTTAATGTGACAAAAGATGGAAACTCGTAAAATACCATACGAAGCGGCCATCCGGAATCATCATAAAAGAGAGCCGCATTTTTCGTGACTAGGGGGGATTTTCGGAAAATTTTGAGAGCAAAATAGGCGAAAGGTTGATTTTTTAGGGTAGAATTTCGAAAAAGGAGAGAGAGAGAGAGACAAAACTGAAAAAAAAAAAAAAAAAAAAAAAGAAGAAACCCTAATCGGGATTGTTCATCTTCCCGAGGGTTCCCTCAACCTCGCTAGCGCCGCATCTCCTTGGCGACCCCCCTTTGACCGCACTGGCGGCTAAGCCGCGGACCTTCGCCTGTTGCAGTCGCTGACTGCTGTTCTTGCACTGCAGTAGCTGCACCACCACCGATCTGCCTCCACCGCGTCCACTAGCCCCTGCGAGTAGCACCGCCGCCTCGTCGATCTGTTGTCGGAGCTGCAACCTGAAGCTCGCGCTGCCCCGACACTCCGCCGCCGTCGCTCGCCGCCATCGCTCGCCCTCTGCAGCCCCGACGTCGCCTCCGCTCGCCGCTTGCAGATCCGAGATCCCGACGAGCCGATCCAGATCCGACGTCGTCCTTGCCTCCTCGTCCCCGCTACGACCCAATGACGCCGTTGCCCCAAATTTGCCTTGCCAGACGTTACGCCCTACAGCCAGATCCAGACGCCGAAGCTCCTCGCCGCAACCACCCAAGGCCTCCTGTAGTGCCCCACCATTCGAATCCCGCGACTCGACGACCCGCGGTCCGCGATGTGACACCCCTCGACGGCCCCCGATCTGATTAGGGTCGCCACAGCTCGCTTTTCCTTTTTCTTTCCCAAATAACATGTCACTCTGATACCATTTCAATTGCAGCGGGTCCATACAACTTGGGGGTTTACATTTTTTTTATTTTTATTTTCGGTCCCTTGCGCAATTTATATGCGGAAGCACATCCAACAACTCCCTTCCCTATATTCAAAAATCGATGCACACCTACTAAACATTTATAAGTAAAAGCCGAACACGTTTATTTACATAGAGCAGATGGACATCTTTAGTCGGTACATCAAAATGCCGTAGTTTTCTATACTCGGCTACACTTCAAAAGATGACCGACATCTCCTTCCACAATCGTATGCTTAAGGTCCATCGACCCGTGTCGGCGTCCAAAAGTTCCCTCCTTTGCTATCCTTCTCCTCGCGGTCATATCCAACCGCTCAATCCATCTACTAATCTGAAATGTTGGTCCCAAAAGGGGTGAGTACAACCACTCGCAAAGAGTAAAGGAATCCAATAACAACTCAATGCATCATACAAATTATACATGCATTGCAGGCGTAACTTACCTTGTAGCCATGCGCAATACTATCATGCATCATCATGCCTTATCATCATGCATATCATATCATCATATGTCATCATCATAATCATCATCATGGCATCATTATATCATACATGTCATCCTTATCATGACATCATCACATCACATATCATCACAATCATCATATCATCATCATCATCATGCATATCATCATGCATATCATACCATGGGTGATCATCATATCACATCACATCACATATCATTATCATCATCATGCATCTCATCATGCACATCATACCATATCATCATTAGCCATGCATCACCATGCATATCACATCATCATTAACCATGCATCACCATGCATATCACATCATCATTAACCATGCATCACCATGCATATCACATCATATCATCATTGGCCATGCATCACCATGCATATCACATCATATCATCATTGGCCATGCATCACCATGCATTTCATATCATAGATCAATTTCCACTTTTACTTATCAATTGATCACACATTATCTTTTCTCAAATCATCAAATTCACCATCATCATCATCCTCCCTTCGGGCGAAACCTCCGACGGGGATCCCGATCCCAGCCATCTCATGGCCACCGGGTTTCCGGCCCCCACATTCCGGGCATCTCGCATCCCAACTAGCATCACGAGGAACCTCCCTTCGGGCAAAAACCTCCGACGGGGACTTCCGGCCTTTACCCTTCTAGCGGGCATCTCGCACCCAAATCCCGGCATCGCGAGGCATTCCCTTTGGGCGTAAAACCTCCGACGGGGCTTCCGGAATTATGTACCGACATACCACCAGGCCTCCCGGAATTACGTACCGTATACCACCGGGCATCCCGACACTCCCGGGGAATCTCTGGAATTATGCCACTAGGCCACCAGATATCATCACCCACCACAACCATCTCCTCATTTTACCATTATCCATGTTCACCAGTATTTTAAATCTCAATTTAACATGGCAATTGGCATGGCATCAAACAAATCACACTTGACATGGAATTCACACTTGCATCTCAATTCACATGGCATATGACTCGCACATGCATCACAATTCATGATCATTCATACACCAATGTCATATAACAATGCATCACTATTCATGTGCATACATACACCCATGTCATATCACAATGCATCATGACTCAATAGAACTCATGGCCAATAAAATAATCCACTTTTATTTTATTATTATTTTATTATTATATTTATTTATTTTCATAAATAAATATTATATTTAATATTTATGATTTTCCAAAATCATAATATCCAAGCAATCATTAAACAAACAGTTAGAATCACAATTTCACACCAAATTCATGGCCAACTCGTATTTCACATAATTTCCCAAATTTCTACAAAATACACACAACATTCGGATCATGGCCAGATTGCACAGTTTTCGAATTTATTCAATTAAAATACTCATATGACCTCAGAAAATTCCCAAATTTTACAGAGTGATAGCCAACACATTTTCGTGCACTTTTCATGAAGAATACTAAGCCAAATTCTTTATGGATTAATTTATACAACTCCATGAAGCTTCTGGAACCTCTACCGTTTTGTCCAGAGTACATATCACCGAAAAACTCAGGTTTGACCCATCTAATCTCTTTCGTTTCCTCTGAAATTCGAGTATGTTATGTATCAATGTGTCCTTTACAAGTTTTATGAAGAGATATAGGTTAAATAAACAAAGTATGATCCTCTTTTAAGTCCTTGAAGTCTCGGGTGTCACGGTTCACTTCAACAGAACCAACCGTCTCAAAGATCTAGCCGATTCACTAGGCTATACTCATTTTTTTCTCTTCAAATTTGAGTATGTTGTAGTTTAGGATGTTACCTACAACTTTCATGAAGACAACAAAGTGAGATCTCCAACAGAAATCAACATGCAACCACGAAATCAACAAGAGGTCAGTAAGAAATTCGCAGATCTGAAGTCTCCGTGAAATAGAACTTTTGACCCATCAAATCTTCATATTTTTCTACGAAATTTCAGTATGTCATACTATAAGATGTTAGCTTCAACTTTCATGAAGACACCAAAGCCAAAATCGCACTCCAAACACACATGAAAGTTCTCACAACATTCTGACTCGAGCGGATTCATGCGAAAACATTCCAGATCTGACACCTCCGTAAGATGAGAGTTTGACCCCGAAAATATCCATCATTTTTCACGAAATTTTAGTATGTTGTAGTTCAAGATGTTAGCTACAACTTTCACCAAGATATCGAAGCCAAAATCGAACTCTAAACATGCATGAAAGCCCTCACAACATTCTGACTCGAACAGTTCATACGAAAATATTCCAGATCTAGCATCTCCGTAGGATGAGGGTTTGACCCCTTAAATCTCCATAATTTTCCATGAAATTTTATTATGTTGTAGTAAAATATGTTAGCTACAACTTTCATGAAGAAACCGAAGCCAAATTCGGACTCTAAACATACATTCAATCTCAAACAAGTTTCTGACTCCAAACAGTTCATGCGAAAACAGTGGTGCAAGAGTAGAAAGTGGATTCCCAACTTGCCTCTACACCTCACGAACGGCGGCACACCGGCGACGGACGAGCTCCTTCCTTCCTCTCCTCCTCTCTTTCTCTCTTTCTCTCCTCTCTCTCGGCACCTAGACCGACCACCTTCTCTCTCTCTCCCTCTCTCTCTCTCTTTGGATGCTTATATACTTGCATGCTTCCTTTTCTTGCATGGGGGACACTTGTCCTTAAGAAGGAGACAAGTGTCTCTCTTGCCGAAGACACTTGGTAGCCATGCGGCTACCCCTCCATGCGACAATGGGCCGGGCTTGGGCCTCCTCTTGGGCCCTATTGGGCCGGCCATCTTGGCCCATTAAAGGCTTAGGCCAATGGGTCCAAGGCCCATTCCAAAATTAGCCCTTTTTCCCTTCTTTTTTTTTTTTTGAATTTCTTTTATAAATATTTTAAACTTTAAATTTTCCACATGTCCAAAGTCTTATGACATTTCATTTATTGAAATTTAATTTATAAAGTGCATGGCCAAGCATAGATTATTAATTTATCCTATAGTCCTAAATTCAATATTCATAAACACAAGCACAATAACACCTAGCCTTAAGAAAACTAATGGCTAACACATAGATCATAGGTAATTTCATTACCTAATTATAGGCTTTAATTTCTCTAGAGGGTGACTTGAATTTTGGGATGCCACACGCGATCCGCACTCCAGCTCCTTCGCTCCTCTGCCCGCGAAGTTGCCGCCGCTGCCAAGCCGAGATCCGATGCCGGAGCTCCTCGCCGCGCAGCCTTCCCCACGATGCCCCCTTGCCGGAGTCCTTCGCCGGTGCCTCGCTTCGCCGAAGACCCTCGCCAGCAATTCCCCCAAAACTAGCGGCCAAGATTTCCTGTTTTCTTTTTTTAAAAACAAGAAAAATAATTAAATTAGGTATTTTTGCTTTACTTTATTAGGCAAGTTTAGGTTTTTTTTTTCTTATTATTATCTCTTTATATTTTGTTTTCTTTATTTGAAATACTTCTTTATGCATAATTGGAAATCCCAATATATCACATGATTCGCAACCGCGCTAAGGTTTTTTATTTCATCTATAAGGCTTTCGATGAAATAATTAATCAAGTGAGAATAAATTTGATATTTTAATCTTTAAGGCTTAAGTTTAATTTATCGATTTTATTAGCAAAATATTATCCCTTGATCTGAACATGTGTGATATTTTTTCTTTTTATGGTAATTTTGAATGTTCTTGATTGCTTTGTTTATCTTGAAATATGTTTGAGTTAGAATATTGCATACTTTAGGGTTATTTGTATATTTATACTAAGCATTTTATTTATCATGAATCTTCGAAATCAAAAAAAAAAAAAAAAACATAAATTTAGGATGTTAGATTTTTGTTTCATTAGCTTAACTTACATGTTTAATTATTTGACTTTTTTTTTAAATTTCGAAATTAATAAAACAAAAACAAAAAGAAATCATTATGCATATTTCATATAGAGTTAAGGCATCTTTTTGGTACGTCATTGCATATTAGGGTAAAATTGCACTTAGTTTAATTCTAGATAATATTTTTCTCAATTTATTATAAGATTGCATTTTAGGATTATTTAGGTTAAGATAATATTTCAGTTTAAATTAGGATTTGGCTTAACCTAATTCCTAATGCAAATTAAATTAAATATTAATCTAGTTAGATAATTTTCACATTTTTCCTAATTCCGAATTTCATGAAAAATACAAAAAATGTCTTAGAATAAATTAGTTTCATTCTCTAGGATAGATTGCATTTTTTAGGAAAAATAAAAAAGTGTCATGTAAATGTCATCTAGGATTAGATTCATGAAATGCACGTCATTTAGAGAATGTTTTTAGGTCCATTTAATTAAAAATTGCATGTCATTAGATTTAGGTCATTTAATAATATTGCATTGCTTATTGCATGATTTTCATTAATTAAGTGAAAACAAATAAAATAAATTGCGTGTTAATTAGAAATTGTTTCTAGAGTTGTTGATGTGGATTTTAATTTAACATTGCAGATGCTTCCGTTGCTTTGAGGTAAGATTTGCAATTTATTCATTAGTTATCTATGTGTTAAATTGGTGGTTTGCGCTTCCGCATGATTGCCTCATATGTTAGGAAAATAGATTTAAAATCAATTTAAGCTGCCTACAAAAAAAAAACATTTCTGAAAATAAAAAAATGGTACCGAAAGGGTATTAGAGAAATCTAGTGTAACCAAGTTCCTGTACCTATAGTCTCTGGTTCATAAGAGTAAAGTAAAACTTCCGTTACTTTACTTGGGTTTCTAATCGACCCACCAAAAAATAGATTAGTAGCGACTCTTAGATAAAATTCATTTGTATGTTAAATATTTGAACCTTAAGTCGCGAATTAGTATGGGCTTGGGAAAGCCCGATCTAAGTTTAAAGACTTAGTAATCCAGTAACCTAGTTTTAAGTAGTGCACCCGAAAATTAGGTCGTGGCAAGTGTCCTCCTTATATACTCCTCCATGCCATCATAACTGTTGGCACCTTCCAAAGGAATTCTTCCAATCTACCCATTGGACAGAATCAATTAGAAAGATCTTGAGTTATTTAAGGAACGTGATAATAGCTCACCAATCCTACTCGTCCATATAATTAGGATCTAGGTTTCCATAAATAGAACATTCCAATTATACTTCGCCAATCAACGGATCTAATTATTCAAATTGATTTCAATGATAATAATTGATCACGAGATGCTATTTCCAGCCGTGAGATATTCTTTAACTGTACGAACCAAATCATTAAATATATACTTGCATCTGGATAAGCCTTCTTCATTGGATAAATCTTTTTTTCGTCAGTTTGTAAACTATCAATGAGGGTAAACTTTAAATCTTGAGTCTAGAGGTCTTCAGACTTTGATGATAGAGTCTGCAAGTCTTCAGACTAGACTGATGGAAATATTTTGTCAACTTTAAAACAGATAAGGAAGTTTTTTCCAACACACTTTCATCCATCGCCTCCATCAGAAGCTTCAGAATCTCCAAGTTTCCAGTCTCCATTGCCAAGTATAGTGGGCATTTGCTCTCCTTGTTCTCTGGATACACCGCTCTTGAGCCTCATCTCAGAAGTAGACAGTTCAACCTGGAGTAACCGTTCTTCACAGTCTCATGCAACGGTGGTGTTCCCAATGTCGTTCGCCATGCGCATAATGCCGCCGCAGGATAAGCTCAACCGAGCAGATCCTGCCGGCTCTTGTTGCGACGTGGAGCACGGTGTCCCCTTGGTAGTTCGCCTTGGCTGCAAGCCACTTGTCAAGGATGACCTCAAGAAGGGCTAGGAGGATGCTAGCATTCTCGATACTCGCTGCAATGTGAAAAAATGAGTTCCTAGAAGGACCCTGTATGTTAATAATGTCGGACAAAGAGACCCTCTCTTTTGCAGAATACTTTTCGAGGGCCTCAATGAACTTGTCAACGTTGCTTACTTTAATAGCGGTGTGGAGTAGTAGATACACACAATATTTGAATTCTGCTCGAAGTTGTGTTCCATTCACCAACTCTAGTGCTTTCAATTTGGCCCTTCTCTGCTCCCAGATTCCATGATCACCAATATTTATGTTCACATGATTGCCGTCCATCTTAAAACTCTGAAACTTGAATATCATATTGTCCAAAGCTAGATGATGGTCTGTTGAACTCTTTTGTAGTCTCTTCTCCAATATTAATTGCATAGCCACAACTTGGAGATATTTTCTTCTCTAGCTGTCAAGAGCATTTCTTCAAAAAAAGAATATCTTTGGCGCGCGAAAACATCCACTCTAGAATTCTTCCCTAAACATTGTACTGGATTCACATTAAGAGCATCGTCAGTGCAAACTATTCTAAGCAAGTAATTCCTGAAAAACTGTTGACGCTGCGAAATTGCACATGGCATGAATTTAATATTCAGTCGATTTGGAAAAACAAAGAGTGCCGGACATTGGAGTGCCAAAACCTGACACGGAGGAACACTTATATGTTAAAAGTTAGGAAAATGACACTTAAGTATCAAAATCGGAGCAAAATAGATCACTTAAGTGACAATCCGACCAAAATGCTGATGTGATGATTTTCTAACGAAATAAGTGCAAAATGGTGTGTTTTTGCACGCTGACGTGGCTAGAAAATGCAAAAACGACGTCGTTTTGATACTCGAAGTCATTAAAAATTAATATAAAAATAAATTAAATTTAAGTTAAAACTAAATTTATTTAAAATATTTGAAAATAAAAATACAAATATTTAAAAAAATTATTATTTTTTTTTAAAAGGAAAGGGAGGTGTGTTATTAGGATCTTCATTTCCCTCTACAACATTAGTAGGTATGTTATTAGGATATTCCATCTCATATAATTGGAAGTCCTGATCAATCTCTCATCTACTAGAAAAATCGTTCTCTAAGAACGTGACATCTCGTGACTTCATTTTGGTCATACTTCCATAAGCTTATTCACCTATGAACATGTGCCTTTTAGAGTGTTCAGAATATCTTATAAAAATACATTTCTTTCCCCTATGACCTAATTTGCCATATTTATGAGAAGAATTATGAACATAAGCTGCATATCCCCATGTAAGTAGATTACTTAAGTCTGGTTTTCTACTAGTCTATAATTCATAAGGGGTGGAAGTGACTGATTTTGAGGGCACTCAGTTAAGTATATAGGCAACGGTCAATAACGCATCTCCCCAATAGGAAATAGGTAAATTTGCTTGCACCATCATAGATCTAACCATTTCTAATAGGGTTTTATTCCTTCTCTCAGCTATCCCATTTTGTTGTGGAGTATCAGGAATAGTCAATTGTTGTACAATTCCCTTTTCATCACAAAGAGTCTTGAATTGCTCCGATAGATACTTACGTCCGCAATCGGTTCTTAATGCCTTTATTGTTTTGTTTAACTGATTCTCTATTATCGTTATATATTGTTTAAAGCAATCTAATACCTCTGACTTATGGGAGATTAGAAAGACATAACCGAAATGCATGAAGTCATCTATGAAAGTGATGAAATATGAGGTTTCATGCCTTACCCTCACATGCAAAGAACCACAAATATCAGAATGCATGAGTTGTAATGGAAATTCGGCTGTAGTCCCTTTACTGAATGGTTTTTTAGTTGCTTTTCCCGCTAGACAATGTTCACATACGAGTAGATTAACATTAGTGAGTGACTCTAAAAGGCATTCTTTGTAACTTGATGTGACCTAATCTAGCATGCCAAATACTTGCATTAAGATCAACATTACTATAAGATGCAATTGAAAAAAAAAAAAATCGACATTAACATTGTACTGATCATAATCAACGTCTAACACCATAAAATCATTCAATACATGACCTGAATCATAATAAACGGTTTTAAACAAAATGTGAACACAATTACCATGAAAATTCAATACATAACTTAGGCTAAGAATAACAATTACGTAGACCAAATTTTGTCGAATATTTTGAGCATAGAGGATATCATGTAGGAATATGCTTCGACCACCACGTAAAATTAATTTATATGTGCTGATATCCTTTACTTCAATTCTTGAGTTATTCCCAATATATATCCATCTTCTTTTAGATTATATCCAACGATACTCCATAATTGCTTCTCGGTCTCTAACTATGTGATCTATTGCTCCTGAGTCTACAGTCCACATTGGATGAGATTCAGTAAGTATGACAGTGCTAGAAATAAAAGTATTACTTAAAGTAATAGAGTAATAGAGTACCTCTTTCGGTTCAATGCATTCACGAGCAAAGTGATCCATCTTGCCACAAATGTAGTACTTCATCTTGGTCTTGTCCTTTTTCCCACCACGCTTCTTGCGTCGGAAGGTCTTAGCCTTTTTAAGTGCTTGATCAATTTTCTTCCCTTTGTTGTTGAATTGATGATTCATTTTGCGCTTGAAGCCTGAAGTTTTGCGCGAACTCGATTTAGCAACATAAGCATGGGTAGAGGATCTTGCAGCCTCTAGGCGTTCATCCTCTAATTCCAAATGATGCGCTATATCATCAAAAGTGACAATATTCTCATTATGCGTTATATTGATCTTCATATGCTTCTAATTGTCAGGAAGAAACCTTATAACCGCTTGAACTTGCTGTTCATCAGTAAGTGAGTGACTTGCCGACTTCAGCTCACAAATCATGTTTGACATCTCTTGAAAATGCTGCCTCATCGTTACATTTGGGCGCTTTCGGTATGTGTCAAACTTGATGGTAAGTTTCCTCAACTTAGTCGTAGATTTACCCCCACACTTATCTTTCAAGGCTACCCACATTGCTTGATCTTTATCATAACTTTCAAACTCACACATGAGATCATCTTGCATACAGCTCAGTAACATGATGCAAGCAATGCTATTTTTCTTTTTCTAAGCTTCATAAGCTTCTAAATCTCTCCTGTATTGAGCTAAAGTTCTATGCTCAGGTTCATCCATGGTGTGGTTGAGGGTTTCCAAAACCTCTTACTTCTCAAGGACGTACCAAACCTTTCGGTACCAAATATCATAATTATCACTATTTAGCTTCTTACCCTTATTGAGGTCAGCCACATTGGTTTTGGATGCCGAAGCCATAATCAATTACTATAACACAATGACATAATAAACGCAGAATCAATACTAGCACACTTTTTAGAGTAACACACATAATTAATTTGCAAACAAACTGAATTAATGATAATTCAACAAAAGACACAGAAACGAAAGTTCATTACGTTCCCAATCAGCTCCCATGTACGATTATTTTATTATCATTAATTAGTTTAATTTGCACAAATTTTAAGTTCTAGGTGAGATTTCCTTCCAATTCTACCAACCTACGAACTCCCACTAGAAAAATAATTACATGATCTCATGTAATTTCTACATTTTTTCATTACCACAAAAAGCATAGCATGATGTGAACCAACGTACAAAAAACAATCGTGCTACAACTACAATCAAAACCACAATTCAACATGTAACGGAAAAACAGGAATTTTCTACAATTGTTCGAATTTTCTTAGAACTAGAAAAATGCAAGTATATTAAACTATATACATGCTACCATCGAACCAAGCTCTACACAGCATATATGACATCATTTTCATATAGGCTAGCTACTGTATTTCCTAAAACATAAGAAAATACAAGCTAAAAATGAATAAACTACGCATTTATTCCCTAAAAATCTGCGTACTTAGGGTTCCGTACACATTTTTATACATTTATAAAAATCAAACATATAAAATAATTATATCATAGTGTAGAGAACAATCATACAAACCAAACGCCACTAACCACGCTCCAATTGGAGCTCTCATGCACCCACACGTGTTGCTTGATTGTGTAGTGTGTGTGGTGCACGCACTAGTGAGCCAGATGGCTCCTGGCCGGTCCGATCGGTCCAATTGGTCCAACTGGTGACCGGTCCGACCAGTTTCACCAATGGATTGGTTTGACCGGTTGATCGGTTGACCGGTCAATGGTCAGGTTGGGTCACGGGTCAAGTGGCTGGGCCGGCGATTGGTCGACCAACTATTGTCGGTGGTGACGCCATCGATGACGTCATCCAATAGTTACCGACCGTTGGATGATGTCATCCGTAACGTTAGCATGTGTCGGTTCACCAACGTGCGCGTGACGCTCACACACTGGGTTCCTAGTGCGTTGAGCGCGTGTGGGTGTGTTCGGCCTCCTCCAGTGACGCTTGACCCACAGTTGGACTTGTCTCAATGAGTACTTTCACCTTGTATATTTGAAAATTGATTTTGGTTGTAAAAATATTCCGAAAAATGGCCAAAATTGTATAGGTATTTGTGGCCCTGAACCCATTCTTCACTTCGGTTCGTTTTCGATGATTCAGATTGCAATTCCGAGCAATAAACATCCCAACAGTGTAGATTCCATTCTCTTGATCTCAATATCAAATGGTAAACGAGAAAATTCGATGAAAAAACAAGATAGAAATTACAACCGGGCTTTGATATTAATGTTGGAAGAAAGTCGGCGGAAGACAACTTACTTGTTTCCGACGCGCAATCAACAATTTGCCCCGGAACGATCATTGAATTGTGGATGAATGACGAACAAAATTACTTCATGTTGGTCTGAATGTAGTCACGAGGAATGGAACGCTTCTTTTTCTTTTGATGGAAATGAGACAAGCAAAGGAGAGGAATTTCTGAGTGTACGTTCTGCCAACTGTGTCAACGGTTATTTTCAGAAGAATTTTATATAAGTCCCTCATGCCCTTTCAAAGGGTTTCTTCCCATCGTAGCATATCAAGACGAAACAGTATGTTCTCATCGCACTCCATCATTGACGTACTAATTAAGTACAACACTCTTTTATTTAAAAGACTCACAAAAGTCTATAGAAAAATAGTGGAATTTAACTCCAATAATTACATTAGATGCTCTATATTTGAACATGAGCTGTTTAGTAATCAAACATGAGTGATTGTTCATGCAAGACACTACCTTTGTGCCGACACTTTGGCAATGAAAGGAAAAAGAAATCAGCAAAATCTCCAATGTAAAATGTGTAGGTAGACAAAGGATTCTTGGTCATGGTATCTACTAATCTAATGCATGATATGGGATGGACCTTAATATCCTAATAACAAAGGGCATCTTCTTCTTCATTTTTTTCCCTCTTTGTTATGAATTTATTTTGATGTCCTGTTCTTAGATAGAGATTAGTTCTAGCTAGCTGTGAGCTTTTACACCTGGCAGAACATAGAATCTGCACTAAACATATTCATGTGAATTGGAGGAAGAATCACAAAGGCAAGTCTCAACAACATTACCACCATATCCATGCTTAAGGACATAATAATCCATGGGATGAGAAGAATTCAAGGGAAGATGTCAGTTGCTGCTAGATGGAATGGAGAGTATTCGCCCGAGTCCTGATGAAATAAGAGGAAAAAAAAGGCTGAAACAGAAAGGCACTTATTGCCACGTGGATTGGAACGACAGAGTAGGTTATGTAGTGAAGCACAAACCAAACAAGTTTGTGATTAACATGCAAAAGCAAACTTGCTCTTGGAGATCGTGGGACCCACCCGGTATACGATGTCCTCGTGCAATTTGCGCCATAGATTTCAACCGAGAGGAACCTGACAAGTATTTATCCAACTGCGACAAGAGGGAGAATTAGGTACAAACATGTTTGTTCACCATGGAGCCTGTGAATGGTGAGGTTTATGTTTATGCGAATGGTGAGGTATATATATACCTGTATCCAATTGATGAATATTTAAACGAGACATGTACCGCAGTTAACAAACGAAAGTAGATAGGTCAATCAAAATGATTTATTTGATATCATGGATGACCTTACAATTAATTCCAATTAAATCGACTAAAATTGAATCGACTAATCGAGTCTATTTTTCACACTCATAGGAGTTCATCTATGTTTCTTCTTTACGAATATAATATTTTCTGGGCATTTCTAATAATGTTAAGTGTTATTCCTATTTTGGCATTTCTAATTTCCGGAATTTTAGCCTCGACTAGCAAAGAGCTAGAGAAACTTTCGAGTTATGAATCAAGTATAGAACCAATAGGCGATAGACCTGTATTCAAATATATATATATATATATATATATATATATATATATATATAGTCGAATTGAAATATTTTTCAAATTATTATTTTGAATTGGATTATTTAATTCTATTATGTTATTAATCCATTTTTGAATTGAATATGCAATTCCCAAAATTCTCTTATCTTAACATAGTTTTTTTTTTTTTCCGAACAAGAGAAGGTATAAGGGAAAGGGAAATGAAAGTAAAAAATGCGAAAAAAATCAGAATAAAAAGAAAAAAGCGCCCATTGTCTAATGGATAGGACAGAGGTCTTCTAAACCTTTGGTATAGGTTAAAATCCTATTAGATGCAATTTTTTCCATCTATTTTTTGAGATTTCTTTTTAAGAAAGATATTGATATTTTGAATGATTTAAATAAGAAACTTATAATACGTCGCTTAGCTTAGCTTTTTTTTTTTATGTTCTTTCTTATATTCTATTTTCTATTAACTTATATTCATTTTTTTTCATATTTAAAATAAGTTTTTAATAGAAAATGAAAATAGAGCGAATATCAAATTATTTAAAGAATATTAATATTCTTTAAATTTAAAATTATTATATTACTTAATTAATTAAGTAAAGATTAAATTAATACGCAAAGATGAAGAGTGATCAATTTATTTATTTCTACTATCCTTGTTCCTGAAGTAGAAAGTGTTCCTTCTGTTCCTAGATAGCTACTTTCAAGAGGGCTTCTGCTTCCTTAGTAAATGTTTTAGTAGAAGATATAATTCCTTGGAATTGAGGGAAGGGTGAAAAGAACCCCCATCAGGGAGTGAAATAGAACATGAAACTGTAAGCTCCTAAGCAATGGGAGGAGACTACTAGGATTCTAATTGCATGCCTATTGAAGAATGAGCTAGTGACTCATAAGTAGTGGCTTGGTTAAGGGAACCCACCTGAGTCGTAGTGAAAGCAAGTCTTCATAGGGCAATTGTCACTGCTTATGGACCTGAACTTAGGTGATCTATCCATGACTAGGATGAAGCTTAGGTGAAATGTCTTGACCCCGACTCCATCTCCAAGGTCTTGAGCAGCAAGGGTTATTTTCGCGACGTCCTAGGTGCGTTGCCATTCCATTTCTTTTTATCTTTTCATTAAGCACATGCAGAAACGTACATACAACACTCGGACAACAACAGTTATATTTACAAGCTCTTTTTGTCATGGGCCGTTATATTTACAACCATTACATGTTTTATGCTAAAAAAGGCTGGGGTAAATCTAAACTCTTTTATTGAGACTACAGCTCCTCCATACCTACAATTTTGAAAAACAACGGGGTAAGTCATGGACTCAGTAAGTAAAACCCCTAATTCTCTACTAGGGGGACATCTCATCATCAAAATCTAGTAGGTACAACACTCGCAATGTAGTATCGATGGCAGATCATTAGCAAACATATTTCTACACCTCGACTACATGCAGATGTCCATTACTGCATATTTCAGTGCATGCTTACCTTCTGCTTCTCAATGAACATATCAACATATCATGCTTATGCATAAACCGACACTCATGCAAATTCATTTAGCGTCATCCTGGCTCGACCGGCCTTCCCCACTCGACCAGGGCTTTTAGCTTCTTGCTGGGCTTGTTGGCTCAACCAGGGCATCTCGTCTCGATCGAGGCTTCTCGGGGCTGTCTTCTCGAGGCTTTCGGGTTCAAGACCTAGGCATCCTGACTTAAATAGGACATCCCATCTCAACTGAGCCATCCCGTTCAATGAACGAGGCATCGCCACCAATGCTGTGTGGCGACAGGAGCTTTTTCCTCTTTAGGTACATCATATAAGTGCATCACACAAGCTGGTTCTTCATCTTTCATCTTAGCCAATGCAAACACAGCCTGATGGCGTGAACGCATTCAATCATGCGAACATGAGCAAACCATGCAAAAGAACATTATAATATACCCGCAGCTTAAATGGGTGAGCACACCACTAAACTCAACGACGTAGGCTATCATCCTAACCAAGAGTTAGAGATTCTACTTACCTTCGATGAGCCTCGACGGGAGCTTTTTCCTCTTTAGGTACATCATATAAGTGCATCACACAAGCCGGTTCTTCATCTTTCATCTTAGCTAATGCAAACAAAGCCTGATAGCGTGAATGCATTCAATCATGCGAACATGAGCAAACCATGTAAAAGAACATTATAATATACACGCAGCTTACTCGAATGAGCACACCACTAAACTCAACGACATAGGCTATCATCCTAACCAAGAGTTAGAGATTCTACTTACCTTCGATGAGCCTCGATGAAGTATATATAGTTGTTTTACCAATAGAGGGCCCTTCGATGAGGCAATGGGTGAGCAAGGCTGAGAGAGGGAAAGAGGGCGACGATGAGACGACATGAGAGAGAGAGAGAGAGAGAGAGAGAGAGAGAGAGAGAGAGAGAGAGAGAGAGAGATGGGGGTGGCGTGTGGTATTGGGGGGAATGCCTTTATTTATAGGTAAATTTCTCATCATTACCCTTCCAAATGGACTAATAGGATTTCTTTGGGTAGCAAGCCTAGGTTGATATGGTGGCAAGGCTAAGGAGGACGATGTGGCTACTAACCTAATCCTTAGGGCCATGCTTGTTCCTTTTCTTACTAGACCATTTGGGGATTGAGTCATCTTTGTAATGATGACTATATTAATTAGGAGACACTTAAGCCTTATGACTCAACCTAGTATTAATGCACTATGGTCCAAGAGCATTTAATGCATTTTTATCCTAATCCAAGAAGACTATATGGTTAAATTTTAAGAAAATATGTAATGTTAAATGTTAGAATGATGGATTGAGATGTTGATTTGCGAGTCCGGGACACCTGGAGTGCCAAAACTTGGCACGAGGAGACACTTAAATGCCAAAATCGGAGTAGAATGGATCAATTAAATGTCAACGGCGAGAAAATCCGGTGAAACACTAATGTAGATACTTTCCGACGAGCCAAGTGCAAAGCGATATCATTTTGCATGCTGAGGTGGCTAGACAAGTGCCAAACGACATCGTTTTGCTACTAATGTGGGTAAATAATTAATATAAAAATTAATTAATTTAAATTTAAAACCAATTTTTTTTTAAAAAAAAGGAGGACGGAGGAAGATTAATAGCAGCCGACTACCGAGGGCTTAGTCCTCGCCGTCGCTGTGCCTCGTGGTCGCCATGCCCCGCCGCCATTAGGAAGGTTGGGGGAGGGTTGGCTAGGGGCCGGCGACCCCAGTCGACTAGCGATGAGGGCTTGTGAGCCCTCGCCTAGATCTAGGGCGAGGGTCACAGCCTTCCCCACCTTCCTAGCGAGGGCGGGGAGGTAGTGATGGTGAGGGTTGAGCCATCAGCCACTAGCAGCTTCTTAACTTCCACCTCTTTTTTTTCATAAATAATATTGGTTTCAAATTTCATTTAATTAAATTTTATATTAAAATTGGAATTATGCCAAAACGACATCATTTTTGTGTTTTCGTGCTGAGTCAACCTTTCGTTGAGCCACATAAGTGAGCAAAATTAATAAAAATTTGCCACGTAGGATTTTCGGTAGGGTTCGCTAAATGTGATACTCAAGTTTCCTATTTTTCAAAAAAAGTAGCACTTAAGTGCCATTTTCCTAACTTTTGACAATTAACTATTGTCACGACTTGATCTCATCGCCAATCCTCCATCACAAGGAAAGGAAGGGGAAAAATCGGGTTTAGGAGTACTCGATTATGAGAGTTCCCTCACGTCTTGCATTCCAAAAGACGTCATCATCATGCCTTTTGGATCAAGCCTCTTGCGATTTCTCTCCACGAGATTGCGAGCTTTTCCAAGCTCGTACCCCGCGTGATAGCGGAGTGTCGTGATTCATACCCACACGGGCGACACACCTCGAGAGAAGATGTCAGGTGTGGATATTGGATTTAAGGGTACCTTTACCATGGTAACCCTCTCGATAGTACGCTTTGTCCATAAGGATGGCATCACTTCATTCTTTAGGGTACTCCCACATCGAGTACCAAACCATGGTGAGTTTCATCGAAACTCGTACCCCATGCGATGAGTTCATTTGTATGGTCTAGTTGTTTATGACAACCTAAACATAAGATGGGAGTTGTCACTAGTCTCATTTTTTGGGGTCGGCTAGAAACCCAATTGAGGGCCGGGAGTGTTCATTCGATTCCTATGTAACCAGATATTTGGGTTTAGGAACTTGGGTTAAGCCGATATTTCTATTAGTGCCCTTTTGGTACCTAAACAATATGTTGTGTTTACCTAACATGTCCATGCATTTCTTCTTATATTTTTGGGATCATTAGTCCTAAACTAAGTGATCTTGCATGATTGGCCATTTTTATGCCAATCTATTTCTAAAGAAAATGAAAAGGAAATACCCAATTGAATTGAAAATCACGAAGCAATAAGTAAACAAACAAGGAAAATGGTAAATCTATCATGCAATCGTAGAAAATATAAAAGAGAAACACAATTGACCGGCAACTCGTTGGGTTTTATACAACAAAATGAACCCGAGACATATATCGGGGAAATGAATAGTACATGATTATGGTTAGAATAGACATCAACCTCCACCGTCTTCATGTCTTCTCCATCTTCAAGATCCTAATCTAAACCTAGTCTAAGAACTATATAACTAGGTATATATAATGGAAAGAAACAAGCATACACATCAAAACAATCGAAAACACGACATCAAGCCAAAGTTGATTCTCAAAAGAATTTAATTTCATAAACCAGATTTGGGCCTTGGGATCGGCCTTTGTCCTTCATGCGTGGGTCCCACTAAGGCACCTACCCAATCCATTTTTGTGACTTATAGCCATTATCGACCAATTGTGTTTTCGCATGGCTAATAACACTTATAAGTCACCTAACCAAGCGATCTATGTGATCTCAGGGTTTTCCCTCGATATCATGTATTGACCCTATCATATATCTAAAAGTCGCATGCATTGCAGGAATTAAAAATGCATGCAGGTCTTTTGGACCTTGTTTCTCAACCAGTCGACATGTCACTTATTGCCAAAAACATGCGCCATTCACAAACACAAGCACTTCTAAATGAATGATGTGATTGTATGCATGAGGGGGTACATGTGATGTTTCAAAGACATCTTTTGAAATCTTATACAAAATGCTTTGAGACAAAGTGATGTCTCGGCTATGAAAGACATTTAATTGCCAAGGGTAGCCTAGGGCTTGCATAAATGCACTCACAAGCATCATAGGCATTTTAATTCAAACCTTAACTTTCATGATATTAAATCAGGATTAAAAAAATTGAAAATATTTAGGATTAAAGAATATCTAGGCTATGAAACACATTCAATTGCCAAGGCTAGCTCAGGGCTCGCATAAGTGCATTCACAAGCGTCATAGGCATTTTGAATATGCTTCAAACCATGACTTTTCATAAGTCAAATCGAATTTTGGAAAAGAATTTCTTAAATATTATTTTTGGAAACATCACATGTACCAAATCGTTATTAAATTTGATTTGAAAAGAAGACTCGTTGAAAATCATTTAACAATGAATATCGAGGTATTTAAAGAAACTTTTATGAAGATGTAATGGCCTAGGTTCATGCACAAACTAACCTAAGAAGTTTATCTAAATAATCACAATCATGTTCATATCTAGAAATTTCAGAACAAGCATGTAAAAACAGAAAAATTGGGCAATGTATAATTACAATTTGGGGATGACAAAATTCCCTAACATGCATGACAGGATAACAAACAACTTTTGTGAAGAAATTTTTCCTAAGAGAGCTACACATGATTTTATAAAAATCAGAAAACAAGCAATAGCATGTCAGAAAATTGTCATGACAGAAGAATATTCAGTCATTGTCACAAGGATTTGTCCTATCAAAACAAGTCTAAAAATCACCAAATTTTCACACAACACAGCCCACATGTTGATAAACGATTTTATTAAGAGGCCAAGTACAGAATCCTAATAGAAAGAATGAAACAAAAATGTCAAAGGTTTGTCCAAATAAGGGTTAGAATAGGTGTCCGAATTTGATCCCATGTTTAGATTCTGATCTAATTTTGAAAAAAATGGAAAGTGGTCCAAACGATGAGCGATTTGCATGAAATTAGCGGCAATGGAAACTTCTAAGTGTGCCTTATGACTTCCTAGAAGGGCTTGAGTCCAAACTAGGTCAATTAAGTACTCTAAGATCAAGATCTCTAAAGGTGCACATATTGGTAATAAAAACCAAAACCCAAACATGCATTAATAAATCTCAAAGCATTCAAGTAATGCACAAATTGCATGAAAAGATCACATGGGCCATAGAAGTAGATGCGATAAACAATTGGATTAATCATCTAACTCTAAATTGTCATGAGAAAATGTCATACAATTCGATGACAAAACAAGATGACTCAAGATTCATGATAAAATGCTTAGGGGTTTCTAGGTGAACATGTGCTTTTGCGACACAAATTTAACATGCAAATGATACTCAAATGCAATAACGTGAACATTTATTCAAACCTTATAACATGTAGTTTAAGTACCAAGAAGGCATTATTGCAAGATTTGGTCTTTAAAAGACCCAAACAAGCACGACAAGATGCATATATAGGAAGCCTTTATTTCAGCATTAACTTCATAGATTGAGCATGATTTCAGCCATCTCAAAACGTGCAAAAATCCTTCGAAAAATCCTATATATAGAACATGTAATGATGAATGTTTGTCATTAAGAATTCAAAACCTAAATGTGATCACATGAATCACAGCAAAAATGACAAAATAGAGATGCATATTTAAACTATGCACTACTACAACACATTTATACCTTAACTCATGCAATTGACTCACTTGCCAATGTCAAGACTTTACAAAGCATGCATCAATTGAATATATACATCAACTTTCATGAAAGACTTGAGACTAAATAAGCGTATTTGTCGATTCAATTTCATCAAAATAGAATTCGGACCAATGTAGGGCAGACTATCCTATGTTCAGATCTAGCAATTTTGACCTAGTTAAACTCATCCAAAAATTTCAAAAAAATTACACAATGTTCTCCACATAAATATGAGCAACTTTAGTGAAGGAAAGTTATTTGAGAACTCAACACATAAATCAGTACAAAAATGACAAAATTAGAGATCAATACAGAACAAATTGACCTAAGCTTGGATCTGAGTAGATTTGACCTAGTTAAGCACATCCAAAAATCATGAAAAAATTACAGGACGTGCACAAGAAGATTTGGAACAAAACTCATGAGGAAAAATTTTCCAGAAATTATCATAGGAGGCTACACAAAAATAATAAAATCTCATTTCGGAGCAAGAACATAATTGAAAATCTAATTGAACTACAGCAGAATCGCTCATCTTTGAAAATGTTTTTGAAGGTCAAACAACACTCAATTGAGGCGCATGACCTATCGTTTCGAATCTTGAGACGTGTATTATCTAAGCCTAAGAGGACTCGAGTTAAAACGAGGTCATTTCGAACCTCATTTTGGCCAAAACAGTAGATCAGTCCTATGGCTACGAAATTGCAAATTCAACCTAAATCAATCACAATCATTCAAGTTCATCATCCAAGAACACTCAATTGCAGCAAATCATCATCCAAATCCATCATCTAGCTTCTAATCTTCATGTATCTACTTAAAATTGAACCCTAGCCCCCACCGGCTAATCTAGCCTCGCTTCACAAGGTTCGAGATCGAGAAATTACATTTTAACGTGATTTTGTCGATTTTGATCGAAATTGATCGAAGTTTTCGCCTGCAAAAACCCAGATCTAGTGGGTTTGATTTGCAAAAACCCAAGCCAAAACCGATAATTGCGTCGAAATGTCTAATTAGGGGTTAATTTGCAATTTAACGAAATTCGAGGGTCAACCTAAAAAATTTCGAGAAATTGAATGTGCAAAAATGAAATTGACATTGAGAGGATCTTAGAACCGGTCGCTGGAGGTTAGGAACTAACGGCAAGGGGCTGAACCGGCCAGCCCCTCCGGTGGCCGATCAGACCGATTTGGTCCGATTCGGCTAGTTTTTGACATGTTCTTGACTGGTTTGGTCCGGTTCACATTTATACAGTTTGATTAGCTTAATTGTACCTTAATTGGCCAATTTCTTCTTAAACATGGTAAAAATCCTTTTTCAATTTGGTCCTTTAAGGACCAAATTGCATAAATTTCGGATCCATAGGGGTGTCAATTTGCAAGTCCATAGAACAGAAAATTGCTCGATTTTGGTGGCAGAGTGATGGAAAGAAATCAATCATACAATGGATAAATTGGGAAGTTCTTAAAAGTAGAAAAGATGGTGAGGGTCTTGGATTTCGTGATCTCATCGACTTCAACAAAGCCATGCTTGGTAAGCAAGCATGGAGACTATTACAATACCCTACATCCCTATGGAGCACCCTTTTTAAAGGCCTTTATTTCCATTCTCGGGATTTTATGCATGCTGATCAGGGAACTAAACCATCCTAGGGATGGCGGAGTATTCTCCTTGGGAGGGATGTTATTTTACCTCACTTGCAATGGTCAGTTGGTAATGGACAATCTATTAATATCTGGGAAGATTGTTGGCTCCCTAGAGGGGTTAGAGGAGGGCCTGCTGCACTAGATGCTCCACAGTTGGTAGCTGATTTTTTTGACTCAACCAACAACGAATGGAACAACCCCCTTCTCCATCAGTTCTTTGATGCCCCCACAACTGCAGAAATTACTGCCATACAGGTTAGTCCTCACTACAATTCTGATCAACTAATTTGGTTAAGGACTCAAAATGGTAACTATACTGTCAAAAGTGCCCATCATACCATCAGACAATCCACTTCCGGAAACCAATAGAACCAAGCATCATCATCATACAATCCCCCCAAACTCCTCTAGAAATCCATATGGATAGTCAATTTACCCCCCAAATTTCGACCTTTTCTATGGTCAATTGGTAACAATGCATTAGCAACAAAAGACAACATTTTTCAGTGTCGCATCACAACAGAACCGACATGCCCTATATGCACTCACCACACACTAGAAACCACAGAACATCTCTTTCTTTTATGTCCATGGATGCAACATATTTGGTCACACCCAAAGATCAACATTCAAATCATACCACAATCAGTCAAACGAATGGATGAGTGGTTAACAGTATAGCTAGAACGCAGAAGCATGTCACCTAGTCTGGAGATTATTGCTGCAATTTTATGGTAGATCTAGAAATCGCAAAATGGCTTCATCTTTCGCCAACAACGCCCCCAACTTGTCCCGAGTAGTGCAGGAGGCCCTTGCACATGTACGAATCACAACACTCTATTCCCGATCATCGCTGCATACAGCCTGTTCTACTTCATCAACTGATCTGCACTAGCGACCACCAGATCCTAGCAAGATGAAAATTAATATTGATGGAGCATATCAACTAACGAGTTCTAAAGGAGCTATGACGTGTATCATCCGAGATCACACAGGAACTCTCATCCATGGCTTTACCTGTGATTTCTCCGCAACTTCGGCTTTGCATAGTGAGATCCAGGCACTCCTCCTCACTCTTGAACATCTGCTGCAATACGGTAAGGATCGAGACCGGTTTGTGCTTGAATCTGATTGTCTTGTCTTGGTTGAAGCACTTCGCGAACCAACATCGTCGCCATGGGAGATGCGATCTCTTCTTGCAGAAGCGGCGACCAAACTCTTCGTTTTCCCTAACCTCAGAATTCGTCACTGTAGACGCGAAGCCAATATTGTGGCTAATTGGGCTGCAAAGGCCCATTTTAATGGCTGTTTATCATAGAACTGGGCTACGTCCCTGCCCTCTTTGCTTTCGGATCTTTTGTATTCTGACGCCCAAGCTTCGGGCTGTTGTCAACCTTTACAATCATAATATAATAGTTCCTTTTACGACAAAAAAAAAAAACCATATAAACGTGATCTAGGAGTCTTTTGTTGACTTAATTGAAATCTTATTGTGAAAAAAAAAGGGGTTAAAATCATAGGTCCTTTAAATTGTGCTTAAAGGGCTAAAATGGTCAAATTTGCAATTCAATGGGCAAAATTACAAATTAACCAAAATTGAGTTCAATTAATATCACAATTAGCCTATCTAATGAACTACTCATGTGCAAGATCACTCATCACCTTCAAATTGATCTTAAATTGAAATGCTTAGGCTTATGTCAAAATGAATCTCGGCCTAATGTCAAACTTGAGCCTAAAATTATGAAATTAAACCATAGCCATGAATGGGTCAATTTCAATTTTGATGATTGAAGCTTAATTGATTGATTTTGTTATGCTCGGGAGGATAAAATTATTCAAATTAATGAGTTCTTGTGTGAATTTCTCAAAATCAATTTCGAATTTGGACTTATCTTAAGAAAATGAGTGAGAAACAATCGTCCGTTTGCAAGTCATAAAGGATCGATTTTGGTCCCCTAATTAGAGCTCAAAATGGTAATTCACATTTTGACTCGATAAATTGTGAAATTAAATGCGCAGGTGAATTTAAAATAATCCCTAAACCAAATGTCGAAGAAGGAACTACACCTAATTATGACTAAAATAAAAGTAATTTTATTTTGGTTGATTTTGAACGTAAAACTAAAAAATTCAAAAATCAAGGTTCTTAATTGAATTTTGTGAAATTTTTGACACAAAGGTCCAATTGGCATTAAAAGAAATGTATTTGTACATTTTTTATTTTTTGGTGAAATGTTTGACCAAAAAAGTCAATCATTTAGTTGGCTTTTTCTAAAAGGTTATTTTTTGGTCAAATCTTTGAATTTTTGAGAAATTAATTTGACAAAAGTGAAATTAAGGCTAAATGGAATCTTTTTACGTAAAAAGTCAATTTTAGATCTAGGGTTGACTAAAGTCAACCCGAAAAATGAACCATTTGACTTTTCGCGTTTTCTTGAAAATGAACTAAAAATTGCTTAAAAACAACAATGCAAAAGAAAGAAATGAAAAACGACACTCTTTTGCCGAGAAATTGGGGCTTCGTCGTGATTAGAATCTCAAATCTCGATTTTTATCTTTTAATGACGTGTCAATTAAAAATCAGGTGTCAACAAAGTTATGTTAAGCTCTAATGATAGATCGACTCTCCCAAGTAAAATGGCATTTTAATTATTGCCAAAGTGGATGATAGGAATCTTTCGAGCCTCCATCTGCATTTGCTTTTGGCCCTTCTTCGTGATTTATTTCTACGCTTTCTCTTGTGCAGGGGCAAAAATAGACGCGTCCATCAAATCAAGGATCAAATTTCCAACATCGATTGATCATTCATGCGTCATTTGCCCTGTGAGTAGGGGCAGTCTAGGGACACCCATGCATGAATAACCCCTTAGGTGTTGAAAATTTAACACATCTATAGGTACAATTTCATTAAATAAATACTTCTAATACTGTTGATAAAGTTTCTTTAGTAGGATAAATTGTTTGTGCTAGGATGACAAGCTCCCCCATGCTTAAGATGCTCCATGCCCTTTCAAAATGGATTCTACATGATAATTTTGTCTGTCTAAATCACTAATTTTTACTAAGGATTATCAAAATAGATAGTCAAATAAATGATGTAGGATTTATCAAGCATGCTAAATGAGGTGCATCATAATAATGAAAGGCAAGCCATATTCCACACATAATCCCCTATTTAGACACCAATGAGATGAGCGTGGGAATGATGAAGGGTATTTCATTTCTCCCCCCTAAACACTATAGGTTATCCATTACTTACCCCTTTGAGCCCCATATACTTATGAAGTTTCTTTCATATTATCCATGTCAAGAACCACCTCATGCTAGGGCAGATCGAAGGTAGGGCGGTGTCACATGATAAAAAAGTAGATATAAATTTTCTTGCTTACACATGCATCAATCTTTGGATGTCTTTATTATATATAAACACTCACAATAATTTAAGTGCCTTAGAATGACGAAGAGTGATTCTCTTTCTCTATGCTATGCACTTGTATCCATTGTACAACCAAATTGAGTTTATTTTGTTTTATATAAACTTAGCTGATAATCACCCCACATTAGAGCAACGCAGGAGTCACTACCGTTCAAGCAGCATGATCCATAAGCCAATTAAAGATGAAGACCCCAGGAGTCTAATAGTAATGTTTTGTTTAAATTTGTCTAGGCTAGTCCTAAAATAACAAACAAAAATGAATAACTGGAGGCATGAAAAAAAAAGTAGTGTGCCTAGTAAAAGTAAGGTCAATGCCTATAAATGTGAAAATTGGATTAAAACTAGCGGTACAAAAAGACAGTATGCCTGGTAAAAGCAAGGCCAATGCCTCCAGATAAAATAGTGAATTCCCAAGCAAAGCTGTTATCGTGGTACAATTAATGGACCCTCCACGAAAATAATCCCTAGCGATAAGAAGAAAGATTGGCGACAATACTAAAATAACCACCATCTCTCACCTTTTAACACATTTTTAAATCCCTTCATTTCTCAACACTTGAACTGAGCATACATTGCGTCCCTTTGTAAAAGTCTCTTTAGACTAGGGAACTTAAATTAACGTAGGAATTCATATGCTTATAAGTGTTGCTCGAAGAAGTACAAGCAATATTATTTATATTTCTTTTCGCAGGGTCTTTGACTTGTAAACCTAGAGATAATCATTTAGCACTTCTTTCATAAGTCTTGACCTTGATGGTCCCATTTGTTAAGCCGTTGACTAAGCCTACATTACAGTCCTGATAAAGACCTCTCATATGAATAAAGTTGTACCACTTGCGAGAATACTTAGACCCTTATTGACATGATCACAGTAAGATGGTGTGGTTTTTGTAAATCCTATATTAATGATCAGAATAAAATAGCATTTTCCATAAGAATGAATGGAAAATCCTTTCGAATTGAAAGTCCCTCATTTGACATATTCAAGACATTCGCATTCTAAGTATGCATTGTCTTTCCATATTTTCCCCATGGAACTTTGGTGATGCAAAACTAACAAATTGTTGTGCATGAACCCCATTTGAATTGATAAATGAACAATCATATTTTCACATATCAAAGATATCACCAAATAAGTATATCTCTACCACTATTTTTAAAAACCTTGTGTTTGACCAAGTATTTTACTTCTTTTGAGTACCTGCCACTGTTCAGGTACTTTGTCTTATTGACACTCAATCTACTCGAATTGTTCTTAGGAGATGGATACTTGTGACTATCAAGATATCCCATTATCTTTGAGTATCTACCACTATCCAAGTGCTCTCTCTTATCGACACTCGACTTGTTCGAGTTGTCCTCGAGATATGGATATTAGTGACTGCCCAAGTATCCCATTGTCTTTGAGTACCTGCCACTATCCAAGCACACTATCTTATTGACACTCGACACTTCTGAGTTGTCCTTAGGGTACGAATACTAGTGACTGCCCAAGTCTCCCATTGTCTTTGAGTATCTACCACTATCCAACTTCTCTCTCTTATCAACACTCAACCTGTTCGAGTTGTCCTCAATGTATAGATACTAGTGACTGCCCAAGTATCCTATTGTCTTTGAGTTACTCTCTTTCATTGACAGTTGACCTGCTTGAGTTGTCCCCACATTGCACCTTGAATACTTATAACTGTCTAAGTATTCCACTACTTTATGTGCCTGTGGCTACCTAGGTTTTCCAGCCCTTTTGAGTACTTGTGGTTATCTAGGTATTTCTGAAGTTTTATTGCCCCATGGTGCACTCGAGAAAAGTCGACTACTAAACAGACAACTAGTTCCCCACTTCATTAGATAAGCCTCACGTGACATCCGAAATTTCTTATACCAGGAGTTGGAAGACCTTCACGAATATCCGAGGTGCATCCTTGATATTCCAATTACCTGGATGTGAGAGACCTTCACAAATATCAGAGGTGCATTCTCGATATTCCATTTATCAAGGGGTGGGAGACATTCACAAATATTTTGAGGTGCGTCCAAGATATTCCACATACTAGGAGGTGGAAGACCTTCATAAATATCCGAGGTGCGTCCTCAATATTCTAATTATTAGGAGGTGGGAGACCTTTACATATATCCGAGTTGCATCCTCCATATTCCAATCACCAAGAGGTGGGAAACCTTCACAAATATCTGAGGTGTATCCTCCATATTCCAATTACTAGGAGGTGAGAGACCTTTATGGATATCTGAGTCTGAAGTCCTTCTTAATCAACACAACGAGCTTCCGTAGCCTAGAGTCCTGCGTCATTGACATGGCTTACTTTCGTAGCCCGAAGTCCCTTTATATCAATGCAGCATGCTTCCATAACCCGAAGTCCCTCTTCATCAACGCGGCATGCTTCTGTAGCCCATAATCCCTTTCCACTAACATGGCGTGCTTCCGTAGCCCAGAGTCAGGTGAACAACTTGTTACTACAATAGACTACTGAAGAAAGGTTATGATATTGGAAAAACAATTCCTTGTCAAGGCGACTAAAGAAAGGTTCGGTATCTAGACAAACAACTTGTTGCTATAACAGACGACCAAATAAAGGTTCGGGTCATGGAAAAGCAATCCCCTGTCAAGGCGATCGAAGTAAGGTTCACGTCCTAAACAAACAACTTTTGCTCTAACAGGCGACAGAAGAAAGGTTCAGGTCTTAGAAAAGCGATCTTTTGTCAAGGCAATCGAAGAAAGGTTTAGATCCTAAATAAATAATTTGTCGCTCTAACAACGACTGAAGAAAGGTTTGGGTCTTGTGAAAGTAGCTTCTCCACATCATCAGGTAAGATGATATCTTAATACTCGCCAAAAAACTCGACCTCACAACTCATATCACTCATTCTCAATAAGTAACTACATATATCTTTTTATCCATCTTAATATGTATTATGCTATACTGCCATCTTTTGCATAGGACACCTAGTCCAAAAACAAGATATCATCTACTGTATATGAGTGGACAAAATTTAGGTATCGGTTCGTCTTCAAATGCAACATTTGCAAGCTCACTTTCAAAGAGAGGCAATGTTGACATTTCAATTTTGGCTAAATATTTATTTTTAAAATTCCATAGAAAATTAGGAGCCAATTTGGCCCCAACAAAAAAGATTTTTTGCATCACCTAGCTAATAATATCATCTGTATCTACTAAGTTGTATTTTTTAATTTCTTTTCCCTTATTTTACCCTATTTTCAGATAAATAAGTTAAAAAAAAAAAGAAGATAAATGGCTTGGGCTAGCCCTGACCCTAGCGCCTTTTTTCTTTTTCACGTGGGCCCAAGGCCCAGCGCTTTCATTTTCTCTCCTCCGGCCCGACCCCCTTCTCTCATTCTTCCTCTTTCCTCATTCCTTCTTTGTCCCTACAATTCACACACGCAAGGGCAACTATGTAGAGAGAGGAGGGTAAACCATCAACAGAGGGGACAACTAGCAATTGCCATTAATGCCACCGAACGGACTAGCGCAAAATTTGGCGCTAGCCCGAAATTTGGCGAGAAACCCAGATGGAGGGGACGTCACCTTCAATGCAAAGTAGGCCTCCGCAGGAAAGATGGGATGGGACATCGGTTCAGCCACACCAAGGCCGATCAGTGTGTCAAGGACCAACTACTGAAACCCCATGGTTATTGGACCCTCTACCCTATAAATAGGGCCTTTGGGAGCTCAGTAAAACCAGAACACATACAGAGAGGAAGGAGTGAGCTTGGAGGACTTCCTCAGAGAGACATCTGGAGAGGCCTGACAGTGAGCAAATCTGAGAAAGAGAGAGATCTAAGTTTGAGAGAGAGATCTGAGCGAGAGGAAAGGAAAAGAAGAAGGAGATTTGAGAAAGGCCAGACCTAAGGGCATTTGACTTGGGTGAGACCTAAGAGAGAGATTGAAAAAGAAAGGGAGAAAGTTCTCTCTCTCAGCTAAGCTAAGGAAACCCTTGCCATGCGAGATCATCGTCATGATGCTGTCGCTCAATGCCACCCGTCGCTACAGCGGTGTCACTTGCTACGACCCAGACAGACCACACTGGCTGCGTTTGGTTCAGCATTTGCAATGGGCTTTGAGTCCAATGCAAATGCTGAAAGCTCAAAGCTATTTTGGGAAAATGCAGTTGTGTTTGGTAAAAAAATTTTGCAAATGGACTTTGAGTTGGATGTGTGTTTGGTAAAAAAAACTTTTGCAAGGGGCTTTGATGGGTATTATTTTTCTTTTTTTTTTTTTTTTTTTTTTTTTTTTCAGCTAAACCCTTCGCCGCACCGGCGAGGCTGCGCCGCCGGCGAGCGGATCTGGCGCGGCGGCCGGCCGGGCCGAGGTCGCCCGAGGTCGGGCGACCTCCGGCGAGGGTCGCGCGACCCAGCCGACGGCCGGCGGAGGTCGCCCGACCTCGGGCGACCCACCGAGGGCCGCCGGAGGTCGCCCGACCTCGGGCAACCGGGTCGCTCGACCTCGGGCAGCCGGGGTCGCTCGACCCGGGGCCGCGCGACCCGGACCGCCGTTGCCCAGGTCTCGCGGCCGCAGCGGCCCTCGCCCTGGGTCTCGCGAGGGTCGCGCGACGGCGAGGGCCGCTGCGCCGCGAGACCCGGGCGGCGGTCGCCCTGGGTCGCGCGGCCCCTAGGTCGAGCGACCCTGGTCGCCCGAGTTCGGGCGACCTCCGGCGGCCGTCGGCTGGGTCGCGCGACCGACTCGCCGAGGGTCGCCCGAGGTCGGGCGACCTTCGCCGGCCGTCGGCCTGGTCGCGCGACCCTCGCCGGAGGTCGCCCGACCTCGGGCAACCTCAGCCGACGGCCGCCGGCGCAGATCTTGCTCGCCGGCGGCCGTTGCCCTTCACCGGTTCGGCGAAGGCTGCTCCTTTTACATTTAAAAAATAAATAAATAAAAGGGTAATAACGGAAATATGAAAAATCAACGAGGGTAATTTAGGAAGAAAAAAATGGTTTCAAAGCATTTCCAAGGACTCTACTTTCATTTGAAAGCTCCTTGAGGAGGTTGCCAAACACCTTCTCTTTGGTGAAGGGGCTTTGGGGGCTGGATGGGCTTTTAAATGCCCATCCAAACGCACCCACTATCATTGTTCCTGACGATTGCTGTTATTGCGTCATCACTACTCACCACTTGGTCAATCCGCCGCCATCCCTGCTATTGCTGCCACCTTGCCGTCGCGCCCGTCGATTCCTCAACATGAGCTACTACAGATGTATTGCGCACGGCCACAGCAATCGACGCCACTTGCCTCAATTGGCTTCACGAGTGTTGCGTGAGTACAAAGAGCAAAGGAAATTGTGAACCGGGTCAGCATGGATCTTAGTCGGGTAGGGTCTCACCAATTCGAGCGGAGCACGCATAGGCTCAAATGAATCTAGGCTTGGTCTAGGGTTCTTGGGTTGGGCTGCTTTCTTTCTTTTATTTATTTTTTTGCTGTTGGCAGGCCGATTTGGGCTCAACATGCCAAGCCCGATCTGATTGAGAGCCCACACCTTGAGACTCAATTCAGCTTCTATTCGAACCAAATACGAAGACTTGACTCGAATCCATTTTTATAATATAATATATATAAAAAATTAATATAAAAAAAAAGAAATCAAATTCTGAAAAATAAAAATGATTTATATTTTCAAAAATCAGAAAATCCCAAAAATAACTTCTATTTTCCAAAAATATAAATAAATAAATAAAGCCAAAAATAGTCTTTAAGTGTTTTGAATTTTTTCCTTAAAATGTGTGAAAATCCATAAAGGAAAGTCCAAAAAAAGAAAAAAAGAAAAAGAAATCGTGTTTAAGTGCTTGGAAGAAGTATTAGCTTATTCAATTGCGCCATTATGATGCATGGATTTCTTTTTCCTTAGTCTAGTTAGGAATTGAATCATAAAACCCATGATTGGTATAAAATGCTGCATAAATGCTTTACTTAATGTTTAAACAAGATTAGATAGCGGAATGACATTATTAATTAACTAGTGTAATCAAATCCCCGATCCTAATTTCTCTGGTTGCAGAAGAGTGAAGTATTTCTCCCGATATTTTGCTTGGATTTCTAATCAACCTACCACAAATCGATTAGTTGCGACTTTTATTTAAAATTGACTTGCAAGTTAAAAACTCAAACCAAAAGTGATGAATTGGTAGGCTTAAGAGAGCCCAAGCTAAGCCTAATACTTAGCAAGCCACTAGCCTCCTCTGACCGCACCCGCGCATAAGGGCACCGAAAGGGAGGTCGCGACATTCTCAAATCCAAATTGCATTCTTCTTCCTCTACCATTGAGTCAAGGGCTTCACTTAGTAGATACACACAATTCACTGTAACTTACAATTACATATATTATGAACCATTTGATGTGGCTCCGACAAAACTATATAATGTGGCAACATTATCCCTCATGTGTTCATTTTCAGTGGGTAAATCTTGGAGGGCTAAAACTGTTTTTTTCCTTATTTTACCTATAGCATAGTATAACTCAATTGTCAAGATTAAAGCAAAAATTGTCCTAGTTGGTAATCAGTTTTCTTCTATTATAGATAGTTGATAATACATAATAGAAGAAATTAAAGGGTCAGATTTTTTGCCTATGACAACATGAGGCTCCTAATTAATTAAAGCGACAGGAAGCACAAATAGATGTGGCATGCTTTTACTAAATGTTCATCCTCTTAATATAATTCATTGCTTTCAAAAGGAGAGCAAAAAGTGTAAGAAAAGTGTTAAACTTATTGCATTGGTACCAATTTAGTCCTAAACATTCTTTTGGTGTCAATTTAATCCTAAATCTTTTGATATAGTGCCAATTTAGTTATTTTGACTAATTTTGACTAGATATTGCTAACATGGACATTTTATAATGATATTTAATTATTTTTTATTTTTTATTTTATTTTCTTTATTTTTTTCTCTTTTTTCTTTTCCTCCTCTTTCCGGTGGCCAGCATGACCATTGCCAACAAGGATTGACCTTGTCAGGGCAAGGGTCGACTGCAATCGAGCCACAGTGAGTGAGCGCTTCTAAGCTTTGAGTTGCTCGGGGGACTGGCGATGGATCTAGAAGATGAGATCGGGCCAAAGCTAACAAATCCGAACTAATCGTTGTCATCGTTCTAAGAGGCAGAGACTCCATCGTTGCTGGAAATGGAAGTAGTGGCCACAGAGCTGGAGGAGAAGGCAAAGTCCCCGAAGCCCTCATCGTCGTCCTCCTCGACATGGATGTTAGTTGCTATGGACGAATGCTAAAAGACAAAGATGATAGGCTTTAAAGGTCGTGAGCAATCACTCGCTATGGGTCGATTACGACCGACCCTTGCCTAGGTGAGGGTAGCCTTGTTGGGTGTCGCCTAGGCCAGGGCAAGGGTAGGCAAGGCCACCCTCGCCCAAGTGACACTTGGCCTTGCTAGATCTAGTGAGGGCGACCTTGCCAGTGCTTGCCCTTGCCCGTGGTGACGTGGTCGACCCTCATTCAAGCGAGGCCAACCCTCACCGGTTATGGCCATGCCAGCCACCAAAAAGAGTAAGAAAAAAAAAAAAAAAAAAAAAAAATAAAAAAATTGAAAATTATTAAATATTATTATAATATTAACATTAGCACCGACCGTGTCATATAGGCCAGTCGACATCCACATTAGCAATATCCAGCCAAAATCGATCGAAAGGACTAAATTGGCAGTATATCAAAAAATTCAGGACTAAATTATCACCAAGAAAATGTTTAGGACTTTTCTAACACTTTTTCCCAAAAGAAGAAGTAAAATTGAAATCGAATTGGCACTTGTTACCATATCTAGTTACTATTCAGTATTCACAACACTCATGGTTTCACGTTCTTGCATGTAATATCCGAAGAATAAAAAAAAAAAATGCACATAAAGAAATTAACACTAATATTTACTGACAAAGGATGTGCAATTCAATACTAACACGAGAATGACCGTTAGGGTCACATTACATCCCTATCAAAGCGAATATGGCTTAGGCTCCAATAGATATGCCAAATAAAGCTTCAACATAGGGTCTTCTCAGTTTTTCAATCCACACAATACCTTTTTCATCGCTGACAATTGGTAATGGTTCCGCGAGACCTTCGAGGATTGCGAAAGAGTACTCAGGCAGCCGGGGCTTATTGTCTAGTTTGCCCAACGAGCAGGTCGTTTGGCCCTTCCTGCGGTCCCACTTTTTGTCTTCGATATAAAAACACCAATAAACTCATGAAGAGAATGACCAATAAATGCCCAATTGATCCGAATCCAAAAGAATGTGGCAATGTAAGGACTCAAGATACCGTAAAGGGCAGTGATTCCAACAGCCAAGGTGATAGAGGCGATCAAATTGCGTTTGCTTACCGTCACGTAGACCCCTGCCATGAAGGCCACAGGCATTGTAATAAGAGCTATGAACAGCATTGGAATAGATTTATTAACAGCCCAAGCCACCGAAGACGTTGAAATGATCTGTGCCCGAAGGAGGATCACAACTGCAATCATCGAGCTGTACATGGAGACCATGTTGCAGATCACAAAGATGTCATACATGGGTTTGTTCAATAGTATAGCGATTCCCGCATCTGGTTCAGAGTCTTTATATCCTCCAGGAACGGAAAAGCCAGCAGCGAATGTCATAGTGACAATGAGTGTTGCCACGACCATATAGGTATTAGCCATGTTCCTTAGTCTATCCAAATGCTGAGGATTCTGAAATCTCTCTGGACCTAAGCTTTTTGGCTGGCAAATTGCTTTATCTTTGCTTCTGGATGCTCTTCTCCGTTTTAAGAGTGTTTTAATCATTGCCTGGTTAAAGTGTAACAGAAAAAAAGACCGTTATTATCCGTGGAGACGGACTAACAATCAAAGATTTAGAAAATGAAGCCTTTTCAAGTGGTATATAGACTTCAAAAAAAAAAAAAAAATGAAACCTTTTCAAGTGATAAATAGACTTGCAAATGTAATCTTTTCTGAGCTTATCATGGAAACTCAATTCCACGTGGTAAACTTCAATTGCTTTCGTTTCTCCCAGAAAGGAAGTAGTTAAAATGACAGTGAAAAACAAAAGTAGCTGAGATGTTAATCCATTTTGTAGACATCATCACCTCGTGAAATGGATCATCAAGATCTTTCCGCTCATCAACAATGTCAAGAGCTGTCAAGTTGCTATTGTTTACAAGGTCAACATTGACTTTCTTGCAGGTGACGAGATAGAACACAACTTCCTGTTGCCGCTCCAATGTGGCCACATGCAGAGGCGTATTTCCTTCCTTGTCTTTCACATTTATAAGCTTCTCATGGCTATGGTTGAAGAGTATGTAGTTCACTATAGAAGTCCTTCCGTACTTTGCCGCAACATGTAGTATATTTTGCCCCTCCTTAAGAGTTAGTAACTCTTCTGGGTCTAGCCAATGTAGAAGTAGCTTCATTATTTTGCAATGTCCCATCTTACAAGCAACATGGATTGGAAGATAGCCCTCATCGTCAACCTCAAAGGCGCTTGAAGCAAACTTATCGACCAAGAATTCGACTCCATCAACATAATTTACATATATAGCTAGATGGAGGGGCGTCCTACCTCCAGCATCTCTTAAATCAAATAGCTCTTTCTGTTCTGACATCTTTTCCAGCATTTCTACATCATTAGAGCAGGAAATGAATGAACTTACTCGTGGCCTAAGTTCTGGTTTTTCTTTAACTAAAACAAAAATGCGATCAAATGGACATTGGGGAATGTTTCAAAGCATAGAGACGGTCATTTCCAAGAAGTAGATTACCACATTGGAGTACTCAAGGGCAGCCATTACCCGAGTCTCTTCCTGTTTTAGAAAAGATCCTTGGATAATAATATAAGTAGTGTAGTATCTACGGTGGCTTATACTATGAGTATCGACTCCTGAGGTATTAACTTGGTGAAGTTTTTCTGAGGGTAAGTTTTGCGAGGACCCAAGCCTAAACATATCGCACCAGCCTTCTTCTGGGCCAAAATTTATAGGAAACTTTCAATAATTGATGCATTCTCTAGTTATTCTAGCAGAAAAACAAAAAATGTGTATGAGACCTGTAGGTTCGACAGTAGGGATGGACCTAAAATAGACACACGTATAAATGTGTATGGTCGGAATGATGAATTTACCGAAGTGAAAGCCATAAGTACAATCACTGACCTGAATTTTTGTGCATCACGGCTCCATGAACCGGCGACATGCCTTGCATCCTAGACCAGGGGACTTCATTTTCATCCATTGCCTGCATCAAAAGCTCGAGAATCTCCAAGTTTTTAGTCTCAACTGCCAAGTACAATGGGCACTTGCTCTCCTTGTTCTTCGGATACACCGCTCTTGAGCCTTGACTCAGGAGCACGCGGGTCAACTCGAAGTCTACGTTCTTCACAGCCTCATGCAACGCTGTGTTCCCCGCGTCGTTCACCATGTGCACAATCCTGCCACAGCCGAGGAGGAGCTTAGCCGAGCGGATCCTGCGAGCTTTTGTTGCGAGGTGAAGCGCAGTGTCCCCTCGGTAGTTCTCCTTGGCTGCGAGCTGCTTGTCAGGGATGACCTCGAGAAGGGCTCGAAGGATGTCAGCGTTCTCAATACCTGCTGCGATGTGGAGCAACGAGTTCCCAGAAGGGCCCCGTATGTCAATAATGTCGGACAGAGAGACCCTCTCTTCGGCGGAATACTTTTCGAGGGCTTCAATGAACTTGTCGACGTCACCTTCTTTCACGGCTTTGCGTAGCAGCGGATTCACATGACGCTTGAATTCTGCTTGGCGGAGTGATTTGTTGACCGAATCTAGTGCTTTCAATTTGGCCCTTCTCTGCACCCAGATTTCATCAACAGTATCTATGCTCACGTGATGGCCATCCATCTTTAGACTCATGAAATTTGAATATCGTCTACTACAAAGTTAGACGATAGTCTGTCGAACCGTTTCGCTGGTATTCCTTAAATAGCTCATAGGGTTTACGTAAATCAACTTGTGCACCCAAGTCATTTCAATTTTTTAAATTAAGATATAAATATTAAATGGAACCCACTCTACACAAAGTTGGTTAACACGACGCGACACACCACACGACTAGGCCCATGTTTAACTTTTTCGAAAACCACGAATGAGGTTTCGAATTTCTTTTTGATTTCTGTAAGATTCTATGGGACTAGGGCATATTTTGATAGTTAAAAATTCTATCACCCTCTTACTCTTAGTATGGCCTTTTGACCTAGTACTAAGAACGGAAATATTTAATTAAGGAAGCAAGTAAGGCTTGCAAATATTTGAATTCAGGACGTTATTGCTGTTAATTATTTTAAAAGCTTAAATTATTTAAGAAATGTGTAGTTTAATATTTAAATATTTTATTAGTTTCTTTGCTCTACACATTACATCTACTTCATTTACTGTTGACTCAAATAAAAAATGTGTGGTTTCGAATCTCTTTTTGTTTCTTCTCCCTCTGTACAATACATCTGCTCCTTTACTCTTTCTCTCTTCTCTCACATTCTTTTCTTCTTCCTTCTGTTTTTTTTTTTTTTTTAACAAACCGCATAAAGGGAGAAGAAGAAAACGTGAGAGGACAGGGAGAGAGAATAAAGAGGGAGAAGAAGAAAAGAAAGTGAGAGAATTGAGTGAGAAGGAAACAACCAAAAAAAAAAAAAAAAAACAAAAAACAAATTGGAAATCTCGTTCGTGGTTTCCAGGAAATTAAGGTGAGGCTCAGTCGTGTACGAGATCCAATTCGAGTAACTTTTTGCAGAGTGAGCTCCCTTGACATTAATGACTCAAATAAAAAATGAAATAAGTTGGCGTGGATCTGCATACATGACAACTAGTGAGTGAATTTGCAAAAATCTCTTGTGGCACTCAAGGTGTATCCAATATTTTCTTTAATTGCACTGCTAAGGCTGGAATAGTCTTGTTCTTTATTAACTAGGTGACTTCAGAAGACTAGTTAAATATAAATGATAAGAAATGTTTCAATTTTCAAGATATTGGTTATACAAGAAAAGTAGTGCAGTAAAATATGAAAATATTTCTTATGTAAATGATTAAAAAATATCTTGAGGCGCTCGTTAGCAAAATGTAAATTAAAAATATCCTGCTAATTTAGATCTGTTGACTGTATTGAAATATAAATTAAATGCCAATAAGAACCAAGATCACAACTACGCACAAATCAAATTTTGAGAACTGTAATGAGAAGTCTTATTATTTTTATTTCTGTCAATGTAATTTAGATATATTGAACTGATTTTTAAGTTTGGCCTTTTCATTGTGACTTGGGTTTCTAAGTTTAAGTGAGGCCAATTCTGTTGTTAAAAAAAAATTAATTTTTTGGGGTCAAATATAGAAATAAGTGGGATCAAATTAACCGATACTTAAAGTATTTATGCTAATAACCAAAATATCTGCAACTTGACCGGGGACAGCCCCTGTTCAAGTACTTAAAGATGTGGAAGCTCTGCTAAAATTTTCTCCTTTTCCCACTAGTTGTTTTCTCAACTCCGTCTCGATTTTTACTGCTCACGACTTTCTATGTCTCATTGTAATTTTCAGTTGATCTTTGGATGTTTGCTTGTAATCCCCTGGCGAGCATGAGAGAGAGAGAGAGAGAGAGAGTCAGAGATGTAGCTTTAGCTTTTACCGTCGCATGTCCTTGAAAGATACTGGGTCTTCTTCTAATACAGCACCACTTATCCTAGAAAATATTACACAATGAAGAGGGCTTAATTTCGATGTACGGAAAGTGTATAAATTTATGCACGGGCAAAACTTAAATGCGTGCCTTATAATCGAGTTATTTTTTCATCAAAAAACTGGTATCTTCCAATGTGGAAATTAAAAGAAAAAAAAGCATTTGGAAGGTTTCTTGCACATTAGATCGATTTTAAACCACAAAGTATTTTTAAAACTTAGATTATCAAGTAGTATCTTCTTTATTTGAAAGATAAAACTTTCGCAAAAGTTTAAAGAAAAATAATGGCATTTCATGATAATAATTAGATCAGATTTTCAATAAAGAAATGGAACATTAGTTGTTAAGTACTCAAACACGAATGAATTGTTCATGTAAGACATTACTGTAGTGTTGGCATGAAAGGGAAAAAAATCAGCACAATACGTAAAATGTGCAGGTAGACAAACGATTCTTGATCATGGTTTCTGCGTAATCTAATGCATATCATGGGGACAGAAATTGAAAGCAAAAACAGGGGATGGACCTTAATATCCGATCAACGGAAGGTATCATTTATTCTTATGTCTTGTTTTCATAAATATGTTTTAACGCATTTAGATACATCTTTAAGTTTGATCTATGTTTTGCTGAGATTAATTCCAGTTATCCAAGAGCTTTCTACCCTTGGCATAACATAGGATATGCGCTAGACATTTTTTATGCTAATCGGAGGAAGAATCACAAAGGCATGCTCGACAAAAGCGCTTTTGGAGGTGGGCTCAAGAAATAACGTTAGCACTACATCCATACTTGAGGACACGAGAATCCAGGGAATGAGAAGAATTTAAGAAAAGTTGTCAGTTGCTGCGACATGGAATGGAGAGTATTGCTCACAAAGTTCTGATTAAATTAGAGGAAAACGAGGCCGGAAACACTTATTGCAATGCGGATTTGAATGGCAGAAAGCGTCTGATGTGAAGCACGAACAAGATAAGCTTGTGGTTGACACGGAAAAGCAAACTAGCTCTTGTAAGCGAGAGGATCATAATTTTTTTTTTATCTAATTGGTACAAGAAGATCACATACAAAGACACCTTAAAGCCCTTGAATTGTAAGGTTTATGTTTTAACTTGTCTAATTTTATATCTTAGGTATCTATCTTTGCAGGACAAAGAGAAATTTAGCCCCAGTTGACCCACCAAAGACAGAGAGAACAAAACAGCAGCACGAGCCAAAGATTTCCACGAAGATGTTCAGATCAGGTTTACCGGAGGGTTGAAGGTTATGCAATTAACCCGGTCATAATATCAGGACAAGCCCAGTGAAAGAGAATAATGAATTTGGGTCATGCTTCCAAGTGTCTGGTGAATTAGCCCTCTAACTATTATATTTTTCTTAAAAAAAAAATGCAATATTACATCGAATATGCAAGTGAAATCCAAACTTTTGGGGGATAATGTCAATATTGACAATGGAGATGCTTCACAGCACAGAGACATGCATTTCCAAGAATTAGTTTGCCACACTAGAGTAATTCAAGGCAGCCATGACATGTGTCTCTTCCTGATTTACAAAAGGTCCTTGGACAATAATACAAGTAGTGTAGTGTATACAAAGGCTTCTACTATGAGTATAGACTACTGAAGTATTAAATTGATGACGTTGTTCAGGGGTTAAGTCCTTGCAAGGACCAAGTCCAAACATATCGTATTTGCCTTCTTCTGGGCCAAAATTCCTTGAGTGCCTCATGGGGTTTTCTCAAATCACTCATCGCTTGCAGCGTCGGCAGATGCCAAATCACTTCATTTTCTTATTTAAGATGTAATCATCAAATGAGACACAATTTACATAAAGTTGGTTCGACCGAACTTGTAAAGTACACGATTGTGCTGGTGGTCTAACTTTATTCGTAAACCACGAACGATGTTTCGAATTTCCTTTTTGTTTCTTCTCTTTTTGCACAATACAAATTTTCCTTTTAGTCTCCACTCTGCACAAAGTTCCTTATAACGGACCTCGAATGGTACATGACTGAGCCCCATCCTAACTTCCATAAAAATCATGAACAAGCTTCGAATATCTTCTAGATTTTCTCCCTCTGTATAGTACATATGTTCTTTTTATTCTTTTCTTCGAAGACAAATTGTTGAAAAAAATATTAGAATATATAAAATAACAATAACTATTGGAAATTCATTATAAAGATTAGAAACTAAAAACAAATATCTGATGTGTGCAAGCATTGTCCTTAAGAATAATTCCACCCGTCGAAGTATGAAACTCGGTGCGTAAGGCTTTAGTGTCTATCTTCCTAAGATACAATAGACCTTCTTCTGTACTCCGCACTAAATATTAGAAGGAAATATAACAACTTATGTGTATAACACAGCAAAAAGAGAATGAAACATATGGAGTCGCCAAGTTGTCGCGACCTAACCTCGGGTGCACCACCTAAGGTTTCGCTAATGGATTACTAAGCCTACACTTAGCTTGAATTGTCATGCCCTGATCCTCGAGTGTGCGCCCATCCCTTTATGGTCGATTAAATAGCGATGTCCCCGAATGCATCGCTGACCCATTCATTTTGATATGCATTCGGAAGCAGATGAATAATCCCCAGACAACAATTCAATGGGATAGAAAAGTAGGGCCAAAATTTTTGAACTAAAACACAACCACACTTATATATACATATAACAACCCAAGTCATATATATAAGACAATAAGTTCTATTTATAGAGTCTACAAAAACAGGGGGGTTTCAAAAGACTACGGCTTCTCGTCCTCCTTTTCATCCTCATCTGGATCCCAGTTGGAGCCTTCAGCTGAGTACATAGGAGACTCAGGTTCCGACAGGTCTGGGTCCCGATCCACCACCGAACCACCTGGAGGATCAGCCGTGTCTTTCCTAAAAGCAACCTCCATCACATACATAGGTATCTCAAATTCCGTTATGGGGCCCTCTCTCATTCCAGTACGATCTTGGCAATACCATGCTCTATATTGATGGGGCACCTTTTTGGGTAGACTTGCTTCAGCCCAGATTATGGACTTCACCAGTTCGTACTCTAACCCATTATAGTGCCCATGAATCGGAATATAGTACTTCTGTTCCGTGATTTTCTTCGGTTGTCCAAAATGCTTAGGAGGAGCTGCCATCTAGGGACCTAAAATGTTATCCCACAATGGGGTGAGACGACGTCTCAGTGAGTTCATCCCCTAAGACCTGACTAGGAAGAAAATATGCCCTGAGGGCTGCCTAGGCACAAACACGAGTCAAAGGACTTACCTTGGCCTTAGTTCCTTCCTACAAGTCGACACGATTCAAATAATCATTCAATCAATCACTTCACAATTCAATTCATCTCCTTAGATTGAATCACCAATCAATCGACTTAGTTGATTCTATGTCAACAAGACCATTCTCCGGTCATCTCAATCGATACTATCTATAAAGTCCAATCATAATCAGGACTACTCACGCTAAGCTAATAATAGATAGTATAGCTTACTAGAAGTTGCCGATAGATAGTATACTAATTATGCTCGCCATAAGCTGCAAGATACACTGATATAGTATACTAAATATGCTCGTCAGAAGCTGCCAGATACACTAATATAGTATACTATTTATGCTCACCAGATGCTGTCAGATAAACTATTATAGTATACTATTTATGCTCATTAGAAGCTACCAAATAAACAATTCTGATCATTTGACCATTTCTCCATTTTTATCATACCCAATAAAAATAATCGTGTGTGGATACACAGTCGGTCTTAGCTAAAATATAATTTTTTGCCACTTGAAAATCCTACCAATTTATATAGTCCACCAAAATATTTTTGGCATTGTAAACCGACACTTGGTTATTTTCTAATTAATCACTGAAATTAATTAATTTTGGGATAAATACCCATAATCACCAATCGCACTCAATTTGCACAAAATAACAGTCAATTAAATAAACAGATCATACCACTGCAATCAGCATGAAATTTTGGTCACCGGCTATCCCGATCTAACTTCCGGATAATAAATAAATAATTAAATAATTACGGAAAATAATTAATAAATGTCAATAAATAGGACTTAGGCCCGTAAAGCCTAACTAAAAGGCGAGACAAGCCCGGAAAATTTCCAAACAACTCTAGATAAATACTAGAGCTTGTTTAGGCCATAATTGTACTAAACTAACCACCTAACATGCATCGGTAATTAACTAATTCACTAATCCATTCTAACTAACCACATAATCCTAGCTTAGTTTAAACTAATCAACCATTAAACGTCATTAACTTACTAAGCAGGGATTAGTGAGTTAAACTCACTTGTTTAAAGATCTGCTCGGATCAAAACGACAGGGACATAGTGGTGGTTGAGAAGCTCCAAAGGGGGACTGCCAAATGGGGTTAGGAAAGGCTTGAAAACGGGCTCGACAGGGGCTGAGAGACCCACTAACTTCAGCCTCTGCTTGGTGCTGGTCTTGGGCCAAGAAGGGCTGGTTGGTGGCTGGTTGAGGGGGAAACAGCGATAGCAACTAGTGAAGGGGCTTCTGGTGGCTTGACGGGCTTCCTCGACAATAGGCGGAGGTTAAACGGTGGTATGCAGGCTCCGACGGTGATCCAGAGGTCTCGTGGGATGGCGAGCAGGCAAGAAGGAGGTGGCTGGGGCGACGATGGCTCGCGGGGGCAACAACGATGAGGCGGTGGTGTGCGGCTGCTCTAGCAGTGCTGCTAGCTTGCTGGTCGGCTTTTCTGGGAATTTTGAAGCTCCAAAGGCTAAAGATGGGGGGCTAGTTGTGGCACCCCTCGAACGGCCCCCAATCCGTTTAGGTCGTCACAGTTCGCTTATCTCTCTCTTACAAGACCTGAAGGTCTATAAATCCTGGGGGTTTATAATTTTCAAACGGTCCTTGCGCAGCATATAAATGTGTAGCGGAAGCGAAAAAAATCACATCTCCCCATCCCAAAAATTTTGAAATGATGCACACCCACTAGACAGTTTTATAAGATAAAGCTGAGCACTTTTATTTACATAAGCTTGATAGACATCATAAGTCGGTACACCAAAATTTGCCATGGTTTTCTATACCCGGCTACATACTCAAAAGGAGGTTGGGATACTTGGAGTGCCATAACTTGGCACGGAGGGACACTTAAGTGCCAGAACTTTGAAATGGTACACTTAGTGCCAATATCGGAGTAAAATAGAACACTTAAGTGCCAATCCGGCCAAAAACCAGCCAAAATGCAGACGTGGCATTTTCCGATGACATGCTTAACCGATGTGGCAATTTATTAAAAAAAAAAAAAAGCACACGTGGAGGAGGAATACGCGTTACCCTATCCACTGTGCATTTGGCCAAACTAAACAACGTCGTTTTTCCTTAGTGCTAAACGACATCGTTTTGCTTATTTGGATTTTAACCGTTCGTCCATCGGTTCACACCAGATCTAACATTCTCTCCATCGCCGTTCACAACTTGCCGTTTGCAGGTCACCGTTCGCAGGTCGTCGCTCGCCGTCATCGATTTTCTCAGGTTTTTTCTCTTCTTCCTCTCCCCTGTGGTGAAATTAGGGCTTCGACTGGTTTATTAGGGCTTGGACTTGAAATTTGGGGGTCGGCTGGGAAAGCTCAGGCTTGGATGGTATTGATGTGAGATTTATGGCTCAAATGTGGTGATACAATCCTATTGGGGGGTTTGAATTGATAGTTTAGGATTGGCCTCGAAATGTAGGTTCGGTGTAGGGCTCGACGGGGGGAAAATTAGGGCTCGGTGTAGGGCTCGATGTCGCCTCATCCACTATGATGTGTGATTTAGGGCTTTGATGTTGAATTGTGATGTGCGAAAGTAATTTGTAGCGGTCAGATGTGAAATGTGCGATGGTGATTGGTGATTGTTAGGGTTCAAATTATTGGACCTTGGACATATTCGAATCGAATCTCTTGTTGTCGTGAGGATGGTGACTTCTGGGTATTTTTTTAATAAATTGCATTGTTGAGGACCCATGCTGAGGGATCTCTCCATATTTTAAAGGAATGCGACGACATAATTAAAGTAGTTGTGGGTCCCATCTCTATTTGTCCTTGTCTTGAGGCCTCTTTTCAAGCTGTAGCTGTCGTTTGACCTATGCATCTTCCCTCTTTCTTTCTTCTTTTCTTTAATAACGAGTGTAAGGACCTCCACTTGCAATTGTCTGTCCTTTGTGAATGTGGTCCCAAAAGTTAATTGTATATTTGTCCTCTTTTGTTGCAGAAATGGCTCATGATAAAGACTATGTTGCTGTCATCGTTTACAACGGTGGGGATTTTGTGATTGGGGAGGATGAGTGGGAGTATGAGGGGGGGAATGAGGGTACTATCTTTGTAGATATAAAGAAGGCATATTATATTGGATTTGTTAGGGATATGGTGCCATTTTTACTTTGTAAAGTACAAAAGTTACTATACTGTGTTCTTGAGAAAGGCTGGAGAGATGGTTTGAGAGTTTTGGAAGATGATAATGGTTTTAGGGATGTCTTATATCATTATCTTCATGGCGAAGAGGCGAAAGTATTTGTTGAAAACAATAGTGATAGTGATGATGAAGATGATGACAAAGATAGCACCCAAGTAGGAGAAGGAGGAGATGGTATTCAAGCTAGTACTGAGGTTAGGGATGAAATAGGGCATGATGGACAGGACGGGGAGGAGAGGGGCGCATATGCTATTCACCAGAGCGATTGTGACATAGGTGATGTCACCATCACTGAATTAGATTGGGAAGTAGCTGAATTCAGTGATGGTGATGATGACGATGACAATGAAGGGTTGGCTATTGAAGCTAAAAATTTATTAATCTTAAGTGACAACGACGATGAGGAGCTTACATAGTCAAGGAAAAAACAAAGGGACTTTTTGTCAGATAGATTTGCAACTTTGTAGGTAACTGATGAAGTTCTAAACAGAGACGAAGGCCCTACATATGTTGGTGTTGTTGGCCACGAGACAAATTATGAAGAAAGCATCGACATTGCTACTTTCCAAGACGAACTTGAAGAAGATCAACGAGCTATGCATAGAAGGAAAAGTAAGTTTCCTTCCTATGATCCATCCGTTGCCTCTCCTACTTTGTAAGTAGGTATGAAATTCCATGATGCGATACAATTTAGGAAAGCTATACTGAAGAACCCCATTGTTGCACAAAGAAATATTGATTTCATTAGAAATACCAAGAAATTTGTAAGAGCTAGGTGTTTGTAGCAAAACTGTCCATGGAAGATTTACGGTGCGTTTGTTAAGAAGAGTGGGTCTTTTCAAATTAGAGCCTACCAAGAGAAACACGCTTGTTCCATTAATTTTCAAAACAAAAGGGTAACAAGTGCATGGTTGTCCAAGCACTTTTTCGATCTGATCAAGCTGATGCCTGAGATGAAAATTACTAACTTTAGAATGCTGGTGAAGGAGCGTGTAGGCATCAATGCATCTAGGAATTAGTGCAAAAGAGCAAAGCAAAATGTGATAAAGATACTTATTGGTCAGTATGCTAAGGAATATAGGAGTATGCTTGGGAGTGTAGGCTGCAAAACCCTACAAGTAGAGTGTATGTAGAGGTGGTTGAGAGACCGCTTCCTGATCATGAGACCAAGTTCGATAAGTTCTATGTGTGCTTTGATGCATGTAGACGAGGATTTTTAGCTGGTTGTAGACGGATTATAGGATTGGACGGCTGTTTCTTGAAGGACTTGTGCAAGGGAGAATTGTTGGCGGCGATTGGAAGAGATGCGAATAACCAAATGTTCCCACTAGCTTGGGCTATTGTAAAGATTGAGAACAAGGACAATTGGTCTTGGTTCTTGAAAAATCTAATAGCTAACTTGGAGATAACAAATGGGGAAGGGTGGGTATTCATGAGCGACCAACAAAAGGTAATGCTTGCTTTTTGAAAAATTTAGTCAATAGTTTGCTTTGTAATATGAAAATATAATTTGCTCTAATATTTCTTATTTTGAATTATTACAGGGATTGGTTCCGACAGTAGCCGAGTTGTTGCCCCATGCTAAACATTGAATGTGTGCACGACACATATACAGAAATTAGGCAAAGGCCTACGAAGGGGATAAGCTGCAATTGCAATTTTGGCAATTAGCAAAGAGTGCAAACACGGTTGACTTTAGGATAGCCAAAGAAGGACTGTTTCAGTTGACAAATGAAGGTTGTGCTACCCTATTTCAACTAGAATCAAAGCATTGGTACAGGGCATTCTTCAGTGAGGAGTTCAAGTGCGATAACGTCGACAACAACATTTGTGAAGTACTTAATTCAAAGATAATAGATGCCAGATGCAAACCAGTCATCTCAATGCTTGAAGATATACGGGTTGCGATTATGACTCGGTTGCAGAAACAAAGAGATGAGGCTGCAAAGTGGACAAGACAATATGGTCCTAGGATTGCCAAGAAATTGGAAGAGAACTTGGCTGCAAGGAGGCATTATCATCCCATTTGGAATAGAGATGACGGATATGAGATAATAAAGGGTGCTAATAAGTATGTTGTCAATTTAGGAAGTAGGAAGTGTTCATGTAGAGCATGGCAAGTGAGTGGAATTCCATGTGCACATGCCATATGTGCCATCCAGTTGAAGGGTGACAACACAGATGATTACATTGATGATTGGTACCATAAGTCAAAATACCTTGCTTCCTATCAATTCATGATGTAGCCAATTAGAAGTAGCAAGTTTTGGGAGCCCACTGATCATGAAGCACCTCAACCTTTGCTACTGAAGAAGAAAATTGGAAGGACAAAACGAAGACGAAGAATGGCGGAGGAAGAGGTCTTGGGTTAGCAAAGAATGAGCAGGCATGGTGCAAAGATAACGTGCTCTTATTGTCGCCTAGCAGGCCACAATATTAAATGTTGTCAATTGATGAAGCAACAACAACCGTTGAGGCAAGGTGAAGGTCCTAGTGAAGAGACAGTTGGAAATATGCAAATAGCAAAGCCGAGTGAGTCGACTGTTCTTCAGTCAACAACTAGAACCCCGGTAAGTCATGAAATTTATTTTATGTTTATGTTGCTTTATCGTTTATCATAAAAATGTACATAATATCCTATTTGGCCTTGTATGTAATGTGTTTGTTAGGTCACAAGAAGAACCCCAATAAGTCATGAAACTGAACAGCCTGTTCGAAGAAGGCAATGTAGAAGATGGCCAGCTGAAGGATTGGCCCAAGCATCATCATGGCCAGCTGAAGGATTGGCCCAAGCAGCATCACAGCCAGCTGAAGGATTGGCCTAAGCAGCATCACGACCAGCTGAAGGATTAGCCCAAGCAGCATCACAGCCAATTCAGTCGACTGTTCTTCAGCAGCGAAAGAAATACCTAGTGGTAAATTCAACCATTTGTATTCAGTTTTTCATTTTCTTTACATTATTATATGTCCCGATATTATATTTATGGTGTCTTTTGCCTCTTTCTCAAGTTCGAAGAAAACAAGTTGGAACTCAACTGCCAGCTGAAAAGCCATCACAAGAGCCACCTCAAGGGTCATCACAGGGGCCACCAGAAGAATCACTACAAGGGGCACCACAAGTACCACCACTAGTATCACCAGAAGGCCCAACATAAGGAGGTGTCATTGAAGTTAAAGGGCTACACAGAAGGACAACTAGAAGAAGGCTAGGTGAAGGGGCAGCTACACAAAGGCCATCTAGAAGATGCCCAGCTGAAGAATTGGTCGAAGAAGCCCCGGCTGTAGCTGAAGGGCCCAAGAAAGTAAGAAAAAGAGCCAATAAATCATAAGTTCTTGAAAGTGACACCCCTATTCAAACAAGAGAGGCACTTGGGAAGAGGTTAAGACAATATGGCGATGGCCTTTATACAGATGAGCGTACTGGAATATTTATTTCAATATAAGTTTTATTGATTGCATTTAATTTAATTTATGCTGTAAACTTTTGCTGACAATTTATTATTTTTTTGTAGCCTGAGAGAAGTTTAGAGGTTCTTATCTCAGGCCCAACTCAAGAATCAATGGCTACACCAACAAAAAAGAAAACATCGACTGTGCCAACAAAACAGAAGAGAAAGAACCCAGTTGCAGCTCCAGCTCCTTTTGAATCAATTCAGCCTGGGACATTTACAGCTCCATCTGAGTCAATGGATACTAAGAAGGTTGAAGAAGAAGTTGCACGTTCAGTTAGAAATAGTGCAAGAATTATGAATCAAGTGAAAGGCCCATCAAAAGGAGCACGAACAGGGGGTGTCGTGCATATTGATTGATGAGATGAGACGTGATAGGATTTGTGGAGCTTAGGAGTTGAAACAGTTATGTAAACGTTAACGTTATAATAACACTTGCTATGGATGGTTATCTTTTTTTTTTTCTTTAGTTTGTCATTCATTGATGTTGTGAGACTTAATTTCAATATCAATGAAATGGTCTTGCGCGGCTTGTCAATTTTTGTTGTTTGTCATGGATTCTGCTTTTACTTGCTGCTGCTACTGTTGCTGTTATGTGGTGGTAGCTGGAGTGCTGGTGTAGTTGGTGGTGGTGAATGGTGATGTTTGGTGGTAGTGAGTTTGTTGTTGGGATGTTAATGTGGTGGCTGGGGTGCTAGTGTGGCTGGTGGTAATGACCAGTGATTATGGGTTTGTGGTAGGGGTTATAGGCTTATGCTGCACGTACACCTGGTACAAGTGTGTAGTTTGCACATTTTACACCATGTGTACTAGTGCAAGCTAGTGCAAGGCTCAGCTTGCACTAATACCTTGTGCAGCAACACCACCAGCATGGTGGTGGCTAGAGCGCCTAGTGTGTAGTGTGGCTAGTGGTGATGGTTAATGGTGCAGCCGGTAGTGGTGGCTGGTGCAATTTTTAGAGAAAACCCACAAAAAATTGGCACTTAACTAGTCATATTCTAAAAAACTTGGCACTTAACTGTTCACTTTTAACTACAAGTGACACTTAACTGATCACTTTAATAATAACTTAACACTTAAGTAATTATTTTTTATCGCGACTAGCACTTAAGTGATTATTAAATACAACTTATGGCACTCGGGTAATCACTCATGTTTATCTTGTGTATATGTTGGTCTGCATCAAAACAGAGAAGATGATGGTAATTTAACTTATGGCAACTCCATATGACAGCACAAACAACAACAAAGCTACAATGATCTTGTGGAACAACACAAATTTCTTTGCATCTTTCAAAAAGAAAAAAGCCTACATTTAATCTAGAACAACACAATTTTTAACTATGGCAGGCGAAGAAACTTTTTCTCATTTTCAAGTACTTTACATTTCATCATAAAGTACAATAGACAACAAAACAACACCATAATAAACGCTTGGTAACACTTTCGTTCAATTTTCATCATTGAAACTTCATTCTTGAAAGGTTTAGTTGAAGATGCTTGAGCATGCATTGAGACTTCATTTTTGAAAAGTTTAACTGAAGACGCTTGAGCTTGCATTAAGTCAACATCGTCCAAGTCATCCACGAACATAGATGGAGATTGCTGTCTTTTATGAAGTAAATCCAATATCACCTCTGTGACTCGGTCAGAGAATTTTGTATCAACCCATTTGAAGTATTTGCACTTCGACGCTTCTTTATATCGAGCACATCCATAAAATCTTCTCCCATGATTGATTCGAGTCTACGATGTTCTTCTTGGACTCAGTAACCCACAAAAACAGAAACGCTGGCCTTCTCCTTCGCTTCGATGAGAGGAAATTGAGGCGCTGCTGCGAGTCTCGCTCTCCATTTCCAAGATTCGACGAAGGAATTTTGGGCAAATGAAAATTAGGGTTTGAGACTTGGATTTGAGCACTTCAATAGGGATTTTGGCTGATCTAGGGTTTTAGATTTGGGGCATTTGGGGAGATGACGTCATTTTTGGAAGATTTGGGGCTTTTATTATGCAGACGACGTCGTTTCTGGTGAGTTAGAGTCGACTCAGCTTTCCGGCGAGCCACGTAGGCAATAAAAAATAATAAAATATTGTCATGTAGGATTTTCGGTAAGGGTTGTCGGAAGTGGCACTTAAGTGTCCCACTAGAAAAAGAAAGTGGCACTTAAGTGTACCGTTTTGAAGTTATGGCACTTAAGTGTCCCCCTGTACCAAGTTATGATACTTGGGCTGTTCTTCTGCCTACTCAAAAGATAACCGACTCCCTTTTTCTTTCCTTTCCATTAAGCCCTATACAAAAGTCTATCAGGCAGTGTCGGCAGTCCAAAAAGTTTCATTTGCTACTCGTCACACACGATCACACCTAGCCCGGTCCATCAGCTGGCGGCAGCGGCAACATCCCTAGCATGATCCCATCATGTCAAACATGCACCGACATAAACTCCTGAACCACGGGGCTATCAGGTAAACTGACGTCATACATGACTAGAACCCGTACTTGGATGAAAACCAATCGTCGAATCCCTACATGAGTGTGCTCTGAACACGTGCACTCAACGTCGATTGGGACACCTTAAAAAGTACCGCGAGTGATAGGCCGTAGAGGCATCTTTTAATCTGAAATGTTAGTCCCTACACGGGGTGAGTGCAGCCATTCAGCAATAAAAGATTCATCAAACTATATCAAGCATTACCATCAATATCTAGATTCATGCAAGATAGACAAAAACAAGTAATTAAAGAATAAGCATGTATCATAATCATGAAATTCTTCAATGCAATGGCAAATGCAATTTTCAAAGGATCAAAATACATCATGTTCAGTTACACAAGTCTCAATCATGAGGCCAAACTGTAATGACATGTCCCATTCCATGCCATACAATTTAGTTCCATAACCAGACCACACTCACACTTAATAGAATCATCCATTTTATCATTCAAAAGGTTTCATCCTCCGGAATACCAATGTTTGCGTCCCTCCAGGCATTCACATCCACCCTGGCATCGTGAAAGCCTCTAGCATTCAGCCACTTAGGGCCACTGGGCATTCGGAGCGTATCACACCTCCAGGCATCTTGTACCCCACTTGGAATCACGAGGAATACCTTCGAGGCTCACCATGAGGATGGTTACCCTAGCCCTTCGGATTTACGTACCGACTAGCATACAACCGGGCATCCCGAAGTTCCCAAGGAAAAACCTCTGGCATTCAGCCACTTAGGGCCACCGGGCATCCACAAGGCATCGACTCATTCGATCCTTTGGGCATCCCGACTCCCGGGGCATCGTTGACCCGAGGGTCCAACGGCAACAATTAACATCTTAATTTCCAAAAACACCTTTCAATGCAATAACAAGATGTCCCAATAATCCTTCATCAAATCTCAATATTGCATAATATGCCAATGCCAGTATCATCATGTCACATAACAATTCAAGATATAATCATCTTTGGGACAATTTGTGCAAATTCGAAACAAAACAGCTTAATCATTAAAATGCACAGTTCTGGTAAAAATTTCGGAATAATTTCCAAATGAACTCAGAAAATTCTGAAATATTGATATGTTATAGATGAGACAAAAAGAAAGAAATTTTTTCAAGGACACTAAGTCAAATTCGTGGTGTATAAAGAGTAATAGTTTGCTGTTTCCTTCAAAAATTCTGCAGTAACTTTCAGATTCAATACTTACAGAAGAAAATTCGTTTCACTAACTAAATCTTGTCCGTTTGTCCTCAAATTTTGATATGTTATTCCTAAGGATGTTTCATACAACTTTCATAAAGGGTTTGAAGTCAAATTCTACCTATAAAATTACAGAAAATTCACGGAATCATCAAAGTTCAAGCTGTTCTCTACAGAGTACTGGTTTCAATAGATTTTACTCCTATCTTCCTGTTTTCATATTCTTATGGCTATAGCTAGATGTCCAACTCCATCTAATGGATGTGATCTTTAAATAAATGGTTTCTTTCCTTATTTTCATCATTATAAATCAAAGCGATACAATTAAAAGGACTTTCCATCTAACTTTCTCCAAAACAGAATCGGCACATGAAATTTTCTTCATTCCTAATTCAATCAAGTCATTTGTTTCTCTACCAATCTATCTTACAACCCTTTAAGTCTCTTCTACAGCATCTAAGAACACTTTCATTGAGTTCTTATCAATAGAAAAACCTCCCACAGCTCGACTCAAGGCATACATTCATCCCTAAAGTCACTCATCTCAACATATACCACATCCTTTCCCTTGGTGACCCTTTCCTCACCTTGCTCGATCCATATAGCCATCTTACACTCAATTTTCGAAACATACAAGGCCCTAATACAACATGAAATGACCGGTAGTTTCTATTTATTACTCATTTAGTTCAATCCCACACAAAACAGCAACATTACATTTAGGGCCCATTTGGTTCGGTTTTAGGGAAATGCCCTTGGGAGAATGCAAATACATTTGAGGTAAAGGAGTTTTTCGAAATGCTAGATTGTTTGGTAAGCTATAACTGAAAAGTGCTTTAGGGAAATGCAAGACTGTTTAGTAAACATATATTTGAAAAGGCCTTTAATTTGACCAAATTAAGTTTTTTAGTTTTAGTATTTTTAAAATTGCAAAAAAGAAACAATGACTATATTAACTTTCACATTTTCATGTTGAGAGTAATGTAAAAGATATATATTAGTAAATTTATTTAAAAATTATATTAAAAGAATTTGATTTTAGATTAGATGCAAAGCTCAACTTTTGGCCTAGGGTTCTTTTAGGTTTGTTTTCAACTTTGAATAACTTCTTTTTAATTATTGTAGTATTAATTGTCTTTGTTAATTAATGATCATTCTAATAAACTGATAAAAATTTGGGCTATTGATTGTCAAAAGATAAAAATGACAAAAAAAAAGGTGAACCCAACATTTGCAAAGGGTTTTTATTATTTTTTAAAAAAATAAAAATAAAATCCGATGAAACTCCGTCACCGATTAACGGCGATTGGGGTGTGGGGAAGATGATCATTTTAAAAAAAAAGAAAGAAGTCAACGGATGAATAGTAGAGGTGAACTTGTATTTTCAAAATGCTGAAGGCCCAAAGTAGATCCTCACCTGCTTTGGGCTTTTTGACATTTCAAAGGCAAGCATTTGGCCAATGACACATTCAAATGCTGAACCAAACACCTAAATTTTTTCCCAAGGGGCTTTCGGGGCTGAAAGCCCCTTGGGAATGCTGAACCAAACGGGACCTCAATCCTCCACATTTCATCATTCAATCTTCATCTCGTCATCCAACAACTCAACATGCAGCTTCCTATTTTGTATTTACTCACATCTACTAGCATTTCACCAGAAAATGTTAACATGTAAAGACATAGGTTGATGAACTTCCACTTGCCTCAACTCCTAACTTGCTCGGCAACCAAAAACAGAGGCTTAGGACTTCGAACGCAGCTCAATCGGCGACGGGGATCGGCGGCATCGACGGTGGCAGCTCGGACATGGCAGAAGGCGATCCTCCTCTTCCTCCCTCGCGGCTCACGCCCACACACCCGCTCTCTCGCTCGAACTCTCTTTCTCTCTCGCTTGGACCGCTCGCTCGAGCTCTCGGTTTCTCCCTCTCTCTCCTTAGTTCCAAATTCCTTTGTTTTCTTTCATTAGTTTACTAATTAAATCTTGCATGCAGGTGACAAATGGCTTCAAGAAGTAGACAAGTGGCTTCAAGAAAGAACAAATGGAGGGTGGCGTGGCCTCCCCATCCGGTTCCTCATCCCCCCCTTTTTGGTTGACAGCCTTGTGGGCTTCTTAGACTTGCTTGGGCTCGGAAAATTGAGGCCAAAATGTCCAATTTAAATGGCCCATAGTAAAAATAATAATAATTTTCTGCACAATTATAAGGCATTTTGATTTCCATAGAAATCAATAAATATTCCCATAATCAATTTGCTTCATGTATAAGGATATAACCGAAATTCTTGTGTGCAGTCCAATCCTCAAAATTTTATTCTTAATTTTCAGAAGGCATGTCCCTCATGCATGGCCGAATTCCATCCCTTCGGCACAAAAAAATAAATTGACCAATGTCCAAATTCCTCTCTTATTCCATATATACTTAATTGGTATAGTTGTGCGGTGTTGTTTAAAGAAGTATGCACATAAAAGGTTCGGTCCAAGAGATAAAATAATGTGGCCATTGGTGCAATTGTCCATATGGCCATTTAAAGACGAATTTCCTTTTATTCGAGAGTAAATATTTTGGGTCGTTAGGATTCTCGGATGCCACACTAGTCGACGGTATGGAGGGGGAAAGGAGAAAAGGGACAAGCTTGGGTAAGGAGGGGGCCACCATGGTCTTCAACGTCATCCTTGGTCCCCTTGACTTGGCCCCGCCCCACCCAACCCAGCTATATCCTCTGCAATTTTCAGCCACAAAACCCTTCTAGAAGCCCTTGAAGTGGTCCACAAGTTGTGTTCGTGGGGGGCATGTGAATTTTGGTGCAAATGGCAAAAATTGGACTTCCATCATCACTCGCATTAAATCAATTTGGTCTCTAAAAATTCCAATATCGAGTCAATAATCAAATTGGTATTTTTCCTCACCAATTGATCCTACTTGCATCCTAATTTCACAATAAAAAACGGTCATCTGATTTTTCCGGTCGAAAACGACCCTATGTCAACTTTTCCACCAAGAACTTGGTTTGAAATCTTCAGAGACTGAGTCAACGTTTCTAAAATGATTTGTGACATGGTAGAATTTTCAATTTCTGAAATTAGATTCAAATTTGCGGTTAATTTCAATTCGGTGCAATTTTAGCGTAACTTATGTTACTAGGTAGCTTTAATAAATTTTTAGTGCAAATGACTTGTGGTCAATTTTTTTCGAGCTACAATGAACCTCTTCGACACATTCACGACTCTTGGTTGTCATGAAAATATCGAGAATTCAAATACGGACACAGGGTACCAAAACGATAGAAAAATCAGTTTAGTATTGGTCGATGAGAATTTTTCAATTTAGTGGAATCACCCATGTTTAGCCACACATCTCAACAAAAGATCTCTTCAAGTGCCATAACTTGGCACAAAGGGATACTTAAGTGCCATAACTTACGAAATGTATACTTAAGAGTCACATTTTAAGAAAAATAGAACACCTGAGTGCCACTTCCGGCGAAACTGGCTGGAAATCATACATGGCATCAAAATATTAATATTTCACGCCGAGATGGCTCGCCGGAGAGCTAAGTTAGCTCTAATTCACCCCAAACGATGTTGATTTGGGTGTTGGCCAAAATAGTGCCCTTAAATAAGCCAAAACACCGTCGTCTCCCCATTTGCCTTAAATCTAAAATCCTAAATCGGGCAAAATACCATTGAAGTGCTAGAGCCCTAATCCCGAACCCTAATTCGATTTGCTCCAAATTCTATAGTTGAATATTAGAAATGGAGAGTAGGACTTTCAGTAGCGGCTCAAATTTCTCTCGCTGAAACGATGGAGAAGGCAAGCGTTTCTGTTTTTATGGGTTACCAAGTTCAAGAAGAACATTGTGGACTCGAACGAATTTCGTGAGAAGATTCTATGGATGTTTCAAATGGGTCGAGGCGAAATTCTCTCATTGAGCCACAGAGGTGATATTGGACCTACCTGATGGATGTCATTAACCTCCATCTACGCTTGTAGACGACTTGGACGATTTTGACTCAATGCAAGCTCAAGCATATTCTGCTAACCATTTAAAGAATGAAGTTTCAAAGATGAAAATTGAACGGAAGTGTTACCAAGCGTTTATTGTGTTACTGTTTTTTTGTCTATCATACTTTATGATGAAATGTAAAGTACTGGAAGATGAGAAGAAGTTTATCCGATTGCCATAGTTGTAAATGAGTGGAGAAATGTACTTGTTTTGAATGAAATTGAACTTATTTTGTTGGAAGATGAGAAGAAGTGTTGTGTTGTCTACAAGATCGTTGTGGCAATTTCTTTTTTGGGCTATTATATGTATTATGTGTTACTTCTTGTGCTTGTGAGGAGGTCGTGGAAAGAGAATGAATGAATGAATGAATGAGATACTTTGTTTATACTATGTTTTTGCTTATTCTCAAGTATAAATTGGTGATGATAGAATGTATATTGGGTCGATGTTTTGTGGTGACTTTTTACTTGAATTGAATGTAAACCAGAGCTTCTCTAGTTTGCCGCAAACCACCATATACATAAAACAAACACGAGTGATTACTTAAATGCTATAAGTTGTATCTAGCGATCACTTAAGTGCCAGTCATGATAAAAAAAGAGTCATTTAAGTGTTAAATTATTATTAAAAGTGATCACTTAAGTGCCACTTGTGATTAAATGTGAACACTTAAGTGTTAGGTTTTTTACAATGTCATCTATTAAATGCCATTTTTTCTATACATTTCCTCTATAAATTGCACAAGCCATCAACTACTACCAGCCACCACCACGGCCCACCACTGGCCACCATCGGCCTCCAGCCATCACCACCAGCCACACCAAACATCCTAGGCATCCACTTAAGTCACCACCAGCCACCACTATGCTAGTGGTATGCTACTGCAGAAGTTGCTAGTACAAGGTGCCTTACACTAGCTTGCACCAGCACTACCTAGTGCAAGATGTGCATATTGCACACTTACATCTTGCACCAAGTGCAGCAAAAACCTCCAACCCAACCCCTATAATAGATCCACTATCAATAGGCATCAGCAGTCACCACTGGCTACCACCACTAGCAACATCAGCATCCCAGGTACCACACCAGCACGTAACCACCACCATAGACCCACCATTAGTAGCCACTGTTGGTGGTGGGTCATGGGTCTGTTGCAAAAAGGGCTCGTGCAAGCTAGGCTATGCACACTGCACTCTTGCACTAGTATTAGCTACAGCAAGAGGCCCAAACCCAACCCCCGCAATGAACCTACCACCACCAGGCTTCATTAGCCGCAACCACAAGCCACACGAGCACCCCATTCACCATCACAGATCCACCACCAGAAGTAGCAGTAAGTAAAAGTAAAAACAAAATCAAAAAAAAGTAAAAGCCAAAAATGACAAGCAACAAGATCGTTCCATTGATATGAAATGAAGTCTCACAAACTCAATGACAAAATATTTTATATATATATAAATACATCCATTGTAAAACAACTGACTCCTTAGCTCTACAAACCATATTACATCCCATTTTATCAATCAATATGCACAATGCCTCCTATTCGTGCTCCTTTTGATGAACCTTGTGCTTGATTCATAATCCTTGCACTTTTTTTCTAACTGGACGTGAGACTTCTTCTTCAACTGTTTCGGGATGCGTTGATTCTGATGGAGCTAGAATTGTCCTAGGCTAAACTGATTCAGAAGGAGTTGGAACTGTTGTAGGCTGAACTGATTCAAATGGACCTGCAACTGGGTTCTTCTTACTCTTCTTTCTTATTGGCACAGCCAATGTCTTCTTCTTTACTGGCGTAACTATTGATTCTTGAGTTGGGCCTTGAGAGATAAGAACCTCTGAACTTCTCCTAGGCTTCAAAAAGAAAACTCAATTATCAAAAAAAGTTTGCACTATAAACTAAATTAAATGCAACCTATAAAACTTATATTAAGAATAACATTTCCAGAATGCTTATATGTATAAATGCCATAATCATATTATTTTAGCCTCTTCCCAAGAGCCCCTTTTGTTTGAAGGGGAGCGTCACTTTTAGGTACTTGTGATTGGTTGGCTCTTCTTCTCGCATGTGATTTTTGGGCTCTTGTTGTGGGTTCAGCTACGGCGGGGGCTTCTTTGACCAATTCTTCAACTAGGCATCTTCTAGATGGCCTTCTTGTAGGTGCTTCTTGTAGGTGGCTCTTGATTTGTCTTTCTTTTGGTTGTTTTTCTATTTAGCCCTTTAACTTCAGTGACACTTTCGGTTGGCTTTGGTGGTGGCCCTTGTGATGACCCTTCTAGTGGCCTTTGTGATGACCTTGGTGATGGATCTTATGGTGGCTCTTCAGTTGGGCCCTCTATTGGCAGTTGAGCTCTAGGTTGCCTTCTTCGAATCTGAGAAAAATGCAAAAGACATCATAAATATAACATCAGACCATATTAGAACATAAAGGAAAACTAAAATCAAATTATTGAACTTACCAGGTATTTTTTTTTCTTTCCGCCGCTGAAGAATAGTTGACTTTAAGCGGCCCTCCGGTTGCTTCACCAATCGTAGCTGGTTGTCTTCTATCTCGCCTTCTTTGAAAGGCTCTTTAGTGTTAGGTATAGCGGGGGCTTTAGCCAATCCTTCAAGTTCTGTCTTCTACCTTGCCTTCTTTGAATAGGCCCTTCATTTTCAGGTACAAAGCGGGGGCTTCGGCCAATTCTTGACGTGTCATTCTCGTGACCTAACAAAGAAAAAAACATTACATACATGTCACTTATATTTATGTACATATTTGTAACAAATCATAAAGTAACATAAACACAATTGTTATGACTTACTAGGTTTATTGTCATCGACTAAAGAACAATCGACTCACTTCGCCTTTCTGTTTCTCCTTCTCCAACTGCCCCTTCACTAAGCCCTTTGGCTGACCTCAATTGTTGCTGCTCCTTCCTTAATTGACAACCTTTAATATTGTGCCCTGCTATGCGGCAAAAAGAGTACTTTATTGGTATACCTATCTTATTCATCCTACGTTGACATGAGACCTCTCCCTCTGTCATTCTTCGTTTTCGGTTTGGTCTTCCCATTTTCTTCTTTAGTGGCAAAGGTTGAGGTGCTTCGCGATCTGTTGGCTCCCAGAACTTGCTACTTCTGATTGCCTGCAACATGAATTGATACAAAGCAAGATGTTTCAGTTTCTTGTACCAATCATCAATGTAGTCTTCTATGTTGTGGCCTTTCAATTGAATGGCACATATGGCATGTGCACAAGGAATTCCACTTAGTTGCCATGCTCTACATGAACACTTCCTCATATCTAAATGGACAACATACTTATCGGAACCCTTCATTATCTCATATCCTTCATTCCCATTCCAAATGAGATGACAATACCTACTTGCAGCCAAGTTGTCATCCAATTTCTTAGCAATCCTAGGACCACATTGCCTAGTCCACTTTGCAGCCCCATCTCTTTGTTTGTGCAACCGAGTCATGATCATTACTCGTATGTCTTCAAGCATCAAGATAATTGATTTGGATCTAGCATCTATTATCCTCCCATTGAATGCTTCGCAGATGTTGTTATCGATGTTATCGCACTTGAATTTATCGCTAAAGAACGCCATGCACCAATACTTCGGTTTTGTTTGGAACAGTGCATCATAACCTTCCTTTGTCAATTGAAGCAGCTCTTCTTTGGCCATCCTAAAGTCAGCCGTATTTGTGCTCTTTGCTAGCTGCCAGAATTGCGATTGCAGCTTGTCCCCTTTATAGTTCTTTGCCCAATTGGCGTATATGTGCTGCGCACACATTCGATGTTCAGCATAAGGCAACAACTCAGCTATTGTTAGAACCAGTCCCTACAATAATTCAAAATAAAAAAATGTAAGCAAATGACATGTTGATATCAAAAAGCAAACAAGTGACCAAATTTTTCAAAAAGCAAATATTACCTTTTGTTGGTCACTCATGAGCACCCACCCTGCTCCATTTGTTATCTCCAAATCAGTCATCAAATTTTTTAGGAATCAGGACCAATTGTCCTTGTTCTTTACCTTCACAATAGCCCAAGCCAGTGGAAACATTTGGTTATTTGCATCTCCTCCAATTGCGGCCAGCAATTCTCCCTTGCACAAGCCCTTCAAAAAACATCCGTCGAATCTTATAATCTGTCTACAACCAGATAAAAATCCTCGTTTGCATGCATCGAAGCAAACATAGAACTTATCGAACTTGGTCCCAATATCAGGAAGTGGTCTCTCCACGACCTCTACATACACTCTACTTGAAGGATTTTGCAGCCTACACTCCAAAGCATAATCCCACAGTTATCCATATTCGCTGTTGTACTGACCAATGAGTATTTTCATCACATTTTGCTTCAATCTTTTGCATTGATTCTTGGATATATTAATGCCTACCTGCTCCTTCACCAACATCCTAAACTGAGTACTATCCATATGAGGCATAAGCTTAATCAATTCAAAGAAGTGATTTGACAACCATGCACTTGTTACCCTTTTATTTTCAAAATTAATGGAGCAAGTATGTTCCTCTTGGTAGGCTTTAATCTGGAAAGATCCACTTCTCCTAACAAATGCGCCATAGATCTTCCATGGACAATTTTGCTGCGAACACCTAGCTCTTACAAAGGTTTTAGTTTTTCTAATGAAGTCAATATTTCTTTATGCAGCAATGGAGTTCTTCAGTATAGCTTCTCTAAATTGTTTCGCATCATGAAATTTCATACCTACCGACAAAGTAGGAGAGGCAACGGATGGATCATAAGAAGGAAACTTACTTTTCCTTCTACGCACAGCTCCTTCATCTTCTTCAAGCTCATCCTGGGAAGTAGTATTCTCAATGCTTTCTTCATAATCGTCTCCTCGCTAAAAGCACCAAAGATCTGCGGGGTCTTCGGCCCTGCTTGGAACTTCATCAGCTACCCGCAAAGCTGCAAACTTATTTGTCAAAAAATCCTTTCGTTGTTTTCTTGACTGTACAAGCTCATCGTCGTCGTTGTCACTTATAAAATTTTCAACAAGCAACCCTTTATCATCATCATCACTTGATTTAGCTACTTCCCAATCTAATCAGAGATTGTGACATCACCTATGTCATCATCATTTTGATGAACCGCATCTGCGCTCCTCTCATGTCCATCATATCTATCTTGCCCTTCTTCAACCCTAACGTTAGTACTACCTTGAATACCATCTCCTTTTGTCCTACTTGGGCACTCTCTCCATCATCATCTTCGTCCTCACTTTCACTATTATACTCAACATATATTTTTACCTCTTCACCATGAAGATAATGGTATAGAACATCCCTAAAATCATTATCATCTTCTAAGCTCTCAAATCATCTCTTAAGTCTTTTCCAGGAATACAATATAGCAACTTCTGAACTTTACAAGGCAAATAAGTTATTATATCCCTAAGAAATCCTATATAAGATGCATTCTTTATCTCCACAAAGATGGTGCCCTCATTTCTACCCTCATACTCCCACTCATTCTCCCCAATCACAAATTTCCCACCGTAGCAAACTATGACATCGACATAATCCTTGTCATAAGCCATTTCTACACCATGAACAAGAAAAAGAATAATTAGTTTTTGGGACCACATCCACAAAGGGAAATAGACAATTACACATGAGAGTCCCCCCACTCTCATGGACTTTAGTAAACAGAGGTCCCCACAATGACAATATGCCCCTACATGACAGCCAAAAAAGAAGTCGTCACTTTAATTATTTGCCTTGCCTTCCCTTAAAATATTAACAAAACATAGAGGTCCCCACAATAAGCACAGGTCCTCACAACAGGCATAGCCAAAAGCAATTTTGTCTACTATCTTTTGCTGAACTAAACTGCGATGTGAGAGAATGTACATCAACTTAATCAAATCTATGACCAATGTGAAAACACATACAGAAAATTAAGGAAAGCTCGATGTAAATAGGGTGAAAGTTCTATTTCTCATCCAACCAAAAGAAATCATGCCCTACTCTATGATGTCTGGCCATTAATATATTGTGTCAAGAGGTCATTACACAAACCAAGAGAAATTAAGAGGAAAATCCAAGCCCTGAATTTATCCATAAACTTTAAAAGGGAGGTACTTACTTGTGGTTCCAAATATGTCCCTTGCAGGTAAGTGAACTTCTATAAAGTATCAAAACAAATTTCGCACTCCTCAATGTTCCCTACATATATGTTGACTATTTGATTAGAAACAACAATCAGGAAAGAAGAGTAAAAGAACCAAAAGATCATAATCAAGGGAACAAAAGCAGAATATAGCAAAGTGGTGTGCTCTTTGTAGAGCACTTGAGGGCCATTATTTCACACATTCCACCTTAATCTATCTATCATATCCCACTTGATTCAATATTTCATTTCACTCAAACACACTAGTTCCTAGTTCCACCTTATTCAATATTTCATTTCACTTGAGCATCGACTGTAGAAATCATCGATTGAGGTGAGCATCTCCACACAAGGGAGTAGCCAAATAGAGCACACGCATTTCAACAGAATTTCCATCGGAGCCCTAATAAAATAATCGAGCCCTAATTTCATCATAGGGGAGGGGGAGAAGGGGCTGAACCTGGAGGAGCAACGATGGTGAGTGATGACGATGACCAACGATGGTGAGTGGCGACAACGACCAATAATGGCAATTTGACGACGGCGACCAATGACCACCTCGGGGCGTGAATGGCGATGGAGAGAACGACCTGAGATCTAGTGTGAACGCGGACGGGGAGGAACGGCGACGGCCAAGTGTGCTTAAGCCAAAATGACCTAAACGAACGTCGTTTAACACCAAGTGAAACGACGTCATATAGGTCAGCTCACTCGGTGTGGATAGATGACATCATTTTTGTCATCCACGTGGGCTTTGTTTTTTTAAACATTTGCCACCTCAGTGAAAGAAGTCACCAGAAAATGCCACGTAGGAATTTGGCCGGATTTTGGCTAGATTGGCACTCAAGTGATCCGTTTTGCTCCGATTTTGACACTTAAGTGTCATTTTCATAAGTTATGGCACTTAAGTGTCCTCTTGTGCCAAGTTATGGCACTTCAGGGGTCCGCGTGTCCACACATCTCAGTCAAACCAACCTATTTTTGATCCTTGATAGATTTTTAATTGTGTCGTAATGACCTCTACAGATGAGCACAATCGAGTAGTCAAGTCCTAGTTGAAATCTCAAGTTTAATGCATTAAAATTCCTTAATGGCTTCCCTAGATAGTTTAGTTATCTCACGAGTGATCAGCTCTAAGAATAGCACTATAGGCGCGTTGATAAAAGGCCCGATTAATTTAATTGAAAGCAGAACTGAAAATTTAGGATGTCACAACTCTTCTCCTCTTATAAAAATATCATCCTCGAAATTTAAACCGTTACAATATTTAAACAAAAAGGTGGGGGCACAAATGCTTCATCGACTCTTTAGTGTCCAGTTGCTTCTTGAGGCCGTAGTGTTGCGCACCACTTTGATCAACGGGATGGTCTTTGTAAACAAAACTCGTTCTTTTCTATCCACTATCTCAAGGGCTTTCAACGAATGACACTCGTCATATACGTTCAATTTTTCAAAATTAAGCATGTCGGTCGAGTTAGGCTCATACTTCCTCAATATCGACATGTGAAAGACGTCGTGCACTTGCACCAATCTTGGCGGCAATGCAAGACGATACGCCAGGGTCCTGATTCTCTCTAGAATTTCAAATGGACTTACGTACCTCGGACTCAGTTTTCCTTTCTTATCAAAGCGCGAAGTACTCCTCATTGGTGACACCTTCAAAAAAACGTGATCACTAACTTGGAATTCCAATGGTCTTGGTGCTTATCTACGTAACTTTTCGTCGGCTCGAGCGGTCTTTAGTTTGCCTTTGATAACTGCGACTGCATCCACTAACTGCTGAACCAACTCTGGGCTTGTGATCTTTCTCTCCCCAACTTCATCCCAACACACGGGTGTTCTACATGCTCTGCCATACAACGCTTCAAATGAGCCATCTGAATGCTTTGCTGAAAACTATTGTTGTAGGCGAACTTGACCAGATGAAGCTGTTCTTCCCAACTTCCCTTAAAATCTAGCATGCAAGCTCGTAGCATGTCCTCAAGGGTTTGAATCATCCTCTCGAACTGGCCATCTATTTGAGGATGATAAGCTGTACTATATTGCAGCTTGGTTCCTAAGGCAGCCTGCAAGCTTTTCCAAAATGCAGCTGTAAACCTCGAGTCTCGATTTGAAGTTATCATCGGCACTCCATGCAAATGAACTACTTGACGCACCTACGCTCGCGTGTCTATCCAAACGAGGTCCTTTTTCTTACTGTAATGAAGTGAGCGTACTTTGTCAGTCTGTCAACCACTACCCAAAAGGAATCATTATATCTCTGACTCCTCGATAAACCGGTCACAAAATCCATCGTGATGTGCTCCCATTTCCACTATGGGATCTCAAGAGATTGCAAAATTCCTCCTAGCTTACAATGCTGAGCCTTCACTTATTGACACATCAGACACTTGGTGACACGCTTGGCGATGTCCGCTTTCATACCGAACCACCAATAGTGTTAACGCAGATTCTGATACATCTTGGTACTGCCAGGATGAATGCTGTAATTGCTACGATGTGCTTCTGACAAGATATCCTCCTTAAGCTCCACATCATCAGGTATAACCAATCGTCCTTTAAATCTCAGTGTTCCATCCTCAGAAATCTGAAAGTCTGCTTTTCTCTTATCTGTGTCCTCTTGCAAAATTTTCTAAACATTTGAGTCTATTGGCTGAAGTAGCTTGATCCTGATTTGGACATCTGGTTCAATTCTGAGGGTGGCCATAAGATTCGAAAGGTGGCCTACCTCAAATTTGAACATCGAATCTCAAGCTCTCTCGATTAAATTCCACTCCTTAACTAGCATATGAGCAACCGAAGACTTCCGACTCAAAGCGTCGGCGACCTTTATTCGCCTTGTTGGGGTGATACAAAATATCACAATTGTAGTCTTTCAAAAGTTCCATCCATCGGCGTTGTCTCATATTCAACTCCTTTTGAGAGAATAAATACTTGAGACTTTGATAGTCCGTGAAGATCCAGGAACCTTTCTCCACACAAATAATGCCACAAAATCTTCAAAGCAAAAATGATGGATGCGAGCTCTAAGTCATGCATCGGATAATTCTACTCATGAGGCCTTAACTGACATGAGGCGTATGTAACAACCCCACCATGTTGCATCAACACACAACCTAATCCTCTAAACGATGCATCACTATAGATCTCAAATCCTCCAAGACCAGATGAAATGGTCAGCACGGGAGTCGAGTCAATGGCAACGCCAAAGCCGAAAATCCATCTACGCTTGCACTTATCTGTCCGAACGAACTTCTCTTCTTTCTTTAGGAGTCGAGTCAATGGCGACGCCAAAGCCAAAAATCCTTCTACGAACCTTCGTAGTAACTTGTCAAACCTAGAAAACTTTTGATCTCTCGTCACGGTTATCGTCTTGGCCAATTAATCATTGCTTCAATCTTGGATGGGTCCACGAGAGATTCCTTCGCCCGAAATCACGTGACCTAAGAAAGTAACACGAGTCAACCAAAACTCGCACTTGCTGAACTTGGTGTACAACTGATGGACTCTCAGAGTCTGTAGTACTACTCTCATATGACTCTTATGCTCTTCATCACTCCTCGAATACACCAGAATATCATCGATGAACACGATCACAAATTGATCCTGGTAGTTCTTGAACACTCAATTCATCAGATCCATAAAGGCAGCTGGAGCATTCGTCAACCCAAACGACATTATTGTAAACTCATAATGACCATATCGAGTACGAAATGCTAACTTTGGAAAGTCTTCCTTCGTGATCCTCAACTGATAATATCCTATCGTCAAGTCAATTTTCGAAAATATTGACGCTCCTTACAACTGATCAAACAAGTCATCAATCCTCGACAATGGATACTTGTTCTTGATCATCACCTGATTGAGTTAACGATAGTCGATCCGCAAACACAACGAACCATCTTTCTTCTTTACGTAACCCAGTAACCGGTGCTCCCAAGGTGATGCATTGGGACATATGAATCCCTTATCCAACAATTCTTGAATCGCACCTTCGTTCTTTCAACTCAAATAACGCCATCCGATAAGGAGCCTTAGAAATTGCTCCCCGTCCCGGGTTCTAGCTTAATCATGAACTCGATTTCACTCTATGGCGGTAACCCTAGCAATTCCTTCAGGAATACATCAAGAAATTCTTGCAATACTGCAATATCTTCCATCTTCAGCTCTTCAATTGTCATATCCATGACAGTTGTTAGGTAACCTTGACAACCCTCGTCTAACAACGGGTTGCTTCAGTGACGAGATCAAGGTAATCGAGGGTCCTCCTCGACTTCCAACGAACTCGAAACTCTCACCCTCGACGGGTCAAATTGAATCGCTTTGTGATAACAGTCCATCTTAACACGTTGCTTGGTGAGCCAGTCCATGCCAATTATCAAATCAAAGTCATACATGGCTAGGACTAATAAGTCTATTTTCCCTCTCGCTCACCAATCGCTAACTTACAACTAGAACAACCCAAAGCAGGCTAACGGCTTATGCTTCAATGGTATAGATATGTTAACCACTCGACTCCAATAATACAAGATTTAATCCTATTAGCTTAACATACCGCTTTCAGTAATAAAAGAATGAGTTGCTCCTGGGTCGAATAAAGTGTAAGCATGATGGTCGTTCAACGAAACCATACCTATAATCACATCAGGCGTAGCCTCTGCTTGACCTTGGGTGATGGCATACAATGTTCCTTGAATTGGGGGTTTGAGTTGTCCACTTTACGGTGTGTTCTGTGGTACGTACCCTCGGATTTGTCCCAAGGATGGCGAAAACAGTAACTGTAGTTGTCCTCTTGGTCATCTAGGACGATCTCTAGCTATGTGACCCCGTTAGCCACACTCAAACAAGCACTCGTCCCCGAGGGCATGGGGCCGTACCATGTCGCCTTCCACAGAAGCGACACGGGCCATTCTGACTAGGCCCTATCTTCCCAATTCCACCCTTCCTGTTGGGTGGAATTTGAAATCTTCCTCCGATCATGGGCCTCTTCCCATGTCAGATTCCTTCTCCATGTGAACTAAACCTCGATTCAAACGAGGCGGCTTGATTGTTTAAAATCCTCTCTAGCGGTTGAGCTCGGTTGTAGACTTCACGATATTCTTTCAAGTCAAACGGCACCAGCGGCTATTTTCAGCTTTAGTCGAAGGCCGTTCCGAACCTTGAGCTTTTTCTTAGGATCCTCATTAACCTTGGAGCATATTGGGAAAGCTCCACGAATTTGACCTTTTAGTGGTCGATGGTCATTGATCCTTGACGGAGATGCTGAAATTCCTCCATCTTTTGCTCTTTGGTGTTTTCCGAGAAGTACTTATCGTTGAATGCTCTGAGGAAAGCGTCCCATAGCGGGACCACTCCTCCTGAAAATACGGTATCCTGGTGGCCCTCCACCAGATATTTGCGTTACCATGCAGCTGATACATTGCCAGTACCATTTTTTCCTCTTCGTTGTACCTTAGAAGTGCAAAAGCTTTGTTTAGATCTAGAATAAAAGTGATGTAGTCTCTCGGATCTTAGGTACCCGTGAATCTCGGCAGTTCAACTTTAGAAATGGTTCCACCAACTTATGGATCGGCCTCCCTATCCACCACTATGTTCCCAATTGGAACTTTGGCGGGTGCGCAAGAAGTACGATAGTGGCTGCGGTAGCAACAATAGCATTAGCAGCCGGCGGCAAGAAGCGGTGGCAATAGCGGCGGCTACAACGGTGGCGATAAAGGCGACGGCTTGGTTTCGGGCTTGCTGCCCCATCATCTCTCTCATTGCATCCAAAGCTTGCATGATCCCGACGGTTCCCGGATCACCAGAGGTTGTGATCCCAGCACCAACAAGAGGTGGTGCTATGCCACTGGCGCTAGCTTTGTGGCCGGTGCCTTACCATAGCCTCCTCGAGTATCGACCCTTGTCGGCATTCTACCCCGAGTTGCGGTTTGATGGTTCTTTTACTAGGAGTCTTATGCTCCACGATTACTCATAATGTAGTTTGCCTACAAAATGTGTTCCCAATTCTATACAAAATTAGAAACTGAGTGATCCACACAATAAACAATTCTACAAATCAGTTATCACAGACATGTACCAGCAGAATTAAAGGCCATTCCTACTACTATTCCATAAAGCATCGCACCTATCACTCCAATCCTAAACCATGCTCTGATACCACTTAAACGGGGATGTCACGCCTTGATCCTGGAGTGCGCGCCCATCCCTCTATGGTTGATGAAATAGCGATGTCCCAAGACGCATCGCTAACCCATTCATTTTAATATGCATGTGGAAGCAGATGAATAATCCCTAAACAACAATTCAATAGGATTAAAAAGTAAGGCCAAAATTTTCAAACTAAAACACAACCACACTTATATATATGTATAACAACCTAAGTCATATATATAATACAAGCCATTCTATTAATAGAGTCTACAAAACGAGGGGTTTCAAAGACTATGGATCCTCGTCCTCCTCTTCATCCTCATCCGGATCCCAGTTAGAGCCTTCGGATGGGTACATAGGAGACTCAGGTTCCGACAGGTCTGGGTCCCGATCCACCACCGAACCACTTGGAGGATTAGTCGTGCCTTTCCCAAAAACAACCTCCATCATATACAGATGTATCTCAAATTCCAAGATAGGGCCCTCTCTCATTCCAATACGATCCCTCGGCGATACCATGCTCGTATTGATGGGGCTCCTTTTTGGGTAGGCCCGCATCAACCCATATTATGGACTTCACCAGTTCGTACTCTAACCCATTAGGGTGCCCATGGATCTGAATATAGTACTTATGTTCTGTGATTTTCTTCGATTGTCCAAAATGCTCGGGAGGAGTTGCCATCTAAGGACCTCAAATGTTATCCCACAACGGGGTGAGACGATGTCTCGCCGAGTTCACCCCCTAAGACCCGACTAGGAAGAAAATATGCCCTAAGGGTTGCCTAGACACAAACACGAGTTAGAGGACTTACCTTGACCTTAGTTTTTCCCGCAAATCTACACGATTCAAATAACCATTCAATCGATCACTTCACAATTCAATTCATCTCCTTAGATTGAATCATCAATCAATCGACTCAGTTAATTCCATGTCAACAAGACCATTCTCCGGTCATCTCAATCGATACTATCTATAAAGTCCAATCATAAATGGGATTGCTCATGCTAAGCTAATAATAGATAGTATAGCTCATCGAATATGCCAATAGATAATATACTAATTATACTCACGTAAAGCGCGAGATATACTCATATAGTATACTAAATATGCTCGCGAGAAAGCCGCCAGATACATTGATATAGTATACTATTTATGCTCACCAGAAGTTGCTAGATAAACTATATAGTATACTATTTATGCTTACTAGAAGCCGCTAGATAAACCGATTTAATCATCGACAATTTCTCTATTTTTATCCTACTCGATAAAAATAATTGTGTGTGGGTACACGGTCACTTTAGCCAAAATACAATTTTTCCGCCACTTGAAAATCCCACCAATTTATATGGTCCACCAAAATATTTTTGGCGTTGTAAGCGACGCTTGGTTATTTCCTAATTAATTACTTAAATTAATTAATTTTTGGATAAATACCCACAATCACCAATCACACTTAATTTGCACAAAATAACAGTCAATTAAATAAACGAGATCATACCACTACAATCGGCATAAAATTTCGGGGTCAACGACTATCCCGATCTAATTTCTGGAAAATAAATAAATAATTAAATAATTACGGAAAATAATTAATAAATGCTAATAAATAGGACTTAGGCCCGTAAAGCCTAATTAAGCCAAGACGAGCCCGAAATTTTTTTGAACCACTCTAGATAAATATTAGAGCTTGTTTAGGCCCTAATTGCACTAAACTAACCACCTAACATGCATCGATATTTAACTAATTCACAAATCCATTCTAACTAACCACCCTAATCTAGCTTAGTCTAAACTAATCAACCTTTAAACATCATTAAATTACTAAGTAGGGATTAGTGAGTTAAACTCACTTGTTTAATGACTTTGTTCGAGATCAAAACGAAGGGGACATGGCGGGGTTGAGAAACTCCAAAGTGGGATTTGTCGAACGGGGTCTAGAAAGGCTTGAAACGAGCTTAATAGGGTTGAGTGACCCACTAACTTCGGCCTTTGCTCGTCTGGTCTTGGGCCAAGAAGGGCTAGTCGGTGGTTGGTTGAGGGGAAATGGCACAAAGCGGTTAACGAGTAGGGGCTTCGGCGACTCGACGGGCTTCCCGATAGGCGGAGGTTGGATGGCAGCGTGCGAGCTTCGACGGTGATCCGGAGGTCTCGTGGGACGGTGAGCAAGCAAGAAGGAGGCGTTTGGGGGCGACGGTGGCTCGCGGTGAGCAGTAAGGCTTGCCGGGCAATGACGGCGAGGCGGTGGCGTAGGCAAATGAAATACATGCACTACCGGAAACCAAAACTAGAAACCATTCACGAAATTCAATGGGATAAAGTAGAACGAACCTAGCCTCGCTGAACACCGTCGGGTTTGATCATGATGAAAGTCTGCTCCATCTTCGCTCTTCACTGAACCAAATCCACCGAGACAGCGTGCACAAGATCCTTCGCTGTTATGTATGTCGCAAAAGCAAGAGGTTGGGAGGGATTAGGGTACTTTATGCACTCTGGATCAGCTTCTTTACAATAAACAAGTCGTCCTTTACGATAGGTTTTTATGAGTGCGAGCGCACCTATTATGTGCCGAATCAAGGTAAAGGGTGACGAGCCTTTCTGAAAGTTCTGGCCAAGAAAGGTCAAGAGGATTACAAAAGGACGTTATTCCTCACCTGACTATTTTATTTTTGTGCATAAACGGGATTCGGGCCTATTTCGCCCTCCACTAGAATATTCGCTTGATCTTACCAACGGAGCACCCATTGCCCACAGCAGCCTCGCAAGGTGCAAGTAGAGAAGTCCGAGACCGGCGATATACCTTAACCCAGGGTTTTTGATCGGTCGACTATGGGATTGGACATAGGGCTTTCATTTGTACACAGTGATCAAGCTCAGACACAAGCTCATCGACCACCAGAGCAAAATTTTCATGGAGACATCACGATTGTAAAAGGATATCGGAATTCTTTAACCTTGGAATACTTGATTTATCCATAAAATTCAATTTTAGGATGTGTTTATTTCAGGGAACACTTTCACGATAAAGGAAAATGTTTTTGGAGAAATCATTTTCTAGGAATATATTTTCCTCTTTTTAAGTTGGGGAATTCATTTTCCTAACTTTAAGTATTTTCTTTTGGTATAAATGGTTGTCCATTGGCATATTATTTTCAACAAACCAGATGTATTAAAGTCAAAAAATAAACATGCAAAAATTCTACTCAAACAAACATGCCCTAACAGATACGTTCCCTCCTTTTTTTTGGGAAAAAGTACCAAAAAATATTAAACTTGTTATATATATATTGGTAAGGTAATAAATAAACTTGTTATATTGATAATGATTCAATCTTAAACTTTTCAAATAGACCAATTTAGTCATGAACTTTTTTTAAATTGGTACTCATTAGTTTATCTGGCCAATTTTGTTCAAAATTAGCTTACATGGATATCATATGTGACATGAATAGTGCTGACATTGACATTTTTAATAATAGTTTAATAATTAAATAATTTTTTGATTTCTTTTTGCTTTTTTTTCTCCTTTCCTTTTTCATTTTGGCGATAGCTAGTCACCGACCACCAGCCATAGGCCATGGTATGCTTCAGAATACGAAAATATATCTCAAATACGGCAGAAAGTGTCTCGTTTGCATCCTTCGGCGCTCCATAATATCTAGATCGAAGCTAGCTGCTTTATAATCAGCAGCAACTGTTTACACCACCAAGCACCTGAATTTTATGATATGAAATTAAAGAATCGAGAAAGTAGGCGGTTGTTGCATAAGAATCCCTACCTCTTCCCTCACTATCACAATATTAGTAGTCAACTATGAGAAGAATGTGAAATCGACTTAACAAGAGAACGTTGCGGGAAGAAATGCTGATTTTCCAATTTAGTACACCTATGCCTTTTTTTTATAAGGGCGTCGGGGCGGAGACAGAGGCGAGGCAGCGTCGTCGGTGTCGGAGGCAACCGGCTTGAGGGGCGTCGGAGTCGGGGGCGACGGAGTCGCGAAAGGGTGTCGGGGCGGGGGCGGAGGCGGCGTCGTCGGCGTCGGAGGCAACCGGCTTGAGTCGGGGCGTCGGAGTCGCGAGAGGGCGTCGGGGCGGAGGCAGCGGCGTCGTCGGCGGGGCGTCAAAGTCAAGAATGGAGAGAGAGAGCTCGTCGGCGAGCATGTAGAGAGAGAGAGCAGAGGAGGGGGAGAGAAGCAGCTGTGCGACTTTTGTTCTCCCCCGCAACGGAACGGAACGGAGAACGGGGGAGAGAGAGAGGAGAGAGAGGACGATTTCGACAAGGCGCAGGCGTCGCAGAGGAGAGCAGAGCAGAGCGAGCGTCAAAGTGGTGGGCCCCACACGTGGCCCGCACGAATTTTGAACGCTTGACGCCCTCGCCAACGTGGCGCCACGTGTCGATCGCTAAGTGGTCTTACCCACCGCCTATGTGGAGGGTAAAATCCAGCCAATATTTTCTCGAATTAGAGGGTTCCGGCGCAGTGAACACGTGCCGCCTATAAGTGGACTAGGATTTTGATAGGGTGAAATCCAAGGGGTACTCCATATGTTCATATTTTCTCATTAATAACTAGATCTCTACGAAGTATGTGTACGTGTAACGCGAGCGTACTGGCGGACGAACGAAAAGACATTTCGCTGGCTGTAAAGGAGGGATTCGATCTTCTGTGAGATTCCCATCTCGGCCTATCGGTCTAGGTATCTTGGTCTTGACGTAGCGTTTGACGTCGGTGATCGAACAATGATGACGTCATACGCAATTAGCCAAAGTCATAGCGAAAGTAGGAGAGCATGAAGAACGAGAAAGTCGGAAGGGTTTCGTCGGGAGGATCGCTTGACGTGATGATGAAGAGAAGTGAGATTGACGCGTGATTTGCAGGATGATGACTAGCTAATCGACCGCAGTTTCTTCTCCATGCTTTTGACCTCATCGTGCCTGTTTACGTTCTTTTCGAAGGTGATAAGTCTAGGAAGCCATTTCCTAACTAAGATTCTGACGTCAGCAAGCTTATGTATGGAAAATGCCCTCGTTAGAAGCTCCCTATAGTCCACCTACCTCGGGTATGGCCTGACCCCGTGTTACTTTACCAGGGGTGGCCTCGAAGGTTGCTTTAAGGGGAAAACTAGAATTTGAATCGAAATCTATCACATTCAGATGAAGCATTTGACTGCCTGATCTCAATTACTCTTTTTTTTCTATGAATCTATTTTGCGAAAAAAAGCTCACATTGTGGGTCTATCTTTGGAGTGAGAATGGATGTCTAATTTTGAAGAAAAAGGGTGGGAACAAGCGTTCAATGCTGGCAACCCTCTTGAAAGTTATTATAGGGTTTCACACCTATTAAAAATGTCTGGTTTGAGTTCTAACCACCACTCCCTCAAGATTTAAACTTTATAACTTGAAGAGATGTGAAAGTTATTAGGTGCTCCTCACTTTTGCACATGGGTCACACATGTTCTATAAGTTCATGTGAAATAGATTAACGTAGATCAAGAGTATTAAAAAAAAAAAAAAAGAAAATTGGAGATGACAACAAGCCAATCACTTCATTATACTATTCACAAGGACCATTATTGCAAATGACTCACAACATGCAATTACTATAGAAAGAGAAGATGGAAAAACGATCCTCAAGACATATCGACTAAGCCAGCCCGGACAAATACCTAGAGTTAGAGAGCAGAGAAATAAAAAAATTATGAAGCGGGATGAGAGGGTTTCTCTGCTTGATTTGGGAGAGAGCTCTCAAAATCTCCAAGCCAAGGACAAAGCTTTCTGCCTTTTTTTCCCCAGACTCTTGACATGCTTATGAGAGCCCAGACATTTATATTTATACTGGTTTATTAATGGAACATGTCTCCTAGAATTCCCTTAGTTCCGTACGTGTCTCCTCTTAAAATTATTTTGTTAATCTCATGATTTCTTTTTTTTTTAAAAAGCCAACAAGATGAGAACTAGGGTTTATTATAGCTGAATTTTCTTAGATTCACCACATTCTGGATAGATTAAATTTTCAGAAGCATGCATATAATGGATTGCACTACACACATAAAATAAATTGAATCATAGTATTTCGGGAAAGCGCAATGTTAGGAATACTAAAACTCGTTTACCAAGTTAGTTTATGAAGTGATGCGATGCTCCATAAGTTGTTTAACTTCAGTAGGCCGGTGTTGCTATGTCTAGCATTATTGTCCTGATGAAAATGCTTCTTGTTATCCGGGTTAGACCTTTTCCCTACATGCGACATTGATTTCGGCTAAGTAAGCAGCAGGCCAGCGAAATCTAGCTGTGTAAGAGCCGGATTAAGACGTGGGATAGTCAAAACAAGCAGATCTCAGTCTTCCATTTGGACAAAAACTACTTCTAATCGCACCATTTAATGATGGGTGCGTTGCCGTCTTCTATTCAATTCCAGACAATAATCCAATTCAATCACCACAGCAACCCAAGGAACTGTTCTTGGTACATGTCTTGTTTTCCATGACTCTTTGCAGCCATGGTTTAGAATCATTAGAGCATTTTGACGCTTTGGCTCTGGTGGTGAACTCTTCTGTTAGAAATAGTAACCGTGTCTCGAAATGACGAGTTATGTGTTGTGGGCATCGCCCGCGTGAAAACTAAATTCATGTTAGCCGCGTGCATGTTTACAGCCAGTCAAATCGGACGATAAGGTTGGAAGGAAAACATCAACGTCATATTTCTAGAAGGATGAAGTTTGATGATTTCATATTATAATGAATGCAAGCATGTTCTGTCGCGATTATATTTGTGGTGGTGTGGTCATATTAACATCATGCATATTGAAGCATTAATTTGTCATGATATTCATAAGTAAAAGGTAATTTTCTCATGCACTAATTAAACAATATTAAGGTTCCATTTTGTTTCGTGAAAAATGAATTATTTAAAAATATTTTCCTAAAAATTATTATTTGTATTACATGAAATAATTAGTCAATGAAAATATTTTCATTATCGATAACATTTTATATCTAAACATTTTTATAGATGAAAAAAATAACTTCCATTTGTTCACTTTTTATTTGAATTGAGCCACTCAAAAACCTTTCAAAAATATAAATTAATAATATGTAGCATTGTATCTAACATTTTTCTTTCGGGCCAATACCCAAAACAGGACCTTACCTTTTAGAGCTGAGATTTAAAAAAAAAACAAAAAAATCCCCAAAGTCCCAAAAATAAAGAGCTCAACCGATTGCTATTGAGGCAAAAGTAACACAACTTTTGATATGTTTAAAAAATGACCCTCATTACAAGTTTCTTCCGCTCTCCCGGTTACGCCGCCACGTCCCTCAAGAATTCGATTCTAGATCCTCACAATCGCGTTCGCGCCATGTTAGATATACGAGGAATCGAGGATCAACAGCTCGATCGCCATAGGACTAGAGGCCCTTTTATTTTTATTTTTTTTCAATTTCGGGCACCAAGTCTCATGTTCATGTCGAAGAATAAAAAGGTACAAAACAGTAATGATGATGACGATGATGATTTAACCCTAAGGAAAGAAGAGAGGAACCGAAATGTAATTCACCAACGTACCTGCTGAATTCACCAGAGAAATGGAACGAAATCTGCCCGAGTCGAAGCCCTTTTCTGCAAAGTTCTTTCGACAGATCGACGAGCTCTGATCCCGGACGAAGGGCGGCGCTAGTTTTTCCTGGAAATTCCCGATGTTCATGAACTAAGAACAGACATTCTAGGATCATATATACGTGCACGATCGCAGAAGCAGCTTGCGCATGAGTAACTGCCCACCTCCGCACGTTAACGTGTTTTTGGAACGCCTGGTAATTGTAAATTTTCTTTGGGTTCTCTATGAAGCAACATTGCCCCTTAGCAAAAGAGACATTGATTGTCGGCAAAATAATGAATTGCCACTCCTTATTAAGCGATCTTGTCTTTGACCTTCTAAGCAAACATAAAAACGCCACAATTTTCCCACGGTGCTCACTTGAGGGCAATAATCTTTTTTTTATTCTTGATCACCCAATTATCATTTGACTTTTCAATCGATTACTTAGGTGACACAGCTTTTCTTTAAAACATTAATCACAAATATTATGCCACGTCGGATTTTCATCACTTGATTGAATATTTTTAAAATGTTAATTCAATCGTGTGATTGAAAGTTATGACACTTAAATAAATGTTTTTTTAGGAGTCATGGCACTCAAATGATCGAATAAAAAGTTATGATACTCAAATGAGTACCGTATAAAAGTTACGACACTTGTGATACTTTTCTCTCTTAAAATGGGGAATTTGGCATTGATTTGGAAAGTCAAATCGATCACATTGCTTGTTTGTTCCTCCAAGCGTTGATTACTTAACTAAGGAAAGATACTTGTATGGTAGCATATGAGATACCAAAAGGGAAATTTCGAGTTGGTTTTCAGGTAGATTAGAAAGATTCCATGTTCTTTAATCAACACATATCGAGTTTTTGACTCGAGGAGGTATGCCAACATGACGTCTATGAGTCCATTGATAGTGTGATCATATAGATTCTAACTAATTTTCCGGTGCCAATATAAGATGCCAACGTGTTTTTTGTAATGGACGTGCATTGTTGACATGATGTTACGAGATCATTTAATCTAATCTAAATTGATCGAATCTAATAAAAATACGCATGAAAGAGGTTCTAGGTTCTGTGTTGGCTTAAGCAACATGCTCGATTTTCACCACGTGCGAATGCTCCCAGGCAATGAGCGAACATCCTCGTTTTCGACAAGCAGCAGTTAATTTCGTTTTACTATATAAGTTGCTCATCGTTGTGACAGTCAAGACCAAGCATCAAATGACAATGAGCAAACACCTATATAAACCTTAAGGTATTTGACTTCAAGTTTTTTTATACTGATTATTCTTAAGACTGCCTTGACCTTTTCATAAAGGGGTATATTTACATTCCGTGATAGTAAACCCTCAACCGGAAGGTATCAATCTGGTCTCCAAGACCCTACTTTACTTTTCTTCCAAAGTATCATTTTGATCACTTCAAACACTGCATGTAAACCACACAACGATCACCAGGAATTGTCAAAATTGAGATAATTCCACAGACACACAGATTGAAACCAAAATAACGAACACCAATAGTCCAATCAGAGAAGCAGCTAGGCTACTTACGGTTCGAATTCAATGCTGATGGACTTCGCGGACAGATCTGCAATGGCCTTGTACGCGGTAATGGACAGGAGCATAGGCACCATCCGACGAGGAACGGGAGACTATGTCGAGCGCCCGGTCCACGATCCTGATGTGGATCCACTGGACTGGTCTGCAGGCCTTCGGCCAGTCGCCACCTATGCACCTGACGCTATATTGCCTCCCGCAGACAGCTCCATTGTCCCAAATCCGTTCGCCAGCAGAGGCAAACAAGAGGCCAGAGGGAAATTGGGATGGATCGTATCCGCAGGTGGTCACTGCGATCGGATTACCCATAACATGTCAGTGTTTAGACAAAGATCAAGTTGTAGTAATGGGGCCCGGTGATATACCGGAAATTAATGGCCAGTTCGACAACATATATGCTTACGGGTGTGCGGAGGATCATAGTAATGGGTGCTGCCGACATTTGCATCGAATCGGCAAAGCAATAGCGCGGCGAGGACAAGGATTGACGAGAGACAGTGAGGGACGAGTTGCTGCATTCGCGACATTGTCAAGAGCCAACCTGCAGAGATTCTGGAAAGGTGGAAAGTTTGCTAACGATGGGTTACCTGCTTGATTTGGAAGAAGCTCTCAAATTCTCAAACAGACATTCTAGGATCATATATACGTGCACGGTCGCGGACGCAGCTTGCGCTTCGGTAATTGCCGGCCTCCGCATGTTAACGTGCTTTTGTAACGTCTGGCAAGTGTGAATTGTCTTTGGGTTCTCTATGAAGCAACATTCCGCCTAATCAAAAGAGATATTGATTGTCGGCAAGAGAATGAATTGCAACCCCTTATTAGGCCATCTTGTCTTTGACCTTCTAAGCAAACATAAAAATGGGTAGAAAGTACAAGTGCCATAATTTTTGTACAACGTTCATTTGAGTGTGATAACTTGTTTTTATTCCCGATCACTTGAATATACAAAAGTTATGACATTTGCGATGTTCTTCTCCCTTAAAAATGGGGGATTTGGCATTAATTTAGAAAGTTGAATCGATCCCATTGCTTGGTTCCTCCAAGCGTTGATTACCTAACTAAGGAAAGATAATTGAGTTGTAGGATAGGATATACGGAAGGGGAAATTTCGAGTTAGTTTTCAGGTAGTTTAGAAAGATTCTATGTTCTTCATTTAATCAACACGTGTCGAGTTTGACTCGAGGAGGTATGCCAACATGACATGTGATCATCCGGATTTGACACTAAGGCCAAATTTAATCCATTTAAGGGATTAATCAAGATAAAATTAGACATGTGATCATACGGATGGTAGTGATGCGTCGAAATTGGAAATTTAGATAGAATTTCCGATTTAGGCCTAATTAGGGGCAATTTCGTAATTTAATAAAATCTTAGGCATTTCTGTAAAATATGGAAATTTGAAGGGCATGGGAGAGATACACACGACGGGACACCTAGGTGCGGTCGCCACCAAGAGCCGGCCAACAGAGGGTTGAACCGGCCTCCTCCTCTGATGGCCGATCGGATTGGTCGAATTAGCCCAAGCGAGATTTCGAGGTAGGCATCATAATTGTAAGAAGGATGTTGGGATTCTTTAAATAAAACAAATACTATTCTTGCATCCGATAAGTAGTCATCTTGGCAACGAAAATAAGATTTCACAATTACATAACTACCAATATCATTGTTGTGCAGCAACAATTATGATTAATATCACAATAAACTTTAAATTAGTATATATATGACAAATTTACTCAAATTAATTTTTTGATTGCAAAAAATCCCAAACGGGACTTCCATAACAAATTTACCCTCCATTGATTTTTGTTAAATTTTACCGTTAAATTATTAAGTTGGATGACGCGTAATAGTTGACAGGTGTACCTATTGGTGATTTTTTGTGGTATTAATCCAATTTAATGAAATTAACATATTAGTATGCATGTGTAAGTGAGTTGTACTAAAGAATTGGTGTGTTGTTGAGCAGTTAATATTTCATAATTAGTACATAACTCATTGGTTTAAACTTTCGAGTGAAGATAGATCCAACTAGATATATTGATGAGTTTAAATTTGGAATCCCTCTTAACGATCTCTCCAGATGAAGGTATCGTGCTTCTATTATGCTCTCCCAACAAATGGTATCAAAGCTAATGGTTGTAGCTTATGGGCAAGTGTGCATTGTAATGTAGCAGTGGGCCCATAAGTTGATATAAAATGATAACTAAATCAAGAATGAGCAAACCTAATACTGAATTCACGCGTGAAGAGGAAACTATTAGGATACATGTGCAAGTGAATTGTGTTAGAGAATATCACATCGGATAATTGGTGTATTGTTGGACAATTAATATATCATAGTTAATGCATAACTTATTAGCTTAAGTTTTTTAGTGAAAGTAGGCTTAAGTAGATATGTTGATGAGCTCAAATTTGGACTCCCTTTTGGCGATTTCCCTAGGTAAATGTATTGGGTTTTTGTAATGTGCTCCCCACATAATGAAGGCAATTTGTCACAAATATGTCAATTCGAAGTTTTTGATAGTCAAAAAAATTATTTGGAATAAATTTGTCACATATGTACTAATTTGAGATTTTTCATGGTATTAATCCAAATAATTAAAGTGCGAATTTTTCCTTGGCCAAAAACCGTATTACCAATAAGAGGGAAAAGCATACAAAAAGTTTTGAACTTATTATATTTGTGCCAATTTAGTCTTAACTCTTTTAATTGTACTAATTGAGTCATAATAAACCTTTAACAATTTGTCAATGTAATTTATTCGGCCAATTTTAGTTGAAAATCAATGATATTAATATTAACCATCTTATGTGACACAACCAATGCTAATGCAAACAAATTCTATAATTTTATAATATCTTTTTGAATTTTTTGTTCTTTTTTCTTTTCTTTTATTTTCTTTCTTTTTATCTTTTACAACTTTGAGCCGATGCAGATGAGGACTCAACTCCCTCACTTGTTGGCCGAAAAGGCCATGATACCCTCACTTGGTCTAGGCAAGGGCGTCATGGCCCTCGTTGGCCATGAGTTGTGATGCCTTCACTAGCTACAAGAGGGGGGGTTTATGGTCCTCACCTACTAGGGTATCATGGCCCTTGCCCAGACTAGGTGACGATCATGGTCCTTTCCTGGATTAAGGAAGGGCATAGAGGACCTCACCCTGACCTTGCTTGGAGTTGACGGGGGTAGGCCAATGACCTCACCGACCTACAGTTGAAAGGGAAAAAAAATAAAAAGAGAGAAAGGAACAAAAAAGATAATAAATAATTGTTCACGTCAACACTAGCTATACCACATAGGATGACCGAGGTCCTACATGACCTTCATTTATGTTAGTGATTTTTTGGCCAATTGGCTGGATAAACTATATTGACAAATCATTAAAAGGTTCAAGACTCAATTTACACAATTAAAAAGTTTAAAATCAAATTAGCGCAAATACAATACATTTAAGACTTTTTTGGTACTTTTCTTGCCAATAAGTCTCTAGTTTCTATTTGGACACTTAAGTTATAAATAAACCCAAAATTAGGGGCATTGATTTTAATATTGATGTAATAAATCATATAGCTAGCAACTATGTTTCTAGCAATATCAATGTGGTCTAATTTTGATGTGACGTACTGAGTCTATGTACATTTCCTCCATTTGTGGCGACTCAAGTTAAAGTTGAAGAAGTCTACTAGAGTGAGTAGTAATAGAATAAATATATGAGATTTCAATTTGTATCATAATTGGTTACTGTGTATCATCTCTTGTCATTGAAGTATACAATTTACATGTGTTTGTGAGCTACACCATTGTCGCGACCTAAAGTTTGGGTGCATCATCTAAAACTAGGTTAATGGACTATTGAGTCTTTAAGCTTAGCTCGGCTTAGCTCGGACTCTCCCAAGCCCATACCAATTCGCGACTTAAGGTTCAAATATGCAAATGATTATTTTCTAGGAGTCGCTACTAATCAGTTTTCGGTAAGTCGATTAAACACTAAGTAAAATAATTGGAGAATTATTTTACTTCTACGAACTAGATACTAAGGTACACGGACTTGGTTACCCTAAATTTCTCTAATGCCCTTTCAGTACCATTTCTTTTTTAATTTTTCAAAAATGTTTTTGCAGGCAGCTTGATTTGATTTTAATTCACTTTCCTAATGTGTGAGGCGTTCATGAGAGTGAACAAACCATCAATTTAACACTCAAGAAAGCGAATAAAATAATGCAAGACTTACCTCAAAGCAACGAAAGCATATGCAATGTTAAATTTAAATTCACATCAACACCCTAGATATGATTTCTAATTAAAACGCAAACACTCAATTTTGTTTTCGCTTTTTTAACAAGAATATAGTCCGTATGCAATGCAATGTAGTGCTTCTAACCTAATATGAAATAATATGGCATGGAAAAATGTCTTAAACTATATGAATGATTAAAAAAATTAATGATTTTTTAATGAACCTGCAATGATTAAATATGCAATCTAAATTAACAAAAATGACCTAATTCTAATGACGGTCAACTACTAATTAAATGAACCTAATAAAAACTAAATGACGTGCATTTGATATTTCTATTTTTAAAAAGCAATCTATCCTAAAAATTGAAACTAATTTACTTAGAGATGAATTTTATTTTTCATATTTTCATGAAATTCGAAATTTAAGAAAAATGCAAAAATGATCTAGCTAGATTAAGATTCTATCTAACTTAAACTAAGGATTAAGTCATATTAAATCCTAACTTAAACTAAGACATTATCTTAATCTAAAATGCAATTTATCTAAAAAGATTATCTAAATTTAAAATGAAACGTGCAATTCTAACCTAATATGCACAATGATTTTTATTTTTTTGTGTTTTTCTTTATGAAATTCGAAATTTTTTTTTGTCAAAATAGAAATGACTATTATTTGATTAAGGAGGAGTCTTACATAACACCGATGGGGAAAGATCTGCGCATAAAATATTCCATAGAGGAAAAGGGGGAGAAATCAACCAATTACGTGGAAGGGCGTTTAGTCGATGATGCTGTACGATCCAATCCGCTGCAGCATTTGTTTGGCGTGGACTATAAATCACCGTAATGTTGTTATTCTGCTTTAAACCATTCCTATAGCGTTGGACGATTTCTTTGAGATCCCATGGAGGTTGGGCCCGGCCCATGGCCATTTCTACCACCGCATAACAGTCACTTTCAATGAAACACTTCCCAGTTCGGCTTCCAAAGTCCCGCGCGTGAGTCGACTTGAGTTCGTGCATATATAAAACACCGTGTAAAATCGCCTGAGTTTCCGCTTCACTTGCCGAGGAAACCCTAGCTGTGGCCGTAAATCCTTCGATAGCTCTTCCAGCTGCATCGCGTACAACACCAGCGACAGAGCAGAGAAAGTCGCCTAATCGCCACGCTGCATCCACATTTAGCTTCAGATCCTGCCCTTCCGGAGGCCTCCACTGATCAGGTTTGCTTCGGTTGAGAGATCGCTCGCTTCTGTTTGATTTACCCTTGCTGAATGAGTACTGTTGTTCCTGTGCTGTAATCAACAGATCTGCTGGTCGGGGTTCTTTCGCTCGAAAGATCCAGTTGTTTCTTGCCTTCCAGATATTCCACAGAACCAGACTAGTCAGTTCTCGAGCAGGTGAGATCTGGTCTCTTCGAAAAGCATTTATAATCCACGGATCCGTGCGTTTGATGCTGTTATTTGGCCTGATCATTTCAAAAAGCGGGTCTTGCCAGACTTTCTTTGTCCACTTGCAGAAGAACAGCAAATGCTCTGTGGTTTCGATACTCGAATAGTAGATCGGGCATCGTGGGTCACTAACGATTTTCCTTATAAATAGGTTTTCCCTCGTCGGGAGAGCGTTTTGGCAGAGGCTCCAAAGGAAAGAGTGAACCTTTGGTGGCACATCAAGACTCCATATTTGAGTCCATAAGGTACGTGGTGGTTGAAAAGAACAGGAGGGACGATTCTGGTGTTTTGCTGTTGGATTTCCTTGCTTCGTTGTATCCGCTCTTGACAGAATATTGTCTTGATCTGTTACCTATCCATATAAGCGTGTCTTGCTTTGGTT